>CM055117.1:1096850220-1098050220 GCA_029206835.1 Rana muscosa
TAGCGGTGTACAGTATAGTAGCGCTCTCAGTGTAGTAGCTGTGTACAGTATAGTAGCGCTCAGTGTAGTAGCGGTGTACAGTATAGTAGCTCTCAGTGTAGTAGCGGTGTACAGTATAGTAGCGCTCTCAGTGTAGTAGCTGTGTACAGTATAGTAGCGCTCTCAGTGTAGTAGCGGTGTACAGTATAGTAGCACTCAGTGTAGTAGCGGTGTACAGTATAGTAGCGCTCTCAGTGTAGTAGCGGTGTACAGTATAGTAGCTCTCAGTGTAGTAGCGGTGTACAGTATAGTAGCGCTCTCAGTGTAGTAGCGGTGTACAGTATAGTAGCACTCAGTGTAGTAGCGGTGTACAGTATAGTAGCTCTCAGTGTAGTAGCGGTGTACAGTATAGTAGCACTCTCAGTGTAGTAGCGGTGTACAGTATAGTAGCACTCAGTGTAGTAGCGGTGTACAGTATAGTAGCGCTCTCAGTGTAGTAGCGGTGTACAGTATAGTAGCGCTCTCAGTGTAGTAGCGGTGTACAGTATAGTAGCGCTCTCAGTGTAGTAGCTGTGTACAGTATAGTAGCGCTCTCAGTGTAGTAGCGGTGTACAGTATAGTAGCACTCAGTGTAGTAGCGGTGTACAGTATAGTAGCTCTCAGTGTAGTAGCGGTGTACAGTATAGTAGCACTCAGTGTAGTAGCGGTGTACAGTATAGTAGCGCTCTCAGTGTAGTAGCGGTGTACAGTATAGTAGCGCTCTCAGTGTAGTAGCGGTGTACAGTATAGTAGCTCTCAGTGTAGTAGCGGTGTACAGTATAGTAGCACTCAGTGTAGTAGCGGTGTACAGTATAGTAGCGCTCAGTGTAGTAGCGGTGTACAGTATAGTAGCGCTCTGTGTAGTAGCGGTGTACAGTATAGTAGCGCTCTCAGTGTAGTAGCGGTGTACAGTATAGTAGCTCTCAGTGTAGTAGCGGTGTACAGTATAGTAGCTCTCAGTGTAGTAGCTGTGTACAGTATAGTAGCGCTCAGTGTAGTAGCGGTGTACAGTATAGTAGCACTCTCAGTGTAGTAGCGGTGTACAGTATAGTAGCGCTCTGTGTAGTAGCGGTGTACAGTATAGTAGCGCTCTCAGTGTAGTAGCGGTGTACAGTATAGTAGCTCAGTGTAGTAGCGGTGTACAGTATAGTAGCTCTCAGTGTAGTAGCGGTGTACAGTATAGTAGCGCTCTCAGTGTAGTAGCGGTGTACAGTATAGTAGCTCTCAGTGTAGTAGCGGTGTACAGTATAGTAGCTCTCAGTGTAGTAGCGGTGTACAGTATAGTAGCGCTCTCAGTGTAGTAGCGGTGTACAGTATAGTAGCGCTCTCAGTGTAGTAGCGGTGTACAGTATAGTAGCGCTCTCAGTGTAGTAGCGGTGTACAGTATAGTAGCGCTCTCAGTGTAGTAGCGGTGTACAGTATAGTAGCGCTCTCAGTGTAGTAGCGGTGTACAGTATAGTAGCGCTCTCAGTGTAGTAGCTGTGTACAGTATAGTAGCGCTCAGTGTAGTAGCGGTGTACAGTATAGTAGCGCTCTCAGTGTAGTAGCGGTGTACAGTATAGTAGCTCTCAGTGTAGTAGCGGTGTACAGTATAGTAGCGCTCTGTGTAGTAGCGGTGTACAGTATAGTAGCGCTCTCAGTGTAGTAGCGGTGTACAGTATAGTAGCGCTCTCAGTGTAGTAGCGGTGTACAGTATAGTAGCGCTCAGTGTAGTAGCGGTGTACAGTATAGTAGCGCTCTGTGTAGTAGCGGTGTACAGTATAGTAGCGCTCAGTGTAGTAGCTGTGTACAGTATAGTAGCGCTCTCAGTGTAGTAGCGGTGTACAGTATAGTAGCTCTCAGTGTAGTAGCGGTGTACAGTATAGTAGCGCTCTCAGTGTAGTAGCGGTGTACAGTATAGTAGCGCTCTCAGTGTAGTAGCGGTGTACAGTATAGTAGCGCTCTCAGTGTAGTAGCTGTGTACAGTATAGTAGCTCTCAGTGTAGTAGCGGTGTACAGTATAGTAGCGCTCTCAGTGTAGTAGCAGTGTACAGTATAGTAGCGCTCAGTGTAGTAGCGGTGTACAGTATAGTAGCGCTCTCAGTGTAGTAGCGGTGTACAGTATAGTAGCGCTCAGTGTAGTAGCGGTGTACAGTATAGTAGCTCTCAGTGTAGTAGCGGTGTACAGTATAGTAGCGCTCTCAGTGTAGTAGCGGTGTACAGTATAGTAGCACTCTCAGTGTAGTAGCTGTGTACAGTATAGTAGCGCTCTCAGTGTAGTAGCGGTGTACAGTATAGTAGCTCTCAGTGTAGTAGCGGTGTACAGTATAGTAGCACTCTCTGTGTAGTAGCGGTGTACAGTATAGTAGCGCTCTCAGTGTAGTAGCGGTGTACAGTATAGTAGCGCTCTCAGTGTAGTAGCGGTGTACAGTATAGTAGCGCTCTCAGTGTAGTAGCGGTGTACAGTATAGTAGCGCTCAGTGTAGTAGCGGTGTACAGTATAGTAGCGCTCAGTGTAGTAGCGGTGTACAGTATAGTAGCGCTCTCAGTGTAGTAGCGGTGTACAGTATAGTAGCTCTCAGTGTAGTAGCGGTGTACAGTATAGTAGCGCTCTCAGTGTAGTAGCGGTGTACAGTATAGTAGCGCTCTCAGTGTAGTAGCGGTTTACAGTATAGTAGCTCTCAGTGTAGTAGCGGTGTACAGTATAGTAGCACTCTCAGTGTAGTAGCGGTGTACAGTATAGTAGCGCTCTCAGTGTAGTAGCGGTGTACAGTATAGTAGCGCTCAGTGTAGTAGCGGTGTACAGTATAGTAGCGCTCAGTGTAGTAGCGGTGTACAGTATAGTAGCGCTCTCAGTGTAGTAGCGGTGTACAGTATAGTAGCTCTCAGTGTAGTAGCGGTGTACAGTATAGTAGCTCTCAGTGTAGTAGCGGTGTACAGTATAGTAGCGCTCAGTGTAGTAGCGGTGTACAGTATAGTAGCGCTCAGTGTAGTAGCGGTGTACAGTATAGTAGCGCTCAGTGTAGTAGCGGTGTACAGTATAGTAGCGCTCTCAGTGTAGTAGCGGTGTACAGTATAGTAGCGCTCTCAGTGTAGTAGCGGTGTACAGTATAGTGGCGCTCTCAGTGTAGTAGCGGTGTACAGTATAGTAGCTCTCAGTGTAGTAGCGGTGTACAGTATAGTAGCGCTCAGTGTAGTAGCGGTGTACAGTATAGTAGCGCTCTGTGTAGTAGTGGTGTACAGTATAGTAGCTCTCAGTGTAGTAGCGGTGTACAGTATAGTAGCGCTCTCAGTGTAGTAGCTGTGTACAGTATAGTAGCGCTCTCAGTGTAGTAGCGGTGTACAGTATAGTAGCTCTCAGTGTAGTAGCGGTGTACAGTATAGTAGCGCTCTCAGTGTAGTAGCGGTGTACAGTATAGTAGCTCTCAGTGTAGTAGCGGTGTACAGTATAGTAGCTCTCAGTGTAGTAGCGGTGTACAGTATAGTAGCGCTCTCAGTGTAGTAGCGGTGTACAGTATAGTAGCTCTCAGTGTAGTAGCGGTGTACAGTATAGTAGCTCTCAGTGTAGTAGCGGTGTACAGTATAGTAGCTCTCAGTGTAGTAGCGGTGTACAGTATAGTAGCGCTCTCAGTGTAGTAGCGGTGTACAGTATAGTAGCTCTCAGTGTAGTAGCGGTGTACAGTATAGTAGCTCTCAGTGTAGTAGCGGTGTACAGTATAGTAGCGCTCAGTGTAGTAGCGGTGTACAGTATAGTAGCTCTCAGTGTAGTAGCTGTGTACAGTATAGTAGCACTCTCAGTGTAGTAGCGGTGTACAGTATAGTAGCGCTCTCAGTGTAGTAGCGGTGTACAGTATAGTAGCGCTCAGTGTAGTAGCGGTGTACAGTATAGTAGCACTCAGTGTAGTAGCGGTGTACAGTATAGTAGCACTCTCAGTGTAGTAGCGGTGTACAGTATAGTAGCGCTCTCAGTGTAGTAGCGGTGTACAGTATAGTAGCGCTCAGTGTAGTAGCGGTGTACAGTATAGTAGCTCTCAGTGTAGTAGCGGTGTACAGTATAGTAGCGCTCTCAGTGTAGTAGCTGTGTACAGTATAGTAGCTCTCAGTGTAGTAGCGGTGTACAGTATAGTAGCGCTCTCAGTGTAGTAGCGGTGTACAGTATAGTAGCTCTCAGTGTAGTAGCGGTGTACAGTATAGTAGCGCTCTCAGTGTAGTAGCGGTGTACAGTATAGTAGCGCTCTCAGTGTAGTAGCGGTGTACAGTATAGTAGCGCTCTCAGTGTAGTAGCGGTGTACAGTATAGTAGCGCTCTCAGTGTAGTAGCGGTGTACAGTATAGTAGCACTCTCAGTGTAGTAGCAGTGTACAGTATAGTAGCACTCTCAGTGTAGTAGCGGTGTACAGTATAGTAGCTCTCAGTGTAGTAGCGGTGTACAGTATAGTAGCTCTCAGTGTAGTAGCGGTGTACAGTATAGTAGCGCTCTCAGTGTAGTAGCGGTGTACAGTATAGTAGCGCTCAGTGTAGTAGCGGTGTACAGTATAGTAGCGCTCTCAGTGTAGTAGCGGTGTACAGTATAGTAGCGCTCAGTGTAGTAGCGGTGTACAGTATAGTAGCACTCTCAGTGTAGTAGCGGTGTACAGTATAGTAGCTCTCAGTGTAGTAGCGGTGTACAGTATAGTAGCGCTCTCAGTGTAGTAGCGGTGTACAGTATAGTAGCTCTCAGTGTAGTAGCGGTGTACAGTATAGTAGCACTCTCAGTGTAGTAGCGGTGTACAGTATAGTAGCGCTCAGTGTAGTAGCGGTGTACAGTATAGTAGCACTCTCAGTGTAGTAGCGGTGTACAGTATAGTAGCGCTCTCAGTGTAGTAGCGGTGTACAGTATAGTAGCGCTCTCAGTGTAGTAGCGGTGTACAGTATAGTAGCTCTCAGTGTAGTAGCGGTGTACAGTATAGTAGCGCTCTCAGTGTAGTAGCGGTGTACAGTATAGTAGCGCTCTCAGTGTAGTAGCGGTGTACAGTATAGTAGCGCTCTCAGTGTAGTAGCGGTGTACAGTATAGTAGCGCTCAGTGTAGTAGCGGTGTACAGTATAGTAGCGCTCAGTGTAGTAGCGGTGTACAGTATAGTAGCACTCTCAGTGTAGTAGCGGTGTACAGTATAGAAGCGCTCTCAGTGTAGTAGCGGTGTACAGTATAGTAGCTCTCAGTGTAGTAGCTGTGTACAGTATAGTAGCGCTCTCAGTGTAGTAGCGGTGTACAGTATAGTAGCGCTCTCAGTGTAGTAGCGGTGTACAGTATAGTAGCACTCTCAGTGTAGTAGCGGTGTACAGTATAGTAGCGCTCTCAGTGTAGTAGCGGTGTACAGTATAGTAGCGCTCTCAGTGTAGTAGCGGTGTACAGTATAGTAGCGCTCAGTGTAGTAGCGGTGTACAGTATAGTAGCACTCTCAGTGTAGTAGCGGTGTACAGTATAGTAGCACTCTCAGTGTAGTAGCGGTGTACAGTATAGTAGCGCTCTCAGTGTAGTAGCGGTGTACAGTATAGTAGCGCTCTCAGTGTAGTAGCTGTGTACAGTATAGTAGCGCTCTCAGTGTAGTAGCGGTGTACAGTATAGTAGCGCTCTCAGTGTAGTAGCGGTGTACAGTATAGTAGCTCTCAGTGTAGTAGCGGTGTACAGTATAGTAGCTCTCAGTGTAGTAGCGGTGTACAGTTTAGTAGCTCTCAGTGTAGTAGCGGTGTACAGTATAGTAGCGCTCTCAGTGTAGTAGCGGTGTACAGTATAGTAGCGCTCTCAGTGTAGTAGCGGTGTACAGTATAGTAGCTCTCAGTGTAGTAGCGGTGTACAGTATAGTAGCGCTCTCAGTGTAGTAGCGGTGTACAGTATAGTAGCGCTCTCAGTGTAGTAGCTGTGTACAGTATAGTAGCGCTCTCAGTGTAGTAGCGGTGTACAGTATAGTAGCGCTCAGTGTAGTAGCGGTGTACAGTATAGTAGCGCTCAGTGTAGTAGCGGTGTACAGTATAGTCGCTCTCAGTGTAGTAGCGGTGTACAGTATAGTAGCACTCTCAGTGTAGTAGCGGTGTACAGTATAGTAGCACTCTCAGTGTAGTAGCTGTGTACAGTATAGTAGCGCTCAGTGTAGTAGCGGTGTACAGTATAGTAGCACTCTCAGTGTAGTAGCGGTGTACAGTATAGTAGCGCTCTCAGTGTAGTAGCGGTGTACAGTATAGTAGCTCTCAGTGTAGTAGCGGTGTACAGTATAGTAGCGCTCTCAGTGTAGTAGCGGTGTACAGTATAGTAGCGCTCTCAGTGTAGTAGCTGTGTACAGTATAGTAGCGCTCTCAGTGTAGTAGCGGTGTACAGTATAGTAGCGCTCTCAGTGTAGTAGCGGTGTACAGTATAGTAGCGCTCAGTGTAGTAGCGGTGTACAGTATAGTAGCTCTCAGTGTAGTAGCGGTGTACAGTATAGTAGCTCTCAGTGTAGTAGCGGTGTACAGTATAGTAGCACTCTCAGTGTAGTAGCGGTGTACAGTATAGTAGCGCTCTCAGTGTAGTAGCGGTGTACAGTATAGTAGCGCTCTCAGTGTAGTAGCGGTGTACAGTATAGTAGCGCTCAGTGTAGTAGCGGTGTACAGTATAGTAGCGCTCAGTGTAGTAGCGGTGTACAGTATAGTAGCGCTCTCAGTGTAGTAGCGGTGTACAGTATAGTAGCGCTCAGTGTAGTAGCGGTGTACAGTATAGTAGCGCTCTCAGTGTAGTAGCGGTGTACAGTATAGTAGCGCTCTCAGTGTAGTAGCGGTGTACAGTATAGTAGCGCTCAGTGTAGTAGCGGTGTACAGTATAGTAGCTCTCAGTGTAGTAGCGGTGTACAGTATAGTAGCGCTCTCAGTGTAGTAGCGGTGTACAGTATAGTAGCGCTCTCAGTGTAGTAGCGGTGTACAGTATAGTAGCGCTCAGTGTAGTAGCTGTGTACAGTATAGTAGCGCTCTGTGTAGTAGCGGTGTACAGTATAGTAGCTCTCAGTGTAGTAGCGGTGTACAGTATAGTAGCGCTCTCAGTGTAGTAGCTGTGTACAGTATAGTAGCGCTCAGTGTAGTAGCGGTGTACAGTATAGTAGCGCTCTCAGTGTAGTAGCTGTGTACAGTATAGTAGCGCTCAGTGTAGTAGCGGTGTACAGTATAGTAGCGCTCTCAGTGTAGTAGCGGTGTACAGTATAGTAGCTCTCAGTGTAGTAGCGGTGTACAGTATAGTAGCTCTCAGTGTAGTAGCGGTGTACAGTATAGTAGCGCTCTCAGTGTAGTAGCTGTGTACAGTATAGTAGCGCTCAGTGTAGTAGCGGTGTACAGTATAGTAGCGCTCTCAGTGTAGTAGCGGTGTACAGTATAGTAGCGCTCAGTGTAGTAGCGGTGTACAGTATAGTAGCGCTCTCAGTGTAGTAGCGGTGTACAGTATAGTAGCACTCTCAGTGTAGTAGCGGTGTACAGTATAGTAGCTCTCAGTGTAGTAGCGGTGTACAGTATAGTAGCGCTCTCAGTGTAGTAGTGGTGTACAGTATAGTAGCGCTCTCAGTGTAGTAGCGGTGTACAGTATAGTAGCACTCTCAGTGTAGTAGCGGTGTACAGTATAGTAGCGCTCTCAGTGTAGTAGCGGTGTACAGTATAGTAGCACTCTCAGTGTAGTAGCGGTGTACAGTATAGTAGCGCTCTCAGTGTAGTAGCGGTGTACAGTATAGTAGCGCTCTCAGTGTAGTAGCGGTGTACAGTATAGTAGCACTCTCAGTGTAGTAGCGGTGTACAGTATAGTAGCGCTCTCAGTGTAGTAGCGGTGTACAGTATAGTAGCGCTCTCAGTGTAGTAGCTGTGTACAGTATAGTAGCGCTCTCAGTGTAGTAGCGGTGTACAGTATAGTAGCTCTCAGTGTAGTAGCGGTGTACAGTATAGTAGCGCTCTCAGTGTAGTAGCGGTGTACAGTATAGTAGCTCTCAGTGTAGTAGCGGTGTACAGTATAGTAGCTCTCAGTGTAGTAGCGGTGTACAGTATAGTAGCGCTCAGTGTAGTAGCTGTGTACAGTATAGTAGCGCTCTCAGTGTAGTAGCGGTGTACAGTATAGTAGCGCTCTCAGTGTAGTAGCGGTGTACAGTATAGTAGCGCTCTCAGTGTAGTAGCGGTGTACAGTATAGTAGCGCTCTCAGTGTAGTAGCGGTGTACAGTATAGTAGCGCTCTCAGTGTAGTAGTGGTGTACAGTATAGTAGCGCTCTCAGTGTAGTAGCGGTGTACAGTATAGTAGCTCTCAGTGTAGTAGCGGTGTACAGTATAGTAGCGCTCAGTGTAGTAGCGGTGTACAGTATAGTAGCGCTCTCAGTGTAGTAGCGGTGTACAGTATAGTAGCGCTCAGTGTAGTAGCGGTGTACAGTATAGTAGCACTCAGTGTAGTAGCGGTGTACAGTATAGTAGCACTCTCAGTGTAGTAGCGGTGTACAGTATAGTAGCGCTCTCAGTGTAGTAGCGGTGTACAGTATAGTAGCTCTCAGTGTAGTAGCGGTGTACAGTATAGTAGCTCTCAGTGTAGTAGCGGTGTACAGTATAGTAGCTCTCAGTGTAGTAGCGGTGTACAGTATAGTAGCTCTCAGTGTAGTAGCGGTGTACAGTATAGTAGCGCTCTCAGTGTAGTAGCTGTGTACAGTATAGTAGCTCTCAGTGTAGTAGCGGTGTACAGTATAGTAGCGCTCTCAGTGTAGTAGCGGTGTACAGTATAGTAGCTCTCAGTGTAGTAGCGGTGTACAGTATAGTAGCGCTCTCAGTGTAGTAGCGGTGTACAGTATAGTAGCGCTCTCAGTGTAGTAGCGGTGTACAGTATAGTAGCGCTCTCAGTGTAGTAGCGGTGTACAGTATAGTAGCGCTCTCAGTGTAGTAGCGGTGTACAGTATAGTAGCGCTCTCAGTGTAGTAGCAGTGTACAGTATAGTAGCACTCTCAGTGTAGTAGCGGTGTACAGTATAGTAGCTCTCAGTGTAGTAGCGGTGTACAGTATAGTAGCTCTCAGTGTAGTAGCGGTGTACAGTATAGTAGCGCTCTCAGTGTAGTAGCGGTGTACAGTATAGTAGCGCTCAGTGTAGTAGCGGTGTACAGTATAGTAGCGCTCAGTGTAGTAGCGGTGTACAGTATAGTAGCGCTCAGTGTAGTAGCGGTGTACAGTATAGTAGCTCTCAGTGTAGTAGCGGTGTACAGTATAGTAGCTCTCAGTGTAGTAGCGGTGTACAGTATAGTAGCTCTCAGTGTAGTAGCGGTGTACAGTATAGTAGCGCTCTCAGTGTAGTAGCTGTGTACAGTATAGTAGCGCTCAGTGTAGTAGCGGTGTACAGTATAGTAGCGCTCTCAGTGTAGTAGCGGTGTACAGTATAGTAGCGCTCAGTGTAGTAGCGGTGTACAGTATAGTAGCGCTCTCAGTGTAGTAGCGGTGTACAGTATAGTAGCTCTCAGTGTAGTAGCGGTGTACAGTATAGTAGCGCTCTCAGTGTAGTAGCGGTGTACAGTATAGTAGCGCTCTCAGTGTAGTAGCGGTGTACAGTATAGTAGCGCTCAGTGTAGTAGCGGTGTACAGTATAGTAGCGCTCTCAGTGTAGTAGCGGTGTACAGTATAGTAGCGCTCAGTGTAGTAGCGGTGTACAGTATAGTAGCGCTCTCAGTGTAGTAGCGGTGTACAGTATAGTAGCTCTCAGTGTAGTAGCGGTGTACAGTATAGTAGCGCTCTCAGTGTAGTAGCGGTGTACAGTATAGTAGCACTCTCAGTGTAGTAGCGGTGTACAGTATAGTAGCACTCAGTGTAGTAGCGGTGTACAGTATAGTAGCGCTCTCAGTGTAGTAGCGGTGTACAGTATAGTAGCGCTCTCAGTGTAGTAGCGGTGTACAGTATAGTAGCGCTCAGTGTAGTAGCGGTGTACAGTATAGTAGCTCTCAGTGTAGTAGCGGTGTACAGTATAGTAGCTCTCAGTGTAGTAGCGGTGTACAGTATAGTAGCACTCTCAGTGTAGTAGCGGTGTACAGTATAGTAGCGCTCAGTGTAGTAGCGGTGTACAGTATAGTAGCACTCTCAGTGTAGTAGCGGTGTACAGTATAGTAGCTCTCAGTGTAGTAGCGGTGTACAGTATAGTAGCGCTCTCAGTGTAGTAGCGGTGTACAGTATAGTAGCGCTCTCAGTGTAGTAGCTGTGTACAGTATAGTAGCGCTCTCAGTGTAGTAGCGGTGTACAGTATAGTAGCGCTCTCAGTGTAGTAGCGGTGTACAGTATAGTAGCGCTCAGTGTAGTAGCGGTGTACAGTATAGTAGCTCTCAGTGTAGTAGCGGTGTACAGTATAGTAGCTCTCAGTGTAGTAGCGGTGTACAGTTTAGTAGCTCTCAGTGTAGTAGCGGTGTACAGTATAGTAGCGCTCAGTGTAGTAGCGGTGTACAGTATAGTAGCGCTCTCAGTGTAGTAGCGGTGTACAGTATAGTAGCGCTCTCAGTGTAGTAGCGGTGTACAGTATAGTAGCGCTCAGTGTAGTAGCGGTGTACAGTATAGTAGCTCTCAGTGTAGTAGCGGTGTACAGTATAGTAGCGCTCTCAGTGTAGTAGCGGTGTACAGTATAGTAGCGCTCTCAGTGTAGTAGCGGTGTACAGTATAGTAGCGCTCAGTGTAGTAGCGGTGTACAGTATAGTAGCGCTCTGTGTAGTAGCGGTGTACAGTATAGTAGCTCTCAGTGTAGTAGCGGTGTACAGTATAGTAGCGCTCTCAGTGTAGTAGCGGTGTACAGTATAGTAGCTCTCAGTGTAGTAGCGGTGTACAGTATAGTAGCGCTCTCAGTGTAGTAGCTGTGTACAGTATAGTAGCGCTCAGTGTAGTAGCGGTGTACAGTATAGTAGCGCTCTCAGTGTAGTAGCGGTGTACAGTATAGTAGCTCTCAGTGTAGTAGCGGTGTACAGTATAGTAGCGCTCTCAGTGTAGTAGCGGTGTACAGTATAGTAGCTCTCAGTGTAGTAGCGGTGTACAGTATAGTAGCGCTCTCAGTGTAGTAGCTGTGTACAGTATAGTAGCGCTCAGTGTAGTAGCGGTGTACAGTATAGTAGCGCTCTCAGTGTAGTAGCGGTGTACAGTATAGTAGCGCTCAGTGTAGTAGCGGTGTACAGTATAGTAGCGCTCTCAGTGTAGTAGCGGTGTACAGTATAGTAGCTCTCAGTGTAGTAGCGGTGTACAGTATAGTAGCGCTCTCAGTGTAGTAGTGGTGTACAGTATAGTAGCGCTCTCAGTGTAGTAGCGGTGTACAGTATAGTAGCGCTCTCAGTGTAGTAGCGGTGTACAGTATAGTAGCGCTCTCAGTGTAGTAGCGGTGTACAGTATAGTAGCGCTCTCAGTGTAGTAGCGGTGTACAGTATAGTAGCGCTCTCAGTGTAGTAGCGGTGTACAGTATAGTAGCGCTCTCAGTGTAGTAGCGGTGTACAGTATAATAGCGCTCTCAGTGTAGTAGCAGTGTACAGTATAGTAGCGCTCTCAGTGTAGTAGCAGTGTACAGTATAGTAGCTCTCAGTGTAGTAGCGGTGTACAGTATAGTAGCGCTCTCAGTGTAGTAGCGGTGTACAGTATAGTAGCGCTCTCAGTGTAGTAGCAGTGTACAGTATAGTAGCGCTCTCAGTGTAGTAGCGGTGTACAGTATAGTAGCGCTCTCAGTGTAGTAGCAGTGTACAGTATAGTAGCGCTCTCAGTGTAGTAGCGGTGTACAGTATAGTAGCGCTCTCAGTGTAGTAGCGGTGTACAGTATAGTAGCGCTCTCAGTGTAGTAGCGGTGTACAGTATAGTAGCGCTCTCAGTGTAGTAGCGGTGTACAGTATAGTAGCGCTCTCAGTGTAGTAGCAGTGTACAGTATAGTAGCGCTCTCAGTGTAGTAGCGGTGTACAGTATAGTAGCGCTCTCAGTGTAGTAGCGGTGTACAGTATAGTAGCGCTCTCAGTGTAGTAGCTGTGTACAGTATAGTAGCACTCTCAGTGTAGTAGCGGTGTACAGTATAGTAGCTCTCAGTGTAGTAGCTGTGTACAGTATAGTAGCACTCTCAGTGTAGTAGCGGTGTACAGTATAGTAGCGCTCTCAGTGTAGTAGCGGTGTACAGTATAGTAGCGCTCTCAGTGTAGTAGCAGTGTACAGTATAGTAGCTCTCAGTGTAGTAGCGGTGTACAGTATAGTAGCGCTCTCAGTGTAGTAGCGGTGTACAGTATAGTAGCGCTCTCAGTGTAGTAGCGGTGTACAGTATAGTAGCGCTCTCAGTGTAGTAGCGGTGTACAGTATAGTAGCTCTCAGTGTAGTAGCGGTGTACAGTATAGTAGCGCTCTCAGTGTAGTAGCAGTGTACAGTATAGTAGCGCTCTCAGTGTAGTAGCGGTGTACAGTATAGTAGCGCTCTCAGTGTAGTAGCGGTGTACAGTATAGTAGCGCTCTCAGTGTAGTAGCAGTGTACAGTATAGTAGCGCTCTCAGTGTAGTAGCAGTGTACAGTATAGTAGCGCTCTCAGTGTAGTAGCGGTGTACAGTATAGTAGCGCTCTCAGTGTAGTAGCGGTGTACAGTATAGTAGCTCTCAGTGTAGTAGCGGTGTACAGTATAGTAGCGCTCTCTGTGTAGTAGCGGTGTACAGTATAGTAGCGCTCAGTGTAGTAGCGGTGTACAGTATAGTAGCGCTCTCAGTGTAGTAGCGGTGTACAGTATAGTAGCACTCTCAGTGTAGTAGCAGTGTACAGTATAGTAGCGCTCTCAGTGTAGTAGCAGTGTACAGTATAGTAGCGCTCTCAGTGTAGTAGCAGTGTACAGTATAGTAGCGCTCTCAGTGTAGTAGCAGTGTACAGTATAGTAGCGCTCTCAGTGTAGTAGCAGTGTACAGTATAGTAGCGCTCTCAGTGTAGTAGCAGTGTACAGTATAGTAGCGCTCTCAGTGTAGTAGCGGTGTACAGTATAGTAGCACTCTCAGTGTAGTAGCAGTGTACAGTATAGTAGCACTCTCAGTGTAGTAGCAGTGTACAGTATAGTAGCGCTCTCAGTGTAGTAGCGGTGTACAGTATAGTAGCGCTCTCAGTGTAGTAGCGGTGTACAGTATAGTAGCTCTCAGTGTAGTAGCGGTGTACAGTATAGTAGCGCTCTCAGTGTAGTAGCAGTGTACAGTATAGTAGCGCTCTCAGTGTAGTAGCGGTGTACAGTATAGTAGCACTCTCAGTGTAGTAGCAGTGTACAGTATAGTAGCGCTCTCAGTGTAGTAGCGGTGTACAGTATAGTAGCTCTCAGTGTAGTAGCTGTGTACAGTATAGTAGCGCTCAGTGTAGTAGCGGTGTACAGTATAGTAGCGCTCAGTGTAGTAGCGGTGTACAGTATAGTAGCGCTCAGTGTAGTAGCGGTGTACAGTATAGTAGCTCTCAGTGTAGTAGCGGTGTACAGTATAGTAGCGCTCTCAGTGTAGTAGCTGTGTACAGTATAGTAGCGCTCTCAGTGTAGTAGCGGTGTACAGTATAGTAGCTCTCAGTGTAGTAGCGGTGTACAGTATAGTAGCTCTCAGTGTAGTAGCAGTGTACAGTATAGTAGCACTCTCAGTGTAGTAGCTGTGTACAGTATAGTAGCGCTCTCAGTGTAGTAGCGGTGTACAGTATAGTAGCGCTCTCAGTGTAGTAGCAGTGTACAGTATAGTAGCGCTCTCAGTGTAGTAGCGGTGTACAGTATAGTAGCACTCTCAGTGTAGTAGCTGTGTACAGTATAGTAGCGCTCTCAGTGTAGTAGCGGTGTACAGTATAGTAGCTCTCAGTGTAGTAGCGGTGTACAGTATAGTAGCGCTCTCAGTGTAGTAGCGGTGTACAGTATAGTAGCTCTCAGTGTAGTAGCGGTGTACAGTATAGTAGCGCTCTCAGTGTAGTAGCGGTGTACAGTATAGTAGCTCTCAGTGTAGTAGCGGTGTACAGTATAGTAGCTCTCAGTGTAGTAGCGGTGTACAGTATAGTAGCTCTCAGTGTAGTAGCTGTGTACAGTATAGTAGCGCTCTCAGTGTAGTAGCGGTGTACAGTATAGTAGCGCTCAGTGTAGTAGCGGTGTACAGTATAGTAGCTCTCAGTGTAGTAGCGGTGTACAGTATAGTAGCGCTCTCAGTGTAGTAGCGGTGTACAGTATAGTAGCGCTCAGTGTAGTAGCGGTGTACAGTATAGTAGCTCTCAGTGTAGTAGCGGTGTACAGTATAGTAGCGCTCTCAGTGTAGTAGCGGTGTACAGTATAGTAGCGCTCTCAGTGTAGTAGCGGTGTACAGTATAGTAACACTCTCAGTGTAGTAGCGGTGTACAGTATAGTAGCTCTCAGTGTAGTAGCTGTGTACAGTATAGTAGCGCTCAGTGTAGTAGCGGTGTACAGTATAGTAGCACTCTCAGTGTAGTAGCGGTGTACAGTATAGTAGCTCTCAGTGTAGTAGCGGTGTACAGTATAGTAGCGCTCTCAGTGTAGTAGCGGTGTACAGTATAGTAGCACTCTCAGTGTAGTAGCGGTGTACAGTATAGTAGCGCTCTCAGTGTAGTAGCGGTGTACAGTATAGTAGCTCTCAGTGTAGTAGCGGTGTACAGTATAGTAGCGCTCTCAGTGTAGTAGCGGTGTACAGTATAGTAGCGCTCTCAGTGTAGTAGCGGTGTACAGTATAGTAACACTCTCAGTGTAGTAGCGGTGTACAGTATAGTAGCACTCTCAGTGTAGTAGCGGTGTACAGTATAGTAGCGCTCTCAGTGTAGTAGCGGTGTACAGTATAGTAGCGCTCAGTGTAGTAGCGGTGTACAGTATAGTAGCGCTCTCAGTGTAGTAGCGGTGTACAGTATAGTAGCTCTCAGTGTAGTAGCGGTGTACAGTATAGTAGCGCTCTCAGTGTAGTAGCAGTGTACAGTATAGTAGCGCTCTCAGTGTAGTAGCGGTGTACAGTATAGTAGCACTCTCAGTGTAGTAGCGGTGTACAGTATAGTAGCACTCTCTGTGTAGTAGCGGTGTACAGTATAGTAGCACTCTCAGTGTAGTAGCAGTGTACAGTATAGTAGCGCTCTCAGTGTAGTAGCGGTGTACAGTATAGTAGCTCTCAGTGTAGTAGCGGTGTACAGTATAGTAGCGCTCTCAGTGTAGTAGCAGTGTACAGTATAGTAGCGCTCTCAGTGTAGTAGCGGTGTACAGTATAGTAGCACTCTCAGTGTAGTAGCGGTGTACAGTATAGTAGCGCTCTCAGTGTAGTAGCGGTGTACAGTATAGTAGCGCTCTCAGTGTAGTAGCGGTGTACAGTATAGTAGCTCTCAGTGTAGTAGCTGTGTACAGTATAGTAGCGCTCAGTGTAGTAGCGGTGTACAGTATAGTAGCACTCTCAGTGTAGTAGCGGTGTACAGTATAGTAGCGCTCAGTGTAGTAGCGGTGTACAGTATAGTAGCGCTCTCAGTGTAGTAGCGGTGTACAGTATAGTAGCGCTCAGTGTAGTAGCGGTGTACAGTATAGTAGCGCTCTCAGTGTAGTAGTGGTGTACAGTATAGTAGCGCTCTCAGTGTAGTAGCAGTGTACAGTATAGTAGCGCTCTCAGTGTAGTAGTGGTGTACAGTATAGTAGCGCTCTCAGTGTAGTAGCAGTGTACAGTATAGTAGCGCTCTCAGTGTAGTAGCGGTGTACAGTATAGTAGCGCTCTCAGTGTAGTAGCAGTGTACAGTATAGTAGCGCTCTCAGTGTAGTAGCAGTGTACAGTATAGTAGCGCTCTCAGTGTAGTAGCGCTCTCAGTGTAGTAGCGGTGTACAGTATAGTAGCGCTCTCAGTGTAGTAGCGGTGTACAGTATAGTAGCGCTCTCAGTGTAGTAGCGGTGTACAGTATAGTAGCGCTCTCAGTGTAGTAGCGGTGTACAGTATAGTAGCGCTCTCAGTGTAGTAGCGGTGTACAGTATAGTAGCTCTCAGTGTAGTAGCGGTGTACAGTATAGTAGCACTCTCAGTGTAGTAGCGGTGTACAGTATAGTAGCGCTCTCAGTGTAGTAGCGGTGTACAGTATAGTAGCGCTCAGTGTAGTAGCGGTGTACAGTATAGTAGCGCTCAGTGTAGTAGCGGTGTACAGTATAGTAGCGCTCAGTGTAGTAGCGGTGTACAGTATAGTAGCACTCTCAGTGTAGTAGCGGTGTACAGTATAGTAGCTCTCAGTGTAGTAGCGGTGTACAGTATAGTAGCTCTCAGTGTAGTAGCGGTGTACAGTATAGTAGCACTCTCAGTGTAGTAGCGGTGTACAGTATAGTAGCGCTCTCAGTGTAGTAGCGGTGTACAGTATAGTAGCTCTCAGTGTAGTAGCGGTGTACAGTATAGTAGCTCTCAGTGTAGTAGCGGTGTACAGTATAGTAGCACTCTCAGTGTAGTAGCGGTGTACAGTATAGTAGCTCTCAGTGTAGTAGCGGTGTACAGTATAGTAGCAATCTCAGTGTAGTAGCGGTGTACAGTATAGTAGCTCTCAGTGTAGTAGCGGTGTACAGTATAGTAGCTCTCAGTGTAGTAGCGGTGTACAGTATAGTAGCGCTCTCAGTGTAGTAGCGGTGTACAGTATAGTAGCTCTCAGTGTAGTAGCGGTGTACAGTATAGTAGCTCTCAGTGTAGTAGCAGTGTACAGTATAGTAGCGCTCTCAGTGTAGTAGCGGTGTACAGTATAGTAGCGCTCTCAGTGTAGTAGCGGTGTACAGTATAGTAGCGCTCTCAGTGTAGTAGCGGTGTACAGTATAGTAGCGCTCTCAGTGTAGTAGCGGTGTACAGTATAGTAGCGCTCTCAGTGTAGTAGCGGTGTACAGTATAGTAGCGCTCTCAGTGTAGTAGCGGTGTACAGTATAGTAGCGCTCAGTGTAGTAGCGGTGTACAGTATAGTAGCGCTCAGTGTAGTAGCGGTGTACAGTATAGTAGCGCTCAGTGTAGTAGCGGTGTACAGTATAGTAGCACTCTCAGTGTAGTAGCGGTGTACAGTATAGTAGCTCTCAGTGTAGTAGCGGTGTACAGTATAGTAGCGCTCTCAGTGTAGTAGCGGTGTACAGTATAGTAACACTCTCAGTGTAGTAGCGGTGTACAGTATAGTAGCGCTCAGTGTAGTAGCGGTGTACAGTATAGTAGCGCTCTCAGTGTAGTAGCGGTGTACAGTATAGTAGCTCTCAGTGTAGTAGCGGTGTACAGTATAGTAGCGCTCTCAGTGTAGTAGCGGTGTACAGTATAGTAACACTCTCAGTGTAGTAGCGGTGTACAGTATAGTAGCGCTCAGTGTAGTAGCGGTGTACAGTATAGTAGCGCTCTCAGTGTAGTAGCGGTGTACAGTATAGTAGCTCTCAGTGTAGTAGCGGTGTACAGTATAGTAGCGCTCTCAGTGTAGTAGCGGTGTACAGTATAGTAGCACTCTCAGTGTAGTAGCTGTGTACAGTATAGTAGCACTCTGAGTGTAGTAGCGGTGTACAGTATAGTAGCGCTCAGTGTAGTAGCGGTGTACAGTATAGTAGCGCTCAGTGTAGTAGCTGTGTACAGTATAGTAGCGCTCTCAGTGTAGTAGCGGTGTACAGTATAGTAGCGCTCTCAGTGTAGTAGCGGTGTACAGTATAGTAGCGCTCTCAGTGTAGTAGCGGTGTACAGTATAGTAGCGCTCTCTGTGTAGTAGCGGTGTACAGTATAGTAGCGCTCAGTGTAGTAGCGGTGTACAGTATAGTAGCTCTCAGTGTAGTAGCGGTGTACAGTATAGTAGCGCTCTCAGTGTAGTAGCGGTGTACAGTATAGTAGCGCTCTCAGTGTAGTAGCGGTGTACAGTATAGTAGCGCTCTCAGTGTAGTAGCGGTGTACAGTATAGTAGCGCTCTCAGTGTAGTAGCGGTGTACAGTATAGTAGCGCTCAGTGTAGTAGCGGTGTACAGTATAGTAGCTCTCAGTGTAGTAGCGGTGTACAGTATAGTAGCGCTCAGTGTAGTAGCGGTGTACAGTATAGTAGCGCTCAGTGTAGTAGCGGTGTACAGTATAGTAGCTCTCAGTGTAGTAGCGGTGTACAGTATAGTAGCGCTCTCAGTGTAGTAGCGGTGTACAGTATAGTAGCTCTCAGTGTAGTAGCGGTGTACAGTATAGTAGCGCTCTCAGTGTAGTAGCGGTGTACAGTATAGTAACACTCTCAGTGTAGTAGCGGTGTACAGTATAGTAGCGCTCAGTGTAGTAGCGGTGTACAGTATAGTAGCGCTCTCAGTGTAGTAGCGGTGTACAGTATAGTAGCTCTCAGTGTAGTAGCGGTGTACAGTATAGTAGCGCTCAGTGTAGTAGCGGTGTACAGTATAGTAGCTCTCAGTGTAGTAGCGGTGTACAGTATAGTAACACTCTCAGTGTAGTAGCGGTGTACAGTATAGTAGCGCTCTCAGTGTAGTAGCGGTGTACAGTATAGTAGCACTCTCAGTGTAGTAGCTGTGTACAGTATAGTAGCACTCTCAGTGTAGTAGCGGTGTACAGTATAGTAGCGCTCAGTGTAGTAGCGGTGTACAGTATAGTAGCGCTCTCAGTGTAGTAGCGGTGTACAGTATAGTAGCGCTCTCAGTGTAGTAGCGGTGTACAGTATAGTAGCGCTCTCAGTGTAGTAGCGGTGTACAGTATAGTAGCGCTCTCAGTGTAGTAGCGGTGTACAGTATAGTAGCGCTCTCAGTGTAGTAGCGGTGTACAGTATAGTAGCGCTCAGTGTAGTAGCGGTGTACAGTATAGTAGCTCTCAGTGTAGTAGCGGTGTACAGTATAGTAGCGCTCTCAGTGTAGTAGCGGTGTACAGTATAGTAGCTCTCAGTGTAGTAGCGGTGTACAGTATAGTAGCGCTCTCAGTGTAGTAGCGGTGTACAGTATAGTAGCGCTCTCAGTGTAGTAGCGGTGTACAGTATAGTAGCGCTCTCAGTGTAGTAGCGGTGTACAGTATAGTAGCGCTCAGTGTAGTAGCGGTGTACAGTATAGTAGCGCTCTCAGTGTAGTAGCGGTGTACAGTATAGTAGCTCTCAGTGTAGTAGCGGTGTACAGTATAGTAGCGCTCTCAGTGTAGTAGCGGTGTACAGTATAGTAGCTCTCAGTGTAGTAGCGGTGTACAGTATAGTAGCGCTCTCAGTGTAGTAGCGGTGTACAGTATAGTAGCGCTCTCAGTGTAGTAGCGGTGTACAGTATAGTAGCGCTCTCAGTGTAGTAGCGGTGTACAGTATAGTAGCGCTCAGTGTAGTAGCGGTGTACAGTATAGTAGCGCTCTCAGTGTAGTAGCGGTGTACAGTATAGTAGCGCTCTCAGTGTAGTAGCGGTGTACAGTATAGTAGCGCTCAGTGTAGTAGCGGTGTACAGTATAGTAGCACTCTCAGTGTAGTAGCGGTGTACAGTATAGTAGCTCTCAGTGTAGTAGCGGTGTACAGTATAGTAGCGCTCTCAGTGTAGTAGCGGTGTACAGTATAGTAGCGCTCTCAGTGTAGTAGCGGTGTACAGTATAGTAGCGCTCTCAGTGTAGTAGCGGTGTACAGTATAGTAGCGCTCTCAGTGTAGTAGCGGTGTACAGTATAGTAGCGCTCTCAGTGTAGTAGCGGTGTACAGTATAGTAGCGCTCAGTGTAGTAGCGGTGTACAGTATAGTAGCTCTCAGTGTAGTAGCGGTGTACAGTATAGTAGCACTCTCAGTGTAGTAGCGGTGTACAGTATAGTAGCTCTCAGTGTAGTAGCGGTGTACAGTATAGTAGCTCTCAGTGTAGTAGCGGTGTACAGTATAGTAGCGCTCAGTGTAGTAGCGGTGTACAGTATAGTAGCGCTCAGTGTAGTAGCGGTGTACAGTATAGTAGCACTCTCAGTGTAGTAGCGGTGTACAGTATAGTAGCTCTCAGTGTAGTAGCGGTGTACAGTATAGTAGCTCTCAGTGTAGTAGCGGTGTACAGTATAGTAGCGCTCTCAGTGTAGTAGCGGTGTACAGTATAGTAGCGCTCTCAGTGTAGTAGCGGTGTACAGTATAGTAGCGCTCTCAGTGTAGTAGCGGTGTACAGTATAGTAGCTCTCAGTGTAGTAGCGGTGTACAGTATAGTAGCGCTCTCAGTGTAGTAGCGGTGTACAGTATAGTAGCTCTCAGTGTAGTAGCGGTGTACAGTATAGTAGCTCTCAGTGTAGTAGCGGTGTACAGTATAGTAGCTCTCAGTGTAGTAGCGGTGTACAGTATAGTAGCGCTCTCAGTGTAGTAGCGGTGTACAGTATAGTAGCGCTCTCAGTGTAGTAGCGGTGTACAGTATAGTAGCGCTCTCAGTGTAGTAGCGGTGTACAGTATAGTAGCTCTCAGTGTAGTAGCGGTGTACAGTATAGTAGCGCTCTCAGTGTAGTAGCGGTGTACAGTATAGTAGCTCTCAGTGTAGTAGCGGTGTACAGTATAGTAGCGCTCTCAGTGTAGTAGCGGTGTACAGTATAGTAGCGCTCTCAGTGTAGTAGCGGTGTACAGTATAGTAGCTCTCAGTGTAGTAGCGGTGTACAGTATAGTAGCGCTCTCAGTGTAGTAGCGGTGTACAGTATAGTAGCTCTCAGTGTAGTAGCTGTGTACAGTATAGTAGCGCTCTCAGTGTAGTAGCGGTGTACAGTATAGTAGCTCTCAGTGTAGTAGCGGTGTACAGTATAGTAGCGCTCTCAGTGTAGTAGCGGTGTACAATATAGTAGCGCTCAGTGTAGTAGCGGTGTACAGTATAGTAACACTCTCAGTGTAGTAGCGGTGTACAGTATAGTAGCACTCTCAGTGTAGTAGCGGTGTACAGTATAGTAGCGCTCTCAGTGTAGTAGCGGTGTACAGTATAGTAGCTCTCAGTGTAGTAGCGGTGTACAGTATAGTAGCTCTCAGTGTAGTAGCGGTGTACAGTATAGTAGCGCTCAGTGTAGTAGCGGTGTACAGTATGGTAGCGCTCTCAGTGTAGTAGCGGTGTACAGTATAGTAGCTCTCAGTGTAGTAGCGGTGTACAGTATAGTAGCTCTCAGTGTAGTAGCAGTGTACAGTATAGTAGCGCTCTCAGTGTAGTAGCGGTGTACAGTATAGTAGCGCTCTCAGTGTAGTAGCGGTGTACAGTATAGTAGCGCTCTCAGTGTAGTAGCGGTGTACAGTATAGTAGCGCTCTCAGTGTAGTAGCGGTGTACAGTATAGTAGCGCTCTCAGTGTAGTAGCGGTGTACAGTATAGTAGCGCTCAGTGTAGTAGCGGTGTACAGTATAGTAGCGCTCTCAGTGTAGTAGCGGTGTACAGTATAGTAGCGCTCTCAGTGTAGTAGCGGTGTACAGTATAGTAGCGCTCTCAGTGTAGTAGCGGTGTACAGTATAGTAGCTCTCAGTGTAGTAGCGGTGTACAGTATAGTAGCACTCTCAGTGTAGTAGCGGTGTACAGTATAGTAACACTCTCAGTGTAGTAGCGGTGTACAGTATAGTAGCACTCTCAGTGTAGTAGCGGTGTACAGTATAGTAGCTCTCAGTGTAGTAGCGGTGTACAGTATAGTAGCGCTCAGTGTAGTAGCGGTGTACAGTATAGTAGCGCTCAGTGTAGTAGCGGTGTACAGTATAGTAGCACTCTCAGTGTAGTAGCGGTGTACAGTATAGTAGCTCTCAGTGTAGTAGCGGTGTACAGTATAGTAGCGCTCTCAGTGTAGTAGCGGTGTACAGTATAGTAGCGCTCTCAGTGTAGTAGCGGTGTACAGTATAGTAGCACTCTCAGTGTAGTAGCGGTGTACAGTATAGTAGCTCTCAGTGTAGTAGCGGTGTACAGTATAGTAGCGCTCTCAGTGTAGTAGCGGTGTACAGTATAGTAGCACTCTCAGTGTAGTAGCGGTGTACAGTATAGTAGCTCTCAGTGTAGTAGCGGTGTACAGTATAGTAGCGCTCTCAGTGTAGTAGCGGTGTACAGTATAGTAGCGCTCTCAGTGTAGTAGCGGTGTACAGTATAGTAGCGCTCTCAGTGTAGTAGCGGTGTACAGTATAGTAGCGCTCTCAGTGTAGTAGCGGTGTACAGTATAGTAGCGCTCTCAGTGTAGTAGCGGTGTACAGTATAGTAGCGCTCTCAGTGTAGTAGCGGTGTACAGTATAGTAGCGCTCAGTGTAGTAGCGGTGTACAGTATAGTAGCTCTCAGTGTAGTAGCGGTGTACAGTATAGTAGCGCTCAGTGTAGTAGCGGTGTACAGTATAGTAGCGCTCAGTGTAGTAGCGGTGTACAGTATAGTAGCGCTCTCAGTGTAGTAGCTGTGTACAGTATAGTAGCGCTCAGTGTAGTAGCGGTGTACAGTATAGTAGCGCTCTCAGTGTAGTAGCGGTGTACAGTATAGTAGCGCTCTCAGTGTAGTAGCGGTGTACAGTATAGTAGCGCTCTCAGTGTAGTAGCGGTGTACAGTATAGTAGCGCTCAGTGTAGTAGCGGTGTACAGTATAGTAGCGCTCAGTGTAGTAGCGGTGTACAGTATAGTAGCGCTCTCAGTGTAGTAGCGGTGTACAGTATAGTAGCGCTCAGTGTAGTAGCTGTGTACAGTATAGTAGCGCTCTCAGTGTAGTAGCGGTGTACAGTATAGTAGCACTCTCAGTGTAGTAGCTGTGTACAGTATAGTAGCGCTCTCAGTGTAGTAGCGGTGTACAGTATAGTAGCGCTCAGTGTAGTAGCGGTGTACAGTATAGTAGCACTCTCAGTGTAGTAGCGGTGTACAGTATAGTAGCGCTCTGTGTAGTAGCGGTGTACAGTATAGTAGCACTCTCAGTGTAGTAGCGGTGTACAGTATAGTAGCGCTCTCAGTGTAGTAGCGGTGTACAGTATAGTAGCTCTCAGTGTAGTAGCGGTGTACAGTATAGTAGCACTCTCAGTGTAGTAGCTGTGTACAGTATAGTAGCGCTCTCAGTGTAGTAGCGGTGTACAGTATAGTAGCTCTCAGTGTAGTAGCGGTGTACAGTATAGTAGCGCTCAGTGTAGTAGCGGTGTACAGTATAGTAGCGCTCTCAGTGTAGTAGCGGTGTACAGTATAGTAGCGCTCTCAGTGTAGTAGCGGTGTACAGTATAGTAGCTCTCAGTGTAGTAGCGGTGTACAGTATAGTAGCACTCTCAGTGTAGTAGCGGTGTACAGTATAGTAGCGCTCTCAGTGTAGTAGCGGTGTACAGTATAGTAGCTCTCAGTGTAGTAGCGGTGTACAGTATAGTAGCACTCTCAGTGTAGTAGCGGTGTACAGTATAGTAGCGCTCTCAGTGTAGTAGCGGTGTACAGTATAGTAGCTCTCAGTGTAGTAGCGGTGTACAATATAGTAGCTCTCAGTGTAGTAGCTGTGTACAGTATAGTAGCGCTCAGTGTAGTAGCGGTGTACAGTATAGTAGCGCTCAGTGTAGTAGCGGTGTACAGTATAGTAGCTCTCAGTGTAGTAGCGGTGTACAGTATAGTAGCGCTCTCAGTGTAGTAGCGGTGTACAGTATAGTAGCGCTCTCAGTGTAGTAGCGGTGTACAGTATAGTAGCGCTCAGTGTAGTAGCGGTGTACAGTATAGTAGCGCTCTCAGTGTAGTAGCGGTGTACAGTATAGTAGCGCTCTCAGTGTAGTAGCGGTGTACAGTATAGTAGCACTCTCAGTGTAGTAGCGGTGTACAGTATAGTAGCGCTCTCAGTGTAGTAGCGGTGTACAGTATAGTAGCGCTCAGTGTAGTAGCGGTGTACAGTATAGTAGCGCTCAGTGTAGTAGCGGTGTACAGTATAGTAGCGCTCTCAGTGTAGTAGCGGTGTACAGTATAGTAGCTCTCAGTGTAGTAGCGGTGTACAATATAGTAGCTCTCAGTGTAGTAGCTGTGTACAGTATAGTAGCGCTCTCAGTGTAGTAGCGGTGTACAGTATAGTAGCTCTCAGTGTAGTAGCGGTGTACAATATAGTAGCTCTCAGTGTAGTAGCGGTGTACAGTATAGTAGCGCTCTCAGTGTAGTAGCGGTGTACAGTATAGTAGCGCTCAGTGTAGTAGCGGTGTACAGTATAGTAGCGCTCTCAGTGTAGTAGCGGTGTACAGTATAGTAGCGCTCAGTGTAGTAGCGGTGTACAGTATAGTAGCGCTCAGTGTAGTAGCGGTGTACAGTATAGTAGCGCTCTCAGTGTAGTAGCGGTGTACAGTATAGTAGCGCTCAGTGTAGTAGCGGTGTACAGTATAGTAGCTCTCAGTGTAGTAGCGGTGTACAGTATAGTAGCGCTCAGTGTAGTAGCGGTGTACAGTATAGTAGCGCTCTCAGTGTAGTAGCGGTGTACAGTATAGTAACACTCTCAGTGTAGTAGCGGTGTACAGTATAGTAGCTCTCAGTGTAGTAGCGGTGTACAGTATAGTAGCACTCTCAGTGTAGTAGCGGTGTACAGTATAGTAGCACTCTCAGTGTAGTAGCAGTGTACAGTATAGTAGCGCTCTCAGTGTAGTAGCGGTGTACAGTATAGTAGCTCTCAGTGTAGTAGCGGTGTACAGTATAGTAGCGCTCTCAGTGTAGTAGCGGTGTACAGTATAGTAGCGCTCTCAGTGTAGTAGCGGTGTACAGTATAGTAGCTCTCAGTGTAGTAGCGGTGTACAGTATAGTAGCGCTCAGTGTAGTAGCGGTGTACAGTATAGTAGCGCTCTCAGTGTAGTAGCAGTGTACAGTATAGTAGCGCTCTCAGTGTAGTAGCGGTGTACAGTATAGTAGCACTCTCAGTGTAGTAGCAGTGTACAGTATAGTAGCGCTCTCAGTGTAGTAGCGGTGTACAGTATAGTAGCGCTCTCAGTGTAGTAGCGGTGTACAGTATAGTAGCACTCTCAGTGTAGTAGCGGTGTACAGTATAGTAGCGCTCTCAGTGTAGTAGCGGTGTACAGTATAGTAGCGCTCTCAGTGTAGTAGCGGTGTACAGTATAGTAGCGCTCAGTGTAGTAGCGGTGTACAGTATAGTAGCGCTCTCAGTGTAGTAGCGGTGTACAGTATAGTAGCACTCTCAGTGTAGTAGCGGTGTACAGTATAGTAGCGCTCTCAGTGTAGTAGCGGTGTACAGTATAGTAGCGCTCTCAGTGTAGTAGCGGTGTACAGTATAGTAGCGCTCTCAGTGTAGTAGCGGTGTACAGTATAGTAGCGCTCAGTGTAGTAGCGGTGTACAGTATAGTAGCGCTCTCAGTGTAGTAGCGATGTACAGTATAGTAGCGCTCTCAGTGTAGTAGCGGTGTACAGTATAGTAGCGCTCTCAGTGTAGTAGCGGTGTACAGTATAGTAACACTCTCAGTGTAGTAGCGGTGTACAGTATAGTAGCTCTCAGTGTAGTAGCTGTGTACAGTATAGTAGCGCTCAGTGTAGTAGCGGTGTACAGTATAGTAGCACTCTCAGTGTAGTAGCGGTGTACAGTATAGTAGCACTCTCAGTGTAGTAGCAGTGTACAGTATAGTAGCGCTCTCAGTGTAGTAGCGGTGTACAGTATAGTAGCGCTCAGTGTAGTAGCGGTGTACAGTATAGTAGCGCTCTCAGTGTAGTAGTGGTGTACAGTATAGTAGCGCTCTCAGTGTAGTAGCAGTGTACAGTATAGTAGCGCTCTCAGTGTAGTAGCGGTGTACAGTATAGTAGCGCTCTCAGTGTAGTAGCAGTGTACAGTATAGTAGCGCTCTCAGTGTAGTAGCAGTGTACAGTATAGTAGCGCTCTCAGTGTAGTAGCGCTCTCAGTGTAGTAGCGGTGTACAGTATAGTAGCGCTCTCAGTGTAGTAGCGGTGTACAGTATAGTAGCGCTCTCAGTGTAGTAGCGGTGTACAGTATAGTAGCGCTCTCAGTGTAGTAGCGGTGTACAGTATAGTAGCGCTCTCAGTGTAGTAGCGGTGTACAGTATAGTAGCGCTCTCAGTGTAGTAGCGGTGTACAGTATAGTAGCGCTCTCAGTGTAGTAGCGGTGTACAGTATAGTAGCGCTCAGTGTAGTAGCGGTGTACAGTATAGTAGCGCTCAGTGTAGTAGCGGTGTACAGTATAGTAGCGCTCAGTGTAGTAGCGGTATACAGTATAGTAGCACTCTCAGTGTAGTAGCGGTGTACAGTATAGTAGCTCTCAGTGTAGTAGCGGTGTACAGTATAGTAGCGCTCTCAGTGTAGTAGCGGTGTACAGTATAGTAGCTCTCAGTGTAGTAGCGGTGTACAGTATAGTAGCACTCTCAGTGTAGTAGCGGTGTACAGTATAGTAGCACTCTCAGTGTAGTAGCGGTGTACAGTATAGTAGCTCTCAGTGTAGTAGCGGTGTACAGTATAGTAGCACTCTCAGTGTAGTAGCGGTGTACAGTATAGTAGCTCTCAGTGTAGTAGCGGTGTACAGTATAGTAGCTCTCAGTGTAGTAGCGGTGTACAGTATAGTAGCTCTCAGTGTAGTAGCGGTGTACAGTATAGTAGCGCTCTCAGTGTAGTAGCGGTGTACAGTATAGTAGCTCTCAGTGTAGTAGCGGTGTACAGTATAGTAGCTCTCAGTGTAGTAGCGGTGTACAGTATAGTAGCGCTCTCAGTGTAGTAGCGGTGTACAGTATAGTAGCTCTCAGTGTAGTAGCAGTGTACAGTATAGTAGCGCTCTCAGTGTAGTAGCGGTGTACAGTATAGTAGCGCTCTCAGTGTAGTAGCGGTGTACAGTATAGTAGCGCTCTCAGTGTAGTAGCGGTGTACAGTATAGTAGCGCTCTCAGTGTAGTAGCGGTGTACAGTATAGTAGCGCTCTCAGTGTAGTAGCGGTGTACAGTATAGTAGCGCTCAGTGTAGTAGCGGTGTACAGTATAGTAGCGCTCAGTGTAGTAGCGGTGTACAGTATAGTAGCGCTCAGTGTAGTAGCGGTGTACAGTATAGTAGCACTCTCAGTGTAGTAGCGGTGTACAGTATAGTAGCTCTCAGTGTAGTAGCGGTGTACAGTATAGTAGCTCTCAGTGTAGTAGCGGTGTACAGTATAGTAGCGCTCTCAGTGTAGTAGCGGTGTACAGTATAGTAGCTCTCAGTGTAGTAGCGGTGTACAGTATAGTAGCGCTCTCAGTGTAGTAGCGGTGTACAGTATAGTAGCACTCTCAGTGTAGTAGCTGTGTACAGTATAGTAGCACTCTCAGTGTAGTAGCGGTGTACAGTATAGTAGCGCTCAGTGTAGTAGCGGTGTACAGTATAGTAGCGCTCTCAGTGTAGTAGCGGTGTACAGTATAGTAGCTCTCAGTGTAGTAGCGGTGTACAGTATAGTAGCGCTCTCAGTGTAGTAGCGGTGTACAGTATAGTAGCACTCTCAGTGTAGTAGCTGTGTACAGTATAGTAGCACTCTCAGTGTAGTAGCGGTGTACAGTATAGTAGCGCTCAGTGTAGTAGCGGTGTACAGTATAGTAGCGCTCTCAGTGTAGTAGCGGTGTACAGTATAGTAGCGCTCAGTGTAGTAGCGGTGTACAGTATAGTAGCGCTCTCAGTGTAGTAGCGGTGTACAGTATAGTAGCGCTCTCAGTGTAGTAGCGGTGTACAGTATAGTAGCACTCTCAGTGTAGTAGCGGTGTACAGTATAGTAGCGCTCAGTGTAGTAGCGGTGTACAGTATAGTAGCGCTCTCAGTGTAGTAGCGGTGTACAGTATAGTAGCGCTCTCAGTGTAGTAGCGGTGTACAGTATAGTAGCGCTCTCAGTGTAGTAGCGGTGTACAGTATAGTAGCGCTCTCTGTGTAGTAGCGGTGTACAGTATAGTAGCGCTCAGTGTAGTAGCGGTGTACAGTATAGTAGCTCTCAGTGTAGTAGCGGTGTACAGTATAGTAGCGCTCTCAGTGTAGTAGCGGTGTACAGTATAGTAGCGCTCTCAGTGTAGTAGCGGTGTACAGTATAGTAGCGCTCTCAGTGTAGTAGCGGTGTACAGTATAGTAGCGCTCTCAGTGTAGTAGCGGTGTACAGTATAGTAGCGCTCAGTGTAGTAGCGGTGTACAGTATAGTAGCTCTCAGTGTAGTAGCGGTGTACAGTATAGTAGCGCTCAGTGTAGTAGCGGTGTACAGTATAGTAGCGCTCAGTGTAGTAGCGGTGTACAGTATAGTAGCTCTCAGTGTAGTAGCGGTGTACAGTATAGTAGCGCTCTCAGTGTAGTAGCGGTGTACAGTATAGTAGCTCTCAGTGTAGTAGCGGTGTACAGTATAGTAGCGCTCTCAGTGTAGTAGCGGTGTACAGTATAGTAACACTCTCAGTGTAGTAGCGGTGTACAGTATAGTAGCGCTCAGTGTAGTAGCGGTGTACAGTATAGTAGCGCTCTCAGTGTAGTAGCGGTGTACAGTATAGTAGCTCTCAGTGTAGTAGCGGTGTACAGTATAGTAGCGCTCAGTGTAGTAGCGGTGTACAGTATAGTAGCTCTCAGTGTAGTAGCGGTGTACAGTATAGTAACACTCTCAGTGTAGTAGCGGTGTACAGTATAGTAGCACTCTCAGTGTAGTAGCGGTGTACAGTATAGTAGCACTCTCAGTGTAGTAGCGGTGTACAGTATAGTAGCTCTCAGTGTAGTAGCGGTGTACAGTATAGTAGCGCTCTCAGTGTAGTAGCGGTGTACAGTATAGTAGCGCTCTCAGTGTAGTAGCGGTGTACAGTATAGTAGCACTCTCAGTGTAGTAGCGGTGTACAGTATAGTAGCTCTCAGTGTAGTAGCGGTGTACAGTATAGTAGCGCTCTCAGTGTAGTAGCGGTGTACAGTATAGTAGCACTCTCAGTGTAGTAGCGGTGTACAGTATAGTAGCGCTCAGTGTAGTAGCGGTGTACAGTATAGTAGCTCTCAGTGTAGTAGCGGTGTACAGTATAGTAGCGCTCTCAGTGTAGTAGCGGTGTACAGTATAGTAGCGCTCTCAGTGTAGTAGCGGTGTACAGTATAGTAGCGCTCAGTGTAGTAGCGGTGTACAGTATAGTAGCTCTCAGTGTAGTAGCGGTGTACAGTATAGTAGCGCTCAGTGTAGTAGCGGTGTACAGTATAGTAGCGCTCAGTGTAGTAGCGGTGTACAGTATAGTAGCGCTCTCAGTGTAGTAGCGGTGTACAGTATAGTAGCTCTCAGTGTAGTAGCGGTGTACAGTATAGTAGCGCTCTCAGTGTAGTAGCGGTGTACAGTATAGTAGCTCTCAGTGTAGTAGCGGTGTACAGTATAGTAGCGCTCAGTGTAGTAGCGGTGTACAGTATAGTAGCGCTCTCAGTGTAGTAGCGGTGTACAGTATAGTAGCGCTCTCAGTGTAGTAGCGGTGTACAGTATAGTAGCACTCTCAGTGTAGTAGCGGTGTACAGTATAGTAGCTCTCAGTGTAGTAGCGGTGTACAGTATAGTAGCACTCTCAGTGTAGTAGCGGTGTACAGTATAGTAGCGCTCTCAGTGTAGTAGCGGTGTACAGTATAGTAGCACTCTCAGTGTAGTAGCGGTGTACAGTATAGTAGCTCTCAGTGTAGTAGCGGTGTACAGTATAGTAGCACTCTCAGTGTAGTAGCGGTGTACAGTATAGTAGCGCTCTCAGTGTAGTAGCGGTGTACAGTATAGTAGCGCTCTCAGTGTAGTAGCGGTGTACAGTATAGTAGCTCTCAGTGTAGTAGCGGTGTACAGTATAGTAGCGCTCTCAGTGTAGTAGCGGTGTACAGTATAGTAGCGCTCTCAGTGTAGTAGCGGTGTACAGTATAGTAGCGCTCTCAGTGTAGTAGCTGTGTACAGTATAGTAGCGCTCAGTGTAGTAGCGGTGTACAGTATAGTAGCACTCTCAGTGTAGTAGCGGTGTACAGTATAGTAGCGCTCTCAGTGTAGTAGCGGTGTACAGTATAGTAGCGCTCTCAGTGTAGTAGCGGTGTACAGTATAGTAGCGCTCAGTGTAGTAGCGGTGTACAGTATAGTAGCGCTCAGTGTAGTAGCTGTGTACAGTATAGTAGCACTCTCAGTGTAGTAGCGGTGTACAGTATAGTAGCGCTCTCAGTGTAGTAGCGGTGTACAGTATAGTAGCTCTCAGTGTAGTAGCGGTGTACAGTATAGTAGCGCTCTCAGTGTAGTAGCGGTGTACAGTATAGTAGCTCTCAGTGTAGTAGCGGTGTACAGTATAGTAGCGCTCTCAGTGTAGTAGCGGTGTACAGTATAGTAGCGCTCTCAGTGTAGTAGCGGTGTACAGTATAGTAGCGCTCTGTGTAGTAGCGGTGTACAGTATAGTAGCGCTCAGTGTAGTAGCGGTGTACAGTATAGTAGCGCTCTGTGTAGTAGCGGTGTACAGTATAGTAGCGCTCAGTGTAGTAGCGGTGTACAGTATAGTAGCGCTCTCAGTGTAGTAGCGGTGTACAGTATAGTAGCTCTCAGTGTAGTAGCGGTGTACAGTATAGTAGCACTCTCAGTGTAGTAGCGGTGTACAGTATAGTAGCGCTCTCAGTGTAGTAGCGGTGTACAGTATAGTAGCGCTCTCAGTGTAGTAGCGGTGTACAGTATAGTAGCGCTCAGTGTAGTAGCGGTGTACAGTATAGTAGCGCTCAGTGTAGTAGCTGTGTACAGTATAGTAGCACTCTCAGTGTAGTAGCGGTGTACAGTATAGTAGCGCTCTCAGTGTAGTAGCGGTGTACAGTATAGTAGCTCTCAGTGTAGTAGCGGTGTACAGTATAGTAGCGCTCTCAGTGTAGTAGCGGTGTACAGTATAGTAGCTCTCAGTGTAGTAGCGGTGTACAGTATAGTAGCGCTCTCAGTGTAGTAGCGGTGTACAGTATAGTAGCGCTCTCAGTGTAGTAGCGGTGTACAGTATAGTAGCGCTCTGTGTAGTAGCGGTGTACAGTATAGTAGCGCTCAGTGTAGTAGCGGTGTACAGTATAGTAGCGCTCTGTGTAGTAGCGGTGTACAGTATAGTAGCGCTCAGTGTAGTAGCGGTGTACAGTATAGTAGCGCTCTCAGTGTAGTAGCGGTGTACAGTATAGTAGCTCTCAGTGTAGTAGCGGTGTACAGTATAGTAGCACTCTCAGTGTAGTAGCGGTGTACAGTATAGTAGCGCTCTCAGTGTAGTAGCGGTGTACAGTATAGTAGCGCTCAGTGTAGTAGCGGTGTACAGTATAGTAGCTCTCAGTGTAGTAGCGGTGTACAGTATAGTAGCACTCTCAGTGTAGTAGCTGTGTACAGTATAGTAGCGCTCTCAGTGTAGTAGCGGTGTACAGTATAGTAGCGCTCAGTGTAGTAGCGGTGTACAGTATAGTAGCGCTCTCAGTGTAGTAGCGGTGTACAGTATAGTAGCTCTCAGTGTAGTAGCGGTGTACAGTATAGTAGCACTCTCAGTGTAGTAGCGGTGTACAGTATAGTAGCGCTCTGTGTAGTAGCGGTGTACAGTATAGTAGCACTCTCAGTGTAGTAGCGGTGTACAGTATAGTAGCGCTCTCAGTGTAGTAGCGGTGTACAGTATAGTAGCTCTCAGTGTAGTAGCGGTGTACAGTATAGTAGCACTCTCAGTGTAGTAGCTGTGTACAGTATAGTAGCGCTCTCAGTGTAGTAGCGGTGTACAGTATAGTAGCTCTCAGTGTAGTAGCGGTGTACAGTATAGTAGCGCTCAGTGTAGTAGCGGTGTACAGTATAGTAGCGCTCTCAGTGTAGTAGCGGTGTACAGTATAGTAGCGCTCTCAGTGTAGTAGCGGTGTACAGTATAGTAGCGCTCTCAGTGTAGTAGCGGTGTACAGTATAGTAGCTCTCTCAGTGTAGTAGCGGTGTACAGTATAGTAGCTCTCAGTGTAGTAGCGGTGTACAGTATAGTAGCACTCTCAGTGTAGTAGCGGTGTACAGTATAGTAGCGCTCTCAGTGTAGTAGCGGTGTACAGTATAGTAGCGCTCTCAGTGTAGTAGCGGTGTACAGTATAGTAGCTCTCAGTGTAGTAGCGGTGTACAGTATAGTAGCGCTCTGTGTAGTAGCGGTGTACAGTATAGTAGCGCTCTCAGTGTAGTAGCGGTGTACAGTATAGTAGCGCTCTCAGTGTAGTAGCGGTGTACAGTATAGTAGCTCTCAGTGTAGTAGCGGTGTACAGTATAGTAGCTCTCAGTGTAGTAGCGGTGTACAGTATAGTAGCGCTCTCAGTGTAGTAGCGGTGTACAGTATAGTAGCGCTCTGTGTAGTAGCGGTGTACAGTATAGTAGCGCTCTGTGTAGTAGCGGTGTACAGTATAGTAGCGCTCTCAGTGTAGTAGCGGTGTACAGTATAGTAGCGCTCTCAGTGTAGTAGCGGTGTACAGTATAGTAGCTCTCTCAGTGTAGTAGCGGTGTACAGTATAGTAGCTCTCAGTGTAGTAGCGGTGTACAGTATAGTAGCACTCTCAGTGTAGTAGCGGTGTACAGTATAGTAGCACTCTCAGTGTAGTAGCGGTGTACAGTATAGTAGCGCTCTCAGTGTAGTAGCGGTGTACAGTATAGTAGCTCTCAGTGTAGTAGCGGTGTACAGTATAGTAGCGCTCTGTGTAGTAGCGGTGTACAGTATAGTAGCGCTCTCAGTGTAGTAGCGGTGTACAGTATAGTAGCGCTCTCAGTGTAGTAGCGGTGTACAGTATAGTAGCTCTCAGTGTAGTAGCGGTGTACAGTATAGTAGCTCTCAGTGTAGTAGCGGTGTACAGTATAGTAGCGCTCTCAGTGTAGTAGCGGTGTACAGTATAGTAGCGCTCTGTGTAGTAGCGGTGTACAGTATAGTAGCGCTCTCAGTGTAGTAGCGGTGTACAATATAGTAGCTCTCAGTGTAGTAGCTGTGTACAGTATAGTAGCGCTCAGTGTAGTAGCGGTGTACAGTATAGTAGCGCTCTCAGTGTAGTAGCGGTGTACAGTATAGTAGCGCTCAGTGTAGTAGCGGTGTACAGTATAGTAGCTCTCAGTGTAGTAGCGGTGTACAGTATAGTAGCGCTCTCAGTGTAGTAGCGGTGTACAGTATAGTAGCACTCAGTGTAGTAGCGGTGTACAGTATAGTAGCGCTCTCAGTGTAGTAGCGGTGTACAGTATAGTAGCGCTCAGTGTAGTAGCGGTGTACAGTATAGTAGCACTCAGTGTAGTAGCGGTGTACAGTATAGTAGCGCTCTCAGTGTAGTAGCGGTGTACAGTATAGTAGCTCTCAGTGTAGTAGCTGTGTACAGTATAGTAGCGCTCAGTGTAGTAGCGGTGTACAGTATAGTAGCGCTCTCAGTGTAGTAGCGGTGTACAGTATAGTAGCGCTCAGTGTAGTAGCGGTGTACAGTATAGTAGCGCTCTCAGTGTAGTAGCGGTGTACAGTATAGTAGCGCTCTCAGTGTAGTAGCGGTGTACAGTATAGTAGCTCTCAGTGTAGTAGCGGTGTACAGTATAGTAGCACTCTCAGTGTAGTAGCGGTGTACAGTATAGTAGCGCTCTCAGTGTAGTAGCGGTGTACAGTATAGTAGCGCTCAGTGTAGTAGCGGTGTACAGTATAGTAGCGCTCAGTGTAGTAGCGGTGTACAGTATAGTAGCGCTCAGTGTAGTAGCGGTGTACAGTATAGTAGCACTCTCAGTGTAGTAGCGGTGTACAGTATAGTAGCTCTCAGTGTAGTAGCGGTGTACAGTATAGTAGCTCTCAGTGTAGTAGCGGTGTACAGTATAGTAGCACTCTCAGTGTAGTAGCGGTGTACAGTATAGTAGCGCTCTCAGTGTAGTAGCGGTGTACAGTATAGTAGCTCTCAGTGTAGTAGCGGTGTACAGTATAGTAGCACTCTCAGTGTAGTAGCGGTGTACAGTATAGTAGCGCTCTCAGTGTAGTAGCGGTGTACAGTATAGTAGCTCTCAGTGTAGTAGCGGTGTACAGTATAGTAGCTCTCAGTGTAGTAGCGGTGTACAGTATAGTAGCACTCTCAGTGTAGTAGCGGTGTACAGTATAGTAGCTCTCAGTGTAGTAGCGGTGTACAGTATAGTAGCAATCTCAGTGTAGTAGCGGTGTACAGTATAGTAGCTCTCAGTGTAGTAGCGGTGTACAGTATAGTAGCTCTCAGTGTAGTAGCGGTGTACAGTATAGTAGCGCTCTCAGTGTAGTAGCGGTGTACAGTATAGTAGCTCTCAGTGTAGTAGCGGTGTACAGTATAGTAGCTCTCAGTGTAGTAGCAGTGTACAGTATAGTAGCGCTCTCAGTGTAGTAGCGGTGTACAGTATAGTAGCGCTCTCAGTGTAGTAGCGGTGTACAGTATAGTAGCGCTCTCAGTGTAGTAGCGGTGTACAGTATAGTAGCGCTCTCAGTGTAGTAGCGGTGTACAGTATAGTAGCGCTCTCAGTGTAGTAGCGGTGTACAGTATAGTAGCGCTCTCAGTGTAGTAGCGGTGTACAGTATAGTAGCGCTCAGTGTAGTAGCGGTGTACAGTATAGTAGCGCTCAGTGTAGTAGCGGTGTACAGTATAGTAGCGCTCAGTGTAGTAGCGGTGTACAGTATAGTAGCACTCTCAGTGTAGTAGCGGTGTACAGTATAGTAGCTCTCAGTGTAGTAGCGGTGTACAGTATAGTAGCGCTCAGTGTAGTAGCGGTGTACAGTATAGTAGCGCTCAGTGTAGTAGCGGTGTACAGTATAGTAGCGCTCAGTGTAGTAGCGGTGTACAGTATAGTAGCGCTCTCAGTGTAGTAGCGGTGTACAGTATAGTAGCTCTCAGTGTAGTAGCGGTGTACAGTATAGTAGCGCTCTCAGTGTAGTAGCGGTGTACAGTATAGTAACACTCTCAGTGTAGTAGCGGTGTACAGTATAGTAGCGCTCAGTGTAGTAGCGGTGTACAGTATAGTAGCGCTCTCAGTGTAGTAGCGGTGTACAGTATAGTAGCTCTCAGTGTAGTAGCGGTGTACAGTATAGTAGCACTCTCAGTGTAGTAGCGGTGTACAGTATAGTAGCGCTCTCAGTGTAGTAGCGGTGTACAGTATAGTAGCACTCTCAGTGTAGTAGCTGTGTACAGTATAGTAGCACTCTCAGTGTAGTAGCGGTGTACAGTATAGTAGCGCTCAGTGTAGTAGCGGTGTACAGTATAGTAGCGCTCAGTGTAGTAGCTGTGTACAGTATAGTAGCGCTCTCAGTGTAGTAGCGGTGTACAGTATAGTAGCGCTCTCAGTGTAGTAGCGGTGTACAGTATAGTAGCGCTCTCAGTGTAGTAGCGGTGTACAGTATAGTAGCGCTCTCTGTGTAGTAGCGGTGTACAGTATAGTAGCGCTCAGTGTAGTAGCGGTGTACAGTATAGTAGCTCTCAGTGTAGTAGCGGTGTACAGTATAGTAGCGCTCTCAGTGTAGTAGCGGTGTACAGTATAGTAGCGCTCTCAGTGTAGTAGCGGTGTACAGTATAGTAGCGCTCTCTGTGTAGTAGCGGTGTACAGTATAGTAGCTCTCAGTGTAGTAGCGGTGTACAGTATAGTAGCTCTCAGTGTAGTAGCGGTGTACAGTATAGTAGCGCTCTCAGTGTAGTAGCGGTGTACAGTATAGTAGCGCTCTCAGTGTAGTAGCGGTGTACAGTATAGTAGCGCTCTCAGTGTAGTAGCGGTGTACAGTATAGTAGCGCTCTCAGTGTAGTAGCGGTGTACAGTATAGTAGCGCTCAGTGTAGTAGCGGTGTACAGTATAGTAGCTCTCAGTGTAGTAGCGGTGTACAGTATAGTAGCGCTCAGTGTAGTAGCGGTGTACAGTATAGTAGCGCTCAGTGTAGTAGCGGTGTACAGTATAGTAGCTCTCAGTGTAGTAGCGGTGTACAGTATAGTAGCGCTCTCAGTGTAGTAGCGGTGTACAGTATAGTAGCTCTCAGTGTAGTAGCGGTGTACAGTATAGTAGCGCTCTCAGTGTAGTAGCGGTGTACAGTATAGTAACACTCTCAGTGTAGTAGCGGTGTACAGTATAGTAGCGCTCAGTGTACAGTATAGTAGCGCTCTCAGTGTAGTAGCGGTGTACAGTATAGTAGCTCTCAGTGTAGTAGCGGTGTACAGTATAGTAGCGCTCAGTGTAGTAGCGGTGTACAGTATAGTAGCTCTCAGTGTAGTAGCGGTGTACAGTATAGTAACACTCTCAGTGTAGTAGCGGTGTACAGTATAGTAGCGCTCTCAGTGTAGTAGCGGTGTACAGTATAGTAACACTCTCAGTGTAGTAGCGGTGTACAGTATAGTAGCGCTCTCAGTGTAGTAGCGGTGTACAGTATAGTAGCACTCTCAGTGTAGTAGCTGTGTACAGTATAGTAGCACTCTCAGTGTAGTAGCGGTGTACAGTATAGTAGCGCTCAGTGTAGTAGCGGTGTACAGTATAGTAGCGCTCTCAGTGTAGTAGCGGTGTACAGTATAGTAGCGCTCTCAGTGTAGTAGCGGTGTACAGTATAGTAGCGCTCTCAGTGTAGTAGCGGTGTACAGTATAGTAGCGCTCTCAGTGTAGTAGCGGTGTACAGTATAGTAGCGCTCTCAGTGTAGTAGCGGTGTACAGTATAGTAGCTCTCAGTGTAGTAGCGGTGTACAGTATAGTAGCGCTCTCAGTGTAGTAGCGGTGTACAGTATAGTAGCTCTCAGTGTAGTAGCGGTGTACAGTATAGTAGCGCTCTCAGTGTAGTAGCGGTGTACAGTATAGTAGCGCTCTCAGTGTAGTAGCGGTGTACAGTATAGTAGCGCTCTCAGTGTAGTAGCGGTGTACAGTATAGTAGCTCTCAGTGTAGTAGCGGTGTACAGTATAGTAGCGCTCTCAGTGTAGTAGCGGTGTACAGTATAGTAGCGCTCTCAGTGTAGTAGCGGTGTACAGTATAGTAGCGCTCTCAGTGTAGTAGCGGTGTACAGTATAGTAGCGCTCAGTGTAGTAGCGGTGTACAGTATAGTAGCGCTCTCAGTGTAGTAGCGGTGTACAGTATAGTAGCTCTCAGTGTAGTAGCGGTGTACAGTATAGTAGCGCTCTCAGTGTAGTAGCGGTGTACAGTATAGTAGCTCTCAGTGTAGTAGCGGTGTACAGTATAGTAGCGCTCTCAGTGTAGTAGCGGTGTACAGTATAGTAGCGCTCTCAGTGTAGTAGCGGTGTACAGTATAGTAGCGCTCTCAGTGTAGTAGCGGTGTACAGTATAGTAGCGCTCAGTGTAGTAGCGGTGTACAGTATAGTAGCGCTCTCAGTGTAGTAGCGGTGTACAGTATAGTAGCGCTCTCAGTGTAGTAGCGGTGTACAGTATAGTAGCGCTCAGTGTAGTAGCGGTGTACAGTATAGTAGCACTCTCAGTGTAGTAGCGGTGTACAGTATAGTAGCTCTCAGTGTAGTAGCGGTGTACAGTATAGTAGCGCTCTCAGTGTAGTAGCGGTGTACAGTATAGTAGCGCTCTCAGTGTAGTAGCGGTGTACAGTATAGTAGCGCTCTCAGTGTAGTAGCGGTGTACAGTATAGTAGCGCTCTCAGTGTAGTAGCGGTGTACAGTATAGTAGCGCTCTCAGTGTAGTAGCGGTGTACAGTATAGTAGCGCTCAGTGTAGTAGCGGTGTACAGTATAGTAGCTCTCAGTGTAGTAGCGGTGTACAGTATAGTAGCACTCTCAGTGTAGTAGCGGTGTACAGTATAGTAGCTCTCAGTGTAGTAGCGGTGTACAGTATAGTAGCTCTCAGTGTAGTAGCGGTGTACAGTATAGTAGCGCTCAGTGTAGTAGCGGTGTACAGTATAGTAGCGCTCAGTGTAGTAGCGGTGTACAGTATAGTAGCACTCTCAGTGTAGTAGCGGTGTACAGTATAGTAGCTCTCAGTGTAGTAGCGGTGTACAGTATAGTAGCTCTCAGTGTAGTAGCGGTGTACAGTATAGTAGCGCTCTCAGTGTAGTAGCGGTGTACAGTATAGTAGCGCTCTCAGTGTAGTAGCGGTGTACAGTATAGTAGCGCTCAGTGTAGTAGCGGTGTACAGTATAGTAGCGCTCTCAGTGTAGTAGCGGTGTACAGTATAGTAGCGCTCTCAGTGTAGTAGCGGTGTACAGTATAGTAGCTCTCAGTGTAGTAGCGGTGTACAGTATAGTAGCGCTCTCAGTGTAGTAGCGGTGTACAGTATAGTAGCTCTCAGTGTAGTAGCGGTGTACAGTATAGTAGCACTCTCAGTGTAGTAGCGGTGTACAGTATAGTAGCTCTCAGTGTAGTAGCGGTGTACAGTATAGTAGCTCTCAGTGTAGTAGCGGTGTACAGTATAGTAGCTCTCAGTGTAGTAGCGGTGTACAGTATAGTAGCGCTCTCAGTGTAGTAGCGGTGTACAATATAGTAGCGCTCAGTGTAGTAGCGGTGTACAGTATAGTAACACTCTCAGTGTAGTAGCGGTGTACAGTATAGTAGCACTCTCAGTGTAGTAGCGGTGTACAGTATAGTAGCGCTCTCAGTGTAGTAGCGGTGTACAGTATAGTAGCTCTCAGTGTAGTAGCGGTGTACAGTATAGTAGCTCTCAGTGTAGTAGCGGTGTACAGTATAGTAGCGCTCAGTGTAGTAGCGGTGTACAGTATGGTAGCGCTCTCAGTGTAGTAGCGGTGTACAGTATAGTAGCTCTCAGTGTAGTAGCGGTGTACAGTATAGTAGCTCTCAGTGTAGTAGCAGTGTACAGTATAGTAGCGCTCTCAGTGTAGTAGCGGTGTACAGTATAGTAGCGCTCTCAGTGTAGTAGCGGTGTACAGTATAGTAGCGCTCTCAGTGTAGTAGCGGTGTACAGTATAGTAGCGCTCTCAGTGTAGTAGCGGTGTACAGTATAGTAGCGCTCTCAGTGTAGTAGCGGTGTACAGTATAGTAGCGCTCAGTGTAGTAGCGGTGTACAGTATAGTAGCGCTCTCAGTGTAGTAGCGGTGTACAGTATAGTAGCGCTCTCAGTGTAGTAGCGGTGTACAGTATAGTAGCGCTCTCAGTGTAGTAGCGGTGTACAGTATAGTAGCTCTCAGTGTAGTAGCGGTGTACAGTATAGTAGCACTCTCAGTGTAGTAGCGGTGTACAGTATAGTAACACTCTCAGTGTAGTAGCGGTGTACAGTATAGTAGCACTCTCAGTGTAGTAGCGGTGTACAGTATAGTAGCTCTCAGTGTAGTAGCGGTGTACAGTATAGTAGCGCTCAGTGTAGTAGCGGTGTACAGTATAGTAGCGCTCAGTGTAGTAGCGGTGTACAGTATAGTAGCACTCTCAGTGTAGTAGCGGTGTACAGTATAGTAGCTCTCAGTGTAGTAGCGGTGTACAGTATAGTAGCGCTCTCAGTGTAGTAGCGGTGTACAGTATAGTAGCGCTCTCAGTGTAGTAGCGGTGTACAGTATAGTAGCACTCTCAGTGTAGTAGCGGTGTACAGTATAGTAGCTCTCAGTGTAGTAGCGGTGTACAGTATAGTAGCGCTCTCAGTGTAGTAGCGGTGTACAGTATAGTAGCACTCTCAGTGTAGTAGCGGTGTACAGTATAGTAGCTCTCAGTGTAGTAGCGGTGTACAGTATAGTAGCGCTCTCAGTGTAGTAGCGGTGTACAGTATAGTAGCGCTCTCAGTGTAGTAGCGGTGTACAGTATAGTAGCGCTCTCAGTGTAGTAGCGGTGTACAGTATAGTAGCGCTCTCAGTGTAGTAGCGGTGTACAGTATAGTAGCGCTCTCAGTGTAGTAGCGGTGTACAGTATAGTAGCGCTCTCAGTGTAGTAGCGGTGTACAGTATAGTAGCGCTCAGTGTAGTAGCGGTGTACAGTATAGTAGCTCTCAGTGTAGTAGCGGTGTACAGTATAGTAGCGCTCAGTGTAGTAGCGGTGTACAGTATAGTAGCGCTCAGTGTAGTAGCGGTGTACAGTATAGTAGCGCTCTCAGTGTAGTAGCTGTGTACAGTATAGTAGCGCTCAGTGTAGTAGCGGTGTACAGTATAGTAGCACTCTCAGTGTAGTAGCGGTGTACAGTATAGTAGCGCTCTCAGTGTAGTAGCGGTGTACAGTATAGTAGCGCTCTCAGTGTAGTAGCGGTGTACAGTATAGTAGCGCTCTCAGTGTAGTAGCGGTGTACAGTATAGTAGCGCTCAGTGTAGTAGCGGTGTACAGTATAGTAGCGCTCAGTGTAGTAGCGGTGTACAGTATAGTAGCGCTCTCAGTGTAGTAGCGGTGTACAGTATAGTAGCGCTCAGTGTAGTAGCTGTGTACAGTATAGTAGCGCTCTCAGTGTAGTAGCGGTGTACAGTATAGTAGCACTCTCAGTGTAGTAGCTGTGTACAGTATAGTAGCGCTCTCAGTGTAGTAGCGGTGTACAGTATAGTAGCGCTCAGTGTAGTAGCGGTGTACAGTATAGTAGCACTCTCAGTGTAGTAGCGGTGTACAGTATAGTAGCGCTCTGTGTAGTAGCGGTGTACAGTATAGTAGCACTCTCAGTGTAGTAGCGGTGTACAGTATAGTAGCGCTCTCAGTGTAGTAGCGGTGTACAGTATAGTAGCTCTCAGTGTAGTAGCGGTGTACAGTATAGTAGCACTCTCAGTGTAGTAGCTGTGTACAGTATAGTAGCGCTCTCAGTGTAGTAGCGGTGTACAGTATAGTAGCTCTCAGTGTAGTAGCGGTGTACAGTATAGTAGCGCTCAGTGTAGTAGCGGTGTACAGTATAGTAGCGCTCTCAGTGTAGTAGCGGTGTACAGTATAGTAGCGCTCTCAGTGTAGTAGCGGTGTACAGTATAGTAGCTCTCAGTGTAGTAGCGGTGTACAGTATAGTAGCACTCTCAGTGTAGTAGCGGTGTACAGTATAGTAGCGCTCTCAGTGTAGTAGCGGTGTACAGTATAGTAGCTCTCAGTGTAGTAGCGGTGTACAGTATAGTAGCGCTCTCAGTGTAGTAGCGGTGTACAGTATAGTAGCACTCTCAGTGTAGTAGCGGTGTACAGTATAGTAGCTCTCAGTGTAGTAGCTGTGTACAGTATAGTAGCTCTCAGTGTAGTAGCGGTGTACAGTATAGTAGCGCTCTCAGTGTAGTAGCGGTGTACAGTATAGTAGCACTCTCAGTGTAGTAGCGGTGTACAGTATAGTAGCGCTCTCAGTGTAGTAGCGGTGTACAGTATAGTAGCTCTCAGTGTAGTAGCGGTGTACAATATAGTAGCTCTCAGTGTAGTAGCTGTGTACAGTATAGTAGCGCTCAGTGTAGTAGCGGTGTACAGTATAGTAGCGCTCAGTGTAGTAGCGGTGTACAGTATAGTAGCTCTCAGTGTAGTAGCGGTGTACAGTATAGTAGCGCTCTCAGTGTAGTAGCGGTGTACAGTATAGTAGCGCTCTCAGTGTAGTAGCGGTGTACAGTATAGTAGCGCTCAGTGTAGTAGCGGTGTACAGTATAGTAGCGCTCTCAGTGTAGTAGCGGTGTACAGTATAGTAGCGCTCTCAGTGTAGTAGCGGTGTACAGTATAGTAGCACTCTCAGTGTAGTAGCGGTGTACAGTATAGTAGCGCTCTCAGTGTAGTAGCGGTGTACAGTATAGTAGCGCTCAGTGTAGTAGCGGTGTACAGTATAGTAGCGCTCAGTGTAGTAGCGGTGTACAGTATAGTAGCGCTCTCAGTGTAGTAGCGGTGTACAGTATAGTAGCTCTCAGTGTAGTAGCGGTGTACAATATAGTAGCTCTCAGTGTAGTAGCTGTGTACAGTATAGTAGCGCTCTCAGTGTAGTAGCGGTGTACAGTATAGTAGCTCTCAGTGTAGTAGCGGTGTACAATATAGTAGCTCTCAGTGTAGTAGCGGTGTACAGTATAGTAGCGCTCTCAGTGTAGTAGCGGTGTACAGTATAGTAGCGCTCAGTGTAGTAGCGGTGTACAGTATAGTAGCGCTCTCAGTGTAGTAGCGGTGTACAGTATAGTAGCGCTCAGTGTAGTAGCGGTGTACAGTATAGTAGCGCTCAGTGTAGTAGCGGTGTACAGTATAGTAGCGCTCTCAGTGTAGTAGCGGTGTACAGTATAGTAGCGCTCAGTGTAGTAGCGGTGTACAGTATAGTAGCGCTCAGTGTAGTAGCGGTGTACAGTATAGTAGCGCTCTCAGTGTAGTAGCGGTGTACAGTATAGTAACACTCTCAGTGTAGTAGCGGTGTACAGTATAGTAGCTCTCAGTGTAGTAGCGGTGTACAGTATAGTAGCACTCTCAGTGTAGTAGCGGTGTACAGTATAGTAGCACTCTCAGTGTAGTAGCAGTGTACAGTATAGTAGCGCTCTCAGTGTAGTAGCGGTGTACAGTATAGTAGCTCTCAGTGTAGTAGCGGTGTACAGTATAGTAGCGCTCTCAGTGTAGTAGCGGTGTACAGTATAGTAGCGCTCTCAGTGTAGTAGCGGTGTACAGTATAGTAGCTCTCAGTGTAGTAGCGGTGTACAGTATAGTAGCTCTCAGTGTAGTAGCGGTGTACAGTATAGTAGCGCTCTCAGTGTAGTAGCAGTGTACAGTATAGTAGCGCTCTCAGTGTAGTAGCGGTGTACAGTATAGTAGCACTCTCAGTGTAGTAGCAGTGTACAGTATAGTAGCGCTCTCAGTGTAGTAGCGGTGTACAGTATAGTAGCGCTCTCAGTGTAGTAGCGGTGTACAGTATAGTAGCACTCTCAGTGTAGTAGCGGTGTACAGTATAGTAGCGCTCTCAGTGTAGTAGCGGTGTACAGTATAGTAGCTCTCAGTGTAGTAGCGGTGTACAATATAGTAGCTCTCAGTGTAGTAGCGGTGTACAGTATAGTAGCGCTCAGTGTAGTAGCGGTGTACAGTATAGTAGCGCTCTCAGTGTAGTAGCGGTGTACAGTATAGTAGCACTCTCAGTGTAGTAGCGGTGTACAGTATAGTAGCGCTCTCAGTGTAGTAGCGGTGTACAGTATAGTAGCGCTCTCAGTGTAGTAGCGGTGTACAGTATAGTAGCGCTCTCAGTGTAGTAGCGGTGTACAGTATAGTAGCGCTCAGTGTAGTAGCGGTGTACAGTATAGTAGCGCTCTCAGTGTAGTAGCGGTGTACAGTATAGTAGCGCTCTCAGTGTAGTAGCGGTGTACAGTATAGTAGCGCTCTCAGTGTAGTAGCGGTGTACAGTATAGTAACACTCTCAGTGTAGTAGCGGTGTACAGTATAGTAGCTCTCAGTGTAGTAGCTGTGTACAGTATAGTAGCGCTCAGTGTAGTAGCGGTGTACAGTATAGTAGCACTCTCAGTGTAGTAGCGGTGTACAGTATAGTAGCACTCTCAGTGTAGTAGCAGTGTACAGTATAGTAGCGCTCTCAGTGTAGTAGCGGTGTACAGTATAGTAGCGCTCAGTGTAGTAGCGGTGTACAGTATAGTAGCGCTCTCAGTGTAGTAGTGGTGTACAGTATAGTAGCGCTCTCAGTGTAGTAGCAGTGTACAGTATAGTAGCGCTCTCAGTGTAGTAGTGGTGTACAGTATAGTAGCGCTCTCAGTGTAGTAGCAGTGTACAGTATAGTAGCGCTCTCAGTGTAGTAGCGGTGTACAGTATAGTAGCGCTCTCAGTGTAGTAGCAGTGTACAGTATAGTAGCGCTCTCAGTGTAGTAGCAGTGTACAGTATAGTAGCGCTCTCAGTGTAGTAGCGCTCTCAGTGTAGTAGCGGTGTACAGTATAGTAGCGCTCTCAGTGTAGTAGCGGTGTACAGTATAGTAGCGCTCTCAGTGTAGTAGCGGTGTACAGTATAGTAGCGCTCTCAGTGTAGTAGCGGTGTACAGTATAGTAGCGCTCTCAGTGTAGTAGCGGTGTACAGTATAGTAGCGCTCTCAGTGTAGTAGCGGTGTACAGTATAGTAGCGCTCTCAGTGTAGTAGCGGTGTACAGTATAGTAGCGCTCAGTGTAGTAGCGGTGTACAGTATAGTAGCGCTCAGTGTAGTAGCGGTGTACAGTATAGTAGCGCTCAGTGTAGTAGCGGTATACAGTATAGTAGCACTCTCAGTGTAGTAGCGGTGTACAGTATAGTAGCTCTCAGTGTAGTAGCGGTGTACAGTATAGTAGCGCTCTCAGTGTAGTAGCGGTGTACAGTATAGTAGCTCTCAGTGTAGTAGCGGTGTACAGTATAGTAGCACTCTCAGTGTAGTAGCGGTGTACAGTATAGTAGCACTCTCAGTGTAGTAGCGGTGTACAGTATAGTAGCTCTCAGTGTAGTAGCGGTGTACAGTATAGTAGCACTCTCAGTGTAGTAGCGGTGTACAGTATAGTAGCTCTCAGTGTAGTAGCGGTGTACAGTATAGTAGCTCTCAGTGTAGTAGCGGTGTACAGTATAGTAGCTCTCAGTGTAGTAGCGGTGTACAGTATAGTAGCGCTCTCAGTGTAGTAGCGGTGTACAGTATAGTAGCGCTCTCAGTGTAGTAGCGGTGTACAGTATAGTAGCTCTCAGTGTAGTAGCGGTGTACAGTATAGTAGCGCTCAGTGTAGTAGCGGTGTACAGTATAGTAGCGCTCTCAGTGTAGTAGCGGTGTACAGTATAGTAGCGCTCTCAGTGTAGTAGCGGTGTACAGTATAGTAGCTCTCAGTGTAGTAGCGGTGTACAGTATAGTAGCACTCTCAGTGTAGTAGCGGTGTACAGTATAGTAGCTCTCAGTGTAGTAGCGGTGTACAGTATAGTAGCTCTCAGTGTAGTAGCGGTGTACAGTATAGTAGCTCTCAGTGTAGTAGCGGTGTACAGTATAGTAGCGCTCTCAGTGTAGTAGCGGTGTACAGTATAGTAGCTCTCAGTGTAGTAGCGGTGTACAGTATAGTAGCTCTCAGTGTAGTAGCGGTGTACAGTATAGTAGCGCTCTCAGTGTAGTAGCGGTGTACAGTATAGTAGCTCTCAGTGTAGTAGCAGTGTACAGTATAGTAGCGCTCTCAGTGTAGTAGCGGTGTACAGTATAGTAGCGCTCTCAGTGTAGTAGCGGTGTACAGTATAGTAGCGCTCTCAGTGTAGTAGCGGTGTACAGTATAGTAGCGCTCTCAGTGTAGTAGCGGTGTACAGTATAGTAGCGCTCTCAGTGTAGTAGCGGTGTACAGTATAGTAGCGCTCAGTGTAGTAGCGGTGTACAGTATAGTAGCGCTCAGTGTAGTAGCGGTGTACAGTATAGTAGCGCTCAGTGTAGTAGCGGTGTACAGTATAGTAGCACTCTCAGTGTAGTAGCTGTGTACAGTATAGTAGCTCTCAGTGTAGTAGCGGTGTACAGTATAGTAGCTCTCAGTGTAGTAGCGGTGTACAGTATAGTAGCGCTCTCAGTGTAGTAGCGGTGTACAGTATAGTAGCTCTCAGTGTAGTAGCGGTGTACAGTATAGTAGCGCTCTCAGTGTAGTAGCGGTGTACAGTATAGTAGCACTCTCAGTGTAGTAGCTGTGTACAGTATAGTAGCACTCTCAGTGTAGTAGCGGTGTACAGTATAGTAGCGCTCAGTGTAGTAGCGGTGTACAGTATAGTAGCGCTCTCAGTGTAGTAGCGGTGTACAGTATAGTAGCTCTCAGTGTAGTAGCGGTGTACAGTATAGTAGCGCTCTCAGTGTAGTAGCGGTGTACAGTATAGTAGCACTCTCAGTGTAGTAGCTGTGTACAGTATAGTAGCACTCTCAGTGTAGTAGCGGTGTACAGTATAGTAGCGCTCAGTGTAGTAGCGGTGTACAGTATAGTAGCGCTCTCAGTGTAGTAGCGGTGTACAGTATAGTAGCGCTCAGTGTAGTAGCGGTGTACAGTATAGTAGCGCTCTCAGTGTAGTAGCGGTGTACAGTATAGTAGCGCTCTCAGTGTAGTAGCGGTGTACAGTATAGTAGCACTCTCAGTGTAGTAGCGGTGTACAGTATAGTAGCGCTCAGTGTAGTAGCGGTGTACAGTATAGTAGCGCTCTCAGTGTAGTAGCGGTGTACAGTATAGTAGCGCTCTCAGTGTAGTAGCGGTGTACAGTATAGTAGCGCTCTCAGTGTAGTAGCGGTGTACAGTATAGTAGCGCTCTCTGTGTAGTAGCGGTGTACAGTATAGTAGCGCTCAGTGTAGTAGCGGTGTACAGTATAGTAGCTCTCAGTGTAGTAGCGGTGTACAGTATAGTAGCGCTCTCAGTGTAGTAGCGGTGTACAGTATAGTAGCACTCTCAGTGTAGTAGCGGTGTACAGTATAGTAGCTCTCAGTGTAGTAGCGGTGTACAGTATAGTAGCGCTCTCAGTGTAGTAGCGGTGTACAGTATAGTAGCGCTCTCAGTGTAGTAGCGGTGTACAGTATAGTAGCGCTCTCAGTGTAGTAGCGGTGTACAGTATAGTAGCGCTCTCAGTGTAGTAGCGGTGTACAGTATAGTAGCGCTCAGTGTAGTAGCGGTGTACAGTATAGTAGCTCTCAGTGTAGTAGCGGTGTACAGTATAGTAGCGCTCAGTGTAGTAGCGGTGTACAGTATAGTAGCGCTCAGTGTAGTAGCGGTGTACAGTATAGTAGCTCTCAGTGTAGTAGCGGTGTACAGTATAGTAGCGCTCTCAGTGTAGTAGCGGTGTACAGTATAGTAGCTCTCAGTGTAGTAGCGGTGTACAGTATAGTAGCGCTCTCAGTGTAGTAGCGGTGTACAGTATAGTAACACTCTCAGTGTAGTAGCGGTGTACAGTATAGTAGCGCTCAGTGTAGTAGCGGTGTACAGTATAGTAGCGCTCAGTGTAGTAGCGGTGTACAGTATAGTAGCTCTCAGTGTAGTAGCGGTGTACAGTATAGTAACACTCTCAGTGTAGTAGCGGTGTACAGTATAGTAGCACTCTCAGTGTAGTAGCGGTGTACAGTATAGTAGCACTCTCAGTGTAGTAGCGGTGTACAGTATAGTAGCTCTCAGTGTAGTAGCGGTGTACAGTATAGTAGCGCTCTCAGTGTAGTAGCGGTGTACAGTATAGTAGCGCTCTCAGTGTAGTAGCGGTGTACAGTATAGTAGCACTCTCAGTGTAGTAGCGGTGTACAGTATAGTAGCTCTCAGTGTAGTAGCGGTGTACAGTATAGTAGCGCTCTCAGTGTAGTAGCGGTGTACAGTATAGTAGCACTCTCAGTGTAGTAGCGGTGTACAGTATAGTAGCTCTCAGTGTAGTAGCGGTGTACAGTATAGTAGCGCTCTCAGTGTAGTAGCGGTGTACAGTATAGTAGCGCTCTCAGTGTAGTAGCGGTGTACAGTATAGTAGCGCTCAGTGTAGTAGCGGTGTACAGTATAGTAGCTCTCAGTGTAGTAGCGGTGTACAGTATAGTAGCGCTCAGTGTAGTAGCGGTGTACAGTATAGTAGCGCTCAGTGTAGTAGCGGTGTACAGTATAGTAGCGCTCTCAGTGTAGTAGCGGTGTACAGTATAGTAGCGCTCTCAGTGTAGTAGCGGTGTACAGTATAGTAGCTCTCAGTGTAGTAGCGGTGTACAGTATAGTAGCGCTCTCAGTGTAGTAGCGGTGTACAGTATAGTAGCTCTCAGTGTAGTAGCGGTGTACAGTATAGTAGCGCTCAGTGTAGTAGCGGTGTACAGTATAGTAGCGCTCTCAGTGTAGTAGCGGTGTACAGTATAGTAGCGCTCTCAGTGTAGTAGCGGTGTACAGTATAGTAGCGCTCTCAGTGTAGTAGCGGTGTACAGTATAGTAGCTCTCAGTGTAGTAGCGGTGTACAGTATAGTAGCTCTCAGTGTAGTAGCGGTGTACAGTATAGTAGCTCTCAGTGTAGTAGCGGTGTACAGTATAGTAGCACTCTCAGTGTAGTAGCGGTGTACAGTATAGTAGCGCTCTCAGTGTAGTAGCGGTGTACAGTATAGTAGCTCTCAGTGTAGTAGCGGTGTACAGTATAGTAGCTCTCAGTGTAGTAGCGGTGTACAGTATAGTAGCGCTCTCAGTGTAGTAGCGGTGTACAGTATAGTAGCTCTCAGTGTAGTAGCGGTGTACAGTATAGTAGCACTCTCAGTGTAGTAGCGGTGTACAGTATAGTAGCGCTCTCAGTGTAGTAGCGGTGTACAGTATAGTAGCACTCTCAGTGTAGTAGCGGTGTACAGTATAGTAGCTCTCAGTGTAGTAGCGGTGTACAGTATAGTAGCACTCTCAGTGTAGTAGCGGTGTACAGTATAGTAGCGCTCTCAGTGTAGTAGCGGTGTACAGTATAGTAGCGCTCTCAGTGTAGTAGCGGTGTACAGTATAGTAGCTCTCAGTGTAGTAGCGGTGTACAGTATAGTAGCGCTCTCAGTGTAGTAGCGGTGTACAGTATAGTAGCGCTCTCAGTGTAGTAGCGGTGTACAGTATAGTAGCGCTCTCAGTGTAGTAGCTGTGTACAGTATAGTAGCGCTCAGTGTAGTAGCGGTGTACAGTATAGTAGCACTCTCAGTGTAGTAGCGGTGTACAGTATAGTAGCGCTCTCAGTGTAGTAGCGGTGTACAGTATAGTAGCGCTCTCAGTGTAGTAGCGGTGTACAGTATAGTAGCGCTCAGTGTAGTAGCGGTGTACAGTATAGTAGCGCTCAGTGTAGTAGCTGTGTACAGTATAGTAGCACTCTCAGTGTAGTAGCGGTGTACAGTATAGTAGCGCTCTCAGTGTAGTAGCGGTGTACAGTATAGTAGCTCTCAGTGTAGTAGCGGTGTACAGTATAGTAGCGCTCTCAGTGTAGTAGCGGTGTACAGTATAGTAGCTCTCAGTGTAGTAGCGGTGTACAGTATAGTAGCGCTCTCAGTGTAGTAGCGGTGTACAGTATAGTAGCGCTCTCAGTGTAGTAGCGGTGTACAGTATAGTAGCGCTCTGTGTAGTAGCGGTGTACAGTATAGTAGCGCTCAGTGTAGTAGCGGTGTACAGTATAGTAGCGCTCTGTGTAGTAGCGGTGTACAGTATAGTAGCGCTCAGTGTAGTAGCGGTGTACAGTATAGTAGCGCTCTCAGTGTAGTAGCGGTGTACAGTATAGTAGCTCTCAGTGTAGTAGCGGTGTACAGTATAGTAGCACTCTCAGTGTAGTAGCGGTGTACAGTATAGTAGCGCTCTCAGTGTAGTAGCGGTGTACAGTATAGTAGCGCTCTCAGTGTAGTAGCGGTGTACAGTATAGTAGCGCTCAGTGTAGTAGCGGTGTACAGTATAGTAGCGCTCAGTGTAGTAGCTGTGTACAGTATAGTAGCACTCTCAGTGTAGTAGCGGTGTACAGTATAGTAGCGCTCTCAGTGTAGTAGCGGTGTACAGTATAGTAGCTCTCAGTGTAGTAGCGGTGTACAGTATAGTAGCGCTCTCAGTGTAGTAGCGGTGTACAGTATAGTAGCTCTCAGTGTAGTAGCGGTGTACAGTATAGTAGCGCTCTCAGTGTAGTAGCGGTGTACAGTATAGTAGCGCTCTCAGTGTAGTAGCGGTGTACAGTATAGTAGCGCTCTGTGTAGTAGCGGTGTACAGTATAGTAGCGCTCAGTGTAGTAGCGGTGTACAGTATAGTAGCGCTCTGTGTAGTAGCGGTGTACAGTATAGTAGCGCTCAGTGTAGTAGCGGTGTACAGTATAGTAGCGCTCTCAGTGTAGTAGCGGTGTACAGTATAGTAGCTCTCAGTGTAGTAGCGGTGTACAGTATAGTAGCACTCTCAGTGTAGTAGCGGTGTACAGTATAGTAGCGCTCTCAGTGTAGTAGCGGTGTACAGTATAGTAGCGCTCAGTGTAGTAGCGGTGTACAGTATAGTAGCTCTCAGTGTAGTAGCGGTGTACAGTATAGTAGCACTCTCAGTGTAGTAGCTGTGTACAGTATAGTAGCGCTCTCAGTGTAGTAGCGGTGTACAGTATAGTAGCGCTCAGTGTAGTAGCGGTGTACAGTATAGTAGCGCTCTCAGTGTAGTAGCGGTGTACAGTATAGTAGCTCTCAGTGTAGTAGCGGTGTACAGTATAGTAGCACTCTCAGTGTAGTAGCGGTGTACAGTATAGTAGCGCTCTCAGTGTAGTAGCGGTGTACAGTATAGTAGCGCTCTCAGTGTAGTAGCGGTGTACAGTATAGTAGCGCTCTCAGTGTAGTAGCGGTGTACAGTATAGTAGCGCTCTCAGTGTAGTAGCGGTGTACAGTATAGTAGCGCTCAGTGTAGTAGCGGTGTACAGTATAGTAGCGCTCAGTGTAGTAGCGGTGTACAGTATAGTAGCGCTCAGTGTAGTAGCGGTGTACAGTATAGTAGCACTCTCAGTGTAGTAGCTGTGTACAGTATAGTAGCTCTCAGTGTAGTAGCGGTGTACAGTATAGTAGCTCTCAGTGTAGTAGCGGTGTACAGTATAGTAGCGCTCTCAGTGTAGTAGCGGTGTACAGTATAGTAGCTCTCAGTGTAGTAGCGGTGTACAGTATAGTAGCGCTCTCAGTGTAGTAGCGGTGTACAGTATAGTAGCACTCTCAGTGTAGTAGCTGTGTACAGTATAGTAGCACTCTCAGTGTAGTAGCGGTGTACAGTATAGTAGCGCTCAGTGTAGTAGCGGTGTACAGTATAGTAGCGCTCTCAGTGTAGTAGCGGTGTACAGTATAGTAGCTCTCAGTGTAGTAGCGGTGTACAGTATAGTAGCGCTCTCAGTGTAGTAGCGGTGTACAGTATAGTAGCACTCTCAGTGTAGTAGCTGTGTACAGTATAGTAGCACTCTCAGTGTAGTAGCGGTGTACAGTATAGTAGCGCTCAGTGTAGTAGCGGTGTACAGTATAGTAGCGCTCTCAGTGTAGTAGCGGTGTACAGTATAGTAGCGCTCAGTGTAGTAGCGGTGTACAGTATAGTAGCGCTCTCAGTGTAGTAGCGGTGTACAGTATAGTAGCGCTCTCAGTGTAGTAGCGGTGTACAGTATAGTAGCACTCTCAGTGTAGTAGCGGTGTACAGTATAGTAGCGCTCAGTGTAGTAGCGGTGTACAGTATAGTAGCGCTCTCAGTGTAGTAGCGGTGTACAGTATAGTAGCGCTCTCAGTGTAGTAGCGGTGTACAGTATAGTAGCGCTCTCAGTGTAGTAGCGGTGTACAGTATAGTAGCGCTCTCTGTGTAGTAGCGGTGTACAGTATAGTAGCGCTCAGTGTAGTAGCGGTGTACAGTATAGTAGCTCTCAGTGTAGTAGCGGTGTACAGTATAGTAGCGCTCTCAGTGTAGTAGCGGTGTACAGTATAGTAGCACTCTCAGTGTAGTAGCGGTGTACAGTATAGTAGCTCTCAGTGTAGTAGCGGTGTACAGTATAGTAGCGCTCTCAGTGTAGTAGCGGTGTACAGTATAGTAGCGCTCTCAGTGTAGTAGCGGTGTACAGTATAGTAGCGCTCTCAGTGTAGTAGCGGTGTACAGTATAGTAGCGCTCTCAGTGTAGTAGCGGTGTACAGTATAGTAGCGCTCAGTGTAGTAGCGGTGTACAGTATAGTAGCTCTCAGTGTAGTAGCGGTGTACAGTATAGTAGCGCTCAGTGTAGTAGCGGTGTACAGTATAGTAGCGCTCAGTGTAGTAGCGGTGTACAGTATAGTAGCTCTCAGTGTAGTAGCGGTGTACAGTATAGTAGCGCTCTCAGTGTAGTAGCGGTGTACAGTATAGTAGCTCTCAGTGTAGTAGCGGTGTACAGTATAGTAGCGCTCTCAGTGTAGTAGCGGTGTACAGTATAGTAACACTCTCAGTGTAGTAGCGGTGTACAGTATAGTAGCGCTCAGTGTAGTAGCGGTGTACAGTATAGTAGCGCTCTCAGTGTAGTAGCGGTGTACAGTATAGTAGCTCTCAGTGTAGTAGCGGTGTACAGTATAGTAGCGCTCAGTGTAGTAGCGGTGTACAGTATAGTAGCTCTCAGTGTAGTAGCGGTGTACAGTATAGTAACACTCTCAGTGTAGTAGCGGTGTACAGTATAGTAGCACTCTCAGTGTAGTAGCGGTGTACAGTATAGTAGCACTCTCAGTGTAGTAGCGGTGTACAGTATAGTAGCTCTCAGTGTAGTAGCGGTGTACAGTATAGTAGCGCTCTCAGTGTAGTAGCGGTGTACAGTATAGTAGCGCTCTCAGTGTAGTAGCGGTGTACAGTATAGTAGCACTCTCAGTGTAGTAGCGGTGTACAGTATAGTAGCTCTCAGTGTAGTAGCGGTGTACAGTATAGTAGCGCTCTCAGTGTAGTAGCGGTGTACAGTATAGTAGCACTCTCAGTGTAGTAGCGGTGTACAGTATAGTAGCTCTCAGTGTAGTAGCGGTGTACAGTATAGTAGCGCTCTCAGTGTAGTAGCGGTGTACAGTATAGTAGCGCTCTCAGTGTAGTAGCGGTGTACAGTATAGTAGCGCTCAGTGTAGTAGCGGTGTACAGTATAGTAGCGCTCAGTGTAGTAGCGGTGTACAGTATAGTAGCGCTCTCAGTGTAGTAGCGGTGTACAGTATAGTAGCTCTCAGTGTAGTAGCGGTGTACAGTATAGTAGCGCTCTCAGTGTAGTAGCGGTGTACAGTATAGTAGCTCTCAGTGTAGTAGCGGTGTACAGTATAGTAGCGCTCAGTGTAGTAGCGGTGTACAGTATAGTAGCGCTCTCAGTGTAGTAGCGGTGTACAGTATAGTAGCGCTCTCAGTGTAGTAGCGGTGTACAGTATAGTAGCGCTCTCAGTGTAGTAGCGGTGTACAGTATAGTAGCTCTCAGTGTAGTAGCGGTGTACAGTATAGTAGCTCTCAGTGTAGTAGCGGTGTACAGTATAGTAGCTCTCAGTGTAGTAGCGGTGTACAGTATAGTAGCACTCTCAGTGTAGTAGCGGTGTACAGTATAGTAGCGCTCTCAGTGTAGTAGCGGTGTACAGTATAGTAGCTCTCAGTGTAGTAGCGGTGTACAGTATAGTAGCTCTCAGTGTAGTAGCGGTGTACAGTATAGTAGCGCTCTCAGTGTAGTAGCGGTGTACAGTATAGTAGCTCTCAGTGTAGTAGCGGTGTACAGTATAGTAGCACTCTCAGTGTAGTAGCGGTGTACAGTATAGTAGCGCTCTCAGTGTAGTAGCGGTGTACAGTATAGTAGCACTCTCAGTGTAGTAGCGGTGTACAGTATAGTAGCTCTCAGTGTAGTAGCGGTGTACAGTATAGTAGCACTCTCAGTGTAGTAGCGGTGTACAGTATAGTAGCGCTCTCAGTGTAGTAGCGGTGTACAGTATAGTAGCGCTCTCAGTGTAGTAGCGGTGTACAGTATAGTAGCTCTCAGTGTAGTAGCGGTGTACAGTATAGTAGCGCTCTCAGTGTAGTAGCGGTGTACAGTATAGTAGCGCTCTCAGTGTAGTAGCGGTGTACAGTATAGTAGCGCTCTCAGTGTAGTAGCTGTGTACAGTATAGTAGCGCTCAGTGTAGTAGCGGTGTACAGTATAGTAGCACTCTCAGTGTAGTAGCGGTGTACAGTATAGTAGCGCTCTCAGTGTAGTAGCGGTGTACAGTATAGTAGCGCTCTCAGTGTAGTAGCGGTGTACAGTATAGTAGCGCTCAGTGTAGTAGCGGTGTACAGTATAGTAGCGCTCAGTGTAGTAGCTGTGTACAGTATAGTAGCACTCTCAGTGTAGTAGCGGTGTACAGTATAGTAGCGCTCTCAGTGTAGTAGCGGTGTACAGTATAGTAGCTCTCAGTGTAGTAGCGGTGTACAGTATAGTAGCACTCTCAGTGTAGTAGCGGTGTACAGTATAGTAGCGCTCTCAGTGTAGTAGCGGTGTACAGTATAGTAGCGCTCTCAGTGTAGTAGCGGTGTACAGTATAGTAGCTCTCAGTGTAGTAGCGGTGTACAGTATAGTAGCGCTCTCAGTGTAGTAGCGGTGTACAGTATAGTAGCGCTCTCAGTGTAGTAGCGGTGTACAGTATAGTAGCGCTCTCAGTGTAGTAGCTGTGTACAGTATAGTAGCGCTCAGTGTAGTAGCGGTGTACAGTATAGTAGCACTCTCAGTGTAGTAGCGGTGTACAGTATAGTAGCGCTCTCAGTGTAGTAGCGGTGTACAGTATAGTAGCGCTCTCAGTGTAGTAGCGGTGTACAGTATAGTAGCGCTCAGTGTAGTAGCGGTGTACAGTATAGTAGCGCTCAGTGTAGTAGCTGTGTACAGTATAGTAGCACTCTCAGTGTAGTAGCGGTGTACAGTATAGTAGCGCTCTCAGTGTAGTAGCGGTGTACAGTATAGTAGCTCTCAGTGTAGTAGCGGTGTACAGTATAGTAGCGCTCTCAGTGTAGTAGCGGTGTACAGTATAGTAGCTCTCAGTGTAGTAGCGGTGTACAGTATAGTAGCGCTCTCAGTGTAGTAGCGGTGTACAGTATAGTAGCGCTCTCAGTGTAGTAGCGGTGTACAGTATAGTAGCGCTCTGTGTAGTAGCGGTGTACAGTATAGTAGCGCTCAGTGTAGTAGCGGTGTACAGTATAGTAGCGCTCTGTGTAGTAGCGGTGTACAGTATAGTAGCGCTCAGTGTAGTAGCGGTGTACAGTATAGTAGCGCTCTCAGTGTAGTAGCGGTGTACAGTATAGTAGCTCTCAGTGTAGTAGCGGTGTACAGTATAGTAGCACTCTCAGTGTAGTAGCGGTGTACAGTATAGTAGCGCTCTCAGTGTAGTAGCGGTGTACAGTATAGTAGCGCTCTCAGTGTAGTAGCGGTGTACAGTATAGTAGCGCTCAGTGTAGTAGCGGTGTACAGTATAGTAGCGCTCAGTGTAGTAGCTGTGTACAGTATAGTAGCACTCTCAGTGTAGTAGCGGTGTACAGTATAGTAGCGCTCTCAGTGTAGTAGCGGTGTACAGTATAGTAGCTCTCAGTGTAGTAGCGGTGTACAGTATAGTAGCGCTCTCAGTGTAGTAGCGGTGTACAGTATAGTAGCTCTCAGTGTAGTAGCGGTGTACAGTATAGTAGCGCTCTCAGTGTAGTAGCGGTGTACAGTATAGTAGCGCTCTCAGTGTAGTAGCGGTGTACAGTATAGTAGCGCTCTGTGTAGTAGCGGTGTACAGTATAGTAGCGCTCAGTGTAGTAGCGGTGTACAGTATAGTAGCGCTCTGTGTAGTAGCGGTGTACAGTATAGTAGCGCTCAGTGTAGTAGCGGTGTACAGTATAGTAGCGCTCTCAGTGTAGTAGCGGTGTACAGTATAGTAGCTCTCAGTGTAGTAGCGGTGTACAGTATAGTAGCACTCTCAGTGTAGTAGCGGTGTACAGTATAGTAGCGCTCTCAGTGTAGTAGCGGTGTACAGTATAGTAGCGCTCAGTGTAGTAGCGGTGTACAGTATAGTAGCTCTCAGTGTAGTAGCGGTGTACAGTATAGTAGCACTCTCAGTGTAGTAGCTGTGTACAGTATAGTAGCGCTCTCAGTGTAGTAGCGGTGTACAGTATAGTAGCGCTCAGTGTAGTAGCGGTGTACAGTATAGTAGCGCTCTCAGTGTAGTAGCGGTGTACAGTATAGTAGCTCTCAGTGTAGTAGCGGTGTACAGTATAGTAGCACTCTCAGTGTAGTAGCGGTGTACAGTATAGTAGCGCTCTGTGTAGTAGCGGTGTACAGTATAGTAGCACTCTCAGTGTAGTAGCGGTGTACAGTATAGTAGCGCTCTCAGTGTAGTAGCGGTGTACAGTATAGTAGCTCTCAGTGTAGTAGCGGTGTACAGTATAGTAGCACTCTCAGTGTAGTAGCTGTGTACAGTATAGTAGCGCTCTCAGTGTAGTAGCGGTGTACAGTATAGTAGCTCTCAGTGTAGTAGCGGTGTACAGTATAGTAGCGCTCAGTGTAGTAGCGGTGTACAGTATAGTAGCGCTCTCAGTGTAGTAGCGGTGTACAGTATAGTAGCGCTCTCAGTGTAGTAGCGGTGTACAGTATAGTAGCGCTCTCAGTGTAGTAGCGGTGTACAGTATAGTAGCTCTCTCAGTGTAGTAGCGGTGTACAGTATAGTAGCTCTCAGTGTAGTAGCGGTGTACAGTATAGTAGCACTCTCAGTGTAGTAGCGGTGTACAGTATAGTAGCGCTCTCAGTGTAGTAGCGGTGTACAGTATAGTAGCGCTCTCAGTGTAGTAGCGGTGTACAGTATAGTAGCTCTCAGTGTAGTAGCGGTGTACAGTATAGTAGCGCTCTGTGTAGTAGCGGTGTACAGTATAGTAGCGCTCTCAGTGTAGTAGCGGTGTACAGTATAGTAGCGCTCTCAGTGTAGTAGCGGTGTACAGTATAGTAGCTCTCAGTGTAGTAGCGGTGTACAGTATAGTAGCTCTCAGTGTAGTAGCGGTGTACAGTATAGTAGCGCTCTCAGTGTAGTAGCGGTGTACAGTATAGTAGCGCTCTGTGTAGTAGCGGTGTACAGTATAGTAGCGCTCTGTGTAGTAGCGGTGTACAGTATAGTAGCGCTCTCAGTGTAGTAGCGGTGTACAGTATAGTAGCGCTCTCAGTGTAGTAGCGGTGTACAGTATAGTAGCTCTCTCAGTGTAGTAGCGGTGTACAGTATAGTAGCTCTCAGTGTAGTAGCGGTGTACAGTATAGTAGCACTCTCAGTGTAGTAGCGGTGTACAGTATAGTAGCACTCTCAGTGTAGTAGCGGTGTACAGTATAGTAGCGCTCTCAGTGTAGTAGCGGTGTACAGTATAGTAGCTCTCAGTGTAGTAGCGGTGTACAGTATAGTAGCGCTCTGTGTAGTAGCGGTGTACAGTATAGTAGCGCTCTCAGTGTAGTAGCGGTGTACAGTATAGTAGCGCTCTCAGTGTAGTAGCGGTGTACAGTATAGTAGCACTCAGTGTAGTAGCGGTGTACAGTATAGTAGCGCTCTCAGTGTAGTAGCGGTGTACAGTATAGTAGCACTCAGTGTAGTAGCGGTGTACAGTATAGTAGCGCTCTCAGTGTAGTAGCGGTGTACAGTATAGTAGCTCTCAGTGTAGTAGCGGTGTACAGTATAGTAGCTCTCAGTGTAGTAGCGGTGTACAGTATAGTAGCGCTCTGTGTAGTAGCGGTGTACAGTATAGTAGCGCTCTCAGTGTAGTAGCGGTGTACAGTATAGTAGCGCTCTCAGTGTAGTAGCGGTGTACAGTATAGTAGCGCTCTCAGTGTAGTAGCGGTGTACAGTATAGTAGCGCTCAGTGTAGTAGCGGTGTACAGTATAGTAGCACTCAGTGTAGTAGCGGTGTACAGTATAGTAGCGCTCTCAGTGTAGTAGCGGTGTACAGTATAGTAGCTCTCAGTGTAGTAGCTGTGTACAGTATAGTAGCGCTCAGTGTAGTAGCGGTGTACAGTATAGTAGCGCTCTCAGTGTAGTAGCGGTGTACAGTATAGTAGCGCTCAGTGTAGTAGCGGTGTACAGTATAGTAGCGCTCTCAGTGTAGTAGCGGTGTACAGTATAGTAGCTCTCAGTGTAGTAGCGGTGTACAGTATAGTAGCGCTCAGTGTAGTAGCGGTGTACAGTATAGTAGCGCTCTCAGTGTAGTAGCGGTGTACAGTATAGTAGCGCTCAGTGTAGTAGCGGTGTACAGTATAGTAGCGCTCAGTGTAGTAGCGGTGTACAGTATAGTAGCGCTCTCAGTGTAGTAGCGGTGTACAGTATAGTAGCTCTCAGTGTAGTAGCGGTGTACAGTATAGTAGCGCTCTCAGTGTAGTAGCGGTGTACAGTATAGTAGCGCTCAGTGTAGTAGCGGTGTACAGTATAGTAGCGCTCTCAGTGTAGTAGCGGTGTACAGTATAGTAGCTCTCAGTGTAGTAGCGGTGTACAGTATAGTAACACTCTCAGTGTAGTAGCGGTGTACAGTATAGTAGCACTCTCAGTGTAGTAGCAGTGTACAGTATAGTAGCGCTCTCAGTGTAGTAGCGGTGTACAGTATAGTAGCACTCTCAGTGTAGTAGCGGTGTACAGTATAGTAGCACTCTCAGTGTAGTAGCGGTGTACAGTATAGTAGCGCTCTCAGTGTAGTAGCAGTGTACAGTATAGTAGCGCTCTCAGTGTAGTAGCGGTGTACAGTATAGTAGCGCTCTCAGTGTAGTAGCAGTGTACAGTATAGTAGCGCTCTCAGTGTAGTAGCGGTGTACAGTATAGTAGCACTCTCAGTGTAGTAGCGGTGTACAGTATAGTAGCACTCTCAGTGTAGTAGCGGTGTACAGTATAGTAGCGCTCTCAGTGTAGTAGCAGTGTACAGTATAGTAGCGCTCTCAGTGTAGTAGCGGTGTACAGTATAGTAGCTCTCAGTGTAGTAGCGGTGTACAGTATAGTAGCACTCTCAGTGTAGTAGCGGTGTACAGTATAGTAGCACTCTCAGTGTAGTAGCGGTGTACAGTATAGTAGCTCTCAGTGTAGTAGCGGTGTACAGTATAGTAGCGCTCTCAGTGTAGTAGCGGTGTACAGTATAGTAGCGCTCTGTGTAGTAGCGGTGTACAGTATAGTAGCGCTCTCAGTGTAGTAGCGGTGTACAGTATAGTAGCTCTCAGTGTAGTAGCGGTGTACAGTATAGTAGCGCTCTCAGTGTAGTAGCGGTGTACAGTATAGTAGCACTCTCAGTGTAGTAGCGGTGTACAGTATAGTAGCTCTCAGTGTAGTAGCGGTGTACAGTATAGTAGCGCTCTCAGTGTAGTAGCGGTGTACAGTATAGTAGCGCTCTGTGTAGTAGCGGTGTACAGTATAGTAGCGCTCTCAGTGTAGTAGCGGTGTACAGTATAGTAGCACTCTCAGTGTAGTAGCGGTGTACAGTATAGTAGCTCTCAGTGTAGTAGCGGTGTACAGTATAGTAGCGCTCAGTGTAGTAGCGGTGTACAGTATAGTAGCTCTCAGTGTAGTAGCGGTGTACAGTATAGTAGCTCTCAGTGTAGTAGCGGTGTACAGTATAGTAGCGCTCTCAGTGTAGTAGCGGTGTTCAGTATAGTAGCTCTCAGTGTAGTAGCGGTGTACAGTATAGTAGCTCTCAGTGTAGTAGCGGTGTACAGTATAGTAGCGCTCTCAGTGTAGTAGCGGTGTACAGTATAGTAGCTCTCAGTGTAGTAGCGGTGTACAGTATAGTAGCTCTCAGTGTAGTAGCGGTGTACAGTATAGTAGCGCTCTGTGTAGTAGCGGTGTACAGTATAGTAGCGCTCTGTGTAGTAGCGGTGTACAGTATAGTAGCGCTCTCAGTGTAGTAGCGGTGTACAGTATAGTAGCGCTCTCAGTGTAGTAGCGGTGTACAGTATAGTAGCGCTCTCAGTGTAGTAGCGGTGTACAGTATAGTAGCTCTCAGTGTAGTAGCGGTGTACAGTATAGTAGCGCTCTCAGTGTAGTAGCGGTGTACAGTATAGTAGCGCTCTCAGTGTAGTAGCGGTGTACAGTATAGTAGCGCGCTCAGTGTAGTAGCGGTGTACAGTATAGTAGCGCTCTCAGTGTAGTAGCGGTGTACAGTATAGTAGCGCTCTCAGTGTAGTAGCGGTGTACAGTATAGTAGCGCTCTCAGTGTAGTAGCGGTGTACAGTATAGTAGCTCTCAGTGTAGTAGCGGTGTACAGTATAGTAGCTCTCAGTGTAGTAGCGGTGTACAGTATAGTAGCTCTCAGTGTAGTAGCGGTGTACAGTATAGTAGCGCTCTCAGTGTAGTAGCGGTGTACAGTATAGTAGCGCTCAGTGTAGTAGCGGTGTACAGTATAGTAGCGCTCAGTGTAGTAGCGGTGTACAGTATAGTAGCGCTCTCAGTGTAGTAGCGGTGTACAGTATAGTAGCGCTCAGTGTAGTAGCGGTGTACAGTATAGTAGCGCTCTCAGTGTAGTAGCGGTGTACAGTATAGTAGCGCTCTCAGTGTAGTAGCGGTGTACAATATAGTAGCTCTCAGTGTAGTAGCTGTGTACAGTATAGTAGCGCTCAGTGTAGTAGCGGTGTACAGTATAGTAGCGCTCTCAGTGTAGTAGCGGTGTACAGTATAGTAGCGCTCAGTGTAGTAGCGGTGTACAGTATAGTAGCGCTCAGTGTAGTAGCGGTGTACAGTATAGTAGCGCTCAGTGTAGTAGCGGTGTACAGTATAGTAGCGCTCTCAGTGTAGTAGCGGTGTACAGTATAGTAGCGCTCTGTGTAGTAGCGGTGTACAGTATAGTAGCGCTCTCAGTGTAGTAGCGGTGTACAGTATAGTAGCTCTCAGTGTAGTAGCGGTGTACAGTATAGTAGCGCTCAGTGTAGTAGCGGTGTACAGTATAGTAGCTCTCAGTGTAGTAGCGGTGTACAGTATAGTAGCTCTCAGTGTAGTAGCGGTGTACAGTATAGTAGCGCTCTCAGTGTAGTAGCGGTGTACAGTATAGTAGCGCTCAGTGTAGTAGCGGTGTACAGTATAGTAGCGCTCTCAGTGTAGTAGCGGTGTACAGTATAGTAGCTCTCAGTGTAGTAGCGGTGTACAGTATAGTAGCGCTCTCAGTGTAGTAGCGGTGTACAGTATAGTAGCGCTCTCAGTGTAGTAGCGGTGTACAGTATAGTAGCGCTCTCAGTGTAGTAGCGGTGTACAGTATAGTAGCGCTCTCAGTGTAGTAGCGGTGTACAGTATAGTAGCGCTCTCAGTGTAGTAGCGGTGTACAGTATAGTAGCTCTCAGTGTAGTAGCGGTGTACAGTATAGTAGCGCTCTCAGTGTAGTAGCGGTGTACAGTATAGTAGCGCTCTCAGTGTAGTAGCGGTGTACAGTATAGTAGCGCTCAGTGTAGTAGCGGTGTACAGTATAGTAGCTCTCAGTGTAGTAGCGGTGTACAGTATAGTAGCTCTCAGTGTAGTAGCGGTGTACAGTATAGTAGCTCTCAGTGTAGTAGCGGTGTACAGTATAGTAGCTCTCAGTGTAGTAGCGGTGTACAGTATAGTAGCGCTCTCAGTGTAGTAGCGGTGTACAGTATAGTAGCGCTCAGTGTAGTAGCGGTGTACAGTATAGTAGCGCTCAGTGTAGTAGCGGTGTACAGTATAGTAGCGCTCTCAGTGTAGTAGCGGTGTACAGTATAGTAGCGCTCAGTGTAGTAGCGGTGTACAGTATAGTAGCTCTCAGTGTAGTAGCGGTGTACAATATAGTAGCTCTCAGTGTAGTAGCTGTGTACAGTATAGTAGCGCTCAGTGTAGTAGCGGTGTACAGTATAGTAGCGCTCTCAGTGTAGTAGCGGTGTACAGTATAGTAGCGCTCAGTGTAGTAGCGGTGTACAGTATAGTAGCGCTCAGTGTAGTAGCGGTGTACAGTATAGTAGCTCTCAGTGTAGTAGCGGTGTACAGTATAGTAGCGCTCTCAGTGTAGTAGCGGTGTACAGTATAGTAGCTCTCAGTGTAGTAGCGGTGTACAGTATAGTAGCACTCTCAGTGTAGTAGCGGTGTACAGTATAGTAGCTCTCAGTGTAGTAGCGGTGTACAGTATAGTAGCGCTCTCAGTGTAGTAGCGGTGTACAGTATAGTAGCGCTCTGTGTAGTAGCGGTGTACAGTATAGTAGCTCTCAGTGTAGTAGCGGTGTACAGTATAGTAGCTCTCAGTGTAGTAGCGGTGTACAGTATAGTAGCTCTCAGTGTAGTAGCGGTGTACAGTATAGTAGCGCTCTCAGTGTAGTAGCGGTGTACAGTATAGTAGCTCTCAGTGTAGTAGCGGTGTACAGTATAGTAGCTCTCAGTGTAGTAGCGGTGTACAGTATAGTAGCTCTCAGTGTAGTAGCGGTGTACAGTATAGTAGCGCTCTCAGTGTAGTAGCGGTGTACAGTATAGTAGCTCTCAGTGTAGTAGCGTTGTACAGTATAGTAGCGCTCTCAGTGTAGTAGCGGTGTACAGTATAGTAGCTCTCAGTGTAGTAGCGGTGTACAGTATAGTAGCGCTCTCAGTGTAGTAGCGGTGTACAGTATAGTAGCTCTCAGTGTAGTAGCGGTGTACAGTATAGTAGCGCTCTCAGTGTAGTAGCGGTGTACAGTATAGTAGCTCTCAGTGTAGTAGCGGTGTACAGTATAGTAGCTCTCAGTGTAGTAGCGGTGTACAGTATAGTAGCTCTCAGTGTAGTAGCGGTGTACAGTATAGTAGCGCTCTCAGTGTAGTAGCGGTGTACAGTATAGTAGCGCTCAGTGTAGTAGCGGTGTACAGTATAGTAGCGCTCTCAGTGTAGTAGCGGTGTACAGTATAGTAGCGCTCAGTGTAGTAGCGGTGTACAGTATAGTAGCTCTCAGTGTAGTAGCGGTGTACAGTATAGTAGCGCTCAGTGTAGTAGCGGTGTACAGTATAGTAGCTCTCAGTGTAGTAGCGGTGTACAGTATAGTAGCGCTCTCAGTGTAGTAGCGGTGTACAGTATAGTAGCGCTCAGTGTAGTAGCGGTGTACAGTATAGTAGCGCTCAGTGTAGTAGCGGTGTACAGTATAGTAGCGCTCTCAGTGTAGTAGCGGTGTACAGTATAGTAGCGCTCAGTGTAGTAGCGGTGTACAGTATAGTAGCGCTCTCAGTGTAGTAGCGGTGTACAGTATAGTAGCGCTCTCAGTGTAGTAGCGGTGTACAATATAGTAGCTCTCAGTGTAGTAGCTGTGTACAGTATAGTAGCGCTCAGTGTAGTAGCGGTGTACAGTATAGTAGCGCTCTCAGTGTAGTAGCGGTGTACAGTATAGTAGCACTCTCAGTGTAGTAGCGGTGTACAGTATAGTAGCTCTCAGTGTAGTAGCGGTGTACAGTATAGTAGCGCTCTCAGTGTAGTAGCGGTGTACAGTATAGTAGCGCTCTGTGTAGTAGCGGTGTACAGTATAGTAGCGCTCTCAGTGTAGTAGCGGTGTACAGTATAGTAGCTCTCAGTGTAGTAGCGGTGTACAGTATAGTAGCGCTCAGTGTAGTAGCGGTGTACAGTATAGTAGCTCTCAGTGTAGTAGCGGTGTACAGTATAGTAGCTCTCAGTGTAGTAGCGGTGTACAGTATAGTAGCGCTCTCAGTGTAGTAGCGGTGTACAGTATAGTAGCGCTCAGTGTAGTAGCGGTGTACAGTATAGTAGCGCTCTCAGTGTAGTAGCGGTGTACAGTATAGTAGCTCTCAGTGTAGTAGCGGTGTACAGTATAGTAGCGCTCTCAGTGTAGTAGCGGTGTACAGTATAGTAGCGCTCTCAGTGTAGTAGCGGTGTACAGTATAGTAGCGCTCTCAGTGTAGTAGCGGTGTACAGTATAGTAGCTCTCAGTGTAGTAGCGGTGTACAGTATAGTAGCGCTCTCAGTGTAGTAGCGGTGTACAGTATAGTAGCGCTCTCAGTGTAGTAGCGGTGTACAGTATAGTAGCTCTCAGTGTAGTAGCGGTGTACAGTATAGTAGCACTCTCAGTGTAGTAGCGGTGTACAGTATAGTAGCACTCTCAGTGTAGTAGCGGTGTACAGTATAGTAGCTCTCAGTGTAGTAGCGGTGTACAGTATAGTAGCTCTCAGTGTAGTAGCGGTGTACAGTATAGTAGCTCTCAGTGTAGTAGCGGTGTACAGTATAGTAGCTCTCAGTGTAGTAGCGGTGTACAGTATAGTAGCTCTCAGTGTAGTAGCGGTGTACAGTATAGTAGCGCTCAGTGTAGTAGCGGTGTACAGTATAGTAGCGCTCAGTGTAGTAGCGGTGTACAGTATAGTAGCGCTCTCAGTGTAGTAGCGGTGTACAGTATAGTAGCGCTCAGTGTAGTAGCGGTGTACAGTATAGTAGCTCTCAGTGTAGTAGCGGTGTACAATATAGTAGCTCTCAGTGTAGTAGCTGTGTACAGTATAGTAGCGCTCAGTGTAGTAGCGGTGTACAGTATAGTAGCGCTCTCAGTGTAGTAGCGGTGTACAGTATAGTAGCGCTCAGTGTAGTAGCGGTGTACAGTATAGTAGCGCTCAGTGTAGTAGCGGTGTACAGTATAGTAGCGCTCAGTGTAGTAGCGGTGTACAGTATAGTAGCGCTCAGTGTAGTAGCGGTGTACAGTATAGTAGCGCTCTCAGTGTAGTAGCGGTGTACAGTATAGTAGCTCTCAGTGTAGTAGCGGTGTACAGTATAGTAGCGCTCTGTGTAGTAGCGGTGTACAGTATAGTAGCTCTCAGTGTAGTAGCGGTGTACAGTATAGTAGCTCTCAGTGTAGTAGCGGTGTACAGTATAGTAGCTCTCAGTGTAGTAGCGGTGTACAGTATAGTAGCGCTCTCAGTGTAGTAGCGGTGTACAGTATAGTAGCTCTCAGTGTAGTAGCGGTGTACAGTATAGTAGCTCTCAGTGTAGTAGCGGTGTACAGTATAGTAGCTCTCAGTGTAGTAGCGGTGTACAGTATAGTAGCTCTCAGTGTAGTAGCGGTGTACAGTATAGTAGCGCTCTCAGTGTAGTAGCGGTGTACAGTATAGTAGCTCTCAGTGTAGTAGCGGTGTACAGTATAGTAGCTCTCAGTGTAGTAGCGGTGTACAGTATAGTAGCGCTCTCAGTGTAGTAGCGGTGTACAGTATAGTAGCTCTCAGTGTAGTAGCGGTGTACAGTATAGTAGCGCTCTCAGTGTAGTAGCGGTGTACAGTATAGTAGCTCTCAGTGTAGTAGCGGTGTACAGTATAGTAGCGCTCTCAGTGTAGTAGCGGTGTACAGTATAGTAGCTCTCAGTGTAGTAGCGGTGTACAGTATAGTAGCTCTCAGTGTAGTAGCGGTGTACAGTATAGTAGCTCTCAGTGTAGTAGCGGTGTACAGTATAGTAGCGCTCTCAGTGTAGTAGCGGTGTACAGTATAGTAGCGCTCAGTGTAGTAGCGGTGTACAGTATAGTAGCGCTCTCAGTGTAGTAGCGGTGTACAGTATAGTAGCGCTCAGTGTAGTAGCGGTGTACAGTATAGTAGCTCTCAGTGTAGTAGCGGTGTACAGTATAGTAGCGCTCAGTGTAGTAGCGGTGTACAGTATAGTAGCGCTCAGTGTAGTAGCGGTGTACAGTATAGTAGCGCTCTCAGTGTAGTAGCGGTGTACAGTATAGTAGCGCTCTCAGTGTAGTAGCGGTGTACAGTATAGTAGCGCTCTGTGTAGTAGCGGTGTACAGTATAGTAGCGCTCAGTGTAGTAGCGGTGTACAGTATAGTAGCGCTCAGTGTAGTAGCGGTGTACAGTATAGTAGCGCTCAGTGTAGTAGCGGTGTACAGTATAGTAGCGCTCTCAGTGTAGTAGCGGTGTACAGTATAGTAGCGCTCAGTGTAGTAGCGGTGTACAGTATAGTAGCTCTCAGTGTAGTAGCGGTGTACAGTATAGTAGCGCTCTCAGTGTAGTAGCGGTGTACAGTATAGTAGCGCTCTCAGTGTAGTAGCGGTGTACAGTATAGTAGCGCTCTGTGTAGTAGCGGTGTACAGTATAGTAGCACTCTCAGTGTAGTAGCAGTGTACAGTATAGTAGCTCTCAGTGTAGTAGCGGTGTACAGTATAGTAGCGCTCTCAGTGTAGTAGCGGTGTACAGTATAGTAGCGCTCAGTGTAGTAGCGGTGTACAGTATAGTAGCGCTCTCAGTGTAGTAGCGGTGTACAGTATAGTAGCACTCAGTGTAGTAGCGGTGTACAGTATAGTAGCGCTCTCAGTGTAGTAGCGGTGTACAGTATAGTAGCACTCAGTGTAGTAGCGGTGTACAGTATAGTAGCGCTCAGTGTAGTAGCGGTGTACAGTATAGTAGCGCTCTCAGTGTAGTAGCGGTGTACAGTATAGTAGCACTCAGTGTAGTAGCGGTGTACAGTATAGTAACACTCTCAGTGTAGTAGCGGTGTACAGTATAGTAGCGCTCAGTGTAGTAGCGGTGTACAGTATAGTAGCGCTCTCAGTGTAGTAGCGGTGTACAGTATAGTAGCACTCTCAGTGTAGTAGCGGTGTACAGTATAGTAGCGCTCTCAGTGTAGTAGCGGTGTACAGTATAGTAGCTCTCAGTGTAGTAGCGGTGTACAGTATAGTAGCGCTCTCAGTGTAGTAGCGGTGTACAGTATAGTAGCGCTCTCAGTGTAGTAGCGGTGTACAGTATAGTAGCGCTCTGTGTAGTAGCGGTGTACAGTATAGTAGCTCTCAGTGTAGTAGCGGTGTACAGTATAGTAGCGCTCTGTGTAGTAGCGGTGTACAGTATAGTAGCGCTCAGTGTAGTAGCGGTGTACAGTATAGTAGCGCTCTCAGTGTAGTAGCGGTGTACAGTATAGTAGCACTCAGTGTAGTAGCGGTGTACAGTATAGTAGCGCTCTCAGTGTAGTAGCGGTGTACAGTATAGTAGCGCTCTCAGTGTAGTAGCGGTGTACAGTATAGTAGCTCTCAGTGTAGTAGCGGTGTACAGTATAGTAGCTCTCAGTGTAGTAGCGGTGTACAGTATAGTAGCTCTCAGTGTAGTAGCGGTGTACAGTATAGTAGCACTCTCAGTGTAGTAGCGGTGTACAGTATAGTAGCTCTCAGTGTAGTAGCGGTGTACAGTATAGTAGCGCTCAGTGTAGTAGCGGTGTACAGTATAGTAGCGGTGTACAGTATAGTAGCGCTCAGTGTAGTAGCTGTGTACAGTATAGTAGCGCTCTCAGTGTAGTAGCGGTGTACAGTATAGTAGCACTCTCAGTGTAGTAGCTGTGTACAGTATAGTAGCGCTCTCAGTGTAGTAGCGGTGTACAGTATAGTAGCGCTCTCAGTGTAGTAGCGGTGTACAGTATAGTAGCGCTCTCAGTGTAGTAGCGGTGTACAGTATAGTAGCTCTCAGTGTAGTAGCGGTGTACAGTATAGTAGCACTCTCAGTGTAGTAGCGGTGTACAGTATAGTAGCGCTCTCAGTGTAGTAGCGGTGTACAGTATAGTAGCGCTCTCAGTGTAGTAGCTGTGTACAGTATAGTAGCGCTCAGTGTAGTAGCGGTGTACAGTATAGTAGCGCTCAGTGTAGTAGCGGTGTACAGTATAGTAGCACTCTCAGTGTAGTAGCGGTGTACAGTATAGTAGCGCTCTCAGTGTAGTAGCGGTGTACAGTATAGTAGCTCTCAGTGTAGTAGCGGTGTACAGTATAGTAGCACTCTCAGTGTAGTAGCTGTGTACAGTATAGTAGCGCTCTCAGTGTAGTAGCGGTGTACAGTATAGTAGCGCTCTCAGTGTAGTAGCGGTGTACAGTATAGTAGCGCTCTCAGTGTAGTAGCGGTGTACAGTATAGTAGCGCTCTCAGTGTAGTAGCGGTGTACAGTATAGTAGCGCTCTCAGTGTAGTAGCGGTGTACAGTATAGTAGCTCTCAGTGTAGTAGCGGTGTACAATATAGTAGCTCTCAGTGTAGTAGCTGTGTACAGTATAGTAGCGCTCAGTGTAGTAGCGGCGTACAGTATAGTAGCGCTCAGTGTAGTAGCGGTGTACAGTATAGTAGCGCTCTCAGTGTAGTAGCGGTGTACAGTATAGTAGCGCTCTCAGTGTAGTAGCGGTGTACAGTATAGTAGCGCTCTCAGTGTAGTAGCGGTGTACAGTATAGTAGCACTCTCAGTGTAGTAGCGGTGTACAGTATAGTAGCTCTCAGTGTAGTAGCGGTGTACAGTATAGTAGCGCTCAGTGTAGTAGCGGTGTACAGTATAGTAGCGCTCTCAGTGTAGTAGCGGTGTACAGTATAGTAGCTCTCAGTGTAGTAGCGGTGTACAATATAGTAGCTCTCAGTGTAGTAGCTGTGTACAGTATAGTAGCGCTCTCAGTGTAGTAGCGGTGTACAGTATAGTAGCTCTCAGTGTAGTAGCGGTGTACAATATAGTAGCTCTCAGTGTAGTAGCGGTGTACAGTATAGTAGCGCTCTCAGTGTAGTAGCGGTGTACAGTATAGTAGCGCTCTCAGTGTAGTAGCGGTGTACAGTATAGTAGCGCTCTCAGTGTAGTAGCGGTGTACAGTATAGTAGCGCTCAGTGTAGTAGCGGTGTACAGTATAGTAGCGCTCAGTGTAGTAGCGGTGTACAGTATAGTAGCTCTCAGTGTAGTAGCGGTGTACAGTATAGTAGCACTCAGTGTAGTAGCGGTGTACAGTATAGTAGCGCTCTCAGTGTAGTAGCGGTGTACAGTATAGTAGCGCTCTCAGTGTAGTAGCGGTGTACAGTATAGTAGCGCTCTCAGTGTAGTAGCGGTGTACAGTATAGTAGCGCTCAGTGTAGTAGCGGTGTACAGTATAGTAGCGCTCTCAGTGTAGTAGCGGTGTACAGTATAGTAGCTCTCAGTGTAGTAGCGGTGTACAGTATAGTAGCGCTCAGTGTAGTAGCGGTGTACAGTATAGTAGCTCTCAGTGTAGTAGCGGTGTACAGTATAGTAGCTCTCAGTGTAGTAGCGGTGTACAGTATAGTAGCGCTCTCAGTGTAGTAGCGGTGTACAGTATAGTAGCGCTCTCAGTGTAGTAGCGGTGTACAGTATAGTAGCTCTCAGTGTAGTAGCGGTGTACAGTATAGTAGCGCTCAGTGTAGTAGCGGTGTACAGTATAGTAGCTCTCAGTGTAGTAGCGGTGTACAGTATAGTAGCGCTCTCAGTGTAGTAGCGGTGTACAGTATAGTAGCTCTCAGTGTAGTAGCGGTGTACAGTATAGTAGCGCTCTCAGTGTAGTAGCGGTGTACAGTATAGTAGCTCTCAGTGTAGTAGCGGTGTACAGTATAGTAGCTCTCAGTGTAGTAGCGGTGTACAGTATAGTAGCTCTCAGTGTAGTAGCGGTGTACAGTATAGTAGCGCTCTCAGTGTAGTAGCGGTGTACAGTATAGTAGCGCTCTCAGTGTAGTAGCGGTGTACAGTATAGTAGCTCTCAGTGTAGTAGCGGTGTACAGTATAGTAGCTCTCAGTGTAGTAGCGGTGTACAGTATAGGAGCACTCTCAGTGTAGTAGCGGTGTACAGTATAGTAGCGCTCTCAGTGTAGTAGCGGTGTACAGTATAGTAGCGCTCAGTGTAGTAGCGGTGTACAGTATAGTAGCGCTCTCAGTGTAGTAGCGGTGTACAGTATAGTAGCGCTCTCAGTGTAGTAGCGGTGTACAGTATAGTAGCGCTCTCAGTGTAGTAGCGGTGTACAGTATAGTAGCGCTCAGTGTAGTAGTGGTGTACAGTATAGTAGCACTCTCAGTGTAGTAGCAGTGTACAGTATAGTAGCGCTCAGTGTAGTAGTGGTGTACAGTATAGTAGCTCTCAGTGTAGTAGCCGTGTACAGTATAGTAGCTCTCAGTGTAGTAGCGGTGTACAGTATAGTAGCTCTCAGTGTAGTAGCGGTGTACAGTATAGTAGCGCTCAGTGTAGTAGCGGTGTACAGTATAGTAGCACTCTCAGTGTAGTAGCTGTGTACAGTATAGTAGCGCTCAGTGTAGTAGCGGTGTACAGTATAGTAGCTCTCAGTGTAGTAGCGGTGTACAGTATAGTAGCGCTCTGTGTAGTAGCGGTGTACAGTATAGTAGCGCTCTCAGTGTAGTAGCGGTGTACAGTATAGTAGCTCTCAGTGTAGTAGCGGTGTACAGTATAGTAGCGCTCAGTGTAGTAGCGGTGTACAGTATAGTAGCTCTCAGTGTAGTAGCGGTGTACAGTATAGTAGCTCTCAGTGTAGTAGCGGTGTACAGTATAGTAGCGCTCTCAGTGTAGTAGCGGTGTACAGTATAGTAGCGCTCTCAGTGTAGTAGCGGTGTACAGTATAGTAGCGCTCTCAGTGTAGTAGCGGTGTACAGTATAGTAGCGCTCTCAGTGTAGTAGCTGTGTACAGTATAGTAGCGCTCAGTGTAGTAGAGGTGTACAGTATAGTAGCGCTCTCAGTGTAGTAGCGGTGTACAGTATAGTAGCGCTCTCAGTGTAGTAGCGGTGTACAGTATAGTAGCACTCTCAGTGTAGTAGCGGTGTACAGTATAGTAGCGCTCAGTGTAGTAGCGGTGTACAGTATAGTAGCACTCTCAGTGTAGTAGCTGTGTACAGTATAGTAGCGCTCAGTGTAGTAGCGGTGTACAGTATAGTAGCTCTCAGTGTAGTAGCGGTGTACAGTATAGTAGCGCTCTCAGTGTAGTAGCTGTGTACAGTATAGTAGCGCTCAGTGTAGTAGCGGTGTACAGTATAGTAGCGCTCTCAGTGTAGTAGCGGTGTACAGTATAGTAGCGCTCTCAGTGTAGTAGCGGTGTACAGTATAGTAGCGCTCAGTGTAGTAGCGGTGTACAGTATAGTAGCTCTCAGTGTAGTAGCGGTGTACAGTATAGTAGCGCTCAGTGTAGTAGCTGTGTACAGTATAGTAGCGCTCAGTGTAGTAGCGGTGTACAGTATAGTAGCGCTCAGTGTAGTAGCGGTGTACAGTATAGTAGCGCTCTCAGTGTAGTAGCTGTGTACAGTATAGTAGCGCTCAGTGTAGTAGCGGTGTACAGTATAGTAGCTCTCAGTGTAGTAGCGGTGTACAGTATAGTAGCTCTCAGTGTAGTAGCGGTGTACAGTATAGTAGCGCTCTCAGTGTAGTAGCGGTGTACAGTATAGTAGCGCTCTCAGTGTAGTAGCGGTGTACAGTATAGTAGCGCTCTCAGTGTAGTAGCGGTGTACAGTATAGTAGCGCTCAGTGTAGTAGCGGTGTACAGTATAGTAGCGCTCTCAGTGTAGTAGCGGTGTACAGTATAGTAGCGCTCTCAGTGTAGTAGCGGTGTACAGTATAGTAGCTCTCAGTGTAGTAGCGGTGTACAGTATAGTAGCGCTCTCAGTGTAGTAGCGGTGTACAGTATAGTAGCGCTCTGTGTAGTAGCGGTGTACAGTATAGTAGCGCTCTCAGTGTAGTAGCGGTGTACAGTATAGTAGCTCTCAGTGTAGTAGCGGTGTACAGTATAGTAGCGCTCAGTGTAGTAGCGGTGTACAGTATAGTAGCGCTCTCAGTGTAGTAGCGGTGTACAGTATAGTAGCTCTCAGTGTAGTAGCGGTGTACAGTATAGTAGCGCTCAGTGTAGTAGCGGTGTACAGTATAGTAGCTCTCAGTGTAGTAGCGGTGTACAGTATAGTAGCGCTCTCAGTGTAGTAGCGGTGTACAGTATAGTAGCGCTCTGTGTAGTAGCTGTGTACAGTATAGTAGCGCTCTCAGTGTAGTAGCGGTGTACAGTATAGTAGCACTCTCAGTGTAGTAGCGGTGTACAGTATAGTAGCGCTCAGTGTAGTAGCGGTGTACAGTATAGTAGCTCTCAGTGTAGTAGCGGTGTACAGTATAGTAGCTCTCAGTGTAGTAGCGGTGTACAGTATAGTAGCGCTCTCAGTGTAGTAGCGGTGTACAGTATAGTAGCACTCTCAGTGTAGTAGCGGTGTACAGTATAGTAGCACTCTCAGTGTAGTAGCGGTGTACAGTATAGTAGCTCTCAGTGTAGTAGCGGTGTACAGTATAGTAGCTCTCAGTGTAGTAGCGGTGTACAGTATAGTAGCGCTCTCAGTGTAGTAGCGGTGTACAGTATAGTAGCTCTCAGTGTAGTAGCGGTGTACAGTATAGGAGCACTCTCAGTGTAGTAGCGGTGTACAGTATAGTAGCACTCTCAGTGTAGTAGCGGTGTACAGTATAGTAGCGCTCTCAGTGTAGTAGCGGTGTACAGTATAGTAGCGCTCTCAGTGTAGTAGCGGTGTACAGTATAGTAGCTCTCAGTGTAGTAGCGGTGTACAGTATAGTAGCTCTCAGTGTAGTAGCGGTGTACAGTATAGTAGCGCTCAGTGTAGTAGCGGTGTACAGTATAGTAGCACTCTCAGTGTAGTAGCTGTGTACAGTATAGTAGCGCTCAGTGTAGTAGCGGTGTACAGTATAGTAGCTCTCAGTGTAGTAGCGGTGTACAGTATAGTAGCGCTCTCAGTGTAGTAGCTGTGTACAGTATAGTAGCGCTCAGTGTAGTAGCGGTGTACAGTATAGTAGCGCTCTCAGTGTAGTAGCGGTGTACAGTATAGTAGCGCTCTCAGTGTAGTAGCTGTGTACAGTATAGTAGCGCTCAGTGTAGTAGCGGTGTACAGTATAGTAGCTCTCAGTGTAGTAGCGGTGTACAGTATAGTAGCGCTCAGTGTAGTAGCGGTGTACAGTATAGTAGCACTCTCAGTGTAGTAGCTGTGTACAGTATAGTAGCGCTCAGTGTAGTAGCGGTGTACAGTATAGTAGCTCTCAGTGTAGTAGCGGTGTACAGTATAGTAGCACTCTCAGTGTAGTAGCTGTGTACAGTATAGTAGCGCTCAGTGTAGTAGCGGTGTACAGTATAGTAGCGCTCAGTGTAGTAGCGGTGTACAGTATAGTAGCGCTCTCAGTGTAGTAGCTGTGTACAGTATAGTAGCGCTCAGTGTAGTAGCGGTGTACAGTATAGTAGCTCTCAGTGTAGTAGCGGTGTACAGTATAGTAGCTCTCAGTGTAGTAGCGGTGTACAGTATAGTAGCGCTCTCAGTGTAGTAGCGGTGTACAGTATAGTAGCGCTCTCAGTGTAGTAGCTGTGTACAGTATAGTAGCTCTCAGTGTAGTAGCGGTGTACAGTATAGTAGCTCTCAGTGTAGTAGCGGTGTACAGTATAGTAGCGCTCTCAGTGTAGTAGCGGTGTACAGTATAGTAGCGCTCTCAGTGTAGTAGCGGTGTACAGTATAGTAGCGCTCAGTGTAGTAGCTGTGTACAGTATAGTAGCACTCTCAGTGTAGTAGCGGTGTACAGTATAGTAGCGCTCTCAGTGTAGTAGCGGTGTATAGTAGCTCTCAGTGTAGTAGCGGTGTACAGTATAGTAGCGCTCAGTGTAGTAGCGGTGTACAGTATAGTAGCTCTCAGTGTAGTAGCGGTGTACAGTATAGTAGCTCTCAGTGTAGTAGCGGTGTACAGTATAGTAGCGCTCTGTGTAGTAGCGGTGTACAGTATAGTAGCGCTCTCAGTGTAGTAGCGGTGTACAGTATAGTAGCTCTCAGTGTAGTAGCGGTGTACAGTATAGTAGCTCTCAGTGTAGTAGCGGTGTACAGTATAGTAGCACTCTCAGTGTAGTAGCGGTGTACAGTATAGTAGCTCTCAGTGTAGTAGCGGTGTACAGTATAGTAGCGCTCAGTGTAGTAGCGGTGTACAGTATAGTAGCGCTCTCAGTGTAGTAGCGGTGTACAGTATAGTAGCTCTCAGTGTAGTAGCGGTGTACAGTATAGTAGCGCTCTCAGTGTAGTAGCGGTGTACAGTACAGTAGCTCTCAGTGTAGTAGCGGTGTACAGTATAGTAGCTCTCAGTGTAGTAGCGGTGTACAGTATAGTAGCGCTCTCAGTGTAGTAGCGGTGTACAGTATAGTAGCTCTCAGTGTAGTAGCGGTGTACAGTATAGTAGCGCTCTCAGTGTAGTAGCGGTGTACAGTATAGTAGCACTCTCAGTGTAGTAGCAGTGTACAGTATAGTAGCGCTCTCAGTGTAGTAGCGGTGTACAGTATAGTAGCACTCTCAGTGTAGTAGCAGTGTACAGTATAGTAGCGCTCTCAGTGTAGTAGCTGTGTACAGTATAGTAGCGCTCTCAGTGTAGTAGCGGTGTACAGTATAGTAGCACTCAGTGTAGTAGCGGTGTACAGTATAGTAGCGCTCTCAGTGTAGTAGCGGTGTACAGTATAGTAGCTCTCAGTGTAGTAGCGGTGTACAGTATAGTAGCGCTCTCAGTGTAGTAGCGGTGTACAGTATAGTAGCTCTCAGTGTAGTAGCGGTGTACAGTATAGTAGCGCTCAGTGTAGTAGCGGTGTACAGTATAGTAGCTCTCAGTGTAGTAGCGGTGTACAGTATAGTAGCGCTCAGTGTAGTAGCGGTGTACAGTATAGTAGCGCTCAGTGTAGTAGCGGTGTACAGTATAGTAGCTCTCAGTGTAGTAGCGGTGTACAGTATAGTAGCGCTCTCAGTGTAGTAGCTGTGTACAGTATAGTAGCGCTCAGTGTAGTAGCGGTGTACAGTATAGTAGCGCTCTCAGTGTAGTAGCGGTGTACAGTATAGTAGCTCTCAGTGTAGTAGCGGTGTACAGTATAGTAGCTCTCAGTGTAGTAGCGGTGTACAGTATAGTAGCTCTCAGTGTAGTAGCGGTGTACAGTATAGTAGCGCTCTCAGTGTAGTAGCGGTGTACAGTATAGTAGCGCTCTCAGTGTAGTAGCGGTGTACAGTATAGTAGCGCTCAGTGTAGTAGCGGTGTACAGTATAGTAGCACTCAGTGTAGTAGCGGTGTACAGTATAGTAGCGCTCTCAGTGTAGTAGCGGTGTACAGTATAGTAGCGCTCTCAGTGTAGTAGCTGTGTACAGTATAGTAGCGCTCTCAGTGTAGTAGCGGTGTACAGTATAGTAGCACTCAGTGTAGTAGCGGTGTACAGTATAGTAGCGCGCTCAGTGTAGTAGCGGTGTACAGTATAGTAGCTCTCAGTGTAGTAGCGGTGTACAGTATAGTAGCTCTCAGTGTAGTAGCGGTGTACAGTATAGTAGCTCTCAGTGTAGTAGCGGTGTACAGTATAGTAGCGCTCTCAGTGTAGTAGCGGTGTACAGTATAGTAGCTCTCAGTGTAGTAGCGGTGTACAGTATAGTAGCGCTCAGTGTAGTAGCGGTGTACAGTATAGTAGCTCTCAGTGTAGTAGCGGTGTACAGTATAGTAGCGCTCAGTGTAGTAGCGGTGTACAGTATAGTAGCGCTCAGTGTAGTAGCGGTGTACAGTATAGTAGCTCTCAGTGTAGTAGCGGTGTACAGTATAGTAGCGCTCTCAGTGTAGTAGCTGTGTACAGTATAGTAGCGCTCAGTGTAGTAGCGGTGTACAGTATAGTAGCGCTCTCAGTGTAGTAGCGGTGTACAGTATAGTAGCTCTCAGTGTAGTAGCGGTGTACAGTATAGTAGCTCTCAGTGTAGTAGCGGTGTACAGTATAGTAGCTCTCAGTGTAGTAGCGGTGTACAGTATAGTAGCGCTCTCAGTGTAGTAGCGGTGTACAGTATAGTAGCGCTCTCAGTGTAGTAGCGGTGTACAGTATAGTAGCGCTCAGTGTAGTAGCGGTGTACAGTATAGTAGCACTCAGTGTAGTAGCGGTGTACAGTATAGTAGCGCTCAGTGTAGTAGCGGTGTACAGTATAGTAGCGCTCAGTGTAGTAGCCGTGTACAGTATAGTAGCTCTCAGTGTAGTAGCGGTGTACAGTATAGTAGCTCTCAGTGTAGTAGCGGTGTACAGTATAGTAGCGCTCAGTGTAGTAGCGGTGTACAGTATAGTAGCGCTCTCAGTGTAGTAGCGGTGTACAGTATAGTAGCGCTCTCAGTGTAGTAGCTGTGTACAGTATAGTAGCGCTCTCAGTGTAGTAGCGGTGTACAGTATAGTAGCTCTCAGTGTAGTAGCGGTGTACAGTATAGTAACACTCTCAGTGTAGTAGCGGTGTACAGTATAGTAGCGCTCTCAGTGTAGTAGCGGTGTACAGTATAGTAGCGCTCAGTGTAGTAGCGGTGTACAGTATAGTAGCGCTCTCAGTGTAGTAGCGGTGTACAGTATAGTAGCGCTCAGTGTAGTAGCGGTGTACAGTATAGTAGCACTCTCAGTGTAGTAGCAGTGTACAGTATAGTAGCGCTCTCAGTGTAGTAGCGGTGTACAGTATAGTAGCGCTCTCAGTGTAGTAGCGGTGTACAGTATAGTAGCGCTCTCAGTGTAGTAGCGGTGTACAGTATAGTAGCTCTCAGTGTAGTAGCGGTGTACAGTATAGTAGCTCTCAGTGTAGTAGCGGTGTACAGTATAGTAGCGCTCTCAGTGTAGTAGCGGTGTACAGTATAGTAGCTCTCAGTGTAGTAGCGGTGTACAGTATAGTAGCACTCTCAGTGTAGTAGCGGTGTACAGTATAGTAGCTCTCAGTGTAGTAGCTGTGTACAGTATAGTAGCACTCTCAGTGTAGTAGCGGTGTACAGTATAGTAGCGCTCTCAGTGTAGTAGCGGTGTACAGTATAGTAGCGCTCTCAGTGTAGTAGCGGTGTACAGTATAGTAGCGCTCTCAGTGTAGTAGCGGTGTACAGTATAGTAGCGCTCTCAGTGTAGTAGCTGTGTACAGTATAGTAGCTCTCAGTGTAGTAGCGGTGTACAGTATAGTAGCGCTCAGTGTAGTAGCGGTGTACAGTATAGTAGCGCTCTCAGTGTAGTAGCGGTGTACAGTATAGTAGCTCTCAGTGTAGTAGCGGTGTACAGTATAGTAGCGCTCAGTGTAGTAGCGGTGTACAGTATAGTAGCGCTCTCAGTGTAGTAGCGGTGTACAGTATAGTAGCGCTCTCAGTGTAGTAGCGGTGTACAGTATAGTAGCTCTCAGTGTAGTAGCGGTGTACAGTATAGTAGCGCTCTCAGTGTAGTAGCTGTGTACAGTATAGTAGCTCTCAGTGTAGTAGCGGTGTACAGTATAGTAGCGCTCAGTGTAGTAGCGGTGTACAGTATAGTAGCGCTCTCAGTGTAGTAGCGGTGTACAGTATAGTAGCGCTCTCAGTGTAGTAGCGGTGTACAGTATAGTAGCGCTCTCAGTGTAGTAGCGGTGTACAGTATAGTAGCGCTCTCAGTGTAGTAGCGGTGTACAGTATAGTAGCGCTCTCAGTGTAGTAGCGGTGTACAGTATAGTAGCTCTCAGTGTAGTAGCTGTGTACAGTATAGTAGCGCTCAGTGTAGTAGCGGTGTACAGTATAGTAGCACTCTCAGTGTAGTAGCGGTGTACAGTATAGTAGCTCTCAGTGTAGTAGCGGTGTACAGTATAGTAGCACTCTCAGTGTAGTAGCAGTGTACAGTATAGTAGCGCTCTCAGTGTAGTAGCAGTGTACAGTATAGTAGCTCTCAGTGTAGTAGCTGTGTACAGTATAGTAGCGCTCAGTGTAGTAGCGGTGTACAGTATAGTAGCACTCTGTGTAGTAGCGGTGTACAGTATAGTAGCTCTCAGTGTAGTAGCGGTGTACAGTATAGTAGCACTCTCAGTGTAGTAGCAGTGTACAGTATAGTAGCGCTCTCAGTGTAGTAGCGGTGTACAGTATAGTAGCGCTCTCAGTGTAGTAGCGGTGTACAGTATAGTAGCGCTCTCAGTGTAGTAGCGGTGTACAGTATAGTAGCGCTCTCAGTGTAGTAGCGGTATACAGTATAGTAGCACTCTCAGTGTAGTAGCTGTGTACAGTATAGTAGCTCTCAGTGTAGTAGCGGTGTACAGTATAGTAGCTCTCAGTGTAGTAGCGGTGTACAGTATAGTAGCTCTCAGTGTAGTAGCGGTGTACAGTATAGTAGCACTCTCAGTGTAGTAGCGGTGTACAGTATAGTAGCTCTCAGTGTAGTAGCGGTGTACAGTATAGTAGCACTCTCAGTGTAGTAGCGGTGTACAGTATAGTAGCGCTCTCAGTGTAGTAGCAGTGTACAGTATAGTAGCGCTCTCAGTGTAGTAGCGGTGTACAGTATAGTAGCGCTCTCAGTGTAGTAGCGGTGTACAGTGTAGTAGCGCTCTCAGTGTAGTAGCGGTGTACAGTATAGTAGCGCTCTCAGTGTAGTAGCGGTGTACAGTATAGTAGCACTCTCAGTGTAGTAGCGGTGTACAGTATAGTAGCGCTCTCAGTGTAGTAGCGGTGTACAGTATAGTAGCGCTCAGTGTAGTAGCGGTGTACAGTATAGTAGCGCTCAGTGTAGTAGCGGTGTACAGTATAGTAGCGCTCTCAGTGTAGTAGCGGTGTACAGTATAGTAGCGCTCTCAGTGTAGTAGCGGTGTACAGTATAGTAGCGCTCTCAGTGTAGTAGCGGTGTACAGTATAGTAACACTCTCAGTGTAGTAGCGGTGTACAGTATAGTAGCGCTCTCAGTGTAGTAGCGGTGTACAGTATAGTAGCGCTCTCAGTGTAGTAGCGGTGTACAGTATAGTAGCTCTCAGTGTAGTAGCGGTGTACAGTATAGTAGCGCTCTCAGTGTAGTAGCGGTGTACAGTATAGTAGCGCTCAGTGTAGTAGCGGTGTACAGTATAGTAGCACTCTCAGTGTAGTAGCGGTGTACAGTATAGTAGCGCTCTCAGTGTAGTAGCGGTGTACAGTATAGTAGCGCTCTCAGTGTAGTAGCGGTGTACAGTATAGTAGCGCTCTCAGTGTAGTAGCTGTGTACAGTATAGTAGCGCTCAGTGTAGTAGCGGTGTACAGTATAGTAGCACTCTCAGTGTAGTAGCGGTGTACAGTATAGTAGCTCTCAGTGTAGTAGCGGTGTACAGTATAGTAGCGCTCTCAGTGTAGTAGCGGTGTACAGTATAGTAGCTCTCAGTGTAGTAGCGGTGTACAGTATAGTAGCGCTCTCAGTGTAGTAGCTGTGTACAGTATAGTAGCGCTCAGTGTAGTAGCGGTGTACAGTATAGTAGCACTCTCAGTGTAGTAGCGGTGTACAGTATAGTAGCTCTCAGTGTAGTAGCGGTGTACAGTATAGTAGCGCTCTCAGTGTAGTAGCGGTGTACAGTATAGTAGCGCTCTCAGTGTAGTAGCGGTGTACAGTATAGTAGCGCTCTCAGTGTAGTAGCGGTGTACAGTATAGTAGCGCTCAGTGTAGTAGCGGTGTACAGTATAGTAGCGCTCAGTGTAGTAGCGGTGTACAGTATAGTAGCGCTCAGTGTAGTAGCGGTGTACAGTATAGTAGCGCTCAGTGTAGTAGCGGTGTACAGTATAGTAGCACTCTCAGTGTAGTAGCGGTGTACAGTATAGTAGCTCTCAGTGTAGTAGCGGTGTACAGTATAGTAGCGCTCTCAGTGTAGTAGCGGTGTACAGTATAGTAGCTCTCAGTGTAGTAGCGGTGTACAGTATAGTAGCTCTCAGTGTAGTAGCGGTGTACAGTATAGTAGCTCTCAGTGTAGTAGCTGTGTACAGTATAGTAGCGCTCAGTGTAGTAGCGGTGTACAGTATAGTAACACTCTCAGTGTAGTAGCGGTGTACAGTATAGTAGCACTCTCAGTGTAGTAGCGGTGTACAGTATAGTAGCGCTCTCAGTGTAGTAGCGGTGTACAGTATAGTAGCTCTCAGTGTAGTAGCGGTGTACAGTATAGTAGCTCTCAGTGTAGTAGCGGTGTACAGTATAGTAGCTCTCAGTGTAGTAGCGGTGTACAGTATAGTAGCTCTCAGTGTAGTAGCGGTGTACAGTATAGTAGCTCTCAGTGTAGTAGCGGTGTACAGTATAGTAGCGCTCAGTGTAGTAGCGGTGTACAGTATAGTAGCTCTCAGTGTAGTAGCGGTGTACAGTATAGTAGCTCTCAGTGTAGTAGCAGTGTACAGTATAGTAGCTCTCAGTGTAGTAGCGGTGTACAGTATAGTAGCGCTCAGTGTAGTAGCGGTGTACAGTATAGTAGCGCTCAGTGTAGTAGCGGTGTACAGTATAGTAGCTCTCAGTGTAGTAGCGGTGTACAGTATAGTAGCTCTCAGTGTAGTAGCGGTGTACAGTATAGTAGCTCTCAGTGTAGTAGCGGTGTACAGTATAGTAGCTCTCAGTGTAGTAGCGGTGTACAGTATAGTAGCGCTCTCAGTGTAGTAGCGGTGTACAGTATAGTAGCACTCTCAGTGTAGTAGCGTTGTACAGTATAGTAGCTCTCAGTGTAGTAGCGGTGTACAGTATAGTAGCGCTCTCAGTGTAGTAGCGGTGTACAGTATAGTAGCTCTCAGTGTAGTAGCGGTGTACAGTATAGTAGCGCTCTCAGTGTAGTAGCGGTGTACAGTATAGTAGCGCTCTCAGTGTAGTAGCGGTGTACAGTATAGTAGCTCTCAGTGTAGTAGCGGTGTACAGTATAGTAGCGCTCTCAGTGTAGTAGCGGTGTACAGTATAGTAGCGCTCTCAGTGTAGTAGCGGTGTACAGTATAGTAGCGCTCTCAGTGTAGTAGCGGTGTACAGTATAGTAGCGCTCTCAGTGTAGTAGCGGTGTACAGTATAGTAGCGCTCTCAGTGTAGTAGCGGTGTACAGTATAGTAGCGCTCAGTGTAGTAGCGGTGTACAGTATAGTAGCTCTCAGTGTAGTAGCGGTGTACAGTATAGTAGCGCTCAGTGTAGTAGCGGTGTACAGTATAGTAGCGCTCAGTGTAGTAGCGGTGTACAGTATAGTAGCGCTCTCAGTGTAGTAGCGGTGTACAGTATAGTAGCGCTCTCAGTGTAGTAGCTGTGTACAGTATAGTAGCGCTCAGTGTAGTAGCGGTGTACAGTATAGTAGCACTCTCAGTGTAGTAGCGGTGTACAGTATAGTAGCTCTCAGTGTAGTAGCGGTGTACAGTATAGTAGCGCTCTCAGTGTAGTAGCGGTGTACAGTATAGTAGCGCTCTCAGTGTAGTAGCGGTGTACAGTATAGTAGCGCTCTCAGTGTAGTAGCGGTGTACAGTATAGTAGCGCTCTCAGTGTAGTAGCGGTGTACAGTATAGTAGCGCTCAGTGTAGTAGCGGTGTACAGTATAGTAGCGCTCAGTGTAGTAGCGGTGTACAGTATAGTAGCGCTCAGTGTAGTAGCGGTGTACAGTATAGTAGCACTCTCAGTGTAGTAGCGGTGTACAGTATAGTAGCGCTCTCAGTGTAGTAGCGGTGTACAGTATAGTAGCGCTCTCAGTGTAGTAGCGGTGTACAGTATAGTAGCTCTCAGTGTAGTAGCGGTGTACAGTATAGTAGCTCTCAGTGTAGTAGCGGTGTACAGTATAGTAGCTCTCAGTGTAGTAGCGGTGTACAGTATAGTAGCGCTCTCAGTGTAGTAGCGGTGTACAGTATAGTAGCGCTCTCAGTGTAGTAGCGGTGTACAGTATAGTAGCACTCTCAGTGTAGTAGCGTTGTACAGTATAGTAGCTCTCAGTGTAGTAGCGGTGTACAGTATAGTAGCGCTCTCAGTGTAGTAGCGGTGTACAGTATAGTAGCTCTCAGTGTAGTAGCGGTGTACAGTATAGTAGCTCTCAGTGTAGTAGCAGTGTACAGTATAGTAGCGCTCTCAGTGTAGTAGCGGTGTACAGTATAGTAGCGCTCTCAGTGTAGTAGCGGTGTACAGTATAGTAGCACTCTCAGTGTAGTAGCGTTGTACAGTATAGTAGCTCTCAGTGTAGTAGCGGTGTACAGTATAGTAGCGCTCTCAGTGTAGTAGCGGTGTACAGTATAGTAGCTCTCAGTGTAGTAGCGGTGTACAGTATAGTAGCTCTCAGTGTAGTAGCGGTGTACAGTATAGTAGCTCTCAGTGTAGTAGCGGTGTACAGTATAGTAGCGCTCTCAGTGTAGTAGCGGTGTACAGTATAGTAGCTCTCAGTGTAGTAGCGGTGTACAGTATAGTAGCGCTCTCAGTGTAGTAGCGGTGTACAGTATAGTAGCGCTCTCAGTGTAGTAGCGGTGTACAGTATAGTAGCGCTCTCAGTGTAGTAGCGGTGTACAGTATAGTAGCGCTCTCAGTGTAGTAGCTGTGTACAGTATAGTAGCGCTCAGTGTAGTAGCGGTGTACAGTATAGTAGCACTCTCAGTGTAGTAGCGGTGTACAGTATAGTAGCTCTCAGTGTAGTAGCGGTGTACAGTATAGTAGCGCTCTCAGTGTAGTAGCGGTGTACAGTATAGTAGCGCTCTCAGTGTAGTAGCGGTGTACAGTATAGTAGCGCTCTCAGTGTAGTAGCGGTGTACAGTATAGTAGCGCTCTCAGTGTAGTAGCGGTGTACAGTATAGTAGCGCTCAGTGTAGTAGCGGTGTACAGTATAGTAGCGCTCAGTGTAGTAGCGGTGTACAGTATAGTAGCGCTCAGTGTAGTAGCGGTGTACAGTATAGTAGCGCTCTCAGTGTAGTAGCGGTGTACAGTATAGTAGCGCTCTCAGTGTAGTAGCGGTGTACAGTATAGTAGCGCTCAGTGTAGTAGCGGTGTACAGTATAGTAGCTCTCAGTGTAGTAGCGGTGTACAGTATAGTAGCTCTCAGTGTAGTAGCGGTGTACAGTATAGTAGCGCTCTCAGTGTAGTAGCGGTGTACAGTATAGTAGCACTCTCAGTGTAGTAGCGGTGTACAGTATAGTAGCGCTCAGTGTAGTAGCGGTGTACAGTATAGTAGCGCTCTCAGTGTAGTAGCGGTGTACAGTATAGTAGCTCTCAGTGTAGTAGCGGTGTACAGTATAGTAGCTCTCAGTGTAGTAGCGGTGTACAGTATAGTAGCGCTCTCAGTGTAGTAGCGGTGTACAGTATAGTAGCACTCTCAGTGTAGTAGCGGTGTACAGTATAGTAGCGCTCAGTGTAGTAGCGGTGTACAGTATAGTAGCGCTCTCAGTGTAGTAGCGGTGTACAGTATAGTAGCTCTCAGTGTAGTAGCGGTGTACAGTATAGTAGCACTCTCAGTGTAGTAGCGGTGTACAGTATAGTAGCTCTCAGTGTAGTAGCGGTGTACAGTATAGTAGCGCTCTCAGTGTAGTAGCGGTGTACAGTATAGTAGCGCTCTGTGTAGTAGCGGTGTACAGTATAGTAGCTCTCAGTGTAGTAGCGGTGTACAGTATAGTAGCGCTCTCAGTGTAGTAGCGGTGTACAGTATAGTAGCACTCTCAGTGTAGTAGCGGTGTACAGTATAGTAGCTCTCAGTGTAGTAGCGGTGTACAGTATAGTAGCGCTCTCAGTGTAGTAGCGGTGTACAGTATAGTAGCTCTCAGTGTAGTAGCGGTGTACAGTATAGTAGCTCTCAGTGTAGTAGCGGTGTACAGTATAGTAGCGCTCTCAGTGTAGTAGCGGTGTACAGTATAGTAGCACTCTCAGTGTAGTAGCGGTGTACAGTATAGTAGCGCTCTCAGTGTAGTAGCGGTGTACAGTATAGTAGCGCTCTCAGTGTAGTAGCGGTGTACAGTATAGTAGCTCTCAGTGTAGTAGCTGTGTACAGTATAGTAGCGCTCTCAGTGTAGTAGCGGTGTACAGTATAGTAACACTCTCAGTGTAGTAGCGGTGTACAGTATAGTAGCGCTCTCAGTGTAGTAGCGGTGTACAGTATAGTAGCGCTCTCAGTGTAGTAGCGGTGTACAGTATAGTAGCACTCTCAGTGTAGTAGCGGTGTACAGTATAGTAGCGCTCTCAGTGTAGTAGCGGTGTACAGTATAGTAGCACTCTCAGTGTAGTAGCGGTGTACAGTATAGTAGCGCTCTCAGTGTAGTAGCGGTGTACAGTATAGTAGCGCTCTCAGTGTAGTAGCGGTGTACAGTATAGTAGCGCTCTCAGTGTAGTAGCGGTGTACAGTATAGTAGCTCTCAGTGTAGTAGCTGTGTACAGTATAGTAGCGCTCTCAGTGTAGTAGCGGTGTACAGTATAGTAACACTCTCAGTGTAGTAGCGGTGTACAGTATAGTAGCGCTCTCAGTGTAGTAGCGGTGTACAGTATAGTAGCGCTCTCAGTGTAGTAGCGGTGTACAGTATAGTAGCACTCTCAGTGTAGTAGCGGTGTACAGTATAGTAGCGCTCTCAGTGTAGTAGCGGTGTACAGTATAGTAGCACTCTCAGTGTAGTAGCGGTGTACAGTATAGTAGCGCTCTCAGTGTAGTAGCGGTGTACAGTATAGTAGCGCTCTCAGTGTAGTAGCGGTGTACAGTATAGTAGCGCTCTCAGTGTAGTAGCGGTGTACAGTATAGTAGCTCTCAGTGTAGTAGCGGTGTACAGTATAGTAGCGCTCTCAGTGTAGTAGCGGTGTACAGTATAGTAGCGCTCTCAGTGTAGTAGCGGTGTACAGTATAGTAGCGCTCTCAGTGTAGTAGCGGTGTACAGTATAGTAGCGCTCAGTGTAGTAGCGGTGTACAGTATAGTAGCTCTCAGTGTAGTAGCGGTGTACAATATAGTAGCTCTCAGTGTAGTAGCGGTGTACAATATAGTAGCTCTCAGTGTAGTAGCTGTGTACAGTATAGTAGCGCTCAGTGTAGTAGCGGTGTACAGTATAGTAGCGCTCAGTGTAGTAGCGGTGTACAGTATAGTAGCGCTCAGTGTAGTAGCGGTGTACAGTATAGTAGCGCTCTCAGTGTAGTAGCGGTGTACAGTATAGTAGCGCTCAGTGTAGTAGCGGTGTACAGTATAGTAGCGCTCAGTGTAGTAGCGGTGTACAGTATAGTAGCACTCTCAGTGTAGTAGCGGTGTACAGTATAGTAGCGCTCAGTGTAGTAGCGGTGTACAGTATAGTAGCTCTCAGTGTAGTAGCGGTGTACAGTATAGTAGCGCTCTCAGTGTAGTAGCGGTGTACAGTATAGTAGCGCTCAGTGTAGTAGCGGTGTACAGTATAGTAGCGCTCTCAGTGTAGTAGCGGTGTACAGTATAGTAGCTCTCAGTGTAGTAGCGGTGTACAGTATAGTAGCGCTCTCAGTGTAGTAGCGGTGTACAGTATAGTAGCACTCTCAGTGTAGTAGCGGTGTACAGTATAGTAGCTCTCAGTGTAGTAGCGGTGTACAGTATAGTAGCGCTCAGTGTAGTAGCGGTGTACAGTATAGTAGCTCTCAGTGTAGTAGCGGTGTACAGTATAGTAGCTCTCAGTGTAGTAGCGGTGTACAGTATAGTAGCACTCTCAGTGTAGTAGCGGTGTACAGTATAGTAGCACTCAGTGTAGTAGCGGTGTACAGTATAGTAGCGCTCAGTGTAGTAGCGGTGTACAGTATAGTAGCTCTCAGTGTAGTAGCGGTGTACAGTATAGTAGCGCTCTCAGTGTAGTAGCGGTGTACAGTATAGTAGCACTCTCAGTGTAGTAGCGGTGTACAGTATAGTAGCTCTCAGTGTAGTAGCGGTGTACAGTATAGTAGCGCTCTCAGTGTAGTAGCGGTGTACAGTATAGTAGCGCTCAGTGTAGTAGCGGTGTACAGTATAGTAGCGCTCAGTGTAGTAGCGGTGTACAGTATAGTAGCGCTCTCAGTGTAGTAGCGGTGTACAGTATAGTAGCTCTCAGTGTAGTAGCGGTGTACAGTATAGTAGCGCTCAGTGTAGTAGCGGTGTACAGTATAGTAGCGCTCAGTGTAGTAGCGGTGTACAGTATAGTAGCGCTCTCAGTGTAGTAGCGGTGTACAGTATAGTAGCACTCTCAGTGTAGTAGCGGTGTACAGTATAGTAGCTCTCAGTGTAGTAGCGGTGTACAGTATAGTAGCGCTCTCAGTGTAGTAGCGGTGTACAGTATAGTAGCTCTCAGTGTAGTAGCGGTGTACAGTATAGTAGCGCTCAGTGTAGTAGCGGTGTACAGTATAGTAGCGCTCAGTGTAGTAGCGGTGTACAGTATAGTAGCGCTCTCAGTGTAGTAGCGGTGTACAGTATAGTAGCTCTCAGTGTAGTAGCGGTGTACAGTATAGTAGCGCTCAGTGTAGTAGCGGTGTACAGTATAGTAGCGCTCAGTGTAGTAGCGGTGTACAGTATAGTAGCGCTCTCAGTGTAGTAGCGGTGTACAGTATAGTAGCGCTCTCAGTGTAGTAGCGGTGTACAGTATAGTAGCTCTCAGTGTAGTAGCGGTGTACAGTATAGTAGCGCTCTCAGTGTAGTAGCGGTGTACAGTATAGTAACACTCTCAGTGTAGTAGCGGTGTACAGTATAGTAGCTCTCAGTGTAGTAGCGGTGTACAGTATAGTAGCGCTCTCAGTGTAGTAGCGGTGTACAGTATAGTAGCGCTCTCAGTGTAGTAGCGCTCTCAGTGTAGTAGCGGTGTACAGTATAGTAGCGCTCAGTGTAGTAGCGGTGTACAGTATAGTAGCACTCTCAGTGTAGTAGCAGTGTACAGTATAGTAGCGCTCTCAGTGTAGTAGCTGTGTACAGTATAGTAGCGCTCTCAGTGTAGTAGCGGTGTACAGTATAGTAGCGCTCTCAGTGTAGTAGCGCTCTCAGTGTAGTAGCGGTGTACAGTATAGTAGCGCTCAGTGTAGTAGCGGTGTACAGTATAGTAGCACTCTCAGTGTAGTAGCAGTGTACAGTATAGTAGCGCTCTCAGTGTAGTAGCGGTGTACAGTATAGTAGCTCTCAGTGTAGTAGCGGTGTACAGTATAGTAGCGCTCTCAGTGTAGTAGCGGTGTACAGTATAGTAGCTCTCAGTGTAGTAGCGGTGTACAGTATAGTAGCTCTCAGTGTAGTAGCGGTGTACAGTATAGTAGCGCTCAGTGTAGTAGCGGTGTACAGTATAGTAGCGCTCTGTGTAGTAGCGGTGTACAGTATAGTAGCGCTCTCAGTGTAGTAGCGGTGTACAGTATAGTAGCGCTCTCAGTGTAGTAGCGGTGTACAGTATAGTAGCACTCAGTGTAGTAGCGGTGTACAGTATAGTAGCGCTCAGTGTAGTAGCGGTGTACAGTATAGTAGCACTCTCAGTGTAGTAGCGGTGTACAGTATAGTAGCGCTCTCAGTGTAGTAGCGGTGTACAGTATAGTAGCTCTCAGTGTAGTAGCGGTGTACAGTATAGTAGCGCTCTCAGTGTAGTAGCGGTGTACAGTATAGTAGCACTCAGTGTAGTAGCGGTGTACAGTATAGTAGCACTCTCAGTGTAGTAGCGGTGTACAGTATAGTAGCTCTCAGTGTAGTAGCGGTGTACAGTATAGTAGCGCTCTCAGTGTAGTAGCGGTGTACAGTATAGTAGCACTCAGTGTAGTAGCGGTGTACAGTATAGTAGCGCTCTCAGTGTAGTAGCGGTGTACAGTATAGTAGCGCTCAGTGTAGTAGCGGTGTACAGTATAGTAGCGCTCTCAGTGTAGTAGCGGTGTACAGTATAGTAGCACTCAGTGTAGTAGCGGTGTACAGTATAGTAGCACTCTCAGTGTAGTAGCGGTGTACAGTATAGTAGCGCTCAGTGTAGTAGCGGTGTACAGTATAGTAGCGCTCTCAGTGTAGTAGCGGTGTACAGTATAGTAGCGCTCAGTGTAGTAGCGGTGTACAGTATAGTAGCGCTCAGTGTAGTAGCGGTGTACAGTATAGTAGCACTCTCAGTGTAGTAGCGGTGTACAGTATAGTAGCGCTCTCAGTGTAGTAGCGGTGTACAGTATAGTAACACTCTCAGTGTAGTAGCGGTGTACAGTATAGTAGCGCTCAGTGTAGTAGCGGTGTACAGTATAGTAGCGCTCAGTGTAGTAGCGGTGTACAGTATAGTAGCTCTCAGTGTAGTAGCGGTGTACAGTATAGTAGCGCTCAGTGTAGTAGCGGTGTACAGTATAGTAGCGCTCTCAGTGTAGTAGCGGTGTACAGTATAGTAGCGCTCTCAGTGTAGTAGCGGTGTACAGTATAGTAGCGCTCTCAGTGTAGTAGCGGTGTACAGTATAGTAGCGCTCTCAGTGTAGTAGCGGTGTACAGTATAGTAGCGCTCTCAGTGTAGTAGCGGTGTACAGTATAGTAGCACTCTCAGTGTAGTAGCTGTGTACAGTATAGTAGCGCTCTCAGTGTAGTAGCGGTGTACAGTATAGTAGCGCTCTGTGTAGTAGCGGTGTACAGTATAGTAGCGCTCTCAGTGTAGTAGCGGTGTACAGTATAGTAGCGCTCTGTGTAGTAGCGGTGTACAGTATAGTAGCGCTCTCAGTGTAGTAGCGGTGTACAGTATAGTAGCGCTCTCAGTGTAGTAGCGGTGTACAGTATAGTAGCGCTCTCAGTGTAGTAGCGGTGTACAGTATAGTAGCGCTCTCAGTGTAGTAGCGGTGTACAGTATAGTAGCGCTCAGTGTAGTAGCGGTGTACAGTATAGTAGCGCTCTCAGTGTAGTAGCGGTGTACAGTATAGTAGCGCTCTCAGTGTAGTAGCGGTGTACAGTATAGTAGCACTCTCAGTGTAGTAGCGGTGTACAGTATAGTAGCACTCAGTGTAGTAGCGGTGTACAGTATAGTAGCGCTCTCAGTGTAGTAGCGGTGTACAGTATAGTAGCTCTCAGTGTAGTAGCGGTGTACAGTATAGTAGCTCTCAGTGTAGTAGCGGTGTACAGTATAGTAGCTCTCAGTGTAGTAGCTGTGTACAGTATAGTAGCTCTCAGTGTAGTAGCGGTGTACAGTATAGTAGCTCTCAGTGTAGTAGCTGTGTACAGTATAGTAGCTCTCAGTGTAGTAGCGGTGTACAGTATAGTAGCGCTCTCAGTGTAGTAGCGGTGTACAGTATAGTAGCGCTCAGTGTAGTAGCGGTGTACAGTATAGTAGCTCTCAGTGTAGTAGCGGTGTACAGTATAGTAGCACTCTCAGTGTAGTAGCGGTGTACAGTATAGTAGCGCTCTCAGTGTAGTAGCGGTGTACAGTATAGTAGCACTCTCAGTGTAGTAGCGGTGTACAGTATAGTAGCGCTCTGTGTAGTAGCGGTGTACAGTATAGTAGCTCTCAGTGTAGTAGCGGTGTACAGTATAGTAGCGCTCTCAGTGTAGTAGCGGTGTACAGTATAGTAACACTCTCAGTGTAGTAGCGGTGTACAGTATAGTAGCTCTCAGTGTAGTAGCGGTGTACAGTATAGTAGCGCTCTCAGTGTAGTAGCGGTGTACAGTATAGTAGCTCTCAGTGTAGTAGCGGTGTACAGTATAGTAGCGCTCTCAGTGTAGTAGCGGTGTACAGTATAGTAGCGCTCTCAGTGTAGTAGCGGTGTACAGTATAGTAGCGCTCAGTGTAGTAGCGGTGTACAGTATAGTAGCGCTCAGTGTAGTAGCGGTGTACAGTATAGTAGCGCTCTCAGTGTAGTAGCGGTGTACAGTATAGTAGCGCTCAGTGTAGTAGCGGTGTACAGTATAGTAGCGCTCTCAGTGTAGTAGCGGTGTACAGTATAGTAGCTCTCAGTGTAGTAGCGGTGTACAGTATAGTAGCGCTCAGTGTAGTAGCGGTGTACAGTATAGTAGCGCTCTCAGTGTAGTAGCGGTGTACAGTATAGTAGCGCTCAGTGTAGTAGCGGTGTACAGTATAGTAGCGCTCTCAGTGTAGTAGCGGTGTACAGTATAGTAGCGCTCTCAGTGTAGTAGCGGTGTACAGTATAGTAGCTCTCAGTGTAGTAGCGGTGTACAGTATAGTAGCTCTCAGTGTAGTAGCGGTGTACAGTATAGTAGCGCTCTCAGTGTAGTAGCGGTGTACAGTATAGTAGCACTCTCAGTGTAGTAGCGGTGTACAGTATAGTAGCGCTCTCAGTGTAGTAGCGGTGTACAGTATAGTAGCTCTCAGTGTAGTAGCGGTGTACAGTATAGTAGCTCTCAGTGTAGTAGCGGTGTACAGTATAGTAGCGCTCTCAGTGTAGTAGCGGTGTACAGTATAGTAGCTCTCAGTATAGTAGCGGTGTACAGTATAGTAGCGCTCTCAGTGTAGTAGCGGTGTACAGTATAGTAGCTCTCAGTGTAGTAGCGGTGTACAGTATAGTAGCGCTCTCAGTGTAGTAGCGGTGTACAGTATAGTAGCACTCTCAGTGTAGTAGCGGTGTACAGTATAGTAGCACTCTCAGTGTAGTAGCGGTGTACAGTATAGTAGCGCTCTCAGTGTAGTAGCGGTGTACAGTATAGTAGCTCTCAGTGTAGTAGCGGTGTACAGTATAGTAGCTCTCAGTGTAGTAGCGGTGTACAGTATAGTAGCGCTCTCAGTGTAGTAGCGGTGTACAGTATAGTAGCTCTCAGTGTAGTAGCGGTGTACAGTATAGTAGCGCTCTCAGTGTAGTAGCGGTGTACAGTATAGTAGCGCTCAGTGTAGTAGCGGTGTACAGTATAGTAGCGCTCTCAGTGTAGTAGCGGTGTACAGTATAGTAGCTCTCAGTGTAGTAGCGGTGTACAGTATAGTAGCTCTCAGTGTAGTAGCGGTGTACAGTATAGTAGCGCTCTCAGTGTAGTAGCGGTGTACAGTATAGTAGCACTCTCAGTGTAGTAGCGGTGTACAGTATAGTAGCGCTCTCAGTGTAGTAGCGGTGTACAGTATAGTAGCTCTCAGTGTAGTAGCGGTGTACAGTATAGTAGCTCTCAGTGTAGTAGCGGTGTACAGTATAGTAGCGCTCTCAGTGTAGTAGCGGTGTACAGTATAGTAGCTCTCAGTATAGTAGCGGTGTACAGTATAGTAGCGCTCTCAGTGTAGTAGCGGTGTACAGTATAGTAGCTCTCAGTGTAGTAGCGGTGTACAGTATAGTAGCGCTCTCAGTGTAGTAGCGGTGTACAGTATAGTAGCACTCTCAGTGTAGTAGCGGTGTACAGTATAGTAGCACTCTCAGTGTAGTAGCGGTGTACAGTATAGTAGCGCTCTCAGTGTAGTAGCGGTGTACAGTATAGTAGCTCTCAGTGTAGTAGCGGTGTACAGTATAGTAGCTCTCAGTGTAGTAGCGGTGTACAGTATAGTAGCGCTCTCAGTGTAGTAGCGGTGTACAGTATAGTAGCTCTCAGTGTAGTAGCGGTGTACAGTATAGTAGCGCTCTCAGTGTAGTAGCGGTGTACAGTATAGTAGCGCTCAGTGTAGTAGCGGTGTACAGTATAGTAGCGCTCTCAGTGTAGTAGCGGTGTACAGTATAGTAGCTCTCAGTGTAGTAGCGGTGTACAGTATAGTAGCTCTCAGTGTAGTAGCGGTGTACAGTATAGTAGCTCTCAGTGTAGTAGCGGTGTACAGTATAGTAGCTCTCAGTGTAGTAGCGGTGTACAGTATAGTAGCGCTCAGTGTAGTAGCGGTGTACAGTATAGTAGCGCTCAGTGTAGTAGCGGTGTACAGTATAGTAGCTCTCAGTGTAGTAGCGGTGTACAGTATAGTAGCGCTCTCAGTGTAGTAGCGGTGTACAGTATAGTAGCGCTCTCAGTGTAGTAGTGGTGTACAGTATAGTAGCGCTCTCAGTGTAGTAGCGGTGTACAGTATAGTAGCGCTCAGTGTAGTAGCGGTGTACAGTATAGTAGCGCTCTCAGTGTAGTAGCGGTGTACAGTATAGTAGCTCTCAGTGTAGTAGCGGTGTACAGTATAGTAGCGCTCTCAGTGTAGTAGCGGTGTACAGTATAGTAGCGCTCTCAGTGTAGTAGCGGTGTACAGTATAGTAGCGCTCAGTGTAGTAGCGGTGTACAGTATAGTAACACTCTCAGTGTAGTAGCGGTGTACAGTGTAGTAGCACTCTCAGTGTAGTAGCGGTGTACAGTATAGTAGCGCTCTCAGTGTAGTAGCGGTGTACAGTATAGTAGCACTCTCAGTGTAGTAGCGGTGTACAGTATAGTAGCTCTCAGTGTAGTAGCGGTGTACAGTATAGTAGCACTCTCAGTGTAGTAGCGGTGTACAGTATAGTAGCTCTCAGTGTAGTAGCGGTGTACAGTATAGTAGCTCTCAGTGTAGTAGCGGTGTACAGTATAGTAGCTCTCAGTGTAGTAGCGGTGTACAGTATAGTAGCACTCTCAGTGTAGTAGCGGTGTACAGTATAGTAGCACTCTCAGTGTAGTAGCGGTGTACAGTATAGTAGCGCTCTCAGTGTAGTAGCGGTGTACAGTATAGTAGCTCTCAGTGTAGTAGCGGTGTACAGTATAGTAGCTCTCAGTGTAGTAGCGGTGTACAGTATAGTAGCTCTCAGTGTAGTAGCGGTGTACAGTATAGTAGCTCTCAGTGTAGTAGTGGTGTACAGTATAGTAGCGCTCTCAGTGTAGTAGCGGTGTACAGTATAGTAGCACTCTCAGTGTAGTAGCGGTGTACAGTATAGTAGCGCTCTCAGTGTAGTAGCGGTGTACAGTATAGTAGCGCTCTCAGTGTAGTAGCGGTGTACAGTATAGTAGCGCTCTGTGTAGTAGCTGTGTACAGTATAGTAGCGCTCTGTGTAGTAGCGGTGTACAGTATAGTAGCGCTCTCAGTGTAGTAGCGGTGTACAGTATAGTAGCTCTCAGTGTAGTAGCGGTGTACAGTATAGTAGCGCTCTCAGTGTAGTAGCGGTGTACAGTATAGTAGCGCTCTCAGTGTAGTAGCGGTGTACAGTATAGTAGCGCTCTCAGTGTAGTAGCGGTGTACAGTATAGTAGCTCTCAGTGTAGTAGCTGTGTACAGTATAGTAGCGCTCAGTGTAGTAGCGGTGTACAGTATAGTAGCGCTCTCAGTGTAGTAGCGGTGTACAGTATAGTAGCACTCTCAGTGTAGTAGCGGTGTACAGTATAGTAGCGCTCTCAGTGTAGTAGCGGTGTACAGTATAGTAGCTCTCAGTGTAGTAGCGGTGTACAGTATAGTAGCTCTCAGTGTAGTAGCGGTGTACAGTATAGTAGCTCTCAGTGTAGTAGCGGTGTACAGTATAGTAGCTCTCAGTGTAGTAGCGGTGTACAGTATAGTAGCTCTCAGTGTAGTAGCGGTGTACAGTATAGTAGCGCTCAGTGTAGTAGCTGTGTACAGTATAGTAGCGCTCAGTGTAGTAGCGGTGTACAGTATAGTAGCGCTCAGTGTAGTAGCGGTGTACAGTATAGTAGCTCTCAGTGTAGTAGCGGTGTACAGTATAGTAGCGCTCTCAGTGTAGTAGCGGTGTACAGTATAGTAGCGCTCAGTGTAGTAGCGGTGTACAGTATAGTAGCGCTCAGTGTAGTAGCGGTGTACAGTATAGTAGCACTCTCAGTGTAGTAGCGGTGTACAGTATAGTAGCACTCTCAGTGTAGTAGCGGTGTACAGTATAGTAGCTCTCAGTGTAGTAGCGGTGTACAGTATAGTAGCGCTCTCAGTGTAGTAGCGGTGTACAGTATAGTAGCGCTCTCAGTGTAGTAGCGGTGTACAGTATAGTAGCACTCTCAGTGTAGTAGCGGTGTACAGTATAGTAGCGCTCTCAGTGTAGTAGCGGTGTACAGTATAGTAGCGCTCTCAGTGTAGTAGCGGTGTACAGTATAGTAGCGCTCAGTGTAGTAGCGGTGTACAGTATAGTAGCACTCTCAGTGTAGTAGCGGTGTACAGTATAGTAGCTCTCAGTGTAGTAGCGGTGTACAGTATAGTAGCGCTCTCAGTGTAGTAGCTGTGTACAGTATAGTAGCGCTCTCAGTGTAGTAGCGGTGTACAGTATAGTAGCGCTCTCAGTGTAGTAGCGGTGTACAGTATAGTAGCGCTCAGTGTAGTAGCGGTGTACAGTATAGTAGCGCTCAGTGTAGTAGCGGTGTACAGTATAGTAGCTCTCAGTGTAGTAGCGGTGTACAGTATAGTAGCTCTCAGTGTAGTAGCGGTGTACAGTATAGTAGCGCTCAGTGTAGTAGCGGTGTACAGTATAGTAGCTCTCAGTGTAGTAGCGGTGTACAGTTTAGTAGCTCTCAGTGTAGTAGCGGTGTACAGTATAGTAGCGCTCTCAGTGTAGTAGCGGTGTACAGTATAGTAGCGCTCTCAGTGTAGTAGCGGTGTACAGTATAGTAGCGCTCAGTGTAGTAGCGGTGTACAGTATAGTAGCGCTCTCAGTGTAGTAGCGGTGTACAGTATAGTAGCGCTCTCAGTGTAGTAGCTGTGTACAGTATAGTAGCGCTCAGTGTAGTAGCGGTGTACAGTATAGTAGCGCTCTCAGTGTAGTAGCGGTGTACAGTATAGTAGCGCTCAGTGTAGTAGCGGTGTACAGTATAGTAGCGCTCTCAGTGTAGTAGCGGTGTACAGTATAGTAGCTCTCAGTGTAGTAGCGGTGTACAGTATAGTAGCGCTCTCAGTGTAGTAGCGGTGTACAGTATAGTAGCGCTCAGTGTAGTAGCAGTGTACAGTATAGTAGCGCTCTCAGTGTAGTAGCGGTGTACAGTATAGTAGCGCTCAGTGTAGTAGCGGTGTACAGTATAGTAGCGCTCTCAGTGTAGTAGCGGTGTACAGTATAGTAGCGCTCTCAGTGTAGTAGCGGTGTACAGTATAGTAGCGCTCTCAGTGTAGTAGCGGTGTACAGTATAGTAGCACTCTCAGTGTAGTAGCGGTGTACAGTATAGTAGCGCTCTCAGTGTAGTAGCGGTGTACAGTATAGTAGCGCTCTCAGTGTAGTAGCAGTGTACAGTATAGTAGCTCTCAGTGTAGTAGCGGTGTACAGTATAGTAGCGCTCTCAGTGTAGTAGCAGTGTACAGTATAGTAGCGCTCTCAGTGTAGTAGCGGTGTACAGTATAGTAGCTCTCAGTGTAGTAGCGGTGTACAGTATAGTAGCGCTCAGTGTAGTAGCGGTGTACAGTATAGTAGCTCTCAGTGTAGTAGCGGTGTACAGTATAGTAGCTCTCAGTGTAGTAGCGGTGTACAGTATAGTAGCACTCTCAGTGTAGTAGCAGTGTACAGTATAGTAGCGCTCTCAGTGTAGTAGCGCTCTCAGTGTAGTAGCAGTGTACAGTATAGTAGCGCTCTCAGTGTAGTAGCGGTGTACAGTATAGTAGCGCTCTCAGTGTAGTAGCAGTGTACAGTATAGTAGCGCTCTCAGTGTAGTAGCGGTGTACAGTATAGTAGCGCTCTCAGTGTAGTAGCAGTGTACAGTATAGTAGCGCTCTCAGTGTAGTAGCGGTGTACAGTATAGTAGCGCTCTCAGTGTAGTAGCAGTGTACAGTATAGTAGCGCTCTCAGTGTAGTAGCAGTGTACAGTATAGTAGCGCTCTCAGTGTAGTAGCGGTGTACAGTATAGTAGCGCTCTCAGTGTAGTAGCGGTGTACAGTATAGTAGCGCTCTCAGTGTAGTAGCAGTGTACAGTATAGTAGCGCTCTCAGTGTAGTAGCGGTGTACAGTATAGTAGCACTCTCAGTGTAGTAGCGGTGTACAGTATAGTAGCGCTCAGTGTAGTAGCGGTGTACAGTATAGTAGCGCTCTCAGTGTAGTAGCGGTGTACAGTATAGTAGCTCTCAGTGTAGTAGCGGTGTACAGTATAGTAGCGCTCTCAGTGTAGTAGCGGTGTACAGTATAGTAGCACTCTCAGTGTAGTAGCAGTGTACAGTATAGTAGCGCTCTCAGTGTAGTAGCGGTGTACAGTATAGTAGCGCTCTCAGTGTAGTAGCAGTGTACAGTATAGTAGCGCTCTCAGTGTAGTAGCAGTGTACAGTATAGTAGCGCTCTCAGTGTAGTAGCAGTGTACAGTATAGTAGCGCTCTCAGTGTAGTAGCAGTGTACAGTATAGTAGCGCTCTCAGTGTAGTAGCGGTGTACAGTATAGTAGCACTCTCAGTGTAGTAGCAGTGTACAGTATAGTAGCACTCTCAGTGTAGTAGCAGTGTACAGTATAGTAGCGCTCTCAGTGTAGTAGCGGTGTACAGTATAGTAGCGCTCTCAGTGTAGTAGCGGTGTACAGTATAGTAGCTCTCAGTGTAGTAGCGGTGTACCGTATAGTAGCGCTCTCAGTGTAGTAGCGGTGTACAGTATAGTAGCGCTCTCAGTGTAGTAGCGGTGTACAGTATAGTAGCGCTCTCAGTGTAGTAGCAGTGTACAGTATAGTAGCGCTCTCAGTGTAGTAGCGGCGTACAGTATAGTAGCACTCTCAGTGTAGTAGCAGTGTACAGTATAGTAGCGCTCTCAGTGTAGTAGCGGTGTACAGTATAGTAGCTCTCAGTGTAGTAGCGGTGTACAGTATAGTAGCGCTCTCAGTGTAGTAGCAGTGTACAGTATAGTAGCGCTCTCAGTGTAGTAGCGGTGTACAGTATAGTAGCGCTCTCAGTGTAGTAGCGGTGTACAGTATAGTAGCGCTCAGTGTAGTAGCGGTGTACAGTATAGTAGCTCTCAGTGTAGTAGCGGTGTACAGTATAGTAGCTCTCAGTGTAGTAGCGGTGTACAGTATAGTAGCTCTCAGTGTAGTAGCGGTGTACAGTATAGTAGCTCTCAGTGTAGTAGCGGTGTACAGTATAGTAGCGCTCTCTGTGTAGTAGTGGTGTACAGTATAGTAGCGCTCAGTGTAGTAGCGGTGTACAGTATAGTAGCACTCTCAGTGTAGTAGCGGTGTACAGTATAGTAGCGCTCTCAGTGTAGTAGCGGTGTACAGTATAGTAGCGCTCAGTGTAGTAGCGGTGTACAGTATAGTAGCTCTCAGTGTAGTAGCGGTGTACAGTATAGTAGCACTCTCAGTGTAGTAGCGGTGTACAGTATAGTAGCGCTCAGTGTAGTAGCGGTGTACAGTATAGTAGCGCTCTCAGTGTAGTAGCGGTGTACAGTATAGTAGCGCTCTCAGTGTAGTAGCGGTGTACAGTATAGTAGCGCTCAGTGTAGTAGCGGTGTACAGTATAGTAGCTCTCAGTGTAGTAGCGGTGTACAGTATAGTAGCGCTCTCAGTGTAGTAGCGGTGTACAGTATAGTAGCTCTCAGTGTAGTAGCGGTGTACAGTATAGTAGCGCTCTCAGTGTAGTAGCGGTGTACAGTATAGTAGCGCTCTCAGTGTAGTAGCGGTGTACAGTATAGTAACACTCTCAGTGTAGTAGCGGTGTACAGTATAGTAGCTCTCAGTGTAGTAGCTGTGTACAGTATAGTAGCGCTCAGTGTAGTAGCGGTGTACAGTATAGTAGCACTCTCAGTGTAGTAGCGGTGTACAGTATAGTAGCTCTCAGTGTAGTAGCGGTGTACAGTATAGTAGCACTCTCAGTGTAGTAGCAGTGTACAGTATAGTAGCGCTCTCAGTGTAGTAGCGGTGTACAGTATAGTAGCTCTCAGTGTAGTAGCGGTGTACAGTATAGTAGCACTCTCAGTGTAGTAGCGGTGTACAGTATAGTAGCACTCTCAGTGTAGTAGCAGTGTACAGTATAGTAGCGCTCTCAGTGTAGTAGCGGTGTACAGTATAGTAGCACTCTCAGTGTAGTAGCAGTGTACAGTATAGTAGCGCTCTCAGTGTAGTAGCGGTGTACAGTATAGTAGCTCTCAGTGTAGTAGCGGTGTACAGTATAGTAGCTCTCAGTGTAGTAGCGGTGTACAGTATAGTAGCGCTCTCAGTGTAGTAGCGGTGTACAGTATAGTAGCGCTCTCAGTGTAGTAGCGGTGTACAGTATAGTAGCTCTCTCAGTGTAGTAGCTGTGTACAGTATAGTAGCACTCTCAGTGTAGTAGCGGTGTACAGTATAGTAGCGCTCTCAGTGTAGTAGCGGTGTACAGTATAGTAGCTCTCAGTGTAGTAGCGGTGTACAGTATAGTAGCACTCTCAGTGTAGTAGCTGTGTACAGTATAGTAGCACTCTCAGTGTAGTAGCGGTGTACAGTATAGTAGCGCTCTCAGTGTAGTAGCGGTGTACAGTATAGTAGCTCTCAGTGTAGTAGCGGTGTACAGTATAGTAGCGCTCTCAGTGTAGTAGCGGTGTACAGTATAGTAGCACTCTCAGTGTAGTAGCAGTGTACAGTATAGTAGCGCTCTCAGTGTAGTAGCGGTGTACAGTATAGTAGCTCTCAGTGTAGTAGCGGTGTACAGTATAGTAGCGCTCTCAGTGTAGTAGCAGTGTACAGTATAGTAGCGCTCTCAGTGTAGTAGCGGTGTACAGTATAGTAGCACTCTCAGTGTAGTAGCGGTGTACAGTATAGTAGCGCTCTCAGTGTAGTAGCGGTGTACAGTATAGTAGCGCTCTCAGTGTAGTAGCGGTGTACAGTATAGTAGCGCTCAGTGTAGTAGCGGTGTACAGTATAGTAGCGCTCTCAGTGTAGTAGCGGTGTACAGTATAGTAGCGCTCTCAGTGTAGTAGCGGTGTACAGTATAGTAGCACTCTCAGTGTAGTAGCGGTGTACAGTATAGTAGCACTCTCAGTGTAGTAGCGGTGTACAGTATAGTAGCACTCTCAGTGTAGTAGCGGTGTACAGTATAGTAGCTCTCAGTGTAGTAGCGGTGTACAGTATAGTAGCGCTCAGTGTAGTAGCGGTGTACAGTATAGTAGCTCTCAGTGTAGTAGCTGTGTACAGTATAGTAGCGCTCAGTGTAGTAGCGGTGTACAGTATAGTAGCGCTCTCAGTGTAGTAGCGGTGTACAGTATAGTAGCACTCTCAGTGTAGTAGCGGTGTACAGTATAGTAGCACTCTCAGTGTAGTAGCGGTGTACAGTATAGTAGCTCTCAGTGTAGTAGCGGTGTACAGTATAGTAGCGCTCAGTGTAGTAGCGGTGTACAGTATAGTAGCGCTCTCAGTGTAGTAGTGGTGTACAGTATAGTAGCGCTCTCAGTGTAGTAGCAGTGTACAGTATAGTAGCGCTCTCAGTGTAGTAGCGGTGTACAGTATAGTAGCGCTCTCAGTGTAGTAGCAGTGTACAGTATAGTAGCGCTCTCAGTGTAGTAGCAGTGTACAGTATAGTAGCGCTCTCAGTGTAGTAGCGCTCTCAGTGTAGTAGCGGTGTACAGTATAGTAGCGCTCTCAGTGTAGTAGCGGTGTACAGTATAGTAGCGCTCTCAGTGTAGTAGCGGTGTACAGTATAGTAGCGCTCTCAGTGTAGTAGCGGTGTACAGTATAGTAGCGCTCTCAGTGTAGTAGCGGTGTACAGTATAGTAGCGCTCTCAGTGTAGTAGCGGTGTACAGTATAGTAGCGCTCTCAGTGTAGTAGCGGTGTACAGTATAGTAGCGCTCAGTGTAGTAGCGGTGTACAGTATAGTAGCGCTCAGTGTAGTAGCGGTGTACAGTATAGTAGCGCTCAGTGTAGTAGCGGTGTACAGTATAGTAGCACTCTCAGTGTAGTAGCGGTGTACAGTATAGTAGCTCTCAGTGTAGTAGCGGTGTACAGTATAGTAGCGCTCTGTGTAGTAGCGGTGTACAGTATAGTAGCGCTCTCAGTGTAGTAGCGGTGTACAGTATAGTAGCGCTCTCAGTGTAGTAGCGGTGTACAGTATAGTAGCTCTCAGTGTAGTAGCGGTGTACAGTATAGTAGCACTCTCAGTGTAGTAGCGGTGTACAGTATAGTAGCACTCTCAGTGTAGTAGCGGTGTACAGTATAGTAGCGCTCTCAGTGTAGTAGCGGTGTACAGTATAGTAGCTCTCAGTGTAGTAGCGGTGTACAGTATAGTAGCTCTCAGTGTAGTAGCGGTGTACAGTATAGTAGCGCTCAGTGTAGTAGCGGTGTACAGTATAGTAGCTCTCAGTGTAGTAGCGGTGTACAGTATAGTAGCACTCTCAGTGTAGTAGCGGTGTACAGTATAGTAGCTCTCAGTGTAGTAGCGGTGTACAGTATAGTAGCTCTCAGTGTAGTAGCAGTGTACAGTATAGTAGCTCTCAGTGTAGTAGCAGTGTACAGTATAGTAGCGCTCTCAGTGTAGTAGCGGTGTACAGTATAGTAGCGCTCTCAGTGTAGTAGCGGTGTACAGTATAGTAGCGCTCTCAGTGTAGTAGCGGTGTACAGTATAGTAGCGCTCTCAGTGTAGTAGCGGTGTACAGTATAGTAGCGCTCTCAGTGTAGTAGCGGTGTACAGTATAGTAGCGCTCAGTGTAGTAGCGGTGTACAGTATAGTAGCGCTCAGTGTAGTAGCGGTGTACAGTATAGTAGCACTCTCAGTGTAGTAGCGGTGTACAGTATAGTAGCTCTCAGTGTAGTAGCGGTGTACAGTATAGTAGCGCTCTCAGTGTAGTAGCGGTGTACAGTATAGTAGCTCTCAGTGTAGTAGCGGTGTACAGTATAGTAGCTCTCAGTGTAGTAGCGGTGTACAGTATAGTAGCGCTCTCAGTGTAGTAGCGGTGTACAGTATAGTAACACTCTCAGTGTAGTAGCGGTGTACAGTATAGTAGCGCTCAGTGTAGTAGCGGTGTACAGTATAGTAGCTCTCAGTGTAGTAGCGGTGTACAGTATAGTAGCGCTCAGTGTAGTAGCGGTGTACAGTATAGTAGCTCTCAGTGTAGTAGCGGTGTACAGTATAGTAACACTCTCAGTGTAGTAGCGGTGTACAGTATAGTAGCGCTCTCAGTGTAGTAGCGGTGTACAGTATAGTAGCACTCTCAGTGTAGTAGCTGTGTACAGTATAGTAGCACTCTCAGTGTAGTAGCGGTGTACAGTATAGTAGCGCTGTGTAGTAGCGGTGTACAGTATAGTAGCGCTCTCAGTGTAGTAGCGGTGTACAGTATAGTAGCGCTCAGTGTAGTAGCGGTGTACAGTATAGTAGCGCTCTCAGTGTAGTAGCGGTGTACAGTATAGTAGCGCTCTCAGTGTAGTAGCGGTGTACAGTATAGTAGCGCTCTCAGTGTAGTAGCGGTGTACAGTATAGTAGCGCTCTCAGTGTAGTAGCGGTGTACAGTATAGTAGCGCTCTCAGTGTAGTAGCGGTGTACAGTATAGTAGCTCTCAGTGTAGTAGCGGTGTACAGTATAGTAGCTCTCAGTGTAGTAGCGGTGTACAGTATAGTAGCGCTCTCAGTGTAGTAGCGGTGTACAGTATAGTAGCTCTCAGTGTAGTAGCGGTGTACAGTATAGTAGCTCTCAGTGTAGTAGCGGTGTACAGTATAGTAGCGCTCTCAGTGTAGTAGCGGTGTACAGTATAGTAGCTCTCAGTGTAGTAGCGGTGTACAGTATAGTAGCGCTCAGTGTAGTAGCGGTGTACAGTATAGTAGCGCTCAGTGTAGTAGCGGTGTACAGTATAGTAGCGCTCTCAGTGTAGTAGCGGTGTACAGTATAGTAGCGCTCTCAGTGTAGTAGCTGTGTACAGTATAGTAGCGCTCAGTGTAGTAGCGGTGTACAGTATAGTAGCACTCTCAGTGTAGTAGCGGTGTACAGTATAGTAGCGCTCTCAGTGTAGTAGCGGTGTACAGTATAGTAACACTCTCAGTGTAGTAGCGGTGTACAGTATAGTAGCTCTCAGTGTAGTAGCGGTGTACAGTATAGTAGCGCTCTCAGTGTAGTAGCGGTGTACAGTATAGTAGCGCTCAGTGTAGTAGCGGTGTACAGTATAGTAGCGCTCAGTGTAGTAGCGGTGTACAGTATAGTAGCGCTCAGTGTAGTAGCGGTGTACAGTATAGTAGCGCTCTCAGTGTAGTAGCGGTGTACAGTATAGTAACACTCTCAGTGTAGTAGCGGTGTACAGTATAGTAGCGCTCTCAGTGTAGTAGCGGTGTACAGTATAGTAGCTCTCAGTGTAGTAGCGGTGTACAGTATAGTAGCTCTCAGTGTAGTAGCGGTGTACAGTATAGTAGCTCTCAGTGTAGTAGCGGTGTACAGTATAGTAGCTCTCAGTGTAGTAGCAGTGTACAGTATAGTAGCGCTCTCAGTGTAGTAGCGGTGTACAGTATAGTAGCGCTCTCAGTGTAGTAGCGGTGTACAGTATAGTAGCGCTCTCAGTGTAGTAGCGGTGTACAGTATAGTAGCGCTCTCAGTGTAGTAGCGGTGTACAGTATAGTAGCGCTCTCAGTGTAGTAGCGGTGTACAGTATAGTAGCTCTCAGTGTAGTAGCGGTGTACAGTATAGTAGCGCTCAGTGTAGTAGCGGTGTACAGTATAGTAGCACTCTCAGTGTAGTAGCGGTGTACAGTATAGTAGCTCTCAGTGTAGTAGCGGTGTACAGTATAGTAGCGCTCAGTGTAGTAGCGGTGTACAGTATAGTAGCGCTCAGTGTAGTAGCGGTGTACAGTATAGTAGCACTCTCAGTGTAGTAGCGGTGTACAGTATAGTAGCTCTCAGTGTAGTAGCGGTGTACAGTATAGTAGCGCTCAGTGTAGTAGCGGTGTACAGTATAGTAGCGCTCTCAGTGTAGTAGCGGTGTACAGTATAGTAGCGCTCTCAGTGTAGTAGCGGTGTACAGTATAGTAGCGCTCTCAGTGTAGTAGCGGTGTACAGTATAGTAGCACTCTCAGTGTAGTAGCGGTGTACAGTATAGTAGCTCTCAGTGTAGTAGCGGTGTACAGTATAGTAGCGCTCTCAGTGTAGTAGCGGTGTACAGTATAGTAGCACTCTCAGTGTAGTAGCGGTGTACAGTATAGTAGCTCTCAGTGTAGTAGCGGTGTACAGTATAGTAGCGCTCAGTGTAGTAGCGGTGTACAGTATAGTAGCTCTCAGTGTAGTAGCGGTGTACAGTATAGTAGCGCTCAGTGTAGTAGCGGTGTACAGTATAGTAGCGCTCAGTGTAGTAGCGGTGTACAGTATAGTAGCGCTCTCAGTGTAGTAGCGGTGTACAGTATAGTAGCGCTCAGTGTAGTAGCGGTGTACAGTATAGTAGCACTCTCAGTGTAGTAGCGGTGTACAGTATAGTAGCACTCTCAGTGTAGTAGCGGTGTACAGTATAGTAGCTCTCAGTGTAGTAGCGGTGTACAGTATAGTAGCACTCTCAGTGTAGTAGCGGTGTACAGTATAGTAGCACTCTCAGTGTAGTAGCGGTGTACAGTATAGTAGCACTCTCAGTGTAGTAGCGGTGTACAGTATAGTAGCTCTCAGTGTAGTAGCGGTGTACAGTATAGTAGCGCTCTCAGTGTAGTAGCGGTGTACAGTATAGTAGCTCTCAGTGTAGTAGCGGTGTACAGTATAGTAGCACTCTCAGTGTAGTAGCGGTGTACAGTATAGTAGCGCTCTCAGTGTAGTAGCGGTGTACAGTATAGTAGCGCTCTCAGTGTAGTAGCGGTGTACAGTATAGTAGCGCTCAGTGTAGTAGCGGTGTACAGTATAGTAGCGCTCAGTGTAGTAGCGGTGTACAGTATAGTAGCACTCTCAGTGTAGTAGCGGTGTACAGTATAGTAGCGCTCTCAGTGTAGTAGCAGTGTACAGTATAGTAGCTCTCAGTGTAGTAGCGGTGTACAGTATAGTAGCGCTCAGTGTAGTAGCGGTGTACAGTATAGTAGCGCTCAGTGTAGTAGCGGTGTACAGTATAGTAGCGCTCTCAGTGTAGTAGCGGTGTACAGTATAGTAGCGCTCTCAGTGTAGTAGCTGTGTACAGTATAGTAGCGCTCTCAGTGTAGTAGCGGTGTACAGTATAGTAGCTCTCAGTGTAGTAGCGGTGTACAGTATAGTAGCTCTCAGTGTAGTAGCGGTGTACAGTATAGTAGCTCTCAGTGTAGTAGCGGTGTACAGTATAGTAGCTCTCAGTGTAGTAGCGGTGTACAGTATAGTAACACTCTCAGTGTAGTAGCGGTGTACAGTATAGTAGCTCTCAGTGTAGTAGCGGTGTACAGTATAGTAGCGCTCTCAGTGTAGTAGCGGTGTACAGTATAGTAGCGCTCTCAGTGTAGTAGCGGTGTACAGTATAGTAGCGCTCTGTGTAGTAGCGGTGTACAGTATAGTAGCGCTCAGTGTAGTAGCGGTGTACAGTATAGTAGCGCTCTGTGTAGTAGCGGTGTACAGTATAGTAGCGCTCAGTGTAGTAGCGGTGTACAGTATAGTAGCGCTCTCAGTGTAGTAGCGGTGTACAGTATAGTAGCTCTCAGTGTAGTAGCGGTGTACAGTATAGTAGCACTCTCAGTGTAGTAGCGGTGTACAGTATAGTAGCTCTCAGTGTAGTAGCGGTGTACAGTATAGTAGCGCTCAGTGTAGTAGCGGTGTACAGTATAGTAGCGCTCTCAGTGTAGTAGCGGTGTACAGTATAGTAGCGCTCAGTGTAGTAGCTGTGTACAGTATAGTAGCGCTCTCAGTGTAGTAGCGGTGTACAGTATAGTAGCACTCTCAGTGTAGTAGCTGTGTACAGTATAGTAGCGCTCTCAGTGTAGTAGCGGTGTACAGTATAGTAGCGCTCAGTGTAGTAGCGGTGTACAGTATAGTAGCGCTCAGTGTAGTAGCTGTGTACAGTATAGTAGCGCTCTCAGTGTAGTAGCGGTGTACAGTATAGTAGCTCAGTGTAGTAGCGGTGTACAGTATAGTAGCGCTCTCAGTGTAGTAGCGGTGTACAGTATAGTAGCTCTCAGTGTAGTAGCGGTGTACAGTATAGTAGCGCTCTCAGTGTAGTAGCGGTGTACAGTATAGTAGCGCTCTCAGTGTAGTAGCGGTGTACAGTATAGTAGCACTCTCAGTGTAGTAGCGGTGTACAGTATAGTAGCGCTCTGTGTAGTAGCGGTGTACAGTATAGTAGCGCTCTCAGTGTAGTAGCGGTGTACAGTATAGTAGCTCTCAGTGTAGTAGCGGTGTACAGTATAGTAGCACTCTCAGTGTAGTAGCTGTGTACAGTATAGTAGCGCTCTCAGTGTAGTAGCGGTGTACAGTATAGTAGCTCTCAGTGTAGTAGCGGTGTACAGTATAGTAGCGCTCAGTGTAGTAGCGGTGTACAGTATAGTAGCGCTCTCAGTGTAGTAGCGGTGTACAGTATAGTAGCGCTCTCAGTGTAGTAGCGGTGTACAGTATAGTAGCTCTCAGTGTAGTAGCGGTGTACAGTATAGTAGCACTCTCAGTGTAGTAGCGGTGTACAGTATAGTAGCGCTCTCAGTGTAGTAGCGGTGTACAGTATAGTAGCGCTCTCAGTGTAGTAGCGGTGTACAGTATAGTAGCTCTCAGTGTAGTAGCGGTGTACAGTATAGTAGCTCTCAGTGTAGTAGCGGTGTACAGTATAGTAGCTCTCAGTGTAGTAGCTGTGTACAGTATAGTAGCGCTCTCAGTGTAGTAGCGGTGTACAATATAGTAGCTCTCAGTGTAGTAGCTGTGTACAGTATAGTAGCGCTCAGTGTAGTAGCGGTGTACAGTATAGTAGCGCTCAGTGTAGTAGCGGTGTACAGTATAGTAGCTCTCAGTGTAGTAGCGGTGTACAGTATAGTAGCGCTCTCAGTGTAGTAGCGGTGTACAGTATAGTAGCGCTCTCAGTGTAGTAGCGGTGTACAGTATAGTAGCTCTCAGTGTAGTAGCGGTGTACAGTATAGTAGCTCTCAGTGTAGTAGCGGTGTACAGTATAGTAGCGCTCTCAGTGTAGTAGCGGTGTACAGTATAGTAGCGCTCTCAGTGTAGTAGCGGTGTACAGTATAGTAGCGCTCAGTGTAGTAGCAGTGTACAGTATAGTAGCGCTCTCAGTGTAGTAGCGGTGTACAGTATAGTAGCTCTCAGTGTAGTAGCGGTGTACAGTATAGTAGCGCTCAGTGTAGTAGCGGTGTACAGTATAGTAGCGCTCTCAGTGTAGTAGCGGTGTACAGTATAGTAGCGCTCTCAGTGTAGTAGCGGTGTACAGTATAGTAGCGCTCAGTGTAGTAGCGGTGTACAGTATAGTAGCTCTCAGTGTAGTAGCTGTGTACAGTATAGTAGCACTCTCAGTGTAGTAGCGGTGTACAGTATAGTAGCGCTCAGTGTAGTAGCGGTGTACAGTATAGTAGCGCTCTCAGTGTAGTAGCGGTGTACAGTATAGTAGCGCTCAGTGTAGTAGCGGTGTACAGTATAGTAGCACTCTCAGTGTAGTAGCGGTGTACAGTATAGTAGCTCTCAGTGTAGTAGCTGTGTACAGTATAGTAGCGCTCTCAGTGTAGTAGCGGTGTACAGTATAGTAGCTCTCAGTGTAGTAGCGGTGTACAATATAGTAGCTCTCAGTGTAGTAGCTGTGTACAGTATAGTAGCGCTCTCAGTGTAGTAGCGGTGTACAGTATAGTAGCGCTCAGTGTAGTAGCAGTGTACAGTATAGTAGCGCTCTCAGTGTAGTAGCGGTGTACAGTATAGTAGCTCTCAGTGTAGTAGCGGTGTACAGTATAGTAGCGCTCAGTGTAGTAGCGGTGTACAGTATAGTAGCGCTCTCAGTGTAGTAGCGGTGTACAGTATAGTAGCGCTCAGTGTAGTAGCTGTGTACAGTATAGTAGCGCTCTCAGTGTAGTAGCGGTGTACAGTATAGTAGCACTCTCAGTGTAGTAGCTGTGTACAGTATAGTAGCGCTCTCAGTGTAGTAGCGGTGTACAGTATAGTAGCGCTCAGTGTAGTAGCGGTGTACAGTATAGTAGCGCTCAGTGTAGTAGCTGTGTACAGTATAGTAGCGCTCTCAGTGTAGTAGCGGTGTACAGTATAGTAGCTCAGTGTAGTAGCGGTGTACAGTATAGTAGCGCTCTCAGTGTAGTAGCGGTGTACAGTATAGTAGCTCTCAGTGTAGTAGCGGTGTACAGTATAGTAGCGCTCTCAGTGTAGTAGCTGTGTACAGTATAGTAGCGCTCAGTGTAGTAGCGGTGTACAGTATAGTAGCGCTCTCAGTGTAGTAGCGGTGTACAGTATAGTAGCTCTCAGTGTAGTAGCGGTGTACAGTATAGTAGCTCTCAGTGTAGTAGCGGTGTACAGTATAGTAGCGCTCTCAGTGTAGTAGCGGTGTACAGTATAGTAGCACTCTCAGTGTAGTAGCGGTGTACAGTATAGTAGCGCTCTGTGTAGTAGCGGTGTACAGTATAGTAGCGCTCTCAGTGTAGTAGCGGTGTACAGTATAGTAGCTCTCAGTGTAGTAGCGGTGTACAGTATAGTAGCACTCTCAGTGTAGTAGCTGTGTACAGTATAGTAGCGCTCTCAGTGTAGTAGCGGTGTACAGTATAGTAGCTCTCAGTGTAGTAGCGGTGTACAGTATAGTAGCGCTCAGTGTAGTAGCGGTGTACAGTATAGTAGCGCTCTCAGTGTAGTAGCGGTGTACAGTATAGTAGCGCTCTCAGTGTAGTAGCGGTGTACAGTATAGTAGCGCTCTCAGTGTAGTAGCGGTGTACAGTATAGTAGCTCTCAGTGTAGTAGCGGTGTACAGTATAGTAGCACTCTCAGTGTAGTAGCGGTGTACAGTATAGTAGCGCTCTCAGTGTAGTAGCGGTGTACAGTATAGTAGCTCTCAGTGTAGTAGCGGTGTACAGTATAGTAGCTCTCAGTGTAGTAGCGGTGTACAGTATAGTAGCTCTCAGTGTAGTAGCGGTGTACAGTATAGTAGCTCTCAGTGTAGTAGCTGTGTACAGTATAGTAGCGCTCTCAGTGTAGTAGCGGTGTACAATATAGTAGCTCTCAGTGTAGTAGCTGTGTACAGTATAGTAGCGCTCAGTGTAGTAGCGGTGTACAGTATAGTAGCGCTCAGTGTAGTAGCGGTGTACAGTATAGTAGCTCTCAGTGTAGTAGCGGTGTACAGTATAGTAGCGCTCTCAGTGTAGTAGCGGTGTACAGTATAGTAGCGCTCTCAGTGTAGTAGCGGTGTACAGTATAGTAGCTCTCAGTGTAGTAGCGGTGTACAGTATAGTAGCTCTCAGTGTAGTAGCGGTGTACAGTATAGTAGCGCTCTCAGTGTAGTAGCGGTGTACAGTATAGTAGCGCTCTCAGTGTAGTAGCGGTGTACAGTATAGTAGCGCTCAGTGTAGTAGCAGTGTACAGTATAGTAGCGCTCTCAGTGTAGTAGCGGTGTACAGTATAGTAGCTCTCAGTGTAGTAGCGGTGTACAGTATAGTAGCGCTCAGTGTAGTAGCGGTGTACAGTATAGTAGCGCTCTCAGTGTAGTAGCGGTGTACAGTATAGTAGCGCTCTCAGTGTAGTAGCGGTGTACAGTATAGTAGCGCTCAGTGTAGTAGCGGTGTACAGTATAGTAGCGCTCAGTGTAGTAGCGGTGTACAGTATAGTAGCGCTCTCAGTGTAGTAGCGGTGTACAGTATAGTAGCTCTCAGTGTAGTAGCGGTGTACAATATAGTAGCTCTCAGTGTAGTAGCTGTGTACAGTATAGTAGCGCTCTCAGTGTAGTAGCGGTGTACAGTATAGTAGCTCTCAGTGTAGTAGCGGTGTACAATATAGTAGCTCTCAGTGTAGTAGCTGTGTACAGTATAGTAGCGCTCTCAGTGTAGTAGCGGTGTACAGTATAGTAGCACTCTCAGTGTAGTAGCGGTGTACAGTATAGTAGCGCTCTCAGTGTAGTAGCGGTGTACAGTATAGTAGCGCTCAGTGTAGTAGCGCTCTCAGTGTAGTAGCGGTGTACAGTATAGTAGCGCTCAGTGTAGTAGCGGTGTACAGTATAGTAGCGCTCAGTGTAGTAGCGGTGTACAGTATAGTAGCGCTCTCAGTGTAGTAGCGGTGTACAGTATAGTAGCTCTCTCAGTGTAGTAGCGGTGTACAGTATAGTAGCGCTCTCAGTGTAGTAGCGGTGTACAGTATAGTAGCGCTCTCAGTGTAGTAGCGGTGTACAGTATAGTAGCTCTCAGTGTAGTAGCGGTGTACAGTATAGTAGCACTCTCAGTGTAGTAGCGGTGTACAGTATAGTAGCACTCTCAGTGTAGTAGCGTTGTACAGTATAGTAGCGCTCAGTGTAGTAGCGGTGTACAGTATAGTAGCACTCTCAGTGTAGTAGCGGTGTACAGTATAGTAGCACTCTCAGTGTAGTAGCGGTGTACAGTATAGTAGCACTCTCAGTGTAGTAGCGGTGTACAGTATAGTAGCTCTCAGTGTAGTAGCGGTGTACAGTATAGTAGCTCTCAGTGTAGTAGCGGTGTACAGTATAGTAGCTCTCAGTGTAGTAGCGGTGTACAGTATAGTAGCGCTCTCAGTGTAGTAGCGGTGTACAGTATAGTAGCTCTCAGTGTAGTAGCGGTGTACAGTATAGTAGCTCTCAGTGTAGTAGCGGTGTACAGTATAGTAGCGCTCAGTGTAGTAGCGGTGTACAGTATAGTAGCTCTCAGTGTAGTAGCGGTGTACAGTATAGTAGCTCTCAGTGTAGTAGCGGTGTACAGTATAGTAGCGCTCTCAGTGTAGTAGCGGTGTACAGTATAGTAGCGCTCTCAGTGTAGTAGCAGTGTACAGTATAGTAGCGCTCTCAGTGTAGTAGCGGTGTACAGTATAGTAGCTCTCAGTGTAGTAGCGGTGTACAGTATAGTAGCACTCTCAGTGTAGTAGCGGTGTACAGTATAGTAGCACTCTCAGTGTAGTAGCGGTGTACAGTATAGTAGCTCTCAGTGTAGTAGCGGTGTACAGTATAGTAGCGCTCTCAGTGTAGTAGCGGTGTACAGTATAGTAGCGCTCTGTGTAGTAGCGGTGTACAGTATAGTAGCGCTCTCAGTGTAGTAGCGGTGTACAGTATAGTAGCGCTCTCAGTGTAGTAGCGGTGTACAGTATAGTAGCTCTCAGTGTAGTAGCGGTGTACAGTATAGTAGCGCTCAGTGTAGTAGCTGTGTACAGTATAGTAGCTCTCAGTGTAGTAGCGGTGTACAGTATAGTAGCGCTCTCAGTGTAGTAGCGGTGTACAGTATAGTAGCGCTCTCAGTGTAGTAGCGGTGTACAGTATAGTAGCGCTCTCAGTGTAGTAGCGGTGTACAGTATAGTAGCGCTCAGTGTAGTAGCGGTGTACAGTATAGTAGCGCTCTCAGTGTAGTAGCGGTGTACAGTATAGTAGCGCTCTCAGTGTAGTAGCGGTGTACAGTATAGTAGCTCTCAGTGTAGTAGCGGTGTACAGTATAGTAGCGCTCTCAGTGTAGTAGCGGTGTACAGTATAGTAGCGCTCTCAGTGTAGTAGCGGTGTACAGTATAGTAGCGCTCAGTGTAGTAGCGGTGTACAGTATAGTAGCTCTCAGTGTAGTAGCGGTGTACAGTATAGTAGCTCTCAGTGTAGTAGCGGTGTACAGTATAGTAGCTCTCAGTGTAGTAGCGGTGTACAGTATAGTAGCGCTCTCAGTGTAGTAGCGGTGTACAGTATAGTAGCGCTCAGTGTAGTAGCGGTGTACAGTATAGTAGCACGCTCAGTGTAGTAGCGGTGTACAGTATAGTAGCGCTCAGTGTAGTAGCGGTGTACAGTATAGTAGCGCTCTCAGTGTAGTAGCGGTGTACAGTATAGTAGCTCTCAGTGTAGTAGCGGTGTACAATATAGTAGCTCTCAGTGTAGTAGCTGTGTACAGTATAGTAGCGCTCAGTGTAGTAGCGGTGTACAGTATAGTAGCGCTCTCAGTGTAGTAGCGGTGTACAGTATAGTAGCTCTCAGTGTAGTAGCGGTGTACAGTATAGTAGCGCTCAGTGTAGTAGCGGTGTACAGTATAGTAGCTCTCAGTGTAGTAGCGGTGTACAGTATAGTAGCGCTCTCAGTGTAGTAGCGGTGTACAGTATAGTAGCGCTCTCAGTGTAGTAGCGGTGTACAGTATAGTAGCGCTCTCAGTGTAGTAGCGGTGTACAGTATAGTAGCTCTCAGTGTAGTAGCGGTGTACAGTATAGTAGCGCTCTGTGTAGTAGCGGTGTACAGTATAGTAGCGCTCAGTGTAGTAGCGGTGTACAGTATAGTAGCGCTCTGTGTAGTAGCGGTGTACAGTATAGTAGCGCTCTGTGTAGTAGCGGTGTACAGTATAGTAGCGCTCTCAGTGTAGTAGCGGTGTACAGTATAGTAGCTCTCAGTGTAGTAGCGGTGTGCAGTATAGTAGCGCTCTCAGTGTAGTAGCGGTGTACAGTATAGTAGCTCTCAGTGTAGTAGCGGTGTACAGTATAGTAGCGCTCTCAGTGTAGTAGCGGTGTACAGTATAGTAGCGCTCTCAGTGTAGTAGCGGTGTACAGTATAGTAGCGCTCTGTGTAGTAGCGGTGTACAGTATAGTAGCGCTCAGTGTAGTAGCGGTGTACAGTATAGTAGCGCTCTGTGTAGTAGCGGTGTACAGTATAGTAGCACTCAGTGTAGTAGCGGTGTACAGTATAGTAGCGCTCTCAGTGTAGTAGCGGTGTACAGTATAGTAGCACTCAGTGTAGTAGCGGTGTACAGTATAGTAGCGCTCTCAGTGTAGTAGCGGTGTACAGTATAGTAGCGCTCTCAGTGTAGTAGCGGTGTACAGTATAGTAGCGCTCTCAGTGTAGTAGCGGTGTACAGTATAGTAGCTCTCAGTGTAGTAGCGGTGTACAGTATAGTAGCGCTCAGTGTAGTAGCGGTGTACAGTATAGTAGCGCTCTCAGTGTAGTAGCGGTGTACAGTATAGTAGCTCTCAGTGTAGTAGCGGTGTACAGTATAGTAGCGCTCTCAGTGTAGTAGCGGTGTACAGTATAGTAGCGCTCTCAGTGTAGTAGCGGTGTACAGTATAGTAGCGCTCAGTGTAGTAGCGGTGTACAGTATAGTAGCGCTCAGTGTAGTAGCGGTGTACAGTATAGTAGCGCTCTCAGTGTAGTAGCGGTGTACAGTATAGTAGCACTCAGTGTAGTAGCGGTGTACAGTATAGTAGCGCTCTCAGTGTAGTAGCGGTGTACAGTATAGTAGCACTCAGTGTAGTAGCGGTGTACAGTATAGTAGCGCTCTCAGTGTAGTAGCGGTGTACAGTATAGTAGCGCTCTCAGTGTAGTAGCGGTGTACAGTATAGTAGCGCTCTCAGTGTAGTAGCGGTGTACAGTATAGTAGCTCTCAGTGTAGTAGCGGTGTACAGTATAGTAGCACTCAGTGTAGTAGCGGTGTACAGTATAGTAGCGCTCTCAGTGTAGTAGCGGTGTACAGTATAGTAGCGCTCAGTGTAGTAGCGGTGTACAGTATAGTAGCGCTCTCAGTGTAGTAGCGGTGTACAGTATAGTAGCACTCAGTGTAGTAGCGGTGTACAGTATAGTAGCGCTCTCAGTGTAGTAGCGGTGTACAGTATAGTAGCACTCTCAGTGTAGTAGCGGTGTACAGTATAGTAGCACTCTCAGTGTAGTAGCGGTGTACAGTATAGTAGCACTCTCAGTGTAGTAGCGGTGTACAGTATAGTAGCGCTCTCAGTGTAGTAGCGGTGTACAGTATAGTAGCTCTCAGTGTAGTAGCGGTGTACAGTATAGTAGCGCTCTCAGTGTAGTAGCGGTGTACAGTATAGTAGCGCTCTGTGTAGTAGCGGTGTACAGTATAGTAGCGCTCAGTGTAGTAGCGGTGTACAGTATAGTAGCGCTCTGTGTAGTAGCGGTGTACAGTATAGTAGCGCTCAGTGTAGTAGCGGTGTACAGTATAGTAGCGCTCTCAGTGTAGTAGCGGTGTACAGTATAGTAGCACTCAGTGTAGTAGCGGTGTACAGTATAGTAGCGCTCTCAGTGTAGTAGCAGTGTACAGTATAGTAGCGCTCTCAGTGTAGTAGCGGTGTACAGTATAGTAGCGCTCAGTGTAGTAGCTGTGTACAGTATAGTAGCGCTCTCAGTGTAGTAGCGGTGTACAGTATAGTAGCACTCTCAGTGTAGTAGCTGTGTACAGTATAGTAGCGCTCTGTGTAGTAGCGGTGTACAGTATAGTAGCGCTCTCAGTGTAGTAGCGGTGTACAGTATAGTAGCGCTCAGTGTAGTAGCGGTGTACAGTATAGTAGCACTCTCAGTGTAGTAGCGGTGTACAGTATAGTAGCGCTCTCAGTGTAGTAGCGGTGTACAGTATAGTAGCGCTCTCAGTGTAGTAGCGGTGTACAGTATAGTAGCGCTCTCAGTGTAGTAGCGGTGTACAGTATAGTAGCTCTCAGTGTAGTAGCGGTGTACAGTATAGTAGCACTCTCAGTGTAGTAGCGGTGTACAGTATAGTAGCTCTCAGTGTAGTAGCGGTGTACAGTATAGTAGCGCTCTCAGTGTAGTAGCGGTGTACAGTATAGTAGCGCTCTCAGTGTAGTAGCGGTGTACAGTATAGTAGCTCTCAGTGTAGTAGCGGTGTACAATATAGTAGCTCTCAGTGTAGTAGCTGTGTACAGTATAGTAGCGCTCAGTGTAGTAGCGGTGTACAGTATAGTAGCGCTCAGTGTAGTAGCGGTGTACAGTATAGTAGCGCTCTCAGTGTAGTAGCGGTGTACAGTATAGTAGCGCTCTCAGTGTAGTAGCGGTGTACAGTATAGTAGCGCTCTCAGTGTAGTAGCGGTGTACAGTATAGTAGCTCTCAGTGTAGTAGCGGTGTACAGTATAGTAGCTCTCAGTGTAGTAGCGGTGTACAGTATAGTAGCGCTCTCAGTGTAGTAGCGGTGTACAGTATAGTAGCGCTCTCAGTGTAGTAGCGGTGTACAGTATAGTAGTGCTCAGTGTAGTAGCGGTGTACAGTATAGTAGCGCTCTCAGTGTAGTAGCGGTGTACAGTATAGTAGCGCTCTCAGTGTAGTAGCGGTGTACAGTATAGTAGCACTCAGTGTAGTAGCGGTGTACAGTATAGTAGCGCTCAGTGTAGTAGCGGTGTACAGTATAGTAGCGCTCTCAGTGTAGTAGCGGTGTACAGTATAGTAGCGCTCAGTGTAGTAGCGGTGTACAGTATAGTAGCGCTCAGTGTAGTAGCGGTGTACAGTATAGTAGCTCTCAGTGTAGTAGCTGTGTACAGTATAGTAGCGCTCTCAGTGTAGTAGCGGTGTACAGTATAGTAGCGCTCTCAGTGTAGTAGCGGTGTACAGTATAGTAGCGCTCTCAGTGTAGTAGCGGTGTACAGTATAGTAGTGCTCAGTGTAGTAGCGGTGTACAGTATAGTAGCGCTCTCAGTGTAGTAGCGGTGTACAGTATAGTAGCGCTCTCAGTGTAGTAGCGGTGTACAGTATAGTAGCACTCAGTGTAGTAGCGGTGTACAGTATAGTAGCGCTCAGTGTAGTAGCGGTGTACAGTATAGTAGCGCTCTCAGTGTAGTAGCGGTGTACAGTATAGTAGCGCTCAGTGTAGTAGCGGTGTACAGTATAGTAGCTCTCAGTGTAGTAGCGGTGTACAGTATAGTAGCTCTCAGTGTAGTAGCGGTGTACAGTATAGTAGCGCTCTCAGTGTAGTAGCGGTGTACAGTATAGTAGCGCTCTCAGTGTAGTAGCGGTGTACAGTATAGTAGTGCTCAGTGTAGTAGCGGTGTACAGTATAGTAGCGCTCTCAGTGTAGTAGCGGTGTACAGTATAGTAGCGCTCTCAGTGTAGTAGCGGTGTACAGTATAGTAGCGCTCAGTGTAGTAGCGGTGTACAGTATAGTAGCGCTCAGTGTAGTAGCGGTGTACAGTATAGTAGCTCTCAGTGTAGTAGCTGTGTACAGTATAGTAGCGCTCAGTGTAGTAGCGGTGTACAGTATAGTAGCGCTCTCAGTGTAGTAGCGGTGTACAGTATAGTAGCGCTCAGTGTAGTAGCGGTGTACAGTATAGTAGCTCTCAGTGTAGTAGCGGTGTACAGTATAGTAGCTCTCAGTGTAGTAGCTGTGTACAGTATAGTAGCTCTCAGTGTAGTAGCGGTGTACAGTATAGTAGCGCTCTCAGTGTAGTAGCGGTGTACAATATAGTAGCTCTCAGTGTAGTAGCTGTGTACAGTATAGTAGCGCTCAGTGTAGTAGCGGTGTACAGTATAGTAGCGCTCAGTGTAGTAGTGGTGTACAGTATAGTAGCGCTCTCAGTGTAGTAGCGGTGTACAGTATAGTAGCGCTCTCAGTGTAGTAGCGGTGTACAGTATAGTAGCGCTCAGTGTAGTAGCGGTGTACAGTATAGTAGCGCTCTCAGTGTAGTAGCGGTGTACAGTATAGTAGCGCTCTCAGTGTAGTAGCGGTGTACAGTATAGTAGCTCTCAGTGTAGTAGCGGTGTACAATATAGTAGCTCTCAGTGTAGTAGCGGTGTACAGTATAGTAGCGCTCTCAGTGTAGTAGCGGTGTACAGTATAGTAGCGCTCAGTGTAGTAGCGGTGTACAGTATAGTAGCGCTCAGTGTAGTAGCGGTGTACAGTATAGTAGCGCTCTCAGTGTAGTAGCGGTGTACAGTATAGTAGCGCTCAGTGTAGTAGCGGTGTACAGTATAGTAGCACTCAGTGTAGTAGCGGTGTACAGTATAGTAGCGCTCTCAGTGTAGTAGCGGTGTACAGTATAGTAGCGCTCTCAGTGTAGTAGCGGTGTACAGTATAGTAGCGCTCTCAGTGTAGTAGCGGTGTACAGTATAGTAGCACTCTCAGTGTAGTAGCGGTGTACAGTATAGTAGCTCTCAGTGTAGTAGCGGTGTACAGTATAGTAGCGCTCTCAGTGTAGTAGCGGTGTACAGTATAGTAGCGCTCTCAGTGTAGTAGCGGTGTACAGTATAGTAGCACTCTCAGTGTAGTAGCGGTGTACAGTATAGTAGCGCTCTCAGTGTAGTAGCGGTGTACAGTATAGTAGCTCTCAGTGTAGTAGCGGTGTACAGTATAGTAGCGCTCTCAGTGTAGTAGCGGTGTACAGTATAGTAGCGCTCTGTGTAGTAGCGGTGTACAGTATAGTAGCGCTCTCAGTGTAGTAGCGGTGTACAGTATAGTAGCTCTCAGTGTAGTAGCGGTGTACAGTATAGTAGCGCTCAGTGTAGTAGCGGTGTACAGTATAGTAGCTCTCAGTGTAGTAGCGGTGTACAGTATAGTAGCTCTCAGTGTAGTAGCGGTGTACAGTATAGTAGCGCTCTCAGTGTAGTAGCGGTGTACAGTATAGTAGCTCTCAGTGTAGTAGCGGTGTACAGTATAGTAGCGCTCTCAGTGTAGTAGCGGTGTACAGTATAGTAGCGCTCTCAGTGTAGTAGCTGTGTACAGTATAGTAGCGCTCAGTGTAGTAGCGGTGTACAGTATAGTAGCGCTCTCAGTGTAGTAGCGGTGTACAGTATAGTAGCGCTCTCAGTGTAGTAGCTGTGTACAGTATAGTAGCGCTCAGTGTAGTAGCGGTGTACAGTATAGTAGCTCTCAGTGTAGTAGCGGTGTACAGTATAGTAGCGCTCTCAGTGTAGTAGCTGTGTACAGTATAGTAGCGCTCAGTGTAGTAGCGGTGTACAGTATAGTAGCGCTCTCAGTGTAGTAGCGGTGTACAGTATAGTAGCGCTCTCAGTGTAGTAGCTGTGTACAGTATAGTAGCGCTCAGTGTAGTAGCGGTGTACAGTATAGTAGCTCTCAGTGTAGTAGCGGTGTACAGTATAGTAGCTCTCAGTGTAGTAGCGGTGTACAGTATAGTAGCGCTCTCAGTGTAGTAGCTGTGTACAGTATAGTAGCGCTCAGTGTAGTAGCGGTGTACAGTATAGTAGCACTCTCAGTGTAGTAGCGGTGTACAGTATAGTAGCGCTCTCAGTGTAGTAGCTGTGTACAGTATAGTAGCGCTCAGTGTAGTAGCGGTGTACAGTATAGTAGCTCTCAGTGTAGTAGCGGTGTACAGTATAGTAGCGCTCAGTGTAGTAGCGGTGTACAGTATAGTAGCACTCTCAGTGTAGTAGCTGTGTACAGTATAGTAGCGCTCAGTGTAGTAGCGGTGTACAGTATAGTAGCTCTCAGTGTAGTAGCGGTGTACAGTATAGTAGCACTCTCAGTGTAGTAGCTGTGTACAGTATAGTAGCGCTCAGTGTAGTAGCGGTGTACAGTATAGTAGCGCTCAGTGTAGTAGCGGTGTACAGTATAGTAGCGCTCTCAGTGTAGTAGCTGTGTACAGTATAGTAGCGCTCAGTGTAGTAGCGGTGTACAGTATAGTAGCTCTCAGTGTAGTAGCGGTGTACAGTATAGTAGCTCTCAGTGTAGTAGCGGTGTACAGTATAGTAGCTCTCAGTGTAGTAGCGGTGTACAGTATAGTAGCGCTCTCAGTGTAGTAGCTGTGTACAGTATAGTAGCTCTCAGTGTAGTAGCGGTGTACAGTATAGTAGCTCTCAGTGTAGTAGCGGTGTACAGTATAGTAGCGCTCTCAGTGTAGTAGCGGTGTACAGTATAGTAGCGCTCAGTGTAGTAGCGGTGTACAGTATAGTAGCGCTCAGTGTAGTAGCTGTGTACAGTATAGTAGCACTCTCAGTGTAGTAGCGGTGTACAGTATAGTAGCGCTCTCAGTGTAGTAGCGGTGTATAGTAGCTCTCAGTGTAGTAGCGGTGTACAGTATAGTAGCGCTCAGTGTAGTAGCGGTGTACAGTATAGTAGCGCTCTGTGTAGTAGCGGTGTACAGTATAGTAGCGCTCTCAGTGTAGTAGCGGTGTACAGTATAGTAGCTCTCAGTGTAGTAGCGGTGTACAGTATAGTAGCGCTCTCAGTGTAGTAGCGGTGTACAGTATAGTAGCTCTCAGTGTAGTAGCGGTGTACAGTATAGTAGCTCTCAGTGTAGTAGCGGTGTACAGTATAGTAGCACTCTCAGTGTAGTAGCGGTGTACAGTATAGTAGCTCTCAGTGTAGTAGCGGTGTACAGTATAGTAGCGCTCAGTGTAGTAGCGGTGTACAGTATAGTAGCGCTCTCAGTGTAGTAGCGGTGTACAGTATAGTAGCGCTCTCAGTGTAGTAGCGGTGTACAGTATAGTAGCGCTCAGTGTAGTAGCGGTGTACAGTATAGTAGCGCTCTCAGTGTAGTAGCGGTGTACAGTATAGTAGCACTCTCAGTGTAGTAGCGGTGTACAGTATAGTAGCACTCTCAGTGTAGTAGCGGTGTACAGTATAGTAGCGCTCAGTGTAGTAGCGGTGTACAGTATAGTAGCGCTCTCAGTGTAGTAGCGGTGTACAGTATAGTAGCGCTCAGTGTAGTAGCGGTGTACAGTATAGTAGCGCTCTCAGTGTAGTAGCGGTGTACAGTATAGTAGCTCTCAGTGTAGTAGCGGTGTACAGTATAGTAGCGCTCTCAGTGTAGTAGCGGTGTACAGTATAGTAGCTCTCAGTGTAGTAGCGGTGTACAGTATAGTAGCTCTCAGTGTAGTAGCGGTGTACAGTATAGTAGCGCTCAGTGTAGTAGCGGTGTACAGTATAGTAGCTCTCAGTGTAGTAGCGGTGTACAGTATAGTAGCGCTCAGTGTAGTAGCGGTGTACAGTATAGTAGCTCTCAGTGTAGTAGCGGTGTACAGTATAGTAGCTCTCAGTGTAGTAGCGGTGTACAGTATAGTAGCGCTCTCAGTGTAGTAGCGGTGTACAGTATAGTAGCGCTCAGTGTAGTAGCGGTGTACAGTATAGTAGCGCTCTCAGTGTAGTAGCGGTGTACAGTATAGTAGCGCTCTCAGTGTAGTAGCGGTGTACAGTATAGTAGCGCTCTCAGTGTAGTAGCGGTGTACAGTATAGTAGCGCTCTCAGTGTAGTAGCGGTGTACAGTATAGTAGCGCTCTCAGTGTAGTAGCGGTGTACAGTATAGTAGCGCTCAGTGTAGTAGCGGTGTACAGTATAGTAGCACTCTCAGTGTAGTAGCGGTGTACAGTATAGTAGCTCTCAGTGTAGTAGCGGTGTACAGTATAGTAGCGCTCTCAGTGTAGTAGCGGTGTACAGTATAGTAGCTCTCAGTGTAGTAGCGGTGTACAGTATAGTAGCGCTCAGTGTAGTAGCGGTGTACAGTATAGTAGCACTCAGTGTAGTAGCGGTGTACAGTATAGTAGCGCTCAGTGTAGTAGCGGTGTACAGTATAGTAGCGCTCTCAGTGTAGTAGCTGTGTACAGTATAGTAGCACTCTCAGTGTAGTAGCGGTGTACAGTATAGTAGCTCTCAGTGTAGTAGCGGTGTACAGTATAGTAGCGCTCTCAGTGTAGTAGCGGTGTACAGTATAGTAGCGCTCTCAGTGTAGTAGCGGTGTACAGTATAGTAGCGCTCTCAGTGTAGTAGCGGTGTACAGTATAGTAGCGCTCTCAGTGTAGTAGCGGTGTACAGTATAGTAGCGCTCTCAGTGTAGTAGCGGTGTACAGTATAGTAGCGCTCAGTGTAGTAGCGGTGTACAGTATAGTAGCGCTCAGTGTAGTAGCGGTGTACAGTATAGTAGCGCTCAGTGTAGTAGCGGTGTACAGTATAGTAGCGCTCAGTGTAGTAGCGGTGTACAGTATAGTAGCACTCTCAGTGTAGTAGCGGTGTACAGTATAGTAGCTCTCAGTGTAGTAGCGGTGTACAGTATAGTAGCGCTCTCAGTGTAGTAGCGGTGTACAGTATAGTAGCTCTCAGTGTAGTAGCGGTGTACAGTATAGTAGCGCTCTCAGTGTAGTAGCGGTGTACAGTATAGTAACACTCTCAGTGTAGTAGCGGTGTACAGTATAGTAGCACTCTCAGTGTAGTAGCGGTGTACAGTATAGTAGCGCTCTCAGTGTAGTAGCGGTGTACAGTATAGTAGCTCTCAGTGTAGTAGCGGTGTACAGTATAGTAGCGCTCTCAGTGTAGTAGCGGTGTACAGTATAGTAGCGCTCTCAGTGTAGTAGCGGTGTACAGTATAGTAGCTCTCAGTGTAGTAGCGGTGTACAGTATAGTAGCTCTCAGTGTAGTAGCGGTGTACAGTATAGTAGCTCTCAGTGTAGTAGCAGTGTACAGTATAGTAGCTCTCAGTGTAGTAGCGGTGTACAGTATAGTAGCTCTCAGTGTAGTAGCGGTGTACAGTATAGTAGCGCTCAGTGTAGTAGCGGTGTACAGTATAGTAGCTCTCAGTGTAGTAGCGGTGTACAGTATAGTAGCTCTCAGTGTAGTAGCAGTGTACAGTATAGTAGCTCTCAGTGTAGTAGCGGTGTACAGTATAGTAGCGCTCAGTGTAGTAGCGGTGTACAGTATAGTAGCGCTCAGTGTAGTAGCGGTGTACAGTATAGTAGCGCTCAGTGTAGTAGCGGTGTACAGTATAGTAGCTCTCAGTGTAGTAGCGGTGTACAGTATAGTAGCGCTCTCAGTGTAGTAGCGGTGTACAGTATAGTAGCTCTCAGTGTAGTAGCGGTGTACAGTATAGTAGCTCTCAGTGTAGTAGCGGTGTACAGTATAGTAGCGCTCAGTGTAGTAGCGGTGTACAGTATAGTAGCTCTCAGTGTAGTAGCGGTGTACAGTATAGTAGCTCTCAGTGTAGTAGCAGTGTACAGTATAGTAGCTCTCAGTGTAGTAGCGGTGTACAGTATAGTAGCGCTCAGTGTAGTAGCTGTGTACAGTATAGTAGTGCTCAGTGTAGTAGCGGTGTACAGTATAGTAGCGCTCAGTGTAGTAGCGGTGTACAGTATAGTAGCTCTCAGTGTAGTAGCGGTGTACAGTATAGTAGCGCTCTCAGTGTAGTAGCGGTGTACAGTATAGTAGCTCTCAGTGTAGTAGCGGTGTACAGTATAGTAGCGCTCAGTGTAGTAGCGGTGTACAGTATAGTAGCTCTCAGTGTAGTAGCGGTGTACAGTATAGTAGCGCTCTCAGTGTAGTAGCGGTGTACAGTATAGTAGCTCTCAGTGTAGTAGCGGTGTACAGTATAGTAGCTCTCAGTGTAGTAGCGGTGTACAGTATAGTAGCTCTCAGTGTAGTAGCGGTGTACAGTATAGTAGCTCTCAGTGTAGTAGCGGTGTACAGTATAGTAGCGCTCTCAGTGTAGTAGCGGTGTACAGTATAGTAGCGCTCAGTGTAGTAGCGGTGTACAGTATAGTAGCGCTCTCAGTGTAGTAGCGGTGTACAGTATAGTAGCACTCTCAGTGTAGTAGCGGTGTACAGTATAGTAGCGCTCTCAGTGTAGTAGCGGTGTACAGTTTAGTAGCTCTCAGTGTAGTAGCGGTGTACAGTATAGTAGCTCTCAGTGTAGTAGCGGTGTACAGTATAGTAGCGCTCTCAGTGTAGTAGCAGTGTACAGTATAGTAGCGCTCTGTGTAGTAGCTGTGTACAGTATAGTAGCTCTCAGTGTAGTAGCGGTGTACAGTATAGTAGCGCTCTCAGTGTAGTAGCTGTGTACAGTATAGTAGCTCTCAGTGTAGTAGCGGTGTACAATATAGTAGCTCTCAGTGTAGTAGCTGTGTACAGTATAGTAGCGCTCAGTGTAGTAGCGGTGTACAGTATAGTAGCGCTCTCAGTGTAGTAGCGGTGTACAGTATAGTAGCGCTCAGTGTAGTAGCGGTGTACAGTAAAGTAGCGCTCAGTGTAGTAGCGGTGTACAGTATAGTAGCGCTCAGTGTAGTAGCGGTGTACAGTATAGTAGCGCTCAGTGTAGTAGCGGTGTACAGTATAGTAGCACTCAGTGTAGTAGCGGTGTACAGTATAGTAGCACTCTCAGTGTAGTAGCGGTGTACAGTATAGTAGCTCTCAGTGTAGTAGCGGTGTACAGTATAGTAGCGCTCTCAGTGTAGTAGCGGTGTACAGTATAGTAGCGCTCTCAGTGTAGTAGCGGTGTACAGTATAGTAGCACTCAGTGTAGTAGCGGTGTACAGTATAGTAGCACTCTCAGTGTAGTAGCGGTGTACAGTATAGTAGCGCTCTGTGTAGTAGCGGTGTACAGTATAGTAGCTCTCAGTGTAGTAGCGGTGTACAGTATAGTAGCTCTCAGTGTAGTAGCGGTGTACAGTATAGTAGCTCTCAGTGTAGTAGCGGTGTACAGTATAGTAGCGCTCTCAGTGTAGTAGCGGTGTACAGTATAGTAGCTCTCAGTGTAGTAGCGGTGTACAGTATAGTAGCTCTCAGTGTAGTAGCGGTGTACAGTATAGTAGCTCTCAGTGTAGTAGCGGTGTACAGTATAGTAGCTCTCAGTGTAGTAGCGGTGTACAGTATAGTAGCACTCTCAGTGTAGTAGCGGTGTACAGTATAGTAGCGCTCTCAGTGTAGTAGCGGTGTACAGTATAGTAGCGCTCAGTGTAGTAGCGGTGTACAGTATAGTAGCTCTCAGTGTAGTAGCGGTGTACAGTATAGTAGCTCTCAGTGTAGTAGCGGTGTACAGTATAGTAGCGCTCTCAGTGTAGTAGCGGTGTACAGTATAGTAGCGCTCTCAGTGTAGTAGCTGTGTACAGTATAGTAGCTCTCAGTGTAGTAGCGGTGTACAGTATAGTAGCTCTCAGTGTAGTAGCGGTGTACAGTATAGTAGCGCTCTCAGTGTAGTAGCGGTGTACAGTATAGTAGCGCTCAGTGTAGTAGCGGTGTACAGTATAGTAGCGCTCAGTGTAGTAGCTGTGTACAGTATAGTAGCACTCTCAGTGTAGTAGCGGTGTACAGTATAGTAGCTCTCAGTGTAGTAGCGGTGTACAGTATAGTAGCTCTCAGTGTAGTAGCGGTGTACAGTATAGTAGCGCTCAGTGTAGTAGCGGTGTACAGTATAGTAGCTCTCAGTGTAGTAGCGGTGTACAGTATAGTAGCGCTCTCAGTGTAGTAGCGGTGTACAGTATAGTAGCGCTCTCAGTGTAGTAGCAGTGTACAGTATAGTAGCTCTCAGTGTAGTAGCGGTGTACAGTATAGTAGCTCTCAGTGTAGTAGCGGTGTACAGTATAGTAGCGCTCTCAGTGTAGTAGCGGTGTACAGTATAGTAGCGCTCTCAGTGTAGTAGCGGTGTACAGTATAGTAGCGCTCTGTGTAGTAGCGGTGTACAGTATAGTAGCGCTCAGTGTAGTAGCGGTGTACAGTATAGTAGCGCTCTGTGTAGTAGCGGTGTACAGTATAGTAGCGCTCAGTGTAGTAGCGGTGTACAGTATAGTAGCGCTCTCAGTGTAGTAGCGGTGTACAGTATAGTAGCTCTCAGTGTAGTAGCGGTGTACAGTATAGTAGCTCTCAGTGTAGTAGCGGTGTACAGTATAGTAGCGCTCTCAGTGTAGTAGCGGTGTACAGTATAGTAGCGCTCTCAGTGTAGTAGCGGTGTACAGTATAGTAGCGCTCTCAGTGTAGTAGCGGTGTACAGTATAGTAGCGCTCTCAGTGTAGTAGCGGTGTACAGTATAGTAGCGCTCTCAGTGTAGTAGCGGTGTACAGTATAGTAGCGCTCTCAGTGTAGTAGCGGTGTACAGTATAGTAGCGCTCTCAGTGTAGTAGCGGTGTACAGTATAGTAGCTCTCAGTGTAGTAGCGGTGTACAGTATAGTAGCGCTCTCAGTGTAGTAGCGGTGTACAGTATAGTAGCGCTCTCAGTGTAGTAGCGGTGTACAGTATAGTAGCGCTCTCAGTGTAGTAGCGGTGTACAGTATAGTAGCGCTCAGTGTAGTAGCGGTGTACAGTATAGTAGCGCTCTCAGTGTAGTAGCGGTGTACAGTATAGTAGCACTCAGTGTAGTAGCGGTGTACAGTATAGTAGCGCTCTCAGTGTAGTAGCGGTGTACAGTATAGTAGCACTCAGTGTAGTAGCGGTGTACAGTATAGTAGCGCTCAGTGTAGTAGCGGTGTACAGTATAGTAGCGCTCTCAGTGTAGTAGCGGTGTACAGTATAGTAGCACTCAGTGTAGTAGCGGTGTACAGTATAGTAGCGCTCTCAGTGTAGTAGCGGTGTACAGTATAGTAGCACTCTCAGTGTAGTAGCGGTGTACAGTATAGTAGCGCTCTCAGTGTAGTAGCGGTGTACAGTATAGTAGCTCTCAGTGTAGTAGCGGTGTACAGTATAGTAGCGCTCTCAGTGTAGTAGCGGTGTACAGTATAGTAGCGCTCAGTGTAGTAGCGGTGTACAGTATAGTAGCGCTCTGTGTAGTAGCGGTGTACAGTATAGTAGCGCTCAGTGTAGTAGCGGTGTACAGTATAGTAGCGCTCTCAGTGTAGTAGCGGTGTACAGTATAGTAGCACTCAGTGTAGTAGCGGTGTACAGTATAGTAGCGCTCTCAGTGTAGTAGCGGTGTACAGTATAGTAGCGCTCTCAGTGTAGTAGCGGTGTACAGTATAGTAGCACTCAGTGTAGTAGCGGTGTACAGTATAGTAGCGCTCTCAGTGTAGTAGCGGTGTACAGTATAGTAGCTCTCAGTGTAGTAGCGGTGTACAGTATAGTAGCTCTCAGTGTAGTAGCGGTGTACAGTATAGTAGCACTCTCAGTGTAGTAGCGGTGTACAGTATAGTAGCTCTCAGTGTAGTAGCGGTGTACAGTATAGTAGCACTCAGTGTAGTAGCGGTGTACAGTATAGTAGCGCTCTCAGTGTAGTAGCGGTGTACAGTATAGTAGCGCTCTCAGTGTAGTAGCGGTGTACAGTATAGTAGCACTCAGTGTAGTAGCGGTGTACAGTATAGTAGCGCTCTCAGTGTAGTAGCGGTGTACAGTATAGTAGCTCTCAGTGTAGTAGCGGTGTACAGTATAGTAGCTCTCAGTGTAGTAGCGGTGTACAGTATAGTAGCACTCTCAGTGTAGTAGCGGTGTACAGTATAGTAGCTCTCAGTGTAGTAGCGGTGTACAGTATAGTAGCGCTCAGTGTAGTAGCGGTGTACAGTATAGTAGCGGTGTACAGTATAGTAGCGCTCAGTGTAGTAGCTGTGTACAGTATAGTAGCGCTCTCAGTGTAGTAGCTGTGTACAGTATAGTAGCGCTCTCAGTGTAGTAGCGGTGTACAGTATAGTAGCGCTCAGTGTAGTAGCGGTGTACAGTATAGTAGCACTCTCAGTGTAGTAGCGGTGTACAGTATAGTAGCGCTCTGTGTAGTAGCGGTGTACAGTATAGTAGCACTCTCAGTGTAGTAGCGGTGTACAGTATAGTAGCGCTCTCAGTGTAGTAGCGGTGTACAGTATAGTAGCGCTCTCAGTGTAGTAGTGGTGTACAGTATAGTAGCGCTCTCAGTGTAGTAGCGGTGTACAGTATAGTAGCGCTCTCAGTGTAGTAGCGGTGTACAGTATAGTAGCGCTCTCAGTGTAGTAGCGGTGTACAGTATAGTAGCACTCTCAGTGTAGTAGCGGTGTACAGTATAGTAGCGCTCTCAGTGTAGTAGCGGTGTACAGTATAGTAGCGCTCTCAGTGTAGTAGCGGTGTACAGTATAGTAGCTCTCAGTGTAGTAGCGGTGTACAATATAGTAGCTCTCAGTGTAGTAGCTGTGTACAGTATAGTAGCGCTCAGTGTAGTAGCGGTGTACAGTATAGTAGCGCTCAGTGTAGTAGCGGTGTACAGTATAGTAGCGCTCTCAGTGTAGTAGCGGTGTACAGTATAGTAGCGCTCTCAGTGTAGTAGCGGTGTACAGTATAGTAGCGCTCTCAGTGTAGTAGCGGTGTACAGTATAGTAGCTCTCAGTGTAGTAGCGGTGTACAGTATAGTAGCTCTCAGTGTAGTAGCGGTGTACAGTATAGTAGCGCTCTCAGTGTAGTAGCGGTGTACAGTATAGTAGCACTCTCAGTGTAGTAGCGGTGTACAGTATAGTAGCTCTCAGTGTAGTAGCGGTGTACAGTATAGTAGCGCTCAGTGTAGTAGCGGTGTACAGTATAGTAGCGCTCTCAGTGTAGTAGCGGTGTACAGTATAGTAGCGCTCTCAGTGTAGTAGCGGTGTACAGTATAGTAGCACTCTCAGTGTAGTAGCGGTGTACAGTATAGTAGCGCTCTCAGTGTAGTAGCGGTGTACAGTATAGTAGCGCTCAGTGTAGTAGCGGTGTACAGTATAGTAGCGCTCAGTGTAGTAGCGGTGTACAGTATAGTAGCGCTCTCAGTGTAGTAGCGGTGTACAATATAGTAGCTCTCAGTGTAGTAGCTGTGTACAGTATAGTAGCGCTCTCAGTGTAGTAGCGGTGTACAGTATAGTAGCTCTCAGTGTAGTAGCGGTGTACAATATAGTAGCTCTCAGTGTAGTAGCGGTGTACAGTATAGTAGCGCTCTCAGTGTAGTAGCGGTGTACAGTATAGTAGCGCTCAGTGTAGTAGCGGTGTACAGTATAGTAGCGCTCTCAGTGTAGTAGCGGTGTACAGTATAGTAGCGCTCAGTGTAGTAGCGGTGTACAGTATAGTAGCGCTCAGTGTAGTAGCGGTGTACAGTATAGTAGCGCTCAGTGTAGTAGCGGTGTACAGTATAGTAGCGCTCTCAGTGTAGTAGCGGTGTACAGTATAGTAGCTCTCAGTGTAGTAGCAGTGTACAGTATAGTAGCTCTCAGTGTAGTAGCGGTGTACAGTATAGTAGCACTCAGTGTAGTAGCGGTGTACAGTATAGTAGCGCTCTCAGTGTAGTAGCGGTGTACAGTATAGTAGCACTCTCAGTGTAGTAGCGGTGTACAGTATAGTAGCACTCTCAGTGTAGTAGCGGTGTACAGTATAGTAGCTCTCAGTGTAGTAGCGGTGTACAGTATAGTAGCGCTCTCAGTGTAGTAGCGGTGTACAGTATAGTAGCGCTCTGTGTAGTAGCGGTGTACAGTATAGTAGCGCTCTCAGTGTAGTAGCGGTGTACAGTATAGTAGCTCTCAGTGTAGTAGCGGTGTACAGTATAGTAGCGCTCAGTGTAGTAGCGGTGTACAGTATAGTAGCTCTCAGTGTAGTAGCGGTGTACAGTATAGTAGCTCTCAGTGTAGTAGCGGTGTACAGTATAGTAGCGCTCTCAGTGTAGTAGCGGTGTACAGTATAGTAGCGCTCTCAGTGTAGTAGCGGTGTACAGTATAGTAGCTCTCAGTGTAGTAGCGGTGTACAGTATAGTAGCTCTCAGTGTAGTAGCGGTGTACAGTATAGTAGCGCTCTCAGTGTAGTAGCGGTGTACAGTATAGTAGCTCTCAGTGTAGTAGCGGTGTACAGTATAGTAGCGCTCAGTGTAGTAGCGGTGTACAGTATAGTAGCGCTCTCAGTGTAGTAGCGGTGTACAGTATAGTAACACTCTCAGTGTAGTAGCGGTGTACAGTATAGTAGCACTCTCAGTGTAGTAGCGGTGTACAGTATAGTAGCACTCTCAGTGTAGTAGCGGTGTACAGTATAGTAGCGCTCAGTGTAGTAGCGGTGTACAGTATAGTAGCGCTCTCAGTGTAGTAGCTGTGTACAGTATAGTAGCGCTCAGTGTAGTAGCGGTGTACAGTATAGTAGCTCTCAGTGTAGTAGCGGTGTACAGTATAGTAGCGCTCTCAGTGTAGTAGCTGTGTACAGTATAGTAGCGCTCAGTGTAGTAGCGGTGTACAGTATAGTAGCGCTCTCAGTGTAGTAGCGGTGTACAGTATAGTAGCGCTCTCAGTGTAGTAGCTGTGTACAGTATAGTAGCGCTCAGTGTAGTAGCGGTGTACAGTATAGTAGCTCTCAGTGTAGTAGCGGTGTACAGTATAGTAGCGCTCAGTGTAGTAGCGGTGTACAGTATAGTAGCACTCTCAGTGTAGTAGCTGTGTACAGTATAGTAGCGCTCAGTGTAGTAGCGGTGTACAGTATAGTAGCTCTCAGTGTAGTAGCGGTGTACAGTATAGTAGCACTCTCAGTGTAGTAGCTGTGTACAGTATAGTAGCGCTCAGTGTAGTAGCGGTGTACAGTATAGTAGCGCTCAGTGTAGTAGCGGTGTACAGTATAGTAGCGCTCTCAGTGTAGTAGCTGTGTACAGTATAGTAGCGCTCAGTGTAGTAGCGGTGTACAGTATAGTAGCTCTCAGTGTAGTAGCGGTGTACAGTATAGTAGCTCTCAGTGTAGTAGCGGTGTACAGTATAGTAGCGCTCTCAGTGTAGTAGCGGTGTACAGTATAGTAGCGCTCTCAGTGTAGTAGCTGTGTACAGTATAGTAGCTCTCAGTGTAGTAGCGGTGTACAGTATAGTAGCTCTCAGTGTAGTAGCGGTGTACAGTATAGTAGCGCTCTCAGTGTAGTAGCGGTGTACAGTATAGTAGCGCTCAGTGTAGTAGCGGTGTACAGTATAGTAGCGCTCAGTGTAGTAGCTGTGTACAGTATAGTAGCACTCTCAGTGTAGTAGCGGTGTACAGTATAGTAGCGCTCTCAGTGTAGTAGCGGTGTATAGTAGCTCTCAGTGTAGTAGCGGTGTACAGTATAGTAGCGCTCAGTGTAGTAGCGGTGTACAGTATAGTAGCTCTCAGTGTAGTAGCGGTGTACAGTATAGTAGCTCTCAGTGTAGTAGCGGTGTACAGTATAGTAGCTCTCAGTGTAGTAGCTGTGTACAGTATAGTAGCGCTCTCTGTGTAGTAGCGGTGTACAGTATAGTAACACTCTCAGTGTAGTAGCGGTGTACAGTATAGTAGCGCTCTCAGTGTAGTAGCGGTGTACAGTATAGTAGCGCTCAGTGTAGTAGCGGTGTACAGTATAGTAGCGCTCTCAGTGTAGTAGCGGTGTACAGTATAGTAGCGCTCTCAGTGTAGTAGCGGTGTACAGTATAGTAGCGCTCTCAGTGTAGTAGCGGTGTACAGTATAGTAGCGCTCTCAGTGTAGTAGCGGTGTACAGTATAGTAGCGCTCTCAGTGTAGTAGCGGTGTACAGTATAGTAGCGCTCTCAGTGTAGTAGCAGTGTACAGTATAGTAGCGCTCTCAGTGTAGTAGCGGTGTACAGTATAGTAGCACTCTCAGTGTAGTAGCGGTGTACAGTATAGTAGCGCTCTCAGTGTAGTAGCGGTGTACAGTATAGTAGCGCTCTCAGTGTAGTAGCGGTGTACAGTATAGTAGCGCTCTCAGTGTAGTAGCGGTGTACAGTATAGTAGCGCTCTCAGTGTAGTAGCTGTGTACAGTATAGTAGCTCTCAGTGTAGTAGCGGTGTACAGTATAGTAGCGCTCAGTGTAGTAGCGGTGTACAGTATAGTAGCGCTCTCAGTGTAGTAGCTGTGTACAGTATAGTAGCTCTCAGTGTAGTAGCGGTGTACAGTATAGTAGCGCTCTCAGTGTAGTAGCAGTGTACAGTATAGTAGCGCTCTCAGTGTAGTAGCGGTGTACAGTATAGTAGCGCTCTCAGTGTAGTAGCGGTGTACAGTATAGTAGCACTCTCAGTGTAGTAGCGGTGTACAGTATAGTAGCGCTCTCAGTGTAGTAGCGGTGTACAGTATAGTAGCGCTCTCAGTGTAGTAGCGGTGTACAGTATAGTAGCGCTCTCAGTGTAGTAGCGGTGTACAGTATAGTAGCGCTCTCAGTGTAGTAGCTGTGTACAGTATAGTAGCTCTCAGTGTAGTAGCGGTGTACAGTATAGTAGCGCTCTCAGTGTAGTAGCGGTGTACAGTATAGTAGCGCTCAGTGTAGTAGCGGTGTACAGTATAGTAGCGCTCTCAGTGTAGTAGCGGTGTACAGTATAGTAGCGCTCTCAGTGTAGTAGCGGTGTACAGTATAGTAGCTCTCAGTGTAGTAGCGGTGTACAGTATAGTAGCGCTCTCAGTGTAGTAGCGGTGTACAGTATAGTAGCGCTCTCAGTGTAGTAGCGGTGTACAGTATAGTAGCGCTCTCAGTGTAGTAGCGGTGTACAGTATAGTAGCTCTCAGTGTAGTAGCTGTGTACAGTATAGTAGCGCTCAGTGTAGTAGCGGTGTACAGTATAGTAGCACTCTCAGTGTAGTAGCGGTGTACAGTATAGTAGCTCTCAGTGTAGTAGCTGTGTACAGTATAGTAGCGCTCAGTGTAGTAGCGGTGTACAGTATAGTAGCGCTCTCAGTGTAGTAGCGGTGTACAGTATAGTAGCTCTCAGTGTAGTAGCTGTGTACAGTATAGTAGCGCTCAGTGTAGTAGCGGTGTACAGTATAGTAGCTCTCAGTGTAGTAGCGGTGTACAGTATAGTAGCACTCTCAGTGTAGTAGCAGTGTACAGTATAGTAGCGCTCTCAGTGTAGTAGCGGTGTACAGTATAGTAGCGCTCAGTGTAGTAGCGGTGTACAGTATAGTAGCTCTCAGTGTAGTAGCGGTGTACAGTATAGTAGCTCTCAGTGTAGTAGCGGTGTACAGTATAGTAGCTCTCAGTGTAGTAGCGGTGTACAGTATAGTAGCGCTCTCAGTGTAGTAGCAGTGTACAGTATAGTAGCGCTCTCAGTGTAGTAGCGGTGTACAGTATAGTAGCGCTCAGTGTAGTAGCGGTGTACAGTATAGTAGCGCTCTCAGTGTAGTAGCGGTGTACAGTATAGTAGCGCTCTCAGTGTAGTAGCGGTGTACAGTATAGTAGCGCTCTCAGTGTAGTAGCGGTGTACAGTATAGTAGCGCTCTCAGTGTAGTAGCGGTGTACAGTATAGTAGCGCTCTCAGTGTAGTAGCGGTGTACAGTATAGTAGCGCTCTCAGTGTAGTAGCGGTGTACAGTATAGTAGCGCTCAGTGTAGTAGCGGTGTACAGTATAGTAGCACTCTCAGTGTAGTAGCGGTGTACAGTATAGTAGCGCTCTCAGTGTAGTAGCGGTGTACAGTATAGTAGCGCTCTCAGTGTAGTAGCGGTGTACAGTATAGTAGCGCTCTCAGTGTAGTAGCGGTGTACAGTATAGTAGCGCTCTCAGTGTAGTAGCGGTGTACAGTATAGTAGCGCTCAGTGTAGTAGCGGTGTACAGTATAGTAGCTCTCAGTGTAGTAGCGGTGTACAGTATAGTAGCGCTCAGTGTAGTAGCGGTGTACAGTATAGTAGCGCTCTCAGTGTAGTAGCGGTGTACAGTATAGTAGCGCTCTCAGTGTAGTAGCTGTGTACAGTATAGTAGCGCTCAGTGTAGTAGCGGTGTACAGTATAGTAGCACTCTCAGTGTAGTAGCGGTGTACAGTATAGTAGCTCTCAGTGTAGTAGCGGTGTACAGTATAGTAGCGCTCTCAGTGTAGTAGCGGTGTACAGTATAGTAGCGCTCTCAGTGTAGTAGCGGTGTACAGTATAGTAGCGCTCTCAGTGTAGTAGCGGTGTACAGTATAGTAGCGCTCTCAGTGTAGTAGCGGTGTACAGTATAGTAGCGCTCAGTGTAGTAGCGGTGTACAGTATAGTAGCGCTCAGTGTAGTAGCGGTGTACAGTATAGTAGCGCTCAGTGTAGTAGCGGTGTACAGTATAGTAGCGCTCAGTGTAGTAGCGGTGTACAGTATAGTAGCACTCTCAGTGTAGTAGCGGTGTACAGTATAGTAGCTCTCAGTGTAGTAGCGGTGTACAGTATAGTAGCGCTCTCAGTGTAGTAGCGGTGTACAGTATAGTAGCTCTCAGTGTAGTAGCGGTGTACAGTATAGTAGCGCTCTCAGTGTAGTAGCGGTGTACAGTATAGTAACACTCTCAGTGTAGTAGCGGTGTACAGTATAGTAGCACTCTCAGTGTAGTAGCGGTGTACAGTATAGTAGCTCTCAGTGTAGTAGCGGTGTACAGTATAGTAGCGCTCTCAGTATAGTAGCGGTGTACAGTATAGTAGCTCTCAGTGTAGTAGCGGTGTACAGTATAGTAGCGCTCTCAGTGTAGTAGCGGTGTACAGTATAGTAGCTCTCAGTGTAGTAGCGGTGTACAGTATAGTAGCTCTCAGTGTAGTAGCAGTGTACAGTATAGTAGCTCTCAGTGTAGTAGCGGTGTACAGTATAGTAGCGCTCAGTGTAGTAGCGGTGTACAGTATAGTAACACTCTCAGTGTAGTAGCGGTGTACAGTATAGTAGCGCTCAGTGTAGTAGCGGTGTACAGTATAGTAGCTCTCAGTGTAGTAGCGGTGTACAGTATAGTAGCTCTCAGTGTAGTAGCGGTGTACAGTATAGTAGCGCTCAGTGTAGTAGCGGTGTACAGTATAGTAGCTCTCAGTGTAGTAGCGGTGTACAGTATAGTAGCTCTCAGTGTAGTAGCGGTGTACAGTATAGTAGCGCTCAGTGTAGTAGCGGTGTACAGTATAGTAGCTCTCAGTGTAGTAGCGGTGTACAGTATAGTAGCTCTCAGTGTAGTAGCGGTGTACAGTATAGTAGCTCTCAGTGTAGTAGCGGTGTACAGTATAGTAGCGCTCAGTGTAGTAGCTGTGTACAGTATAGTAGCGCTCTCAGTGTAGTAGCGGTGTACAGTATAGTAGCACTCTCAGTGTAGTAGCGTTGTACAGTATAGTAGCTCTCAGTGTAGTAGCGGTGTACAGTATAGTAGCGCTCTCAGTGTAGTAGCGGTGTACAGTATAGTAGCTCTCAGTGTAGTAGCGGTGTACAGTATAGTAGCGCTCTCAGTGTAGTAGCGGTGTACAGTATAGTAGCTCTCAGTGTAGTAGCGGTGTACAGTATAGTAGCGCTCTCAGTGTAGTAGCGGTGTACAGTATAGTAGCGCTCTCAGTGTAGTAGCGGTGTACAGTATAGTAGCGCTCTCAGTGTAGTAGCGGTGTACAGTATAGTAGCGCTCTCAGTGTAGTAGCGGTGTACAGTATAGTAGCTCTCAGTGTAGTAGCGGTGTACAGTATAGTAGCGCTCTCAGTGTAGTAGCGGTGTACAGTATAGTAGCGCTCTCAGTGTAGTAGCGGTGTACAGTATAGTAGCGCTCAGTGTAGTAGCGGTGTACAGTATAGTAGCTCTCAGTGTAGTAGCGGTGTACAGTATAGTAGCGCTCAGTGTAGTAGCGGTGTACAGTATAGTAGCGCTCAGTGTAGTAGCGGTGTACAGTATAGTAGCGCTCTCAGTGTAGTAGCGGTGTACAGTATAGTAGCGCTCTCAGTGTAGTAGCTGTGTACAGTATAGTAGCGCTCAGTGTAGTAGCGGTGTACAGTATAGTAGCACTCTCAGTGTAGTAGCGGTGTACAGTATAGTAGCTCTCAGTGTAGTAGCGGTGTACAGTATAGTAGCGCTCTCAGTGTAGTAGCGGTGTACAGTATAGTAGCGCTCTCAGTGTAGTAGCGGTGTACAGTATAGTAGCGCTCTCAGTGTAGTAGCGGTGTACAGTATAGTAGCGCTCTCAGTGTAGTAGCGGTGTACAGTATAGTAGCGCTCAGTGTAGTAGCGGTGTACAGTATAGTAGCGCTCAGTGTAGTAGCGGTGTACAGTATAGTAGCGCTCAGTGTAGTAGCGGTGTACAGTATAGTAGCGCTCAGTGTAGTAGCGGTGTACAGTATAGTAGCGCTCTCAGTGTAGTAGCGGTGTACAGTATAGTAGCGCTCAGTGTAGTAGCGGTGTACAGTATAGTAGCGCTCTCAGTGTAGTAGCGGTGTACAGTATAGTAGCGCTCAGTGTAGTAGCGGTGTACAGTATAGTAGCGCTCTCAGTGTAGTAGCGGTGTACAGTATAGTAGCGCTCTCAGTGTAGTAGCGGTGTACAGTATAGTAGCGCTCTCAGTGTAGTAGCGGTGTACAGTATAGTAGCGCTCAGTGTAGTAGCGGTGTACAGTATAGTAGCACTCTCAGTGTAGTAGCGGTGTACAGTATAGTAGCTCTCAGTGTAGTAGCGGTGTACAGTATAGTAGCGCTCTCAGTGTAGTAGCGGTGTACAGTATAGTAGCGCTCAGTGTAGTAGCGGTGTACAGTATAGTAGCGCTCAGTGTAGTAGCGGTGTACAGTATAGTAGCGCTCAGTGTAGTAGCGGTGTACAGTATAGTAGCGCTCTCAGTGTAGTAGCGGTGTACAGTATAGTAGCGCTCAGTGTAGTAGCGGTGTACAGTATAGTAGCGCTCTCAGTGTAGTAGCGGTGTACAGTATAGTAGCGCTCAGTGTAGTAGCGGTGTACAGTATAGTAGCGCTCAGTGTAGTAGCGGTGTACAGTATAGTAGCGCTCAGTGTAGTAGCGGTGTACAGTATAGTAGCGCTCTCAGTGTAGTAGCGGTGTACAGTATAGTAGCGCTCAGTGTAGTAGCGGTGTACAGTATAGTAGCGCTCTCAGTGTAGTAGCGGTGTACAGTATAGTAGCGCTCAGTGTAGTAGCGGTGTACAGTATAGTAGCGCTCAGTGTAGTAGCGGTGTACAGTATAGTAGCGCTCAGTGTAGTAGCGGTGTACAGTATAGTAGCGCTCAGTGTAGTAGCGGTGTACAGTATAGTAGCGCTCAGTGTAGTAGCGGTGTACAGTATAGTAGCGCTCAGTGTAGTAGCGGTGTACAGTATAGTAGCTCTCAGTGTAGTAGCGGTGTACAGTATAGTAGCGCTCTCAGTGTAGTAGCGGTGTACAGTATAGTAGCGCTCAGTGTAGTAGCGGTGTACAGTATAGTAGCGCTCTCAGTGTAGTAGCGGTGTACAGTATAGTAGCGCTCAGTGTAGTAGCGGTGTACAGTATAGTAGCGCTCAGTGTAGTAGCGGTGTACAGTATAGTAGCGCTCAGTGTAGTAGCGGTGTACAGTATAGTAGCGCTCAGTGTAGTAGCGGTGTACAGTATAGTAGCGCTCAGTGTAGTAGCGGTGTACAGTATAGTAGCGCTCAGTGTAGTAGCGGTGTACAGTATAGTAGCGCTCTCAGTGTAGTAGCGGTGTACAGTATAGTAGCGCTCAGTGTAGTAGCGGTGTACAGTATAGTAGCGCTCAGTGTAGTAGCGGTGTACAGTATAGTAGCGCTCTCAGTGTAGTAGCGGTGTACAGTATAGTAGCGCTCAGTGTAGTAGCGGTGTACAGTATAGTAGCGCTCAGTGTAGTAGCGGTGTACAGTATAGTAGCGCTCTCAGTGTAGTAGCGGTGTACAGTATAGTAGCGCTCTCAGTGTAGTAGCGGTGTACAGTATAGTAGCGCTCAGTGTAGTAGCGGTGTACAGTATAGTAACACTCTCAGTGTAGTAGCGGTGTACAGTATAGTAGCGCTCAGTGTAGTAGCGGTGTACAGTATAGTAGCACTCTCAGTGTAGTAGCGGTGTACAGTATAGTAGCGCTCAGTGTAGTAGCGGTGTACAGTATAGTAGCGCTCAGTGTAGTAGCGGTGTACAGTATAGTAGCGCTCTCAGTGTAGTAGCGGTGTACAGTATAGTAACACTCTCAGTGTAGTAGCGGTGTACAGTATAGTAGCGCTCTCAGTGTAGTAGCGGTGTACAGTATAGTAGCTCTCAGTGTAGTAGCGGTGTACAGTATAGTAGCGCTCTCAGTGTAGTAGCGGTGTACAGTATAGTAGCTCTCAGTGTAGTAGCGGTGTACAGTATAGTAGCACTCTCAGTGTAGTAGCGGTGTACAGTATAGTAGCTCTCAGTGTAGTAGCGGTGTACAGTATAGTAGCGCTCTCAGTGTAGTAGCGGTGTACAGTATAGTAGCGCTCTGTGTAGTAGCGGTGTACAGTATAGTAGCTCTCAGTGTAGTAGCGGTGTACAGTATAGTAGCGCTCTCAGTGTAGTAGCGGTGTACAGTATAGTAGCACTCTCAGTGTAGTAGCGGTGTACAGTATAGTAGCGCTCAGTGTAGTAGCGGTGTACAGTATAGTAGCACTCTCAGTGTAGTAGCGGTGTACAGTATAGTAGCTCTCAGTGTAGTAGCGGTGTACAGTATAGTAGCTCTCAGTGTAGTAGCGGTGTACAGTATAGTAGCTCTCAGTGTAGTAGCGGTGTACAGTATAGTAGCGCTCTCAGTGTAGTAGCGGTGTACAGTATAGTAGCGCTCTCAGTGTAGTAGCGGTGTACAGTATAGTAGCGCTCTCAGTGTAGTAGCGGTGTACAGTATAGTAGCGCTCAGTGTAGTAGCGGTGTACAGTATAGTAGCTCTCAGTGTAGTAGCGGTGTACAATATAGTAGCTCTCAGTGTAGTAGCGGTGTACAGTATAGTAGCGCTCAGTGTAGTAGCGGTGTACAGTATAGTAGCGCTCAGTGTAGTAGCGGTATACAGTATAGTAGCACTCTCAGTGTAGTAGCAGTGTACAGTATAGTAGCTCTCAGTGTAGTAGCGGTGTACAGTATAGTAGCGCTCAGTGTAGTAGCGGTGTACAGTATAGTAGCGCTCTCAGTGTAGTAGCGGTGTACAGTATAGTAGCGCTCTCAGTGTAGTAGCGGTGTACAGTATAGTAGCTCTCAGTGTAGTAGCGGTGTACAGTATAGTAGCTCTCAGTGTAGTAGCGGTGTACAGTATAGTAGCTCTCAGTGTAGTAGCGGTGTACAGTATAGTAGCTCTCAGTGTAGTAGCGGTGTACAGTATAGTAGCTCTCAGTGTAGTAGCGGTGTACAGTATAGTAGCTCTCAGTGTAGTAGCGGTGTACAGTATAGTAGCACTCTCAGTGTAGTAGCGGTGTACAGTATAGTAGCTCTCAGTGTAGTAGCGGTGTACAGTATAGTAGCTCTCAGTGTAGTAGCGGTGTACAGTATAGTAGCTCTCAGTGTAGTAGCGGTGTACAGTATAGTAGCGCTCTCAGTGTAGTAGCGGTGTACAGTATAGTAGCACTCTCAGTGTAGTAGCGGTGTACAGTATAGTAGCTCTCAGTGTAGTAGCGGTGTACAGTATAGTAGCGCTCTCAGTGTAGTAGCGGTGTACAGTATAGTAGCGCTCTCAGTGTAGTAGCGGTGTACAGTATAGTAGCTCTCAGTGTAGTAGCGGTGTACAGTATAGTAGCGCTCTCAGTGTAGTAGCGGTGTACAGTATAGTAGCGCTCAGTGTAGTAGCGGTGTACAGTATAGTAGCTCTCAGTGTAGTAGCGGTGTACAGTATAGTAGCTCTCAGTGTAGTAGCGGTGTACAGTATAGTAGCGCTCAGTGTAGTAGCGGTGTACAGTATAGTAGCGCTCAGTGTAGTAGCGGTGTACAGTATAGTAGCGCTCTCAGTGTAGTAGCGGTGTACAGTATAGTAGCTCTCAGTGTAGTAGCGGTGTACAGTATAGTAGCGCTCAGTGTAGTAGCGGTGTACAGTATAGTAGCGCTCAGTGTAGTAGCGGTGTACAGTATAGTAGCGCTCTCAGTGTAGTAGCGGTGTACAGTATAGTAGCACTCTCAGTGTAGTAGCGGTGTACAGTATAGTAGCTCTCAGTGTAGTAGCGGTGTACAGTATAGTAGCGCTCTCAGTGTAGTAGCGGTGTACAGTATAGTAGCACTCTCAGTGTAGTAGCGGTGTACAGTATAGTAGCTCTCAGTGTAGTAGCGGTGTACAGTATAGTAGCGCTCAGTGTAGTAGCGGTGTACAGTATAGTAGCGCTCAGTGTAGTAGCGGTGTACAGTATAGTAGCTCTCAGTGTAGTAGCGGTGTACAGTATAGTAGCGCTCAGTGTAGTAGCGGTGTACAGTATAGTAGCTCTCAGTGTAGTAGCGGTGTACAGTATAGTAGCGCTCAGTGTAGTAGCGGTGTACAGTATAGTAGCGCTCAGTGTAGTAGCGGTGTACAGTATAGTAGCACTCTCAGTGTAGTAGCGGTGTACAGTATAGTAGCACTCTCAGTGTAGTAGCTGTGTACAGTATAGTAGCGCTCTCAGTGTAGTAGCGGTGTACAGTATAGTAGCGCTCAGTGTAGTAGCGGTGTACAGTATAGTAGCGCTCTCAGTGTAGTAGCGGTGTACAGTATAGTAGCGCTCTCAGTGTAGTAGCGGTGTACAGTATAGTAGCTCTCAGTGTAGTAGCGGTGTACAGTATAGTAGCGCTCAGTGTAGTAGCGGTGTACAGTATAGTAGCGCTCTCAGTGTAGTAGCGGTGTACAGTATAGTAGCGCTCTCAGTGTAGTAGCGGTGTACAGTATAGTAGCGCTCTCAGTGTAGTAGCGGTGTACAGTATAGTAGCGCTCAGTGTAGTAGCGGTGTACAGTATAGTAGCGCTCTCAGTGTAGTAGCGGTGTACAGTATAGTAGCACTCTCAGTGTAGTAGCGGTGTACAGTATAGTAGCTCTCAGTGTAGTAGCGGTGTACAGTATAGTAGCGCTCAGTGTAGTAGCGGTGTACAGTATAGTAGCGCTCAGTGTAGTAGCGGTGTACAGTATAGTAGCACTCTCAGTGTAGTAGCTGTGTACAGTATAGTAGCGCTCTCAGTGTAGTAGCGGTGTACAGTATAGTAGCGCTCTCAGTGTAGTAGCGGTGTACAGTATAGTAGCGCTCTCAGTGTAGTAGCGGTGTACAGTATAGTAGCGCTCTCAGTGTAGTAGCGGTGTACAGTATAGTAGCGCTCTCAGTGTAGTAGCGGTGTACAGTATAGTAGCGCTCAGTGTAGTAGCGGTGTACAGTATAGTAGCTCTCAGTGTAGTAGCGGTGTACAGTATAGTAGCGCTCAGTGTAGTAGCGGTGTACAGTATAGTAGCGCTCTCAGTGTAGTAGCGGTGTACAGTATAGTAGCGCTCTCAGTGTAGTAGCTGTGTACAGTATAGTAGCGCTCAGTGTAGTAGCGGTGTACAGTATAGTAGCACTCTCAGTGTAGTAGCGGTGTACAGTATAGTAGCTCTCAGTGTAGTAGCGGTGTACAGTATAGTAGCGCTCTCAGTGTAGTAGCGGTGTACAGTATAGTAGCGCTCTCAGTGTAGTAGCGGTGTACAGTATAGTAGCGCTCTCAGTGTAGTAGCGGTGTACAGTATAGTAGCGCTCTCAGTGTAGTAGCGGTGTACAGTATAGTAGCGCTCAGTGTAGTAGCGGTGTACAGTATAGTAGCGCTCAGTGTAGTAGCGGTGTACAGTATAGTAGCGCTCAGTGTAGTAGCGGTGTACAGTATAGTAGCACTCTCAGTGTAGTAGCGGTGTACAGTATAGTAGCTCTCAGTGTAGTAGCGGTGTACAGTATAGTAGCGCTCTCAGTGTAGTAGCGGTGTACAGTATAGTAGCTCTCAGTGTAGTAGCGGTGTACAGTATAGTAGCGCTCTCAGTGTAGTAGCGGTGTACAGTATAGTAACACTCTCAGTGTAGTAGCGGTGTACAGTATAGTAGCTCTCAGTGTAGTAGCGGTGTACAGTATAGTAGCACTCTCAGTGTAGTAGCGGTGTACAGTATAGTAGCGCTCTCAGTGTAGTAGCGGTGTACAGTATAGTAGCTCTCAGTGTAGTAGCGGTGTACAGTATAGTAGCGCTCTCAGTGTAGTAGCAGTGTACAGTATAGTAGCTCTCAGTGTAGTAGCGGTGTACAGTATAGTAGCTCTCAGTGTAGTAGCGGTGTACAGTATAGTAGCGCTCAGTGTAGTAGCGGTGTACAGTATAGTAGCTCTCAGTGTAGTAGCGGTGTACAGTATAGTAGCTCTCAGTGTAGTAGCAGTGTACAGTATAGTAGCTCTCAGTGTAGTAGCGGTGTACAGTATAGTAGCGCTCAGTGTAGTAGCGGTGTACAGTATAGTAGCTCTCAGTGTAGTAGCGGTGTACAGTATAGTAGCTCTCAGTGTAGTAGCGGTGTACAGTATAGTAGCGCTCAGTGTAGTAGCGGTGTACAGTATAGTAGCTCTCAGTGTAGTAGCGGTGTACAGTATAGTAGCGCTCTCAGTGTAGTAGCGGTGTACAGTATAGTAGCGCTCTCAGTGTAGTAGCGGTGTACAGTATAGTAGCGCTCAGTGTAGTAGCGGTGTACAGTATAGTAGCTCTCAGTGTAGTAGCGGTGTACAGTATAGTAGCGCTCAGTGTAGTAGCGGTGTACAGTATAGTAGCGCTCTCAGTGTAGTAGCGGTGTACAGTATAGTAGCGCTCTCAGTGTAGTAGCTGTGTACAGTATAGTAGCGCTCAGTGTAGTAGCGGTGTACAGTATAGTAGCACTCTCAGTGTAGTAGCGGTGTACAGTATAGTAGCTCTCAGTGTAGTAGCGGTGTACAGTATAGTAGCGCTCTCAGTGTAGTAGCGGTGTACAGTATAGTAGCGCTCTCAGTGTAGTAGCGGTGTACAGTATAGTAGCGCTCTCAGTGTAGTAGCGGTGTACAGTATAGTAGCGCTCTCAGTGTAGTAGCGGTGTACAGTATAGTAGCGCTCAGTGTAGTAGCGGTGTACAGTATAGTAGCGCTCAGTGTAGTAGCGGTGTACAGTATAGTAGCGCTCAGTGTAGTAGCGGTGTACAGTATAGTAGCGCTCAGTGTAGTAGCGGTGTACAGTATAGTAGCACTCTCAGTGTAGTAGCGGTGTACAGTATAGTAGCTCTCAGTGTAGTAGCGGTGTACAGTATAGTAGCGCTCTCAGTGTAGTAGCGGTGTACAGTATAGTAGCTCTCAGTGTAGTAGCGGTGTACAGTATAGTAGCGCTCTCAGTGTAGTAGCGGTGTACAGTATAGTAACACTCTCAGTGTAGTAGCGGTGTACAGTATAGTAGCACTCTCAGTGTAGTAGCGGTGTACAGTATAGTAGCTCTCAGTGTAGTAGCGGTGTACAGTATAGTAGCGCTCTCAGTATAGTAGCGGTGTACAGTATAGTAGCTCTCAGTGTAGTAGCGGTGTACAGTATAGTAGCGCTCTCAGTGTAGTAGCGGTGTACAGTATAGTAGCTCTCAGTGTAGTAGCGGTGTACAGTATAGTAGCTCTCAGTGTAGTAGCAGTGTACAGTATAGTAGCTCTCAGTGTAGTAGCGGTGTACAGTATAGTAGCGCTCAGTGTAGTAGCGGTGTACAGTATAGTAACACTCTCAGTGTAGTAGCGGTGTACAGTATAGTAGCGCTCAGTGTAGTAGCGGTGTACAGTATAGTAGCTCTCAGTGTAGTAGCGGTGTACAGTATAGTAGCTCTCAGTGTAGTAGCGGTGTACAGTATAGTAGCGCTCAGTGTAGTAGCGGTGTACAGTATAGTAGCTCTCAGTGTAGTAGCGGTGTACAGTATAGTAGCTCTCAGTGTAGTAGCGGTGTACAGTATAGTAGCGCTCAGTGTAGTAGCGGTGTACAGTATAGTAGCTCTCAGTGTAGTAGCGGTGTACAGTATAGTAGCTCTCAGTGTAGTAGCGGTGTACAGTATAGTAGCTCTCAGTGTAGTAGCGGTGTACAGTATAGTAGCGCTCAGTGTAGTAGCTGTGTACAGTATAGTAGCGCTCTCAGTGTAGTAGCGGTGTACAGTATAGTAGCACTCTCAGTGTAGTAGCGTTGTACAGTATAGTAGCTCTCAGTGTAGTAGCGGTGTACAGTATAGTAGCGCTCTCAGTGTAGTAGCGGTGTACAGTATAGTAGCTCTCAGTGTAGTAGCGGTGTACAGTATAGTAGCGCTCTCAGTGTAGTAGCGGTGTACAGTATAGTAGCTCTCAGTGTAGTAGCGGTGTACAGTATAGTAGCGCTCTCAGTGTAGTAGCGGTGTACAGTATAGTAGCGCTCTCAGTGTAGTAGCGGTGTACAGTATAGTAGCGCTCTCAGTGTAGTAGCGGTGTACAGTATAGTAGCGCTCTCAGTGTAGTAGCGGTGTACAGTATAGTAGCTCTCAGTGTAGTAGCGGTGTACAGTATAGTAGCGCTCTCAGTGTAGTAGCGGTGTACAGTATAGTAGCGCTCTCAGTGTAGTAGCGGTGTACAGTATAGTAGCGCTCAGTGTAGTAGCGGTGTACAGTATAGTAGCTCTCAGTGTAGTAGCGGTGTACAGTATAGTAGCGCTCAGTGTAGTAGCGGTGTACAGTATAGTAGCGCTCAGTGTAGTAGCGGTGTACAGTATAGTAGCGCTCTCAGTGTAGTAGCGGTGTACAGTATAGTAGCGCTCTCAGTGTAGTAGCTGTGTACAGTATAGTAGCGCTCAGTGTAGTAGCGGTGTACAGTATAGTAGCACTCTCAGTGTAGTAGCGGTGTACAGTATAGTAGCTCTCAGTGTAGTAGCGGTGTACAGTATAGTAGCGCTCTCAGTGTAGTAGCGGTGTACAGTATAGTAGCGCTCTCAGTGTAGTAGCGGTGTACAGTATAGTAGCGCTCTCAGTGTAGTAGCGGTGTACAGTATAGTAGCGCTCTCAGTGTAGTAGCGGTGTACAGTATAGTAGCGCTCAGTGTAGTAGCGGTGTACAGTATAGTAGCGCTCAGTGTAGTAGCGGTGTACAGTATAGTAGCGCTCAGTGTAGTAGCGGTGTACAGTATAGTAGCGCTCAGTGTAGTAGCGGTGTACAGTATAGTAGCGCTCTCAGTGTAGTAGCGGTGTACAGTATAGTAGCGCTCAGTGTAGTAGCGGTGTACAGTATAGTAGCGCTCTCAGTGTAGTAGCGGTGTACAGTATAGTAGCGCTCAGTGTAGTAGCGGTGTACAGTATAGTAGCGCTCTCAGTGTAGTAGCGGTGTACAGTATAGTAGCGCTCTCAGTGTAGTAGCGGTGTACAGTATAGTAGCGCTCTCAGTGTAGTAGCGGTGTACAGTATAGTAGCGCTCAGTGTAGTAGCGGTGTACAGTATAGTAGCACTCTCAGTGTAGTAGCGGTGTACAGTATAGTAGCTCTCAGTGTAGTAGCGGTGTACAGTATAGTAGCGCTCTCAGTGTAGTAGCGGTGTACAGTATAGTAGCGCTCAGTGTAGTAGCGGTGTACAGTATAGTAGCGCTCAGTGTAGTAGCGGTGTACAGTATAGTAGCGCTCAGTGTAGTAGCGGTGTACAGTATAGTAGCGCTCTCAGTGTAGTAGCGGTGTACAGTATAGTAGCGCTCAGTGTAGTAGCGGTGTACAGTATAGTAGCGCTCTCAGTGTAGTAGCGGTGTACAGTATAGTAGCGCTCAGTGTAGTAGCGGTGTACAGTATAGTAGCGCTCAGTGTAGTAGCGGTGTACAGTATAGTAGCGCTCAGTGTAGTAGCGGTGTACAGTATAGTAGCGCTCTCAGTGTAGTAGCGGTGTACAGTATAGTAGCGCTCAGTGTAGTAGCGGTGTACAGTATAGTAGCGCTCTCAGTGTAGTAGCGGTGTACAGTATAGTAGCGCTCAGTGTAGTAGCGGTGTACAGTATAGTAGCGCTCAGTGTAGTAGCGGTGTACAGTATAGTAGCGCTCAGTGTAGTAGCGGTGTACAGTATAGTAGCGCTCAGTGTAGTAGCGGTGTACAGTATAGTAGCGCTCAGTGTAGTAGCGGTGTACAGTATAGTAGCGCTCAGTGTAGTAGCGGTGTACAGTATAGTAGCTCTCAGTGTAGTAGCGGTGTACAGTATAGTAGCGCTCTCAGTGTAGTAGCGGTGTACAGTATAGTAGCGCTCAGTGTAGTAGCGGTGTACAGTATAGTAGCGCTCTCAGTGTAGTAGCGGTGTACAGTATAGTAGCGCTCAGTGTAGTAGCGGTGTACAGTATAGTAGCGCTCAGTGTAGTAGCGGTGTACAGTATAGTAGCGCTCAGTGTAGTAGCGGTGTACAGTATAGTAGCGCTCAGTGTAGTAGCGGTGTACAGTATAGTAGCGCTCAGTGTAGTAGCGGTGTACAGTATAGTAGCGCTCAGTGTAGTAGCGGTGTACAGTATAGTAGCGCTCTCAGTGTAGTAGCGGTGTACAGTATAGTAGCGCTCAGTGTAGTAGCGGTGTACAGTATAGTAGCGCTCAGTGTAGTAGCGGTGTACAGTATAGTAGCGCTCTCAGTGTAGTAGCGGTGTACAGTATAGTAGCGCTCAGTGTAGTAGCGGTGTACAGTATAGTAGCGCTCAGTGTAGTAGCGGTGTACAGTATAGTAGCGCTCTCAGTGTAGTAGCGGTGTACAGTATAGTAGCGCTCTCAGTGTAGTAGCGGTGTACAGTATAGTAGCGCTCAGTGTAGTAGCGGTGTACAGTATAGTAACACTCTCAGTGTAGTAGCGGTGTACAGTATAGTAGCGCTCAGTGTAGTAGCGGTGTACAGTATAGTAGCACTCTCAGTGTAGTAGCGGTGTACAGTATAGTAGCGCTCAGTGTAGTAGCGGTGTACAGTATAGTAGCGCTCAGTGTAGTAGCGGTGTACAGTATAGTAGCGCTCTCAGTGTAGTAGCGGTGTACAGTATAGTAACACTCTCAGTGTAGTAGCGGTGTACAGTATAGTAGCGCTCTCAGTGTAGTAGCGGTGTACAGTATAGTAGCTCTCAGTGTAGTAGCGGTGTACAGTATAGTAGCACTCTCAGTGTAGTAGCGGTGTACAGTATAGTAGCTCTCAGTGTAGTAGCGGTGTACAGTATAGTAGCGCTCTCAGTGTAGTAGCGGTGTACAGTATAGTAGCGCTCTGTGTAGTAGCGGTGTACAGTATAGTAGCTCTCAGTGTAGTAGCGGTGTACAGTATAGTAGCGCTCTCAGTGTAGTAGCGGTGTACAGTATAGTAGCACTCTCAGTGTAGTAGCGGTGTACAGTATAGTAGCGCTCAGTGTAGTAGCGGTGTACAGTATAGTAGCACTCTCAGTGTAGTAGCGGTGTACAGTATAGTAGCTCTCAGTGTAGTAGCGGTGTACAGTATAGTAGCTCTCAGTGTAGTAGCGGTGTACAGTATAGTAGCTCTCAGTGTAGTAGCGGTGTACAGTATAGTAGCGCTCTCAGTGTAGTAGCGGTGTACAGTATAGTAGCGCTCTCAGTGTAGTAGCGGTGTACAGTATAGTAGCGCTCTCAGTGTAGTAGCGGTGTACAGTATAGTAGCGCTCAGTGTAGTAGCGGTGTACAGTATAGTAGCTCTCAGTGTAGTAGCGGTGTACAATATAGTAGCTCTCAGTGTAGTAGCGGTGTACAGTATAGTAGCGCTCAGTGTAGTAGCGGTGTACAGTATAGTAGCGCTCAGTGTAGTAGCGGTATACAGTATAGTAGCACTCTCAGTGTAGTAGCAGTGTACAGTATAGTAGCTCTCAGTGTAGTAGCGGTGTACAGTATAGTAGCGCTCAGTGTAGTAGCGGTGTACAGTATAGTAGCGCTCTCAGTGTAGTAGCGGTGTACAGTATAGTAGCGCTCTCAGTGTAGTAGCGGTGTACAGTATAGTAGCGCTCTCAGTGTAGTAGCGGTGTACAGTATAGTAGCTCTCAGTGTAGTAGCGGTGTACAGTATAGTAGCTCTCAGTGTAGTAGCGGTGTACAGTATAGTAGCTCTCAGTGTAGTAGCGGTGTACAGTATAGTAGCTCTCAGTGTAGTAGCGGTGTACAGTATAGTAGCTCTCAGTGTAGTAGCGGTGTACAGTATAGTAGCTCTCAGTGTAGTAGCGGTGTACAGTATAGTAGCACTCTCAGTGTAGTAGCGGTGTACAGTATAGTAGCTCTCAGTGTAGTAGCGGTGTACAGTATAGTAGCTCTCAGTGTAGTAGCGGTGTACAGTATAGTAGCTCTCAGTGTAGTAGCGGTGTACAGTATAGTAGCGCTCTCAGTGTAGTAGCGGTGTACAGTATAGTAGCACTCTCAGTGTAGTAGCGGTGTACAGTATAGTAGCTCTCAGTGTAGTAGCGGTGTACAGTATAGTAGCGCTCTCAGTGTAGTAGCGGTGTACAGTATAGTAGCGCTCTCAGTGTAGTAGCGGTGTACAGTATAGTAGCTCTCAGTGTAGTAGCGGTGTACAGTATAGTAGCGCTCTCAGTGTAGTAGCGGTGTACAGTATAGTAGCGCTCAGTGTAGTAGCGGTGTACAGTATAGTAGCTCTCAGTGTAGTAGCGGTGTACAGTATAGTAGCTCTCAGTGTAGTAGCGGTGTACAGTATAGTAGCGCTCAGTGTAGTAGCGGTGTACAGTATAGTAGCGCTCAGTGTAGTAGCGGTGTACAGTATAGTAGCGCTCTCAGTGTAGTAGCGGTGTACAGTATAGTAGCTCTCAGTGTAGTAGCGGTGTACAGTATAGTAGCGCTCAGTGTAGTAGCGGTGTACAGTATAGTAGCGCTCAGTGTAGTAGCGGTGTACAGTATAGTAGCGCTCTCAGTGTAGTAGCGGTGTACAGTATAGTAGCACTCTCAGTGTAGTAGCGGTGTACAGTATAGTAGCTCTCAGTGTAGTAGCGGTGTACAGTATAGTAGCGCTCTCAGTGTAGTAGCGGTGTACAGTATAGTAGCACTCTCAGTGTAGTAGCGGTGTACAGTATAGTAGCTCTCAGTGTAGTAGCGGTGTACAGTATAGTAGCGCTCAGTGTAGTAGCGGTGTACAGTATAGTAGCGCTCAGTGTAGTAGCGGTGTACAGTATAGTAGCTCTCAGTGTAGTAGCGGTGTACAGTATAGTAGCGCTCAGTGTAGTAGCGGTGTACAGTATAGTAGCTCTCAGTGTAGTAGCGGTGTACAGTATAGTAGCGCTCAGTGTAGTAGCGGTGTACAGTATAGTAGCGCTCAGTGTAGTAGCGGTGTACAGTATAGTAGCACTCTCAGTGTAGTAGCGGTGTACAGTATAGTAGCACTCTCAGTGTAGTAGCTGTGTACAGTATAGTAGCGCTCTCAGTGTAGTAGCGGTGTACAGTATAGTAGCGCTCAGTGTAGTAGCGGTGTACAGTATAGTAGCGCTCTCAGTGTAGTAGCGGTGTACAGTATAGTAGCGCTCTCAGTGTAGTAGCGGTGTACAGTATAGTAGCTCTCAGTGTAGTAGCGGTGTACAGTATAGTAGCGCTCAGTGTAGTAGCGGTGTACAGTATAGTAGCGCTCTCAGTGTAGTAGCGGTGTACAGTATAGTAGCGCTCTCAGTGTAGTAGCGGTGTACAGTATAGTAGCGCTCTCAGTGTAGTAGCGGTGTACAGTATAGTAGCGCTCAGTGTAGTAGCGGTGTACAGTATAGTAGCGCTCTCAGTGTAGTAGCGGTGTACAGTATAGTAGCACTCTCAGTGTAGTAGCGGTGTACAGTATAGTAGCTCTCAGTGTAGTAGCGGTGTACAGTATAGTAGCGCTCAGTGTAGTAGCGGTGTACAGTATAGTAGCGCTCAGTGTAGTAGCGGTGTACAGTATAGTAGCACTCTCAGTGTAGTAGCTGTGTACAGTATAGTAGCGCTCTCAGTGTAGTAGCGGTGTACAGTATAGTAGCGCTCTCAGTGTAGTAGCGGTGTACAGTATAGTAGCGCTCTCAGTGTAGTAGCGGTGTACAGTATAGTAGCGCTCTCAGTGTAGTAGCGGTGTACAGTATAGTAGCGCTCTCAGTGTAGTAGCGGTGTACAGTATAGTAGCGCTCAGTGTAGTAGCGGTGTACAGTATAGTAGCTCTCAGTGTAGTAGCGGTGTACAGTATAGTAGCGCTCAGTGTAGTAGCGGTGTACAGTATAGTAGCGCTCTCAGTGTAGTAGCGGTGTACAGTATAGTAGCGCTCTCAGTGTAGTAGCTGTGTACAGTATAGTAGCGCTCAGTGTAGTAGCGGTGTACAGTATAGTAGCACTCTCAGTGTAGTAGCGGTGTACAGTATAGTAGCTCTCAGTGTAGTAGCGGTGTACAGTATAGTAGCGCTCTCAGTGTAGTAGCGGTGTACAGTATAGTAGCGCTCTCAGTGTAGTAGCGGTGTACAGTATAGTAGCGCTCTCAGTGTAGTAGCGGTGTACAGTATAGTAGCGCTCTCAGTGTAGTAGCGGTGTACAGTATAGTAGCGCTCAGTGTAGTAGCGGTGTACAGTATAGTAGCGCTCAGTGTAGTAGCGGTGTACAGTATAGTAGCGCTCAGTGTAGTAGCGGTGTACAGTATAGTAGCACTCTCAGTGTAGTAGCGGTGTACAGTATAGTAGCTCTCAGTGTAGTAGCGGTGTACAGTATAGTAGCGCTCTCAGTGTAGTAGCGGTGTACAGTATAGTAGCTCTCAGTGTAGTAGCGGTGTACAGTATAGTAGCGCTCTCAGTGTAGTAGCGGTGTACAGTATAGTAACACTCTCAGTGTAGTAGCGGTGTACAGTATAGTAGCTCTCAGTGTAGTAGCGGTGTACAGTATAGTAGCACTCTCAGTGTAGTAGCGGTGTACAGTATAGTAGCGCTCTCAGTGTAGTAGCGGTGTACAGTATAGTAGCTCTCAGTGTAGTAGCGGTGTACAGTATAGTAGCGCTCTCAGTGTAGTAGCAGTGTACAGTATAGTAGCTCTCAGTGTAGTAGCGGTGTACAGTATAGTAGCTCTCAGTGTAGTAGCGGTGTACAGTATAGTAGCGCTCAGTGTAGTAGCGGTGTACAGTATAGTAGCTCTCAGTGTAGTAGCGGTGTACAGTATAGTAGCTCTCAGTGTAGTAGCAGTGTACAGTATAGTAGCTCTCAGTGTAGTAGCGGTGTACAGTATAGTAGCGCTCAGTGTAGTAGCGGTGTACAGTATAGTAGCTCTCAGTGTAGTAGCGGTGTACAGTATAGTAGCTCTCAGTGTAGTAGCGGTGTACAGTATAGTAGCGCTCAGTGTAGTAGCGGTGTACAGTATAGTAGCTCTCAGTGTAGTAGCGGTGTACAGTATAGTAGCTCTCAGTGTAGTAGCGGTGTACAGTATAGTAGCTCTCAGTGTAGTAGCGGTGTACAGTATAGTAGCTCTCAGTGTAGTAGCGGTGTACAGTATAGTAGCGCTCTCAGTGTAGTAGCGGTGTACAGTATAGTAACACTCTCAGTGTAGTAGCGGTGTACAGTATAGTAGCGCTCTCAGTGTAGTAGCGGTGTACAGTATAGTAGCGCTCAGTGTAGTAGCGGTGTACAGTATAGTAGCGCTCAGTGTAGTAGCGGTGTACAGTATAGTAGCGCTCAGTGTAGTAGCGGTGTACAGTATAGTAGCACTCTCAGTGTAGTAGCGGTGTACAGTATAGTAGCTCTCAGTGTAGTAGCGGTGTACAGTATAGTAGCGCTCTCAGTGTAGTAGCGGTGTACAGTATAGTAGCTCTCAGTGTAGTAGCGGTGTACAGTATAGTAGCTCTCAGTGTAGTAGCGGTGTACAGTATAGTAGCGCTCAGTGTAGTAGCGGTGTACAGTATAGTAGCACTCTCAGTGTAGTAGCGGTGTACAGTATAGTAGCGCTCTCAGTGTAGTAGCGGTGTACAGTATAGTAGCTCTCAGTGTAGTAGCGGTGTACAGTATAGTAGCTCTCAGTGTAGTAGCAGTGTACAGTATAGTAGCTCTCAGTGTAGTAGCGGTGTACAGTATAGTAGCGCTCAGTGTAGTAGCGGTGTACAGTATAGTAGCTCTCAGTGTAGTAGCGGTGTACAGTATAGTAGCTCTCAGTGTAGTAGCGGTGTACAGTATAGTAGCGCTCAGTGTAGTAGCGGTGTACAGTATAGTAGCTCTCAGTGTAGTAGCGGTGTACAGTATAGTAGCTCTCAGTGTAGTAGCGGTGTACAGTATAGTAGCTCTCAGTGTAGTAGCGGTGTACAGTATAGTAGCTCTCAGTGTAGTAGCGGTGTACAGTATAGTAGCGCTCTCAGTGTAGTAGCGGTGTACAGTATAGTAGCGCTCTCAGTGTAGTAGCGGTGTACAGTATAGTAGCGCTCTCAGTGTAGTAGCGGTGTACAGTATAGTAGCGCTCAGTGTAGTAGCGGTGTACAGTATAGTAGCGCTCTCAGTGTAGTAGCGGTGTACAGTATAGTAGCGCTCTCAGTGTAGTAGCGGTGTACAGTATAGTAGCACTCTCAGTGTAGTAGCGGTGTAAAGTATAGTAGCACTCTCAGTGTAGTAGCGGTGTACAGTATAGTAGCTCTCAGTGTAGTAGCGGTGTACAGTATAGTAGCGCTCTCAGTGTAGTAGCGGTGTACAGTATAGTAGCGCTCAGTGTAGTAGCGGTGTACAGTATAGTAGCGCTCTCAGTGTAGTAGCGGTGTACAGTATAGTAGCGCTCAGTGTAGTAGCGGTGTACAGTATAGTAGCGCTCAGTGTAGTAGCGGTGTACAGTATAGTAGCGCTCTCAGTGTAGTAGCGGTGTACAGTATAGTAGCGCTCTCAGTGTAGTAGCTGTGTACAGTATAGTAGCGCTCAGTGTAGTAGCGGTGTACAGTATAGTAGCACTCTCAGTGTAGTAGCGGTGTACAGTATAGTAGCTCTCAGTGTAGTAGCGGTGTACAGTATAGTAGCGCTCAGTGTAGTAGCGGTGTACAGTATAGTAGCTCTCAGTGTAGTAGCGGTGTACAGTATAGTAGCTCTCAGTGTAGTAGCGGTGTACAGTATAGTAGCGCTCTCAGTGTAGTAGCGGTGTACAGTATAGTAGCGCTCAGTGTAGTAGCGGTGTACAGTATAGTAGCGCTCTCAGTGTAGTAGCGGTGTACAGTATAGTAGCGCTCTCAGTGTAGTAGCGGTGTACAGTATAGTAGCGCTCAGTGTAGTAGCGGTGTACAGTATAGTAGCGCTCAGTGTAGTAGCGGTGTACAGTATAGTAGCGCTCTCAGTGTAGTAGCGGTGTACAGTATAGTAGCGCTCTCAGTGTAGTAGCGGTGTACAGTATAGTAGCGCTCTCAGTGTAGTAGCGGTGTACAGTATAGTAGCGCTCAGTGTAGTAGCGGTGTACAGTATAGTAGCGCTCAGTGTAGTAGCGGTGTACAGTATAGTAGCGCTCAGTGTAGTAGCGGTGTACAGTATAGTAGCGCTCTCAGTGTAGTAGCGGTGTACAGTATAGTAGCGCTCTCAGTGTAGTAGCGGTGTACAGTATAGTAGCGCTCTCAGTGTAGTAGCGGTGTACAGTATAGTAGCGCTCTCAGTGTAGTAGCGGTGTACAGTATAGTAGCGCTCTCAGTGTAGTAGCGGTGTACAGTATAGTAGCGCTCAGTGTAGTAGCGGTGTACAGTATAGTAGCGCTCTCAGTGTAGTAGCGGTGTACAGTATAGTAGCGCTCTCAGTGTAGTAGCGGTGTACAGTATAGTAGCGCTCTCAGTGTAGTAGCGGTGTACAGTATAGTAGCGCTCAGTGTAGTAGCGGTGTACAGTATAGTAGCACTCTCAGTGTAGTAGCGGTGTACAGTATAGTAGCTCTCAGTGTAGTAGCGGTGTACAGTATAGTAGCGCTCTCAGTGTAGTAGCGGTGTACAGTATAGTAGCGCTCTCAGTGTAGTAGCGGTGTACAGTATAGTAGCGCTCTCAGTGTAGTAGCGGTGTACAGTATAGTAGCGCTCTCAGTGTAGTAGCGGTGTACAGTATAGTAACACTCTCAGTGTAGTAGCGGTGTACAGTATAGTAGCGCTCAGTGTAGTAGCGGTGTACAGTATAGTAGCACTCTCAGTGTAGTAGCGGTGTACAGTATAGTAGCGCTCAGTGTAGTAGCGGTGTACAGTATAGTAGCGCTCAGTGTAGTAGCGGTGTACAGTATAGTAGCGCTCTCAGTGTAGTAGCGGTGTACAGTATAGTAGCGCTCTCAGTGTAGTAGCGGTGTACAGTATAGTAACACTCTCAGTGTAGTAGCGGTGTACAGTATAGTAGCGCTCTCAGTGTAGTAGCGGTGTACAGTATAGTAGCTCTCAGTGTAGTAGCGGTGTACAGTATAGTAGCACTCTCAGTGTAGTAGCGGTGTACAGTATAGTAGCTCTCAGTGTAGTAGCGGTGTACAGTATAGTAGCTCTCAGTGTAGTAGCGGTGTACAGTATAGTAGCACTCTCAGTGTAGTAGCGGTGTACAGTATAGTAGCTCTCAGTGTAGTAGCGGTGTACAGTATAGTAGCGCTCTCAGTGTAGTAGCGGTGTACAGTATAGTAGCGCTCTGTGTAGTAGCGGTGTACAGTATAGTAGCTCTCAGTGTAGTAGCGGTGTACAGTATAGTAGCGCTCTCAGTGTAGTAGCGGTGTACAGTATAGTAGCACTCTCAGTGTAGTAGCGGTGTACAGTATAGTAGCGCTCAGTGTAGTAGCGGTGTACAGTATAGTAGCACTCTCAGTGTAGTAGCGGTGTACAGTATAGTAGCGCTCTCAGTGTAGTAGCGGTGTACAGTATAGTAGCGCTCAGTGTAGTAGCGGTGTGCAGTATAGTAGCGCTCTCAGTGTAGTAGCGGTGTACAGTATAGTAGCGCTCTCAGTGTAGTAGCGGTGTACAGTATAGTAGCGCTCTCAGTGTAGTAGCGGTGTACAGTATAGTAGCGCTCTGTGTAGTAGCGGTGTACAGTATAGTAGCTCTCAGTGTAGTAGCGGTGTACAGTATAGTAGCGCTCTCAGTGTAGTAGCGGTGTACAGTATAGTAACACTCTCAGTGTAGTAGCGGTGTACAGTATAGTAGCGCTCTCAGTGTAGTAGCGGTGTACAGTATAGTAGCGCTCTCAGTGTAGTAGCGGTGTACAGTATAGTAGCGCTCTCAGTGTAGTAGCGGTGTACAGTATAGTAGCTCTCAGTGTAGTAGCGGTGTACAGTATAGTAGCTCTCAGTGTAGTAGCGGTGTACAGTATAGTAGCGCTCTCAGTGTAGTAGCGGTGTACAGTATAGTAGCGCTCTCAGTGTAGTAGCGGTGTACAGTATAGTAGCGCTCTCAGTGTAGTAGCGGTGTACAGTATAGTAGCGCTCTCAGTGTAGTAGCGGTGTACAGTATAGTAGCGCTCAGTGTAGTAGCGGTGTACAGTATAGTAGCTCTCAGTGTAGTAGCGGTGTACAATATAGTAGCTCTCAGTGTAGTAGCTGTGTACAGTATAGTAGCGCTCTGTGTAGTAGCGGTGTACAGTATAGTAGCTCTCAGTGTAGAAGCGGTGTACAGTATAGTAGCGCTCTCAGTGTAGTAGCGGTGTACAGTATAGTAACACTCTCAGTGTAGTAGCGGTGTACAGTATAGTAGCGCTCTCAGTGTAGTAGCGGTGTACAGTATAGTAGCGCTCTCAGTGTAGTAGCGGTGTACAGTATAGTAGCGCTCTCAGTGTAGTAGCGGTGTACAGTATAGTAGCTCTCAGTGTAGTAGCGGTGTACAGTATAGTAGCTCTCAGTGTAGTAGCGGTGTACAGTATAGTAGCGCTCTCAGTGTAGTAGCGGTGTACAGTATAGTAGCGCTCTCAGTGTAGTAGCGGTGTACAGTATAGTAGCGCTCTCAGTGTAGTAGCGGTGTACAGTATAGTAGCGCTCTCAGTGTAGTAGCGGTGTACAGTATAGTAGCGCTCAGTGTAGTAGCGGTGTACAGTATAGTAGCTCTCAGTGTAGTAGCGGTGTACAATATAGTAGCTCTCAGTGTAGTAGCTGTGTACAGTATAGTAGCGCTCAGTGTAGTAGCGGTGTACAGTATAGTAGCGCTCAGTGTAGTAGCGGTGTACAGTATAGTAGCACTCTCAGTGTAGTAGCGGTATACAGTATAGTAGCACTCTCAGTGTAGTAGCGGTGTACAGTATAGTAGCGCTCTCAGTGTAGTAGCGGTGTACAGTATAGTAGCGCTCAGTGTAGTAGCGGTGTACAGTATAGTAGCGCTCTCAGTGTAGTAGCGGTGTACAGTATAGTAGCGCTCAGTGTAGTAGCGGTGTACAGTATAGTAGCGCTCAGTGTAGTAGCGGTGTACAGTATAGTAGCGCTCAGTGTAGTAGCGGTGTACAGTATAGTAGCTCTCAGTGTAGTAGCGGTGTACAGTATAGTAGCTCTCAGTGTAGTAGCGGTGTACAGTATAGTAGCTCTCAGTGTAGTAGCGGTGTACAGTATAGTAGCACTCTCAGTGTAGTAGCGGTGTACAGTATAGTAGCTCTCAGTGTAGTAGCGGTGTACAGTATAGTAGCTCTCAGTGTAGTAGCGGTGTACAGTATAGTAGCTCTCAGTGTAGTAGCGGTGTACAGTATAGTAGCGCTCTCAGTGTAGTAGCGGTGTACAGTATAGTAGCGCTCTCAGTGTAGTAGCGGTGTACAGTATAGTAGCGCTCTCAGTGTAGTAGCGGTGTACAGTATAGTAGCTCTCAGTGTAGTAGCGGTGTACAGTATAGTAGCGCTCTCAGTGTAGTAGCGGTGTACAGTATAGTAGCACTCTCAGTGTAGTAGCGGTGTACAGTATAGTAGCGCTCAGTGTAGTAGCGGTGTACAGTATAGTAGCTCTCAGTGTAGTAGCGGTGTACAGTATAGTAGCTCTCAGTGTAGTAGCGGTGTACAGTATAGTAGCTCTCAGTGTAGTAGCGGTGTACAGTATAGTAGCTCTCAGTGTAGTAGCGGTGTACAGTATAGTAGCGCTCAGTGTAGTAGCGGTGTACAGTATAGTAGCGCTCAGTGTAGTAGCGGTGTACAGTATAGTAGCGCTCTCAGTGTAGTAGCGGTGTACAGTATAGTAGCTCTCAGTGTAGTAGCGGTGTACAGTATAGTAGCGCTCAGTGTAGTAGCGGTGTACAGTATAGTAGCGCTCAGTGTAGTAGCGGTGTACAGTATAGTAGCGCTCTCAGTGTAGTAGCGGTGTACAGTATAGTAGCACTCTCAGTGTAGTAGCGGTGTACAGTATAGTAGCTCTCAGTGTAGTAGCGGTGTACAGTATAGTAGCTCTCAGTGTAGTAGCGGTGTACAGTATAGTAGCTCTCAGTGTAGTAGCGGTGTACAGTATAGTAGCTCTCAGTGTAGTAGCGGTGTACAGTATAGTAGCGCTCTCAGTGTAGTAGCGGTGTACAGTATAGTAGCGCTCTCAGTGTAGTAGCGGTGTACAGTATAGTAGCTCTCAGTGTAGTAGCGGTGTACAGTATAGTAGCGCTCTCAGTGTAGTAGCGGTGTACAGTATAGTAGCTCTCAGTGTAGTAGCGGTGTACAGTATAGTAGCTCTCAGTGTAGTAGCGGTGTACAGTATAGTAGCTCTCAGTGTAGTAGCGGTGTACAGTATAGTAGCGCTCAGTGTAGTAGCGGTGTACAGTATAGTAGCTCTCAGTGTAGTAGCGGTGTACAGTATAGTAGCGCTCAGTGTAGTAGCGGTGTACAGTATAGTAGCTCTCAGTGTAGTAGCGGTGTACAGTATAGTAGCGCTCAGTGTAGTAGCGGTGTACAGTATAGTAGCACTCTCAGTGTAGTAGCGGTGTACAGTATAGTAGCACTCTCAGTGTAGTAGCTGTGTACAGTATAGTAGCGCTCTCAGTGTAGTAGCGGTGTACAGTATAGTAGCTCTCAGTGTAGTAGCGGTGTACAGTATAGTAGCGCTCAGTGTAGTAGCGGTGTACAGTATAGTAGCGCTCAGTGTAGTAGCGGTGTACAGTATAGTAGCGCTCTCAGTGTAGTAGCGGTGTACAGTATAGTAGCGCTCTCAGTGTAGTAGCGGTGTACAGTATAGTAGCACTCTCAGTGTAGTAGCGGTGTACAGTATAGTAGCTCTCAGTGTAGTAGCGGTGTACAGTATAGTAGCGCTCTCAGTGTAGTAGCGGTGTACAGTATAGTAACGCTCTCAGTGTAGTAGCGGTGTACAGTATAGTAGCGCTCTCAGTGTAGTAGCGGTGTACAGTATAGTAGCGCTCTCAGTGTAGTAGCGGTGTACAGTATAGTAGCGCTCTCAGTGTAGTAGCGGTGTACAGTATAGTAGCGCTCTCAGTGTAGTAGCGGTGTACAGTATAGTAGCGCTCTCAGTGTAGTAGCGGTGTACAGTATAGTAGCGCTCAGTGTAGTAGCGGTGTACAGTATAGTAGCACTCTCAGTGTAGTAGCTGTGTACAGTATAGTAGCGCTCTCAGTGTAGTAGCTGTGTACAGTATAGTAGCGCTCTCAGTGTAGTAGCAGTGTACAGTATAGTAGCGCTCTCAGTGTAGTAGCGGTGTACAGTATAGTAGCGCTCAGTGTAGTAGCTGTGTACAGTATAGTAGCGCTCTCAGTGTAGTAGCGGTGTACAGTATAGTAGCGCTCTCAGTGTAGTAGCGGTGTACAGTATAGTAGCTCTCAGTGTAGTAGCGGTGTACAGTATAGTAGCACTCTCAGTGTAGTAGCTGTGTACAGTATAGTAGCGCTCTCAGTGTAGTAGCGGTGTACAGTATAGTAGCGCTCTCAGTGTAGTAGCGGTGTACAGTATAGTAGCGCTCAGTGTAGTAGCGGTGTACAGTATAGTAGCACTCTCAGTGTAGTAGCAGTGTACAGTATAGTAGCGCTCTCAGTGTAGTAGCGGTGTACAGTATAGTAGCGCTCAGTGTAGTAGCGGTGTACAGTATAGTAGCGCTCTCAGTGTAGTAGCGGTGTACAGTATAGTAGCACTCAGTGTAGTAGCGGTGTACAGTATAGTAGCGCTCTCAGTGTAGTAGCGGTGTACAGTATAGTAGCGCTCTCAGTGTAGTAGCGGTGTACAGTATAGTAGCTCTCAGTGTAGTAGCGGTGTACAGTATAGTAGCTCTCAGTGTAGTAGCGGTGTACAGTATAGTAGCACTCTCAGTGTAGTAGCGGTGTACAGTATAGTAGCTCTCAGTGTAGTAGCGGTGTACAGTATAGTAACACTCTCAGTGTAGTAGCGGTGTACAGTATAGTAGCTCTCAGTGTAGTAGCGGTGTACAGTATAGTAGCGCTCTGTGTAGTAGCGGTGTACAGTATAGTAGCGCTCAGTGTAGTAGCGGTGTACAGTATAGTAGCGCTCAGTGTAGTAGCGGTGTACAGTATAGTAGCGCTCTCAGTGTAGTAGCGGTGTACAGTATAGTAGCGCTCAGTGTAGTAGCGGTGTACAGTATAGTAGCACTCTCAGTGTAGTAGCGGTGTACAGTATAGTAGCACTCAGTGTAGTAGCGGTGTACAGTATAGTAGCGCTCTCAGTGTAGTAGCGGTGTACAGTATAGTAGCGCTCTCAGTGTAGTAGCGGTGTACAGTATAGTAGCGCTCTGTGTAGTAGCGGTGTACAGTATAGTAGCGCTCAGTGTAGTAGCGGTGTACAGTATAGTAGCACTCTCAGTGTAGTAGCGGTGTACAGTATAGTAGCGCTCTCAGTGTAGTAGCTGTGTACAGTATAGTAGCGCTCTCAGTGTAGTAGCGGTGTACAGTATAGTAGCGCTCTCAGTGTAGTAGCGGTGTACAGTATAGTAGCGCTCTCAGTGTAGTAGCGGTGTACAGTATAGTAGCTCTCAGTGTAGTAGCGGTGTACAGTATAGTAGCTCTCAGTGTAGTAGCGGTGTACAGTATAGTAGCACTCTCAGTGTAGTAGCGGTGTACAGTATAGTAGCGCTCTGTGTAGTAGCGGTGTACAGTATAGTAGCGCTCAGTGTAGTAGCGGTGTACAGTATAGTAGCGCTCAGTGTAGTAGCGGTGTACAGTATAGTAGCGCTCTCAGTGTAGTAGCGGTGTACAGTATAGTAGCGCTCTCAGTGTAGTAGCGGTGTACAGTATAGTAGCACTCTCAGTGTAGTAGCGGTGTACAGTATAGTAGCTCTCAGTGTAGTAGCGGTGTACAGTATAGTAGCGCTCAGTGTAGTAGCGGTGTACAGTATAGTAGCACTCTCAGTGTAGTAGCGGTGTACAGTATAGTAGCTCTCAGTGTAGTAGCGGTGTACAGTATAGTAGCGCTCTCAGTGTAGTAGCGGTGTACAGTATAGTAGCACTCAGTGTAGTAGCGGTGTACAGTATAGTAGCGCTCTCAGTGTAGTAGCGGTGTACAGTATAGTAGCGCTCAGTGTAGTAGCGGTGTACAGTATAGTAGCGCTCTCAGTGTAGTAGCGGTGTACAGTATAGTAGCACTCAGTGTAGTAGCGGTGTACAGTATAGTAGCACTCTCAGTGTAGTAGCGGTGTACAGTATAGTAGCGCTCAGTGTAGTAGCGGTGTACAGTATAGTAGCGCTCTCAGTGTAGTAGCGGTGTACAGTATAGTAGCACTCTCAGTGTAGTAGCTGTGTACAGTATAGTAGCGCTCAGTGTAGTAGCGGTGTACAGTATAGTAGCGCTCAGTGTAGTAGCGGTGTACAGTATAGTAGCGCTCTCAGTGTAGTAGCGGTGTACAGTATAGTAGCTCTCAGTGTAGTAGCGGTGTACAGTATAGTAGCGCTCAGTGTAGTAGCGGTGTACAGTATAGTAGCGCTCTCAGTGTAGTAGCGGTGTACAGTATAGTAGCGCTCTCAGTGTAGTAGCGGTGTACAGTATAGTAGCACTCTCAGTGTAGTAGCTGTGTACAGTATAGTAGCGCTCTCAGTGTAGTAGCGGTGTACAGTATAGTAGCGCTCTCAGTGTAGTAGCGGTGTACAGTATAGTAGCGCTCTCAGTGTAGTAGCTGTGTACAGTATAGTAGCGCTCTCAGTGTAGTAGCGGTGTACAGTATAGTAGCTCTCTGTGTAGTAGCGGTGTACAGTATAGTAGCGCTCTCAGTGTAGTAGCGGTGTACAGTATAGTAGCTCTCTGTGTAGTAGCGGTGTACAGTATAGTAGCGCTCTCAGTGTAGTAGCGGTGTACAGTATAGTAGCGCTCTGTGTAGTAGCGGTGTACAGTATAGTAGCGCTCTCAGTGTAGTAGCGGTGTACAGTATAGTAGCGCTCTCAGTGTAGTAGCGGTGTACAGTATAGTAGCGCTCTCAGTGTAGTAGCGGTGTACAGTATAGTAGCTCTCAGTGTAGTAGCGGTGTACAGTATAGTAGCGCTCTCAGTGTAGTAGCGGTGTACAGTATAGTAGCGCTCAGTGTAGTAGCGGTGTACAGTATAGTAGCGCTCTCAGTGTAGTAGCGGTGTACAGTATAGTAGCTCTCAGTGTAGTAGCGGTGTACAGTATAGTAGCTCTCAGTGTAGTAGCGGTGTACAGTATAGTAGCGCTCTCAGTGTAGTAGCTGTGTACAGTATAGTAGCGCTCAGTGTAGTAGCGGTGTACAGTATAGTAGCGCTCTCAGTGTAGTAGCGGTGTACAGTATAGTAGCTCTCAGTGTAGTAGCGGTGTACAGTATAGTAGCTCTCAGTGTAGTAGCGGTGTACAGTATAGTAGCTCTCAGTGTAGTAGCTGTGTACAGTATAGTAGCACTCTCAGTGTAGTAGCGGTGTACAGTATAGTAGCTCTCAGTGTAGTAGCGGTGTACAGTATAGTAGCGCTCTCAGTGTAGTAGCGGTGTACAGTATAGTAGCGCTCAGTGTAGTAGCGGTGTACAGTATAGTAGCGCTCAGTGTAGTAGCGGTGTACAGTATAGTAGCTCTCAGTGTAGTAGCGGTGTACAGTATAGTAGCTCTCAGTGTAGTAGCGGTGTACAGTATAGTAGCGCTCTCAGTGTAGTAGCGGTGTACAGTATAGTAGCTCTCAGTGTAGTAGCTGTGTACAGTATAGTAGCGCTCAGTGTAGTAGCGGTGTACAGTATAGTAGCTCTCAGTGTAGTAGCGGTGTACAGTATAGTAGCACTCTCAGTGTAGTAGCGGTGTACAGTATAGTAGCGCTCTCAGTGTAGTAGCGGTGTACAGTATAGTAGCACTCTCAGTGTAGTAGCGGTGTACAGTATAGTAGCGCTCTCAGTGTAGTAGCGGTGTACAGTATAGTAGCGCTCAGTGTAGTAGCGGTGTACAGTATAGTAGCGCTCAGTGTAGTAGCGGTGTACAGTATAGTAGCGCTCAGTGTAGTAGCGGTGTACAGTATAGTAGCGCTCAGTGTAGTAGCGGTGTACAGTATAGTAGCGCTCTCAGTGTAGTAGCGGTGTACAGTATAGTAGCTCTCAGTGTAGTAGCGGTGCACAGTATAGTAGCTCTCAGTGTAGTAGCGGTGTACAGTATAGTAGCGCTCTCAGTGTAGTAGCGGTGTACAGTATAGTAGCACTCTCAGTGTAGTAGCGGTGTACAGTATAGTAGCGCTCTCAGTGTAGTAGCGGTGTACAGTATAGTAGCTCTCAGTGTAGTAGCGGTGTACAGTATAGTAGCGCTCTCAGTGTAGTAGCGGTGTACAGTATAGTAGCGCTCTCAGTGTAGTAGCGGTGTACAGTATAGTAGCGCTCAGTGTAGTAGCGGTGTACAGTATAGTAGCTCTCAGTGTAGTAGCGGTGTACAGTATAGTAGCTCTCAGTGTAGTAGCGGTGTACAGTATAGTAGCACTCTCAGTGTAGTAGCGGTGTACAGTATAGTAGCTCTCAGTGTAGTAGCGGTGTACAGTATAGTAGCGCTCTCAGTGTAGTAGCGGTGTACAGTATAGTAGCACTCTCAGTGTAGTAGCGGTGTACAGTATAGTAGCACTCTCAGTGTAGTAGCGGTGTACAGTATAGTAGCACTCTCAGTGTAGTAGCGGTGTACAGTATAGTAGCACTCTCAGTGTAGTAGCGGTGTACAGTATAGTAGCTCTCAGTGTAGTAGCGGTGTACAGTATAGTAGCGCTCTCAGTGTAGTAGCGGTGTACAGTATAGTAGCTCTCAGTGTAGTAGCGGTGTACAGTATAGTAGCGCTCTCAGTGTAGTAGCGGTGTACAGTATAGTAGCTCTCAGTGTAGTAGCGGTGTACAGTATAGTAGCGCTCTCAGTGTAGTAGCGGTGTACAGTATAGTAGCGCTCTCAGTGTAGTAGCGGTGTACAGTATAGTAGCTCTCAGTGTAGTAGCGGTGTACAATATAGTAGCTCTCAGTGTAGTAGCGGTGTACAGTATAGTAGCTCTCAGTGTAGTAGCGGTGTACAGTATAGTAGCGCTCAGTGTAGTAGCGGTGTACAGTATAGTAGCACTCTCAGTGTAGTAGCGGTGTACAGTATAGTAGCGCTCTCAGTGTAGTAGCGGTGTACAGTATAGTAGCGCTCTCAGTGTAGTAGCGGTGTACAGTATAGTAGCGCTCAGTGTAGTAGCGGTATACAGTATAGTAGCACTCTCAGTGTAGTAGCGGTGTACAGTATAGTAGCACTCTCAGTGTAGTAGCGGTGTACAGTATAGTAGCGCTCTCAGTGTAGTAGCGGTGTACAGTATAGTAGCGCTCTCAGTGTAGTAGCGGTGTACAGTATAGTAGCGCTCAGTGTAGTAGCGGTGTACAGTATAGTAGCACTCTCAGTGTAGTAGCGGTGTACAGTATAGTAGCGCTCTCAGTGTAGTAGCGGTGTACAGTATAGTAGCGCTCTCAGTGTAGTAGCGGTGTACAGTATAGTAGCGCTCTGTGTAGTAGCGGTGTACAGTATAGTAGCTCTCAGTGTAGTAGCGGTGTACAGTATAGTAGCGCTCTCAGTGTAGTAGCGGTGTACAGTATAGTAGCTCTCAGTGTAGTAGCGGTGTACAGTATAGTAGCGCTCTCAGTGTAGTAGCGGTGTACAGTATAGTAGCGCTCTCAGTGTAGTAGCGGTGTACAGTATAGTAGCACTCTCAGTGTAGTAGCGGTGTACAGTATAGTAGCTCTCAGTGTAGTAGCGGTGTACAGTATAGTAGCACTCTCAGTGTAGTAGCGGTGTACAGTATAGTAGCTCTCAGTGTAGTAGCGGTGTACAGTATAGTAGCTCTCAGTGTAGTAGCGGTGTACAGTATAGTAGCACTCTCAGTGTAGTAGCGGTGTACAGTATAGTAGCGCTCTCAGTGTAGTAGCGGTGTACAGTATAGTAGCGCTCTCAGTGTAGTAGCGGTGTACAGTATAGTAGCGCTCTCAGTGTAGTAGCGGTGTACAGTATAGTAGCGCTCTCAGTGTAGTAGCGGTGTACAGTATAGTAGCACTCTCAGTGTAGTAGCGGTGTACAGTATAGTAGCGCTCTCAGTGTAGTAGCGGTGTACAGTATAGTAGCACTCTCAGTGTAGTAGCGGTGTACAGTATAGTAGCGCTCTCAGTGTAGTAGCGGTGTACAGTATAGTAGCGCTCTCAGTGTAGTAGCGGTGTACAGTATAGTAGCGCTCTGTGTAGTAGCTGTGTACAGTATAGTAGCGCTCTCAGTGTAGTAGCGGTGTACAGTATAGTAGCGCTCTGTGTAGTAGCGGTGTACAGTATAGTAGCGCTCTCAGTGTAGTAGCGGTGTACAGTATAGTAGCGCTCTCAGTGTAGTAGCGGTGTACAGTATAGTAGCGCTCTCAGTGTAGTAGCGGTGTACAGTATAGTAGCGCTCTCAGTGTAGTAGCGGTGTACAGTATAGTAGCGCTCTCAGTGTAGTAGCGGTGTACAGTATAGTAGCTCTCAGTGTAGTAGCGGTGTACAGTATAGTAGCGCTCTCAGTGTAGTAGCGGTGTACAGTATAGTAGCTCTCAGTGTAGTAGCGGTGTACAGTATAGTAGCTCTCAGTGTAGTAGCGGTGTACAGTATAGTAGCTCTCAGTGTAGTAGCTGTGTACAGTATAGTAGCACTCTCAGTGTAGTAGCGGTGTACAGTATAGTAGCTCTCAGTGTAGTAGCGGTGTACAGTATAGTAGCGCTCTCAGTGTAGTAGCGGTGTACAGTATAGTAGCGCTCAGTGTAGTAGCGGTGTACAGTATAGTAGCTCTCAGTGTAGTAGCGGTGTACAGTATAGTAGCACTCTCAGTGTAGTAGCGGTGTACAGTATAGTAGCGCTCTCAGTGTAGTAGCGGTGTACAGTATAGTAGCACTCTCAGTGTAGTAGCGGTGTACAGTATAGTAGCGCTCTCAGTGTAGTAGCGGTGTACAGTATAGTAGCGCTCTCAGTGTAGTAGCGGTGTACAGTATAGTAGCTCTCAGTGTAGTAGCGGTGTACAGTATAGTAGCGCTCTCAGTGTAGTAGCGGTGTACAGTATAGTAGCTCTCAGTGTAGTAGCGGTGTACAGTATAGTAGCACTCAGTGTAGTAGCTGTGTACAGTATAGTAGCGCTCAGTGTAGTAGCGGTGTACAGTATAGTAGCGCTCAGTGTAGTAGCGGTGTACAGTATAGTAGCGCTCAGTGTAGTAGCGGTGTACAGTATAGTAGCGCTCTCAGTGTAGTAGCGGTGTACAGTATAGTAGCTCTCAGTGTAGTAGCGGTGCACAGTATAGTAGCTCTCAGTGTAGTAGCGGTGTACAGTATAGTAGCGCTCTCAGTGTAGTAGCGGTGTACAGTATAGTAGCACTCTCAGTGTAGTAGCGGTGTACAGTATAGTAGCACTCTCAGTGTAGTAGCGGTGTACAGTATAGTAGCGCTCTCAGTGTAGTAGCGGTGTACAGTATAGTAGCTCTCAGTGTAGTAGCGGTGTACAGTATAGTAGCGCTCTCAGTGTAGTAGCGGTGTACAGTATAGTAGCGCTCAGTGTAGTAGCGGTGTACAGTATAGTAGCGCTCAGTGTAGTAGCGGTGTACAGTATAGTAGCGCTCAGTGTAGTAGCGGTGTACAGTATAGTAGCGCTCAGTGTAGTAGCGGTGTACAGTATAGTAACACTCTCAGTGTAGTAGCGGTGTACAGTATAGTAGCTCTCAGTGTAGTAGCGGTGTACAGTATAGTAGCTCTCAGTGTAGTAGCGGTGTACAGTATAGTAGCACTCTCAGTGTAGTAGCGGTGTACAGTATAGTAGCACTCTCAGTGTAGTAGCGGTGTACAGTATAGTAGCACTCTCAGTGTAGTAGCTGTGTACAGTATAGTAGCTCTCAGTGTAGTAGCGGTGTACAGTATAGTAGCTCTCAGTGTAGTAGCGGTGTACAGTATAGTAGCTCTCAGTGTAGTAGCGGTGTACAGTATAGTAGCACTCTCAGTGTAGTAGCGGTGTACAGTATAGTAGCTCTCAGTGTAGTAGCGGTGTACAGTATAGTAGCGCTCTCAGTGTAGTAGCGGTGTACAGTATAGTAGCACTCTCAGTGTAGTAGCGGTGTACAGTATAGTAGCACTCTCAGTGTAGTAGCGGTGTACAGTATAGTAGCGCTCTCAGTGTAGTAGCGGTGTACAGTATAGTAGCTCTCAGTGTAGTAGCGGTGTACAGTATAGTAGCGCTCTCAGTGTAGTAGCGGTGTACAGTATAGTAGCGCTCTCAGTGTAGTAGCGGTGTACAGTATAGTAGCTCTCAGTGTAGTAGCGGTGTACAATATAGTAGCTCTCAGTGTAGTAGCGGTGTACAGTATAGTAGCTCTCAGTGTAGTAGCGGTGTACAGTATAGTAGCGCTCAGTGTAGTAGCGGTGTACAGTATAGTAGCACTCTCAGTGTAGTAGCGGTGTACAGTATAGTAGCGCTCTCAGTGTAGTAGCGGTGTACAGTATAGTAGCGCTCTCAGTGTAGTAGCGGTGTACAGTATAGTAGCGCTCAGTGTAGTAGCGGTATACAGTATAGTAGCACTCTCAGTGTAGTAGCGGTGTACAGTATAGTAGCGCTCTCAGTGTAGTAGCGGTGTACAGTATAGTAGCGCTCTCAGTGTAGTAGCGGTGTACAGTATAGTAGCGCTCTCAGTGTAGTAGCGGTGTACAGTATAGTAGCGCTCAGTGTAGTAGCTGTGTACAGTATAGTAGCACTCTCAGTGTAGTAGCTGTGTACAGTATAGTAGCACTCTCAGTGTAGTAGCGGTGTACAGTATAGTAGCGCTCTCAGTGTAGTAGCGGTGTACAGTATAGTAGCGCTCTCAGTGTAGTAGCGGTGTACAGTATAGTAGCGCTCTGTGTAGTAGCGGTGTACAGTATAGTAGCTCTCAGTGTAGTAGCGGTGTACAGTATAGTAGCGCTCTCAGTGTAGTAGCGGTGTACAGTATAGTAGCTCTCAGTGTAGTAGCGGTGTACAGTATAGTAGCGCTCTCAGTGTAGTAGCGGTGTACAGTATAGTAGCGCTCTCAGTGTAGTAGCAGTGTACAGTATAGTAGCGCTCAGTGTAGTAGCGGTGTACAGTATAGTAGCGCTCTCAGTGTAGTAGCGGTGTACAGTATAGTAGCTCTCAGTGTAGTAGCGGTGTACAGTATAGTAGCGCTCTCAGTGTAGTAGCGGTGTACAGTATAGTAGCGCTCTCAGTGTAGTAGCGGTGTACAGTATAGTAGCACTCTCAGTGTAGTAGCGGTGTACAGTATAGTAGCACTCTCAGTGTAGTAGCGGTGTACAGTATAGTAGCACTCTCAGTGTAGTAGCGGTGTACAGTATAGTAGCGCTCTCAGTGTAGTAGCGGTGTACAGTATAGTAGCGCTCAGTGTAGTAGCGGTGTACAGTATAGTAACACTCTCAGTGTAGTAGCGGTGTACGGTGTAGTAGCACTCTCAGTGTAGTAGCGGTGTACAGTATAGTAGCGCTCTCAGTGTAGTAGCGGTGTACAGTATAGTAGCACTCTCAGTGTAGTAGCGGTGTACAGTATAGTAGCTCTCAGTGTAGTAGCGGTGTACAGTATAGTAGCACTCTCAGTGTAGTAGCGGTGTACAGTATAGTAGCTCTCAGTGTAGTAGCGGTGTACAGTATAGTAGCTCTCAGTGTAGTAGCGGTGTACAGTATAGTAGCACTCTCAGTGTAGTAGCGGTGTACAGTATAGTAGCACTCTCAGTGTAGTAGCGGTGTACAGTATAGTAGCACTCTCAGTGTAGTAGCGGTGTACAGTATAGTAGCTCTCAGTGTAGTAGCGGTGTACAGTATAGTAGCGCTCTCAGTGTAGTAGCGGTGTACAGTATAGTAGCACTCTCAGTGTAGTAGCGGTGTACAGTATAGTAGCGCTCTCAGTGTAGTAGCGGTGTACAGTATAGTAGCGCTCTCAGTGTAGTAGCGGTGTACAGTATAGTAGCGCTCTGTGTAGTAGCTGTGTACAGTATAGTAGCGCTCTGTGTAGTAGCGGTGTACAGTATAGTAGCGCTCTCAGTGTAGTAGCGGTGTACAGTATAGTAGCTCTCAGTGTAGTAGCTGTGTACAGTATAGTAGCGCTCTCAGTGTAGTAGCGGTGTACAGTATAGTAGCGCTCTCAGTGTAGTAGCGGTGTACAGTATAGTAGCGCTCTCAGTGTAGTAGCGGTGTACAGTATAGTAGCTCTCAGTGTAGTAGCGGTGTACAGTATAGTAGCTCTCAGTGTAGTAGCGGTGTACAGTATAGTAGCTCTCAGTGTAGTAGCTGTGTACAGTATAGTAGCGCTCAGTGTAGTAGCGGTGTACAGTATAGTAGCGCTCAGTGTAGTAGCTGTGTACAGTATAGTAGCGCTCAGTGTAGTAGCGGTGTACAGTATAGTAGCGCTCAGTGTAGTAGCTGTGTACAGTATAGTAGCGCTCAGTGTAGTAGCGGTGTACAGTATAGTAGCGCTCAGTGTAGTAGCGGTGTACAGTATAGTAGCGCTCTCAGTGTAGTAGCGGTGTACAGTATAGTAGCGCTCTCAGTGTAGTAGCGGTGTACAGTATAGTAGCTCTCAGTGTAGTAGCGGTGTACAGTATAGTAGCGCTCAGTGTAGTAGCGGTGTACAGTATAGTAGCACTCTCAGTGTAGTAGCGGTGTACAGTATAGTAGCGCTCAGTGTAGTAGCGGTGTACAGTATAGTAGCGCTCAGTGTAGTAGCGGTGTACAGTATAGTAGCTCTCAGTGTAGTAGCGGTGTACAGTATAGTAGCACTCTCAGTGTAGTAGCGGTGTACAGTATAGTAGCGCTCTCAGTGTAGTAGCGGTGTACAGTATAGTAGCGCTCAGTGTAGTAGCGGTGTACAGTATAGTAGCTCTCAGTGTAGTAGCGGTGTACAGTATAGTAGCGCTCTCAGTGTAGTAGCGGTGTACAGTATAGTAGCACTCTCAGTGTAGTAGCGGTGTACAGTATAGTAGCTCTCAGTGTAGTAGCGGTGTACAGTATAGTAGCTCTCAGTGTAGTAGCGGTGTACAGTATAGTAGCGCTCTCAGTGTAGTAGCGGTGTACAGTATAGTAGCACTCTCAGTGTAGTAGCGGTGTACAGTATAGTAGCGCTCTGTGTAGTAGCGGTGTACAGTATAGTAGCGCTCTCAGTGTAGTAGCGGTGTACAGTATAGTAGCACTCTCAGTGTAGTAGCGGTGTACAGTATAGTAGCGCTCTCAGTGTAGTAGCGGTGTACAGTATAGTAGCGCTCTCAGTGTAGTAGCGGTGTACAGTATAGTAGCACTCTCAGTGTAGTAGCGGTGTACAGTATAGTAGCGCTCTCAGTGTAGTAGCGGTGTACAGTATAGTAGCACTCTCAGTGTAGTAGCGGTGTACAGTATAGTAGCGCTCAGTGTAGTAGCTGTGTACAGTATAGTAGCACTCAGTGTAGTAGCGGTGTACAGTATAGTAGCACTCTCAGTGTAGTAGCGGTGTACAGTATAGTAGCGCTCAGTGTAGTAGCGGTGTACAGTATAGTAGCGCTCTCAGTGTAGTAGCGGTGTACAGTATAGTAGCGCTCTCAGTGTAGTAGCGGTGTACAGTATAGTAGCACTCTCAGTGTAGTAGCGGTGTACAGTATAGTAGCGCTCAGTGTAGTAGCGGTGTACAGTATAGTAGCGCTCTCAGTGTAGTAGCAGTGTACAGTATAGTAGCGCTCTCAGTGTAGTAGCGGTGTACAGTATAGTAGCTCTCAGTGTAGTAGCGGTGTACAGTATAGTAGCGCTCAGTGTAGTAGCGGTGTACAGTATAGTAGCGCTCAGTGTAGTAGCGGTGTACAGTATAGTAGCGCTCAGTGTAGTAGCGGTGTACAGTATAGTAGCACTCTCAGTGTAGTAGCGGTGTACAGTATAGTAGCGCTCAGTGTAGTAGCGGTGTACAGTATAGTAGCACTCTCAGTGTAGTAGCGGTGTACAGTATAGTAGCACTCTCAGTGTAGTAGCGGTGTACAGTATAGTAGCTCTCAGTGTAGTAGCGGTGTACAGTATAGTAGCGCTCAGTGTAGTAGCGGTGTACAGTATAGTAGCGCTCTCAGTGTAGTAGCGGTGTACAGTATAGTAGCACTCTCAGTGTAGTAGCGGTGTACAGTATAGTAGCTCTCAGTGTAGTAGCGGTGTACAGTGTAGTAGCACTCTCAGTGTAGTAGCGGTGTACAGTATAGTAGCACTCTCAGTGTAGTAGCAGTGTACAGTATAGTAGCGCTCTCAGTGTAGTAGCGGTGTACAGTATAGTAGCGCTCAGTGTAGTAGCGGTGTACAGTATAGTAGCGCTCTCAGTGTAGTAGCGGTGTACAGTATAGTAGCTCTCAGTGTAGTAGCGGTGTACAGTATAGTAGCACTCTCAGTGTAGTAGCGGTGTACAGTATAGTAGCACTCTCAGTGTAGTAGCTGTGTACAGTATAGTAGCACTCTCAGTGTAGTAGCGGTGTACAGTATAGTAGCTCTCAGTGTAGTAGCGGTGTACAGTATAGTAGCGCTCTCAGTGTAGTAGCGGTGTACAGTATAGTAGCTCTCAGTGTAGTAGCGGTGTACAGTATAGTAGCGCTCTCAGTGTAGTAGCGGTGTACAGTATAGTAACACTCTCAGTGTAGTAGCGGTGTACAGTATAGTAGCTCTCAGTGTAGTAGCTGTGTACAGTATAGTAGCGCTCTCAGTGTAGTAGCGGTGTACAGTATAGTAGCTCTCAGTGTAGTAGCGGTGTACAGTATAGTAGCGCTCAGTGTAGTAGCGGTGTACAGTATAGTAGCGCTCTCAGTGTAGTAGCGGTGTACAGTATAGTAGCGCTCAGTGTAGTAGCGGTGTACAGTATAGTAGCGCTCAGTGTAGTAGCGGTGTACAGTATAGTAGCGCTCTCAGTGTAGTAGCGGTGTACAGTATAGTAGCTCTCAGTGTAGTAGCGGTGTACAGTATAGTAGCACTCTCAGTGTAGTAGCGGTGTACAGTATAGTAACACTCTCAGTGTAGTAGCGGTGTACAGTATAGTAGCGCTCTCAGTGTAGTAGCTGTGTACAGTATAGTAGCGCTCTCAGTGTAGTAGCGGTGTACAGTATAGTAGCGCTCAGTGTAGTAGCGGTGTACAGTATAGTAGCTCTCAGTGTAGTAGCTGTGTACAGTATAGTAGCGCTCTCAGTGTAGTAGCGGTGTACAGTATAGTAGCGCTCTCAGTGTAGTAGCGGTGTACAGTATAGTAGCGCTCTCAGTGTAGTAGCGGTGTACAGTATAGTAGCGCTCAGTGTAGTAGCGGTGTACAGTATAGTAGCGCTCTCAGTGTAGTAGCGGTGTACAGTATAGTAGCTCTCAGTGTAGTAGCGGTGTACAGTATAGTAGCGCTCTCAGTGTAGTAGCGGTGTACAGTATAGTAGCACTCAGTGTAGTAGCGGTGTACAGTATAGTAGCTCTCAGTGTAGTAGCGGTGTACAGTATAGTAGCGCTCTCAGTGTAGTAGCGGTGTACAGTATAGTAGCGCTCAGTGTAGTAGCGGTATACAGTATAGTAGCACTCTCAGTGTAGTAGCGGTGTACAGTATAGTAGCGCTCTCAGTGTAGTAGCGGTGTACAGTATAGTAGCGCTCAGTGTAGTAGCGGTGTACAGTATAGTAGCTCTCAGTGTAGTAGCGGTGTACAGTATAGTAGCGCTCTCAGTGTAGTAGCGGTGTACAGTATAGTAGCGCTCTCAGTGTAGTAGCGGTGTACAGTATAGTAGCGCTCAGTGTAGTAGCGGTGTACAGTATAGTAGCGCTCAGTGTAGTAGCGGTGTACAGTATAGTAGCGCTCTCAGTGTAGTAGCTGTGTACAGTATAGTAGCGCTCTCAGTGTAGTAGCGGTGTACAGTATAGTAGCTCTCAGTGTAGTAGCGGTGTACAGTATAGTAGCGCTCTCAGTGTAGTAGCGGTGTACAGTATAGTAGCTCTCAGTGTAGTAGCGGTGTACAGTATAGTAGCGCTCTCAGTGTAGTAGCGGTGTACAGTATAGTAGCGCTCAGTGTAGTAGCGGTGTACAGTATAGTAGCTCTCAGTGTAGTAGCGGTGTACAGTATAGTAGCGCTCTCAGTGTAGTAGCGGTGTACAGTATAGTAACACTCTCAGTGTAGTAGCGGTGTACAGTATAGTAGCACTCTCAGTGTAGTAGCGGTGTACAGTATAGTAGCGCTCTCAGTGTAGTAGCGGTGTACAGTATAGTAGCTCTCAGTGTAGTAGCGGTGTACAGTATAGTAGCGCTCTCAGTGTAGTAGCGGTGTACAGTATAGTAGCTCTCAGTGTAGTAGCGGTGTACAGTATAGTAGCGCTCAGTGTAGTAGCGGTGTACAGTATAGTAGCACTCTCAGTGTAGTAGCGGTGTACAGTATAGTAGCGCTCTCAGTGTAGTAGCGGTGTACAGTATAGTAGCACTCTCAGTGTAGTAGCGGTGTACAGTATAGTAGCGCTCTCAGTGTAGTAGCGGTGTACAGTATAGTAGCTCTCAGTGTAGTAGCGGTGTACAGTATAGTAGCTCTCAGTGTAGTAGCGGTGTACAGTATAGTAGCTCTCAGTGTAGTAGCGGTGTACAGTATAGTAGCTCTCAGTGTAGTAGCGGTGTACAGTATAGTAGCGCTCTCAGTGTAGTAGCGGTGTACAGTATAGTAGCGCTCTCAGTGTAGTAGCGGTGTACAGTATAGTAGCTCTCAGTGTAGTAGCGGTGTACAGTATAGTAGCGCTCTCAGTGTAGTAGCGGTGTACAGTATAGTAGCGCTCTCTGTGTAGTAGCGGTGTACAGTATAGTAGCGCTCTCAGTGTAGTAGCGGTGTACAGTATAGTAGCACTCTCAGTGTAGTAGCGGTGTACAGTATAGTAGCTCTCAGTGTAGTAGCGGTGTACAGTATAGTAGCGCTCAGTGTAGTAGCGGTGTACAGTATAGTAGCACTCTCAGTGTAGTAGCGGTGTACAGTATAGTAGCGCTCAGTGTAGTAGCGGTGTACAGTATAGTAGCACTCTCAGTGTAGTAGCGGTGTACAGTATAGTAGCGCTCAGTGTAGTAGCGGTGTACAGTATAGTAGCGCTCTCAGTGTAGTAGCGGTGTACAGTATAGTAGCTCTCAGTGTAGTAGCGGTGTACAGTGTAGTAGCGCTCTCAGTGTAGTAGCGGTGTACAGTATAGTAGCACTCTGTGTAGTAGCGGTGTACAGTATAGTAGCGCTCTCAGTGTAGTAGCGGTGTACAGTATAGTAGCGCTCTCAGTGTAGTAGCGGTGTACAGTATAGTAGCGCTCAGTGTAGTAGCGGTGTACAGTATAGTAGCGCTCAGTGTAGTAGCGGTGTACAGTATAGTAGCGCTCAGTGTAGTAGCGGTGTACAGTATAGTAGCGCTCTCAGTGTAGTAGCGGTGTACAGTATAGTAGCTCTCAGTGTAGTAGCGGTGTACAGTATAGTAGCTCTCAGTGTAGTAGCGGTGTACAGTATAGTAGCGCTCTCAGTGTAGTAGCGGTGTACAGTATAGTAGCGCTCTCAGTGTAGTAGCTGTGTACAGTATAGTAGCGCTCTCAGTGTAGTAGCGGTGTACAGTATAGTAGCGCTCTCAGTGTAGTAGCAGTGTACAGTATAGTAGCGCTCTCAGTGTAGTAGCGGTGTACAGTATAGTAGCTCTCAGTGTAGTAGCGGTGTACAGTATAGTAGCGCTCTCAGTGTAGTAGCGGTGTACAGTATAGTAGCGCTCTGTGTAGTAGCGGTGTACAGTATAGTAGCTCTCAGTGTAGTAGCTGTGTACAGTATAGTAGCGCTCAGTGTAGTAGCGGTGTACAGTATAGTAGCACTCTCAGTGTAGTAGCGGTGTACAGTATAGTAGCACTCTCAGTGTAGTAGCGGTGTACAGTATAGTAGCTCTCAGTGTAGTAGCGGTGTACAGTATAGTAGCACTCTCAGTGTAGTAGCGGTGTACAGTATAGTAGCACTCTCAGTGTAGTAGCGGTGTACAGTATAGTAGCTCTCAGTGTAGTAGCGGTGTACAGTATAGTAGCGCTCTCAGTGTAGTAGCGGTGTACAGTATAGTAGCTCTCAGTGTAGTAGCGGTGTACAGTATAGTAGCACTCTCAGTGTAGTAGCTGTGTACAGTATAGTAGCACTCTCAGTGTAGTAGCGGTGTACAGTATAGTAGCGCTCAGTGTAGTAGCGGTGTACAGTATAGTAGCGCTCAGTGTAGTAGCGGTGTACAGTATAGTAGCGCTCAGTGTAGTAGCGGTGTACAGTATAGTAGCGCTCAGTGTAGTAGCGGTGTACAGTATAGTAGCGCTCAGTGTAGTAGCGGTGTACAGTATAGTAGCACTCTCAGTGTAGTAGCGGTGTACAGTATAGTAGCTCTCAGTGTAGTAGCGGTGTACAGTATAGTAGCGCTCTCAGTGTAGTAGCGGTGTACAGTATAGTAGCTCTCAGTGTAGTAGCGGTGTACAGTATAGTAGCGCTCTCAGTGTAGTAGCGGTGTACAGTATAGTAGCTCTCAGTGTAGTAGCGGTGTACAGTATAGTAACACTCTCAGTGTAGTAGCGGTGTACAGTATAGTAGCGCTCAGTGTAGTAGCGGTGTACAGTATAGTAGCGCTCTCAGTGTAGTAGCGGTGTACAGTATAGTAGCTCTCAGTGTAGTAGCGGTGTACAGTATAGTAGCGCTCAGTGTAGTAGCGGTGTACAGTATAGTAGCTCTCAGTGTAGTAGCGGTGTACAGTATAGTAACACTCTCAGTGTAGTAGCGGTGTACAGTATAGTAGCGCTCTCAGTGTAGTAGCGGTGTACAGTATAGTAGCACTCTCAGTGTAGTAGCTGTGTACAGTATAGTAGCACTCTCAGTGTAGTAGCGGTGTACAGTATAGTAGCGCTCAGTGTAGTAGCGGTGTACAGTATAGTAGCGCTCAGTGTAGTAGCGGTGTACAGTATAGTAGCGCTCTCAGTGTAGTAGCGGTGTACAGTATAGTAGCGCTCTCAGTGTAGTAGCGGTGTACAGTATAGTAGCGCTCTCAGTGTAGTAGCGGTGTACAGTATAGTAGCGCTCTCAGTGTAGTAGCGGTGTACAGTATAGTAGCGCTCTCAGTGTAGTAGCGGTGTACAGTATAGTAGCGCTCTCAGTGTAGTAGCGGTGTACAGTATAGTAGCGCTCTCAGTGTAGTAGCGGTGTACAGTATAGTAGCGCTCAGTGTAGTAGCGGTGTACAGTATAGTAGCTCTCAGTGTAGTAGCGGTGTACAGTATAGTAGCGCTCAGTGTAGTAGCGGTGTACAGTATAGTAGCGCTCAGTGTAGTAGCGGTGTACAGTATAGTAGCTCTCAGTGTAGTAGCAGTGTACAGTATAGTAGCTCTCAGTGTAGTAGCGGTGTACAGTATAGTAGCGCTCTCAGTGTAGTAGCGGTGTACAGTATAGTAGCGCTCAGTGTAGTAGCGGTGTACAGTATAGTAGCGCTCAGTGTAGTAGCGGTGTACAGTATAGTAGCGCTCTCAGTGTAGTAGCGGTGTACAGTATAGTAGCGCTCTCAGTGTAGTAGCGGTGTACAGTATAGTAGCGCTCTCAGTGTAGTAGCGGTGTACAGTATAGTAGCGCTCTCAGTGTAGTAGCGGTGTACAGTATAGTAGCGCTCTCAGTGTAGTAGCGGTGTACAGTATAGTAGCTCTCAGTGTAGTAGCGGTGTACAGTATAGTAGCGCTCTCAGTGTAGTAGCTGTGTACAGTATAGTAGCGCTCAGTGTAGTAGCGGTGTACAGTATAGTAGCACTCTCAGTGTAGTAGCGGTGTACAGTATAGTAGCTCTCAGTGTAGTAGCGGTGTACAGTATAGTAGCGCTCTCAGTGTAGTAGCGGTGTACAGTATAGTAGCGCTCAGTGTAGTAGCGGTGTACAGTATAGTAGCGCTCAGTGTAGTAGCGGTGTACAGTATAGTAGCGCTCAGTGTAGTAGCGGTGTACAGTATAGTAGCACTCTCAGTGTAGTAGCGGTGTACAGTATAGTAGCTCTCAGTGTAGTAGCGGTGTACAGTATAGTAGCGCTCTCAGTGTAGTAGCGGTGTACAGTATAGTAGCTCTCAGTGTAGTAGCGGTGTACAGTATAGTAGCGCTCTCAGTGTAGTAGCGGTGTACAGTATAGTAGCTCTCAGTGTAGTAGCGGTGTACAGTATAGTAGCGCTCTCAGTGTAGTAGCGGTGTACAGTATAGTAGCTCTCAGTGTAGTAGCGGTGTACAGTATAGTAGCGCTCTCAGTGTAGTAGCGGTGTACAGTATAGTAACGCTCTCAGTGTAGTAGCGGTGTACAGTATAGTAGCGCTCTCAGTGTAGTAGCGGTGTACAGTATAGTAGCTCTCAGTGTAGTAGCGGTGTACAGTATAGTAGCTCTCAGTGTAGTAGCGGTGTACAGTATAGTAGCACTCTCAGTGTAGTAGCGGTGTACAGTATAGTAGCTCTCAGTGTAGTAGCGGTGTACAGTATAGTAGCTCTCAGTGTAGTAGCGGTGTACAGTATAGTAGCTCTCAGTGTAGTAGCGGTGTACAGTATAGTAGCTCTCAGTGTAGTAGCGGTGTACAGTATAGTAGCTCTCAGTGTAGTAGCGGTGTACAGTATAGTAGCGCTCTCAGTGTAGTAGCGGTGTACAGTATAGTAGCGCTCTCAGTGTAGTAGCGGTGTACAGTATAGTAGCGCTCTCAGTGTAGTAGCGGTGTACAGTATAGTAGCTCTCAGTGTAGTAGCGGTGTACAGTGTAGTAGCGCTCTCAGTGTAGTAGCGGTGTACAGTATAGTAGCGCTCTCAGTGTAGTAGCGGTGTACAGTATAGTAGCGCTCTCAGTGTAGTAGCGGTGTACAGTATAGTAGCTCTCAGTGTAGTAGCGGTGTACAGTATAGTAGCGCTCAGTGTAGTAGCGGTGTACAGTATAGTAGCGCTCTCAGTGTAGTAGCGGTGTACAGTATAGTAGCACTCTCAGTGTAGTAGCGGTGTACAGTATAGTAGCTCTCAGTGTAGTAGCGGTGTACAGTATAGTAGCGCTCAGTGTAGTAGCGGTGTACAGTATAGTAGCGCTCAGTGTAGTAGCGGTGTACAGTATAGTAGCACTCTCAGTGTAGTAGCGGTGTACAGTATAGTAGCGCTCTCAGTGTAGTAGCGGTGTACAGTATAGTAGCGCTCTCAGTGTAGTAGCGGTGTACAGTATAGTAGCACTCTCAGTGTAGTAGCGGTGTACAGTATAGTAGCTCTCAGTGTAGTAGCGGTGTACAGTATAGTAGCGCTCTCAGTGTAGTAGCGGTGTACAGTATAGTAGCACTCTCAGTGTAGTAGCGGTGTACAGTATAGTAGCTCTCAGTGTAGTAGCGGTGTACAGTATAGTAGCGCTCAGTGTAGTAGCGGTGTACAGTATAGTAGCTCTCAGTGTAGTAGCGGTGTACAGTATAGTAGCGCTCAGTGTAGTAGCGGTGTACAGTATAGTAGCGCTCAGTGTAGTAGCGGTGTACAGTATAGTAGCGCTCTCAGTGTAGTAGCGGTGTACAGTATAGTAGCGCTCAGTGTAGTAGCGGTGTACAGTATAGTAGCACTCTCAGTGTAGTAGCGGTGTACAGTATAGTAGCACTCTCAGTGTAGTAGCGGTGTACAGTATAGTAGCTCTCAGTGTAGTAGCGGTGTACAGTATAGTAGCACTCTCAGTGTAGTAGCGGTGTACAGTATAGTAGCTCTCAGTGTAGTAGCGGTGTACAGTATAGTAGCACTCTCAGTGTAGTAGCGGTGTACAGTATAGTAGCGCTCAGTGTAGTAGCGGTGTACAGTATAGTAGCGCTCTCAGTGTAGTAGCGGTGTACAGTATAGTAGCGCTCAGTGTAGTAGCGGTGTACAGTATAGTAGCACTCTCAGTGTAGTAGCGGTGTACAGTATAGTAGCACTCTCAGTGTAGTAGCGGTGTACAGTATAGTAGCTCTCAGTGTAGTAGCGGTGTACAGTATAGTAGCACTCTCAGTGTAGTAGCGGTGTACAGTATAGTAGCTCTCAGTGTAGTAGCGGTGTACAGTATAGTAGCACTCTCAGTGTAGTAGCGGTGTACAGTATAGTAGCGCTCTCAGTGTAGTAGCGGTGTACAGTATAGTAGCGCTCTCAGTGTAGTAGCGGTGTACAGTATAGTAGCGCTCTCAGTGTAGTAGCTGTGTACAGTATAGTAGCACTCTCAGTGTAGTAGCGGTGTACAGTATAGTAGCTCTCAGTGTAGTAGCGGTGTACAGTATAGTAGCGCTCTCAGTGTAGTAGCTGTGTACAGTATAGTAGCGCTCTCAGTGTAGTAGCGGTGTACAGTATAGTAGCGCTCTCAGTGTAGTAGCTGTGTACAGTATAGTAGCGCTCTCAGTGTAGTAGCGGTGTACAGTATAGTAGCTCTCAGTGTAGTAGCGGTGTACAGTATAGTAGCTCTCAGTGTAGTAGCGGTGTACAGTATAGTAGCTCTCAGTGTAGTAGCGGTGTACAGTATAGTAGCTCTCAGTGTAGTAGCGGTGTACAGTATAGTAACACTCTCAGTGTAGTAGCGGTGTACAGTATAGTAGCTCTCAGTGTAGTAGCGGTGTACAGTATAGTAGCGCTCTCAGTGTAGTAGCGGTGTACAGTATAGTAGCGCTCTCAGTGTAGTAGCGGTGTACAGTATAGTAGCGCTCTGTGTAGTAGCGGTGTACAGTATAGTAGCGCTCAGTGTAGTAGCGGTGTACAGTATAGTAGCGCTCTGTGTAGTAGCGGTGTACAGTATAGTAGCGCTCAGTGTAGTAGCGGTGTACAGTATAGTAGCGCTCTCAGTGTAGTAGCGGTGTACAGTATAGTAGCTCTCAGTGTAGTAGCGGTGTACAGTATAGTAGCACTCTCAGTGTAGTAGCGGTGTACAGTATAGTAGCTCTCAGTGTAGTAGCGGTGTACAGTATAGTAGCGCTCAGTGTAGTAGCGGTGTACAGTATAGTAGCGCTCTCAGTGTAGTAGCGGTGTACAGTATAGTAGCGCTCAGTGTAGTAGCTGTGTACAGTATAGTAGCGCTCTCAGTGTAGTAGCGGTGTACAGTATAGTAGCACTCTCAGTGTAGTAGCTGTGTACAGTATAGTAGCGCTCTCAGTGTAGTAGCGGTGTACAGTATAGTAGCGCTCAGTGTAGTAGCGGTGTACAGTATAGTAGCGCTCAGTGTAGTAGCTGTGTACAGTATAGTAGCGCTCTCAGTGTAGTAGCGGTGTACAGTATAGTAGCTCAGTGTAGTAGCGGTGTACAGTATAGTAGCGCTCTCAGTGTAGTAGCGGTGTACAGTATAGTAGCTCTCAGTGTAGTAGCGGTGTACAGTATAGTAGCGCTCTCAGTGTAGTAGCGGTGTACAGTATAGTAGCGCTCTCAGTGTAGTAGCGGTGTACAGTATAGTAGCACTCTCAGTGTAGTAGCGGTGTACAGTATAGTAGCGCTCTGTGTAGTAGCGGTGTACAGTATAGTAGCGCTCTCAGTGTAGTAGCGGTGTACAGTATAGTAGCTCTCAGTGTAGTAGCGGTGTACAGTATAGTAGCACTCTCAGTGTAGTAGCTGTGTACAGTATAGTAGCGCTCTCAGTGTAGTAGCGGTGTACAGTATAGTAGCTCTCAGTGTAGTAGCGGTGTACAGTATAGTAGCGCTCAGTGTAGTAGCGGTGTACAGTATAGTAGCGCTCAGTGTAGTAGCGGTGTACAGTATAGTAGCGCTCTCAGTGTAGTAGCGGTGTACAGTATAGTAGCGCTCTCAGTGTAGTAGCGGTGTACAGTATAGTAGCTCTCAGTGTAGTAGCGGTGTACAGTATAGTAGCACTCTCAGTGTAGTAGCGGTGTACAGTATAGTAGCGCTCTCAGTGTAGTAGCGGTGTACAGTATAGTAGCGCTCTCAGTGTAGTAGCGGTGTACAGTATAGTAGCGCTCTCAGTGTAGTAGCGGTGTACAGTATAGTAGCGCTCTCAGTGTAGTAGCAGTGTACAGTATAGTAGCGCTCTCAGTGTAGTAGCGGTGTACAGTATAGTAGCTCTCAGTGTAGTAGCGGTGTACAGTATAGTAGCACTCTCAGTGTAGTAGCGGTGTACAGTATAGTAGCACTCTCAGTGTAGTAGCGGTGTACAGTATAGTAGCGCTCTCAGTGTAGTAGCGGTGTACAGTATAGTAGCGCTCTCAGTGTAGTAGCGGTGTACAGTATAGTAGCGCTCAGTGTAGTAGCGGTGTACAGTATAGTAGCACTCTCAGTGTAGTAGCGGTGTACAGTATAGTAGCACTCTCAGTGTAGTAGCGGTGTACAGTATAGTAGCGCTCTCAGTGTAGTAGCGGTGTACAGTATAGTAGCTCTCAGTGTAGTAGCGGTGTACAGTATAGTAGCGCTCAGTGTAGTAGCGGTGTACAGTATAGTAGCTCTCAGTGTAGTAGCGGTGTACAGTATAGTAGCGCTCAGTGTAGTAGCGGTGTACAGTATAGTAGCGCTCTCAGTGTAGTAGCGGTGTACAGTATAGTAGCGCTCTCAGTGTAGTAGCAGTGTACAGTATAGTAGCGCTCTCAGTGTAGTAGCGGTGTACAGTATAGTAGCTCTCAGTGTAGTAGCGGTGTACAGTATAGTAGCACTCTCAGTGTAGTAGCGGTGTACAGTATAGTAGCACTCTCAGTGTAGTAGCGGTGTACAGTATAGTAGCTCTCAGTGTAGTAGCGGTGTACAGTATAGTAGCGCTCTCAGTGTAGTAGCGGTGTACAGTATAGTAGCGCTCTGTGTAGTAGCGGTGTACAGTATAGTAGCGCTCTCAGTGTAGTAGCGGTGTACAGTATAGTAGCTCTCAGTGTAGTAGCGGTGTACAGTATAGTAGCGCTCAGTGTAGTAGCGGTGTACAGTATAGTAGCTCTCAGTGTAGTAGCGGTGTACAGTATAGTAGCTCTCAGTGTAGTAGCGGTGTACAGTATAGTAGCACTCTCAGTGTAGTAGCGGTGTACAGTATAGTAGCGCTCTCAGTGTAGTAGCGGTGTACAGTATAGTAGCGCTCTCAGTGTAGTAGCGGTGTACAGTATAGTAGCGCTCTCAGTGTAGTAGCGGTGTACAGTATAGTAGCGCTCAGTGTAGTAGCGGTGTACAGTATAGTAGCGCTCTCAGTGTAGTAGCGGTGTACAGTATAGTAGCGCTCTCAGTGTAGTAGCGGTGTACAGTATAGTAGCTCTCAGTGTAGTAGCGGTGTACAGTATAGTAGCGCTCTCAGTGTAGTAGCGGTGTACAGTATAGTAGCGCTCTCAGTGTAGTAGCGGTGTACAGTATAGTAGCTCTCAGTGTAGTAGCGGTGTACAGTATAGTAGCTCTCAGTGTAGTAGCGGTGTACAGTATAGTAGCTCTCAGTGTAGTAGCGGTGTACAGTATAGTAGCGCTCTCAGTGTAGTAGCGGTGTACAGTATAGTAGCGCTCAGTGTAGTAGCGGTGTACAGTATAGTAGCGCTCAGTGTAGTAGCGGTGTACAGTATAGTAGCGCTCTCAGTGTAGTAGCGGTGTACAGTATAGTAGCTCTCAGTGTAGTAGCGGTGTACAATATAGTAGCTCTCAGTGTAGTAGCTGTGTACAGTATAGTAGCGCTCAGTGTAGTAGCGGTGTACAGTATAGTAGCGCTCTCAGTGTAGTAGCGGTGTACAGTATAGTAGCTCTCAGTGTAGTAGCGGTGTACAGTATAGTAGCGCTCAGTGTAGTAGCGGTGTACAGTATAGTAGCTCTCAGTGTAGTAGCGGTGTACAGTATAGTAGCGCTCTCAGTGTAGTAGCGGTGTACAGTATAGTAGCGCTCTCAGTGTAGTAGCGGTGTACAGTATAGTAGCGCTCTGTGTAGTAGCGGTGTACAGTATAGTAGCGCTCAGTGTAGTAGCGGTGTACAGTATAGTAGCGCTCTGTGTAGTAGCGGTGTACAGTATAGTAGCGCTCAGTGTAGTAGCGGTGTACAGTATAGTAGCGCTCTCAGTGTAGTAGCGGTGTACAGTATAGTAGCTCTCAGTGTAGTAGCGGTGTGCAGTATAGTAGCGCTCTCAGTGTAGTAGCGGTGTACAGTATAGTAGCTCTCAGTGTAGTAGCGGTGTACAGTATAGTAGCGCTCTCAGTGTAGTAGCGGTGTACAGTATAGTAGCGCTCTCAGTGTAGTAGCGGTGTACAGTATAGTAGCGCTCAGTGTAGTAGCGGTGTACAGTATAGTAGCGCTCTCAGTGTAGTAGCGGTGTACAGTATAGTAGCGCTCAGTGTAGTAGCGGTGTACAGTATAGTAGCGCTCTGTGTAGTAGCGGTGTACAGTATAGTAGCGCTCAGTGTAGTAGCGGTGTACAGTATAGTAGCGCTCTCAGTGTAGTAGCGGTGTACAGTATAGTAGCACTCAGTGTAGTAGCGGTGTACAGTATAGTAGCGCTCTCAGTGTAGTAGCGGTGTACAGTATAGTAGCACTCAGTGTAGTAGCGGTGTACAGTATAGTAGCGCTCTCAGTGTAGTAGCGGTGTACAGTATAGTAGCGCTCTCAGTGTAGTAGCGGTGTACAGTATAGTAGCGCTCTCAGTGTAGTAGCGGTGTACAGTATAGTAGCTCTCAGTGTAGTAGCGGTGTACAGTATAGTAGCGCTCAGTGTAGTAGCGGTGTACAGTATAGTAGCGCTCTCAGTGTAGTAGCGGTGTACAGTATAGTAGCACTCTCAGTGTAGTAGCGGTGTACAGTATAGTAGCACTCTCAGTGTAGTAGCGGTGTACAGTATAGTAGCGCTCTCAGTGTAGTAGCGGTGTACAGTATAGTAGCTCTCAGTGTAGTAGCGGTGTACAGTATAGTAGCGCTCTCAGTGTAGTAGCGGTGTACAGTATAGTAGCGCTCTGTGTAGTAGCGGTGTACAGTATAGTAGCGCTCAGTGTAGTAGCGGTGTACAGTATAGTAGCGCTCTGTGTAGTAGCGGTGTACAGTATAGTAGCGCTCAGTGTAGTAGCGGTGTACAGTATAGTAGCGCTCTCAGTGTAGTAGCGGTGTACAGTATAGTAGCACTCAGTGTAGTAGCGGTGTACAGTATAGTAGCGCTCTCAGTGTAGTAGCGGTGTACAGTATAGTAGCGCTCTCAGTGTAGTAGCGGTGTACAGTATAGTAGCTCTCAGTGTAGTAGCGGTGTACAGTATAGTAGCTCTCAGTGTAGTAGCGGTGTACAGTATAGTAGCACTCTCAGTGTAGTAGCGGTGTACAGTATAGTAGCTCTCAGTATAGTAGCGGTGTACAGTATAGTAGCGCTCTCAGTGTAGTAGCGGTGTACAGTATAGTAGCACTCAGTGTAGTAGCGGTGTACAATATAGTAGCGCTCTCAGTGTAGTAGCGGTGTACAGTATAGTAGCGCTCTCAGTGTAGTAGCGGTGTACAGTATAGTAGCGCTCTCAGTGTAGTAGCGGTGTACAGTATAGTAGCGCTCTCAGTGTAGTAGCGGTGTACAGTATAGTAGCGCTCTCAGTGTAGTAGCGGTGTACAGTATAGTAGCACTCTCAGTGTAGTAGCGGTGTACAGTATAGTAGCTCTCAGTATAGTAGCGGTGTACAGTATAGTAGCGCTCTCAGTGTAGTAGCGGTGTACAGTATAGTAGCGCTCAGTGTAGTAGCTGTGTACAGTATAGTAGCGCTCTCAGTGTAGTAGCGGTGTACAGTATAGTAGCACTCTCAGTGTAGTAGCTGTGTACAGTATAGTAGCGCTCTCAGTGTAGTAGCGGTGTACAGTATAGTAGCGCTCAGTGTAGTAGCGGTGTACAGTATAGTAGCGCTCTGTGTAGTAGCGGTGTACAGTATAGTAGCACTCTCAGTGTAGTAGCGGTGTACAGTATAGTAGCGCTCTCAGTGTAGTAGCGGTGTACAGTATAGTAGCTCTCAGTGTAGTAGCGGTGTACAGTATAGTAGCACTCTCAGTGTAGTAGCGGTGTACAGTATAGTAGCGCTCTCAGTGTAGTAGCGGTGTACAGTATAGTAGCGCTCTCAGTGTAGTAGCGGTGTACAGTATAGTAGCTCTCAGTGTAGTAGCGGTGTACAGTATAGTAGCGCTCAGTGTAGTAGCGGTGTACAGTATAGTAGCGCTCTCAGTGTAGTAGCGGTGTACAGTATAGTAGCGCTCTCAGTGTAGTAGCGGTGTACAGTATAGTAGCGCTCTCAGTGTAGTAGCGGTGTACAGTATAGTAGCGCTCTCAGTGTAGTAGCGGTGTACAGTATAGTAGCTCTCAGTGTAGTAGCGGTGTACAGTATAGTAGCTCTCAGTGTAGTAGCGGTGTACAGTATAGTAGCGCTCTCAGTGTAGTAGCGGTGTACAGTATAGTAGCGCTCTCAGTGTAGTAGCGGTGTACAGTATAGTAGCGCTCAGTGTAGTAGCGGTGTACAGTATAGTAGCGCTCTCAGTGTAGTAGCGGTGTACAGTATAGTAGCGCTCTCAGTGTAGTAGCGGTGTACAGTATAGTAGCACTCAGTGTAGTAGCGGTGTACAGTATAGTAGCGCTCTCAGTGTAGTAGCGGTGTACAGTATAGTAGCGCTCAGTGTAGTAGCGGTGTACAGTATAGTAGCGCTCAGTGTAGTAGCGGTGTACAGTATAGTAGCGCTCTCAGTGTAGTAGCGGTGTACAATATAGTAGCTCTCAGTGTAGTAGCTGTGTACAGTATAGTAGCGCTCAGTGTAGTAGCGGTGTACAGTATAGTAGCGCTCAGTGTAGTAGTGGTGTACAGTATAGTAGCGCTCTCAGTGTAGTAGCGGTGTACAGTATAGTAGCTCTCAGTGTAGTAGCGGTGTACAATATAGTAGCTCTCAGTGTAGTAGCGGTGTACAGTATAGTAGCGCTCTCAGTGTAGTAGCGGTGTACAGTATAGTAGCGCTCAGTGTAGTAGCGGTGTACAGTATAGTAGCGCTCAGTGTAGTAGCGGTGTACAGTATAGTAGCGCTCTCAGTGTAGTAGCGGTGTACAGTATAGTAGCGCTCAGTGTAGTAGCGGTGTACAGTATAGTAGCTCTCAGTGTAGTAGCGGTGTACAGTATAGTAGCACTCAGTGTAGTAGCGGTGTACAGTATAGTAGCGCTCTCAGTGTAGTAGCGGTGTACAGTATAGTAGCGCTCTCAGTGTAGTAGCGGTGTACAGTATAGTAGCACTCTCAGTGTAGTAGCGGTGTACAGTATAGTAGCACTCTCAGTGTAGTAGCGGTGTACAGTATAGTAGCACTCTCAGTGTAGTAGCGGTGTACAGTATAGTAACACTCTCAGTGTAGTAGTGGTGTACAGTATAGTAGCGCTCAGTGTAGTAGCGGTGTACAGTATAGTAGCGCTCTCAGTGTAGTAGCGGTGTACAGTATAGTAGCGCTCTCAGTGTAGTAGCGGTGTACAGTATAGTAGCGCTCTCAGTGTAGTAGCGGTGTACAGTATAGTAGCGCTCTCAGTGTAGTAGCGGTGTACAGTATAGTAGCGCTCTGTGTAGTAGCGGTGTACAGTATAGTAGCGCTCTCAGTGTAGTAGCGGTGTACAGTATAGTAGCTCTCAGTGTAGTAGCGGTGTACAGTATAGTAGCGCTCAGTGTAGTAGCGGTGTACAGTATAGTAGCTCTCAGTGTAGTAGCGGTGTACAGTATAGTAGCTCTCAGTGTAGTAGCGGTGTACAGTATAGTAGCGCTCTCAGTGTAGTAGCGGTGTACAGTATAGTAGCTCTCAGTGTAGTAGCGGTGTACAGTATAGTAGCGCTCTCAGTGTAGTAGCGGTGTACAGTATAGTAGCGCTCTCAGTGTAGTAGCTGTGTACAGTATAGTAGCGCTCAGTGTAGTAGCGGTGTACAGTATAGTAGCTCTCAGTGTAGTAGCGGTGTACAGTATAGTAGCTCTCAGTGTAGTAGCGGTGTACAGTATAGTAGCGCTCAGTGTAGTAGCGGTGTACAGTATAGTAGCTCTCAGTGTAGTAGCGGTGTACAGTATAGTAGCTCTCAGTGTAGTAGCGGTGTACAGTATAGTAGCGCTCTCAGTGTAGTAGCGGTGTACAGTATAGTAGCTCTCAGTGTAGTAGCGGTGTACAGTATAGTAGCGCTCTCAGTGTAGTAGCGGTGTACAGTATAGTAGCGCTCTCAGTGTAGTAGCTGTGTACAGTATAGTAGCGCTCAGTGTAGTAGCGGTGTACAGTATAGTAGCTCTCAGTGTAGTAGCGGTGTACAGTATAGTAGCGCTCTCAGTGTAGTAGCTGTGTACAGTATAGTAGCGCTCAGTGTAGTAGCGGTGTACAGTATAGTAGCGCTCTCAGTGTAGTAGCGGTGTACAGTATAGTAGCGCTCTCAGTGTAGTAGCTGTGTACAGTATAGTAGCGCTCAGTGTAGTAGCGGTGTACAGTATAGTAGCTCTCAGTGTAGTAGCGGTGTACAGTATAGTAGCGCTCAGTGTAGTAGCGGTGTACAGTATAGTAGCACTCTCAGTGTAGTAGCTGTGTACAGTATAGTAGCGCTCAGTGTAGTAGCGGTGTACAGTATAGTAGCGCTCTCAGTGTAGTAGCGGTGTACAGTATAGTAGCGCTCAGTGTAGTAGCGGTGTACAGTATAGTAGCGCTCAGTGTAGTAGCGGTGTACAGTATAGTAGCGCTCAGTGTAGTAGCGGTGTACAGTATAGTAGCGCTCAGTGTAGTAGCGGTGTACAGTATAGTAGCTCTCAGTGTAGTAGCGGTGTACAGTATAGTAGCGCTCTCAGTGTAGTAGCGGTGTACAGTATAGTAGCTCTCAGTGTAGTAGCGGTGTACAGTATAGTAGCACTCAGTGTAGTAGCGGTGTACAGTATAGTAGCGCTCTCAGTGTAGTAGCGGTGTACAGTATAGTAGCGCTCTCAGTGTAGTAGCGGTGTACAGTATAGTAGCGCTCTCAGTGTAGTAGCGGTGTACAGTATAGTAGCGCTCAGTGTAGTAGCGGTGTACAGTATAGTAGCGCTCTCAGTGTAGTAGCGGTGTACAGTATAGTAGCGCTCAGTGTAGTAGCGGTGTACAGTATAGTAGCACTCAGTGTAGTAGCGGTGTACAGTATAGTAGCGCTCTCAGTGTAGTAGCGGTGTACAGTATAGTAGCGCTCTCAGTGTAGTAGCGGTGTACAGTATAGTAGCGCTCTCAGTGTAGTAGCGGTGTACAGTATAGTAGCGCTCAGTGTAGTAGCGGTGTACAGTATAGTAGCGCTCTCAGTGTAGTAGCGGTGTACAGTATAGTAGCGCTCTCAGTGTAGTAGCGGTGTACAGTATAGTAGCTCTCAGTGTAGTAGCGGTGTACAGTATAGTAGCGCTCAGTGTAGTAGCTGTGTACAGTATAGTAGCTCTCAGTGTAGTAGCTGTGTACAGTATAGTAGCTCTCAGTGTAGTAGCGGTGTACAGTATAGTAGCACTCTCAGTGTAGTAGCGGTGTACAGTATAGTAGCGCTCTCAGTGTAGTAGCGGTGTACAGTATAGTAGCGCTCTCAGTGTAGTAGCGGTGTACAGTATAGTAGCTCTCAGTGTAGTAGCGGTGTACAGTATAGTAGCTCTCAGTGTAGTAGCGGTGTACAGTATAGTAGCGCTCTCAGTGTAGTAGCGGTGTACAGTATAGTAGCTCTCAGTGTAGTAGCGGTGTACAGTATAGTAGCGCTCTCAGTGTAGTAGCGGTGTACAGTATAGTAGCGCTCTCAGTGTAGTAGCTGTGTACAGTATAGTAGCGCTCAGTGTAGTAGCGGTGTACAGTATAGTAGCTCTCAGTGTAGTAGCGGTGTACAGTATAGTAGCGCTCTCAGTGTAGTAGCTGTGTACAGTATAGTAGCGCTCAGTGTAGTAGCGGTGTACAGTATAGTAGCGCTCTCAGTGTAGTAGCGGTGTACAGTATAGTAGCGCTCTCAGTGTAGTAGCTGTGTACAGTATAGTAGCGCTCAGTGTAGTAGCGGTGTACAGTATAGTAGCTCTCAGTGTAGTAGCGGTGTACAGTATAGTAGCGCTCAGTGTAGTAGCGGTGTACAGTATAGTAGCACTCTCAGTGTAGTAGCTGTGTACAGTATAGTAGCGCTCAGTGTAGTAGCGGTGTACAGTATAGTAGCGCTCTCAGTGTAGTAGCGGTGTACAGTATAGTAGCGCTCAGTGTAGTAGCGGTGTACAGTATAGTAGCGCTCAGTGTAGTAGCGGTGTACAGTATAGTAGCGCTCAGTGTAGTAGCGGTGTACAGTATAGTAGCGCTCAGTGTAGTAGCGGTGTACAGTATAGTAGCTCTCAGTGTAGTAGCGGTGTACAGTATAGTAGCGCTCTCAGTGTAGTAGCGGTGTACAGTATAGTAGCTCTCAGTGTAGTAGCGGTGTACAGTATAGTAGCACTCAGTGTAGTAGCGGTGTACAGTATAGTAGCGCTCTCAGTGTAGTAGCGGTGTACAGTATAGTAGCGCTCTCAGTGTAGTAGCGGTGTACAGTATAGTAGCGCTCAGTGTAGTAGCGGTGTACAGTATAGTAGCGCTCTCAGTGTAGTAGCGGTGTACAGTATAGTAGCGCTCAGTGTAGTAGCGGTGTACAGTATAGTAGCACTCTCAGTGTAGTAGCGGTGTACAGTATAGTAGCGCTCTCAGTGTAGTAGCGGTGTACAGTATAGTAGCGCTCTCAGTGTAGTAGCGGTGTACAGTATAGTAGCGCTCTCAGTGTAGTAGCGGTGTACAGTATAGTAGCGCTCAGTGTAGTAGCGGTGTACAGTATAGTAGCGCTCTCAGTGTAGTAGCGGTGTACAGTATAGTAGCGCTCTCAGTGTAGTAGCGGTGTACAGTATAGTAGCGCTCTCAGTGTAGTAGCGGTGTACAGTATAGTAGCTCTCAGTGTAGTAGCGGTGTACAGTATAGTAGCGCTCAGTGTAGTAGCTGTGTACAGTATAGTAGCTCTCAGTGTAGTAGCTGTGTACAGTATAGTAGCTCTCAGTGTAGTAGCGGTGTACAGTATAGTAGCACTCTCAGTGTAGTAGCGGTGTACAGTATAGTAGCGCTCTCAGTGTAGTAGCGGTGTACAGTATAGTAGCGCTCTCAGTGTAGTAGCGGTGTACAGTATAGTAGCTCTCAGTGTAGTAGCGGTGTACAGTATAGTAGCACTCTCAGTGTAGTAGCGGTGTACAGTATAGTAGCGCTCTCAGTGTAGTAGCGGTGTACAGTATAGTAGCTCTCAGTGTAGTAGCGGTGTACAGTATAGTAGCGCTCTCAGTGTAGTAGCTGTGTACAGTATAGTAACACTCTCAGTGTAGTAGCGGTGTACAGTATAGTAGCGCTCTCAGTGTAGTAGCGGTGTACAGTATAGTAGCGCTCAGTGTAGTAGCGGTGTACAGTATAGTAGCACTCTCAGTGTAGTAGCGGTGTACAGTATAGTAGCGCTCTCAGTGTAGTAGCGGTGTACAGTATAGTAGCGCTCTCAGTGTAGTAGCGGTGTACAGTATAGTAGCGCTCAGTGTAGTAGCGGTGTACAGTATAGTAGCGCTCAGTGTAGTAGCGGTGTACAGTATAGTAGCACTCTCAGTGTAGTAGCGGTGTACAGTATAGTAGCACTCTCAGTGTAGTAGCGGTGTACAGTATAGTAGCGCTCTCAGTGTAGTAGCGGTGTACAGTATAGTAGCACTCTCAGTGTAGTAGCGGTGTACAGTATAGTAGCGCTCTCAGTGTAGTAGCGGTGTACAGTATAGTAGCGCTCTCAGTGTAGTAGCGGTGTACAGTATAGTAGCGCTCTCAGTGTAGTAGCGGTGTACAGTATAGTAGCGCTCTCAGTGTAGTAGCGGTGTACAGTATAGTAGCTCTCAGTGTAGTAGCGGTGTACAGTATAGTAGCGCTCTCAGTGTAGTAGCGGTGTACAGTATAGTAGCGCTCAGTGTAGTAGCGGTGTACAGTATAGTAGCGCTCTCAGTGTAGTAGCGGTGTACAGTATAGTAGCGCTCAGTGTAGTAGCGGTGTACAGTATAGTAGCGCTCTCAGTGTAGTAGCGGTGTACAGTATAGTAGCGCTCTCAGTGTAGTAGCGGTGTACAGTATAGTAGCGCTCTCAGTGTAGTAGCGGTGTACAGTATAGTAGCGCTCTCAGTGTAGTAGCGGTGTACAGTATAGTAGCACTCAGTGTAGTAGCGGTGTACAGTATAGTAGCGCTCAGTGTAGTAGCAGTGTACAGTATAGTAGCTCTCAGTGTAGTAGCGGTGTACAGTATAGTAGCGCTCTCAGTGTAGTAGCGGTGTACAGTATAGTAGCGCTCTCAGTGTAGTAGCGGTGTACAGTATAGTAGCGCTCTCAGTGTAGTAGCGGTGTACAGTATAGTAGCGCTCTCAGTGTAGTAGCGGTGTACAGTATAGTAGCGCTCTCAGTGTAGTAGCGGTGTACAGTATAGTAGCGCTCTCAGTGTAGTAGCGGTGTACAGTATAGTAGCGCTCTGTGTAGTAGCGGTGTACAGTATAGTAGCGCTCTGTGTAGTAGCGGTGTACAGTATAGTAGCGCTCTCAGTGTAGTAGCGGTGTACAGTATAGTAGCGCTCTCAGTGTAGTAGCGGTGTACAGTATAGTAGCTCTCAGTGTAGTAGCGGTGTACAGTATAGTAGCGCTCTCAGTGTAGTAGCGGTGTACAGTATAGTAGCGCTCTCAGTGTAGTAGCGGTGTACAGTATAGTAGCGCTCTCAGTGTAGTAGCGGTGTACAGTATAGTAGCACTCTCAGTGTAGTAGCGGTGTACAGTATAGTAGCGCTCTCAGTGTAGTAGCGGTGTACAGTATAGTAGCGCTCTCAGTGTAGTAGCGGTGTACAGTATAGTAGCGCTCAGTGTAGTAGCGGTGTACAGTATAGTAGCGCTCTCAGTGTAGTAGCGGTGTACAGTATAGTAACACTCTCAGTGTAGTAGCGGTGTACAGTATAGTAACACTCTCAGTGTAGTAGCGGTGTACAGTATAGTAGCGCTCTCAGTGTAGTAGCGGTGTACAGTATAGTAGCGCTCTCAGTGTAGTAGCGGTGTACAGTATAGTAGCTCTCAGTGTAGTAGCGGTGTACAGTATAGTAGCGCTCTCAGTGTAGTAGCGGTGTACAGTATAGTAGCGCTCTCAGTGTAGTAGCGGTGTACAGTATAGTAGCGCTCTCAGTGTAGTAGCGGTGTACAGTATAGTAGCTCTCAGTGTAGTAGCGGTGTACAGTATAGTAGCGCTCTCAGTGTAGTAGCGGTGTACAGTATAGTAGCACTCTCAGTGTAGTAGCGGTGTACAGTATAGTAGCGCTCTCAGTGTAGTAGCGGTGTACAGTATAGTAGCGCTCTCAGTGTAGTAGCGGTGTACAGTATAGTAGCACTCTCAGTGTAGTAGCGGTGTACAGTATAGTAGCACTCTCAGTGTAGTAGCGGTGTACAGTATAGTAGCGCTCTCAGTGTAGTAGCTGTGTACAGTATAGTAGCTCTCAGTGTAGTAGCGGTGTACAGTATAGTAGCACTCTCAGTGTAGTAGCGGTGTACAGTATAGTAGCGCTCTCAGTGTAGTAGCGGTGTACAGTATAGTAGCGCTCTCAGTGTAGTAGCGGTGTACAGTATAGTAGCGCTCAGTGTAGTAGCGGTGTACAGTATAGTAGCGCTGTGTAGTAGCGGTGTACAGTATAGTAGCGCTCTCAGTGTAGTAGCGGTGTACAGTATAGTAGCGCTCAGTGTAGTAGCGGTGTACAGTATAGTAGCGCTCTCAGTGTAGTAGCGGTGTACAGTATAGTAGCGCTCTCAGTGTAGTAGCGGTGTACAGTATAGTAGCTCTCAGTGTAGTAGCGGTGTACAGTATAGTAGCGCTCTCAGTGTAGTAGCGGTGTACAGTATAGTAGCGCTCTCAGTGTAGTAGCGGTGTACAGTATAGTAGCGCTCTCAGTGTAGTAGCGGTGTACAGTATAGTAGCGCTCTCAGTGTAGTAGCGGTGTACAGTATAGTAGCTCTCAGTGTAGTAGCGGTGTACAGTATAGTAGCGCTCTCAGTGTAGTAGCGGTGTACAGTATAGTAGCGCTCAGTGTAGTAGCGGTGTACAGTATAGTAGCGCTCTCAGTGTAGTAGCGGTGTACAGTATAGTAGCTCTCAGTGTAGTAGCGGTGTACAGTATAGTAGCACTCTCAGTGTAGTAGCGGTGTACAGTATAGTAGCACTCTCAGTGTAGTAGCGGTGTACAGTATAGTAGCGCTCTCAGTGTAGTAGCGGTGTACAGTATAGTAGCACTCTCAGTGTAGTAGCGGTGTACAGTATAGTAGCACTCTCAGTGTAGTAGCGGTGTACAGTATAGTAGCGCTCTCAGTGTAGTAGCTGTGTACAGTATAGTAGCGCTCTCAGTGTAGTAGCGGTGTACAGTATAGTAGCGCTCTCAGTGTAGTAGCGGTGTACAGTATAGTAGCGCTCAGTGTAGTAGCGGTGTACAGTATAGTAGCGCTCTCAGTGTAGTAGCGGTGTACAGTATAGTAGCGCTCTCAGTGTAGTAGCTGTGTACAGTATAGTAACACTCTCAGTGTAGTAGCGGTGTACAGTATAGTAGCTCTCAGTGTAGTAGCGGTGTACAGTATAGTAGCACTCTCAGTGTAGTAGCGGTGTACAGTATAGTAGCTCTCAGTGTAGTAGCGGTGTACAGTATAGTAGCACTCTCAGTGTAGTAGCGGTGTACAGTATAGTAGCGCTCAGTGTAGTAGCGGTGTACAGTATAGTAGCGCTCTCAGTGTAGTAGCGGTGTACAGTATAGTAGCGCTCTCAGTGTAGTAGCGGTGTACAGTATAGTAGCTCTCAGTGTAGTAGCGGTGTACAGTATAGTAGCGCTCTCAGTGTAGTAGCGGTGTACAGTATAGTAGCTCTCAGTGTAGTAGCGGTGTACAGTATAGTAGCGCTCTCAGTGTAGTAGCGGTGTACAGTATAGTAGCACTCTCAGTGTAGTAGCGGTGTACAGTATAGTAGCGCTCTCAGTGTAGTAGCTGTGTACAGTATAGTAGCGCTCTCAGTGTAGTAGCGGTGTACAGTATAGTAGCGCTCTCAGTGTAGTAGCGGTGTACAGTATAGTAGCGCTCTCAGTGTAGTAGCTGTGTACAGTATAGTAACACTCTCAGTGTAGTAGCGGTGTACAGTATAGTAGCTCTCAGTGTAGTAGCGGTGTACAGTATAGTAGCTCTCAGTGTAGTAGCGGTGTACAGTATAGTAGCGCTCTCAGTGTAGTAGCGGTGTACAGTATAGTAGCGCTCTCAGTGTAGTAGCGGTGTACAGTATAGTAGCGCTCTCAGTGTAGTAGCGGTGTACAGTATAGTAGCGCTCTCAGTGTAGTAGCGGTGTACAGTATAGTAGCACTCTCAGTGTAGTAGCGGTGTACAGTATAGTAGCTCTCAGTGTAGTAGCGGTGTACAGTATAGTAGCGCTCAGTGTAGTAGCGGTGTACAGTATAGTAGCGCTCAGTGTAGTAGCGGTGTACAGTATAGTAGCGCTCAGTGTAGTAGCGGTGTACAGTATAGTAGCGCTCAGTGTAGTAGCGGTGTACAGTATAGTAGCGCTCAGTGTAGTAGCTGTGTACAGTATAGTAGCGCTCTCAGTGTAGTAGCGGTGTACAGTATAGTAGCGCTCTCAGTGTAGTAGCGGTGTACAGTATAGTAGCTCTCAGTGTAGTAGCGGTGTACAGTATAGTAGCACTCTCAGTGTAGTAGCGGTGTACAGTATAGTAGCGCTCTCAGTGTAGTAGCGGTGTACAGTATAGTAGCTCTCAGTGTAGTAGCGGTGTACAGTATAGTAGCGCTCTCAGTGTAGTAGCTGTGTACAGTATAGTAACACTCTCAGTGTAGTAGCGGTGTACAGTATAGTAGCGCTCTCAGTGTAGTAGCGGTGTACAGTATAGTAGCGCTCTCAGTGTAGTAGCGGTGTACAGTATAGTAGCGCTCTCAGTGTAGTAGCGGTGTACAGTATAGTAGCTCTCAGTGTAGTAGCGGTGTACAGTATAGTAGCGCTCAGTGTAGTAGCGGTGTACAGTATAGTAGCGCTCAGTGTAGTAGCGGTGTACAGTATAGTAGCACTCTCAGTGTAGTAGCGGTGTACAGTATAGTAGCACTCTCAGTGTAGTAGCGGTGTACAGTATAGTAGCGCTCTCAGTGTAGTAGCGGTGTACAGTATAGTAGCACTCTCAGTGTAGTAGCGGTGTACAGTATAGTAGCGCTCTCAGTGTAGTAGCGGTGTACAGTATAGTAGCGCTCTCAGTGTAGTAGCGGTGTACAGTATAGTAGCGCTCTCAGTGTAGTAGCGGTGTACAGTATAGTAGCGCTCTCAGTGTAGTAGCGGTGTACAGTATAGTAGCGCTGTGTAGTAGCGGTGTACAGTATAGTAGCGCTCTCAGTGTAGTAGCTGTGTACAGTATAGTAGCTCTCAGTGTAGTAGCGGTGTACAGTATAGTAGCGCTCTCAGTGTAGTAGCGGTGTACAGTATAGTAGCGCTCAGTGTAGTAGCGGTGTACAGTATAGTAGCGCTCTCAGTGTAGTAGCGGTGTACAGTATAGTAGCGCTCAGTGTAGTAGCGGTGTACAGTATAGTAGCGCTCTCAGTGTAGTAGCGGTGTACAGTATAGTAGCGCTCTCAGTGTAGTAGCGGTGTACAGTATAGTAGCGCTCTCAGTGTAGTAGCGGTGTACAGTATAGTAGCGCTCTCAGTGTAGTAGCGGTGTACAGTATAGTAGCGCTCTCAGTGTAGTAGCGGTGTACAGTATAGTAGCGCTCTCAGTGTAGTAGCGGTGTACAGTATAGTAGCGCTCTGTGTAGTAGCGGTGTACAGTATAGTAGCGCTCTGTGTAGTAGCGGTGTACAGTATAGTAGCGCTCTCAGTGTAGTAGCGGTGTACAGTATAGTAGCGCTCTCAGTGTAGTAGCGGTGTACAGTATAGTAGCTCTCAGTGTAGTAGCGGTGTACAGTATAGTAGCGCTCTCAGTGTAGTAGCGGTGTACAGTATAGTAGCGCTCTCAGTGTAGTAGCGGTGTACAGTATAGTAGCGCTCTCAGTGTAGTAGCGGTGTACAGTATAGTAGCACTCTCAGTGTAGTAGCGGTGTACAGTATAGTAGCGCTCTCAGTGTAGTAGCGGTGTACAGTATAGTAGCGCTCTCAGTGTAGTAGCGGTGTACAGTATAGTAGCGCTCAGTGTAGTAGCGGTGTACAGTATAGTAGCGCTCTCAGTGTAGTAGCGGTGTACAGTATAGTAACACTCTCAGTGTAGTAGCGGTGTACAGTATAGTAGCACTCTCAGTGTAGTAGCGGTGTACAGTATAGTAGCGCTCTCAGTGTAGTAGCGGTGTACAGTATAGTAGCGCTCTCAGTGTAGTAGCGGTGTACAGTATAGTAGCTCTCAGTGTAGTAGCGGTGTACAGTATAGTAGCGCTCTCAGTGTAGTAGCGGTGTACAGTATAGTAGCGCTCTCAGTGTAGTAGCGGTGTACAGTATAGTAGCGCTCTCAGTGTAGTAGCGGTGTACAGTATAGTAGCTCTCAGTGTAGTAGCGGTGTACAGTATAGTAGCTCTCAGTGTAGTAGCGGTGTACAGTATAGTAGCGCTCAGTGTAGTAGCGGTGTACAGTATAGTAGCTCTCAGTGTAGTAGCGGTGTACAGTATAGTAGCGCTCTCAGTGTAGTAGCGGTGTACAGTATAGTAGCACTCTCAGTGTAGTAGCGGTGTACAGTATAGTAGCGCTCTCAGTGTAGTAGCGGTGTACAGTATAGTAGCGCTCTCAGTGTAGTAGCAGTGTACAGTATAGTAGCTCTCAGTGTAGTAGCGGTGTACAGTATAGTAGCACTCTCAGTGTAGTAGCGGTGTACAGTATAGTAGCACTCTCAGTGTAGTAGCGGTGTACAGTATAGTAGCGCTCTCAGTGTAGTAGCTGTGTACAGTATAGTAGCTCTCAGTGTAGTAGCGGTGTACAGTATAGTAGCGCTCTCAGTGTAGTAGCGGTGTACAGTATAGTAGCGCTCTCAGTGTAGTAGCGGTGTACAGTATAGTAGCGCTCTCAGTGTAGTAGCGGTGTACAGTATAGTAGCGCTCAGTGTAGTAGCGGTGTACAGTATAGTAGCGCTCAGTGTAGTAGCGGTGTACAGTATAGTAGCGCTGTGTAGTAGCGGTGTACAGTATAGTAGCACTCTCAGTGTAGTAGCGGTGTACAGTATAGTAGCGCTCTCAGTGTAGTAGCGGTGTACAGTATAGTAGCGCTCTCAGTGTAGTAGCGGTGTACAGTATAGTAGCGCTCTCAGTGTAGTAGCGGTGTACAGTATAGTAGCGCTCTCAGTGTAGTAGCGGTGTACAGTATAGTAGCGCTCTCAGTGTAGTAGCGGTGTACAGTATAGTAGCGCTCTCAGTGTAGTAGCGGTGTACAGTATAGTAGCTCTCAGTGTAGTAGCGGTGTACAGTATAGTAGCGCTCTCAGTGTAGTAGCGGTGTACAGTATAGTAGCGCTCAGTGTAGTAGCGGTGTACAGTATAGTAGCTCTCAGTGTAGTAGCGGTGTACAGTATAGTAGCGCTCTCAGTGTAGTAGCGGTGTACAGTATAGTAGCTCTCAGTGTAGTAGCGGTGTACAGTATAGTAGCGCTCTCAGTGTAGTAGCGGTGTACAGTATAGTAGCACTCTCAGTGTAGTAGCGGTGTACAGTATAGTAGCTCTCAGTGTAGTAGCGGTGTACAGTATAGTAGCGCTCTCAGTGTAGTAGCGGTGTACAGTATAGTAGCACTCTCAGTGTAGTAGCGGTGTACAGTATAGTAGCGCTCTGTGTAGTAGCGGTGTACAGTATAGTAGCACTCTCAGTGTAGTAGCGGTGTACAGTATAGTAGCGCTCTCAGTGTAGTAGCGGTGTACAGTATAGTAGCGCTCTCAGTGTAGTAGCGGTGTACAGTATAGTAGCACTCTCAGTGTAGTAGCGGTGTACAGTATAGTAGCACTCTCAGTGTAGTAGCGGTGTACAGTATAGTAGCGCTCTCAGTGTAGTAGCTGTGTACAGTATAGTAGCGCTCTCAGTGTAGTAGCGGTGTACAGTATAGTAGCGCTCTCAGTGTAGTAGCGGTGTACAGTATAGTAGCGCTCAGTGTAGTAGCGGTGTACAGTATAGTAGCGCTCTCAGTGTAGTAGCGGTGTACAGTATAGTAGCGCTCTCAGTGTAGTAGCTGTGTACAGTATAGTAACACTCTCAGTGTAGTAGCGGTGTACAGTATAGTAGCTCTCAGTGTAGTAGCGGTGTACAGTATAGTAGCACTCTCAGTGTAGTAGCGGTGTACAGTATAGTAGCGCTCTCAGTGTAGTAGCGGTGTACAGTATAGTAGCGCTCTCAGTGTAGTAGCGGTGTACAGTATAGTAGCTCTCAGTGTAGTAGCGGTGTACAGTATAGTAGCGCTCTCAGTGTAGTAGCGGTGTACAGTATAGTAGCTCTCAGTGTAGTAGCGGTGTACAGTATAGTAGCGCTCTCAGTGTAGTAGCGGTGTACAGTATAGTAGCTCTCAGTGTAGTAGCGGTGTACAGTATAGTAGCGCTCTCAGTGTAGTAGCGGTGTACAGTATAGTAGCACTCTCAGTGTAGTAGCGGTGTACAGTATAGTAGCGCTCTCAGTGTAGTAGCTGTGTACAGTATAGTAGCGCTCTCAGTGTAGTAGCGGTGTACAGTATAGTAGCGCTCTCAGTGTAGTAGCGGTGTACAGTATAGTAGCGCTCAGTGTAGTAGCGGTGTACAGTATAGTAGCGCTCTCAGTGTAGTAGCGGTGTACAGTATAGTAGCGCTCTCAGTGTAGTAGCTGTGTACAGTATAGTAACACTCTCAGTGTAGTAGCGGTGTACAGTATAGTAGCTCTCAGTGTAGTAGCGGTGTACAGTATAGTAGCGCTCTCAGTGTAGTAGCGGTGTACAGTATAGTAGCGCTCTCAGTGTAGTAGCGGTGTACAGTATAGTAGCGCTCTCAGTGTAGTAGCGGTGTACAGTATAGTAGCGCTCTCAGTGTAGTAGCGGTGTACAGTATAGTAGCACTCTCAGTGTAGTAGCGGTGTACAGTATAGTAGCTCTCAGTGTAGTAGCGGTGTACAGTATAGTAGCGCTCAGTGTAGTAGCGGTGTACAGTATAGTAGCGCTCAGTGTAGTAGCGGTGTACAGTATAGTAGCGCTCAGTGTAGTAGCGGTGTACAGTATAGTAGCGCTCAGTGTAGTAGCGGTGTACAGTATAGTAGCGCTCAGTGTAGTAGCTGTGTACAGTATAGTAGCGCTCTCAGTGTAGTAGCGGTGTACAGTATAGTAGCGCTCTCAGTGTAGTAGCGGTGTACAGTATAGTAGCGCTCAGTGTAGTAGCGGTGTACAGTATAGTAGCGCTCAGTGTAGTAGCTGTGTACAGTATAGTAGCGCTCTCAGTGTAGTAGCGGTGTACAGTATAGTAGCGCTCAGTGTAGTAGCGGTGTACAGTATAGTAGCTCTCAGTGTAGTAGCGGTGTACAGTATAGTAGCGCTCAGTGTAGTAGCGGTGTACAGTATAGTAGCGCTCTCAGTGTAGTAGCGGTGTACAGTATAGTAGCTCTCAGTGTAGTAGCGGTGTACAGTATAGTAGCACTCTCAGTGTAGTAGCGGTGTACAGTATAGTAGCGCTCTCAGTGTAGTAGCGGTGTACAGTATAGTAGCTCTCAGTGTAGTAGCGGTGTACAGTATAGTAGCGCTCTCAGTGTAGTAGCTGTGTACAGTATAGTAACACTCTCAGTGTAGTAGCGGTGTACAGTATAGTAGCGCTCTCAGTGTAGTAGCGGTGTACAGTATAGTAGCGCTCTCAGTGTAGTAGCGGTGTACAGTATAGTAGCACTCTCAGTGTAGTAGCGGTGTACAGTATAGTAGCTCTCAGTGTAGTAGCGGTGTACAGTATAGTAGCGCTCAGTGTAGTAGCGGTGTACAGTATAGTAGCGCTCAGTGTAGTAGCGGTGTACAGTATAGTAGCACTCTCAGTGTAGTAGCGGTGTACAGTATAGTAGCACTCTCAGTGTAGTAGCGGTGTACAGTATAGTAGCGCTCTCAGTGTAGTAGCGGTGTACAGTATAGTAGCACTCTCAGTGTAGTAGCGGTGTACAGTATAGTAGCGCTCTCAGTGTAGTAGCGGTGTACAGTATAGTAGCGCTCTCAGTGTAGTAGCGGTGTACAGTATAGTAGCGCTCTCAGTGTAGTAGCGGTGTACAGTATAGTAGCGCTCTCAGTGTAGTAGCGGTGTACAGTATAGTAGCGCTGTGTAGTAGCGGTGTACAGTATAGTAGCGCTCTCAGTGTAGTAGCTGTGTACAGTATAGTAGCTCTCAGTGTAGTAGCGGTGTACAGTATAGTAGCGCTCTCAGTGTAGTAGCGGTGTACAGTATAGTAGCGCTCTCAGTGTAGTAGCGGTGTACAGTATAGTAGCTCTCAGTGTAGTAGCGGTGTACAGTATAGTAGCGCTCAGTGTAGTAGCGGTGTACAGTATAGTAGCGCTCAGTGTAGTAGCGGTGTACAGTATAGTAGCGCTCTCAGTGTAGTAGCGGTGTACAGTATAGTAGCGCTCTCAGTGTAGTAGCGGTGTACAGTATAGTAGCACTCTCAGTGTAGTAGCGGTGTACAGTATAGTAGCGCTCTCAGTGTAGTAGCGGTGTACAGTATAGTAGCGCTCTCAGTGTAGTAGCGGTGTACAGTATAGTAGCGCTCTCAGTGTAGTAGCGGTGTACAGTATAGTAGCACTCTCAGTGTAGTAGCGGTGTACAGTATAGTAGCGCTCTCAGTGTAGTAGCGGTGTACAGTATAGTAGCGCTCTCAGTGTAGTAGCGGTGTACAGTATAGTAGCGCTCTCAGTGTAGTAGCGGTGTACAGTATAGTAGCGCTCTCAGTGTAGTAGCGGTGTACAGTATAGTAGCGCTCTCAGTGTAGTAGCGGTGTACAGTATAGTAGCGCTCTCAGTGTAGTAGCGGTGTACAGTATAGTAGCTCTCAGTGTAGTAGCGGTGTACAGTATAGTAGCGCTCAGTGTAGTAGCGGTGTACAGTATAGTAGCGCTCTCAGTGTAGTAGCGGTGTACAGTATAGTAGCGCTCAGTGTAGTAGCGGTGTACAGTATAGTAGCTCTCAGTGTAGTAGCGGTGTACAGTATAGTAGCGCTCTCAGTGTAGTAGCGGTGTACAGTATAGTAGCGCTCTCAGTGTAGTAGCGGTGTACAGTATAGTAGCGCTCAGTGTAGTAGCGGTGTACAGTATAGTAGCGCTCTCAGTGTAGTAGCGGTGTACAGTATAGTAGCGCTCTCAGTGTAGTAGCGGTGTACAGTATAGTAGCTCTCAGTGTAGTAGCGGTGTACAGTATAGTAGCGCTCAGTGTAGTAGCTGTGTACAGTATAGTAGCTCTCAGTGTAGTAGCGGTGTACAGTATAGTAGCACTCTCAGTGTAGTAGCGGTGTACAGTATAGTAGCGCTCTCAGTGTAGTAGCGGTGTACAGTATAGTAGCGCTCTCAGTGTAGTAGCGGTGTACAGTATAGTAGCGCTCTCAGTGTAGTAGCGGTGTACAGTATAGTAGCGCTCTCAGTGTAGTAGCGGTGTACAGTATAGTAGCTCTCAGTGTAGTAGCGGTGTACAGTATAGTAGCGCTCTCAGTGTAGTAGCTGTGTACAGTATAGTAACACTCTCAGTGTAGTAGCGGTGTACAGTATAGTAGCGCTCAGTGTAGTAGCGGTGTACAGTATAGTAGCTCTCAGTGTAGTAGCGGTGTACAGTATAGTAGCGCTCTCAGTGTAGTAGCGGTGTACAGTATAGTAGCACTCTCAGTGTAGTAGCGGTGTACAGTATAGTAGCGCTCTCAGTGTAGTAGCGGTGTACAGTATAGTAGCTCTCAGTGTAGTAGCGGTGTACAGTATAGTAGCGCTCTCAGTGTAGTAGCGGTGTACAGTATAGTAGCACTCTCAGTGTAGTAGCGGTGTACAGTATAGTAGCACTCTCAGTGTAGTAGCTGTGTACAGTATAGTAGCTCTCAGTGTAGTAGAGGTGTACAGTATAGTAGCACTCTCAGTGTAGTAGCGGTGTACAGTATAGTAGCGCTCTCAGTGTAGTAGCGGTGTACAGTATAGTAGCGCTCTCAGTGTAGTAGCGGTGTACAGTATAGTAGCGCTCAGTGTAGTAGCGGTGTACAGTATAGTAGCGCTCAGTGTAGTAGCGGTGTACAGTATAGTAGCGCTCAGTGTAGTAGCGGTGTACAGTATAGTAGCGCTCAGTGTAGTAGCGGTGTACAGTATAGTAGCACTCTCAGTGTAGTAGCTGTGTACAGTATAGTAGCGCTCTGTGTAGTAGCGGTGTACAGTATAGTAGCGCTCTCAGTGTAGTAGCGGTGTACAGTATAGTAGCGCTCTCAGTGTAGTAGCGGTGTACAGTATAGTAGCTCTCAGTGTAGTAGCGGTGTACAGTATAGTAGCTCTCAGTGTAGTAGCGGTGTACAGTATAGTAGCGCTCTCAGTGTAGTAGCGGTGTACAGTATAGTAGCGCTCAGTGTAGTAGCGGTGTACAGTATAGTAGCGCTCAGTGTAGTAGCGGTGTACAGTATAGTAGCACTCTCAGTGTAGTAGCTGTGTACAGTATAGTAGCGCTCTGTGTAGTAGCGGTGTACAGTATAGTAGCGCTCTCAGTGTAGTAGCGGTGTACAGTATAGTAGCGCTCTCAGTGTAGTAGCGGTGTACAGTATAGTAGCTCTCAGTGTAGTAGCGGTGTACAGTATAGTAGCGCTCTCAGTGTAGTAGCGGTGTACAGTATAGTAGCGCTCTCAGTGTAGTAGCGGTGTACAGTATAGTAGCGCTCTCAGTGTAGTAGCGGTGTACAGTATAGTAGCGCTCTCAGTGTAGTAGCGGTGTACAGTATAGTAGCTCTCAGTGTAGTAGCGGTGTACAGTATAGTAGCTCTCAGTGTAGTAGCGGTGTACAGTATAGTAGCGCTCTCAGTGTAGTAGCGGTGTACAGTATAGTAGCGCTCAGTGTAGTAGCGGTGTACAGTATAGTAGCGCTCAGTGTAGTAGCGGTGTACAGTATAGTAGCACTCTCAGTGTAGTAGCTGTGTACAGTATAGTAGCGCTCTGTGTAGTAGCGGTGTACAGTATAGTAGCGCTCTCAGTGTAGTAGCGGTGTACAGTATAGTAGCGCTCTCAGTGTAGTAGCGGTGTACAGTATAGTAGCTCTCAGTGTAGTAGCGGTGTACAGTATAGTAGCGCTCTCAGTGTAGTAGCGGTGTACAGTATAGTAGCGCTCTCAGTGTAGTAGCGGTGTACAGTATAGTAGCGCTCTCAGTGTAGTAGCGGTGTACAGTATAGCTGCAGCTCAGTGTAGTAGCGGTGTACAGTATAGTAGCTCTCAGTGTAGTAGCGGTGTACAGTATAGTAGCGCTCTCAGTGTAGTAGCGGTGTACAGTATAGTAGCGCTCTCAGTGTAGTAGCGGTGTACAGTATAGTAGCGCTCAGTGTAGTAGCGGTGTACAGTATAGTAGCACTCTCAGTGTAGTAGCGGTGTACAGTATAGTAGCGCTCAGTGTAGTAGCGGTGTACAGTATAGTAGCGCTCTGTGTAGTAGCGGTGTACAGTATAGTAGCACTCTCAGTGTAGTAGCGGTGTACAGTATAGTAGCGCTCTCAGTGTAGTAGCGGTGTACAGTATAGTAGCGCTCTCAGTGTAGTAGCGGTGTACAGTATAGCTGCAGCTCAGTGTAGTAGCGGTGTACAGTATAGTAGCTCTCAGTGTAGTAGCGGTGTACAGTATAGTAGCGCTCTCAGTGTAGTAGCGGTGTACAGTATAGTAGCACTCTCAGTGTAGTAGCGGTGTACAGTATAGTAGCGCTCTCAGTGTAGTAGCGGTGTACAGTATAGTAGCGCTCTCAGTGTAGTAGCGGTGTACAGTATAGCTGCAGCTCAGTGTAGTAGCGGTGTACAGTATAGTAGCTCTCAGTGTAGTAGCGGTGTACAGTATAGTAGCGCTCTCAGTGTAGTAGCGGTGTACAGTATAGTAGCGCTCTCAGTGTAGTAGCGGTGTACAGTATAGTAGCACTCAGTGTAGTAGCTGTGTACAGTATAGTAGCGCTCAGTGTAGTAGCGGTGTACAGTATAGTAGCGCTCTGTGTAGTAGCGGTGTACAGTATAGTAGCGCTCAGTGTAGTAGCGGTGTACAGTATAGTAGCGCTCTCAGTGTAGTAGCGGTGTACAGTATAGTAGCGCTCAGTGTAGTAGCGGTGTACAGTATAGTAGCGCTCTCAGTGTAGTAGCGGTGTACAGTATAGTAGCACTCTCAGTGTAGTAGCGGTGTACAGTATAGTAGCTCTCAGTGTAGTAGCGGTGTACAGTATAGTAGCGCTCTCAGTGTAGTAGCGGTGTACAGTATAGTAGCGCTCAGTGTAGTAGCGGTGTACAGTATAGTAGCACTCTCAGTGTAGTAGCGGTGTACAGTATAGTAGCGCTCTCAGTGTAGTAGCGGTGTACAGTATAGTAGCGCTCTCAGTGTAGTAGCGGTGTACAGTATAGTAGCGCTCTCAGTGTAGTAGCGGTGTACAGTATAGTAGCGCTCTCAGTGTAGTAGCGGTGTACAGTATAGTAGCGCTCTCAGTGTAGTAGCGGTGTACAGTATAGTAGCGCTCAGTGTAGTAGCGGTGTACAGTATAGTAGCGCTCTCAGTGTAGTAGCGGTGTACAGTATAGTAGCGCTCTCAGTGTAGTAGCGGTGTACAGTGTAGTAGCGGTGTACAGTATAGTAGCTCTCAGTGTAGTAGCGGTGTACAGTATAGTAGCGCTCTGTGTAGTAGCGGTGTACAGTATAGTAGCGCTCTCAGTGTAGTAGCGGTGTACAGTATAGTAGCACTCTCAGTGTAGTAGCGGTGTACAGTATAGTAGCACTCTCAGTGTAGTAGCGGTGTACAGTATAGTAGCGCTCAGTGTAGTAGCGGTGTACAGTATAGTAGCGCTCTCAGTGTAGTAGCGGTGTACAGTATAGTAGCGCTCTCAGTGTAGTAGCGGTGTACAGTATAGTAGCACTCTCAGTGTAGTAGCGGTGTACAGTATAGTAGCACTCTCAGTGTAGTAGCGGTGTACAGTATAGTAGCGCTCAGTGTAGTAGCGGTGTACAGTATAGTAGCGCTCTCAGTGTAGTAGCGGTGTACAGTATAGTAGCGCTCTCAGTGTAGTAGCGGTGTACAGTATAGTAGCTCTCAGTGTAGTAGCGGTGTACAGTATAGTAGCGCTCTCAGTGTAGTAGCGGTGTACAGTATAGTAGCTCTCAGTGTAGTAGCGGTGTACAGTATAGTAACACTCTCAGTGTAGTAGCGGTGTACAGTATAGTAGCTCTCAGTGTAGTAGCGGTGTACAGTATAGTAGCTCTCAGTGTAGTAGCGGTGTACAGTATAGTAGCTCTCAGTGTAGTAGCGGTGTACAGTATAGTAGCGCTCTCAGTGTAGTAGCGGTGTACAGTATAGTAGCACTCTCAGTGTAGTAGCGGTGTACAGTATAGTAGCGCTCTCAGTGTAGTAGCGGTGTACAGTATAGTAGCGCTCTCAGTGTAGTAGCGGTGTACAGTATAGTAGCGCTCTCAGTGTAGTAGCGGTGTACAGTATAGTAGCGCTCTCAGTGTAGTAGCTGTGTACAGTATAGTAACACTCTCAGTGTAGTAGCGGTGTACAGTATAGTAGCGCTCTCAGTGTAGTAGCGGTGTACAGTATAGTAGCGCTCTCAGTGTAGTAGCGGTGTACAGTATAGTAGCGCTCTCAGTGTAGTAGCGGTGTACAGTATAGTAGCGCTCAGTGTAGTAGCGGTGTACAGTATAGTAGCTCTCAGTGTAGTAGCGGTGTACAGTATAGTAGCTCTCAGTGTAGTAGCGGTGTACAGTATAGTAGCGCTCTCAGTGTAGTAGCGGTGTACAGTATAGTAGCACTCTCAGTGTAGTAGCGGTGTACAGTATAGTAGCACTCTCAGTGTAGTAGCTGTGTACAGTATAGTAGCTCTCAGTGTAGTAGAGGTGTACAGTATAGTAGCACTCTCAGTGTAGTAGCGGTGTACAGTATAGTAGCGCTCTCAGTGTAGTAGCGGTGTACAGTATAGTAGCGCTCTCAGTGTAGTAGCGGTGTACAGTATAGTAGCGCTCAGTGTAGTAGCGGTGTACAGTATAGTAGCGCTCAGTGTAGTAGCGGTGTACAGTATAGTAGCGCTCAGTGTAGTAGCGGTGTACAGTATAGTAGCGCTCAGTGTAGTAGCGGTGTACAGTATAGTAGCGCTCAGTGTAGTAGCGGTGTACAGTATAGTAGCGCTCAGTGTAGTAGCGGTGTACAGTATAGTAGCACTCTCAGTGTAGTAGCTGTGTACAGTATAGTAGCGCTCTGTGTAGTAGCGGTGTACAGTATAGTAGCGCTCTCAGTGTAGTAGCGGTGTACAGTATAGTAGCGCTCTCAGTGTAGTAGCGGTGTACAGTATAGTAGCTCTCAGTGTAGTAGCGGTGTACAGTATAGTAGCTCTCAGTGTAGTAGCGGTGTACAGTATAGTAGCGCTCTCAGTGTAGTAGCGGTGTACAGTATAGTAGCGCTCAGTGTAGTAGCGGTGTACAGTATAGTAGCGCTCAGTGTAGTAGCGGTGTACAGTATAGTAGCACTCTCAGTGTAGTAGCTGTGTACAGTATAGTAGCGCTCTGTGTAGTAGCGGTGTACAGTATAGTAGCGCTCTCAGTGTAGTAGCGGTGTACAGTATAGTAGCGCTCTCAGTGTAGTAGCGGTGTACAGTATAGTAGCTCTCAGTGTAGTAGCGGTGTACAGTATAGTAGCTCTCAGTGTAGTAGCGGTGTACAGTATAGTAGCGCTCTCAGTGTAGTAGCGGTGTACAGTATAGTAGCGCTCTCAGTGTAGTAGCGGTGTACAGTATAGTAGCGCTCTCAGTGTAGTAGCGGTGTACAGTATAGCTGCAGCTCAGTGTAGTAGCGGTGTACAGTATAGTAGCTCTCAGTGTAGTAGCGGTGTACAGTATAGTAGCGCTCTCAGTGTAGTAGCGGTGTACAGTATAGTAGCGCTCTCAGTGTAGTAGCGGTGTACAGTATAGTAGCGCTCAGTGTAGTAGCGGTGTACAGTATAGTAGCACTCTCAGTGTAGTAGCGGTGTACAGTATAGTAGCGCTCAGTGTAGTAGCGGTGTACAGTATAGTAGCGCTCTGTGTAGTAGCGGTGTACAGTATAGTAGCACTCTCAGTGTAGTAGCGGTGTACAGTATAGTAGCGCTCTCAGTGTAGTAGCGGTGTACAGTATAGTAGCGCTCTCAGTGTAGTAGCGGTGTACAGTATAGCTGCAGCTCAGTGTAGTAGCGGTGTACAGTATAGTAGCTCTCAGTGTAGTAGCGGTGTACAGTATAGTAGCGCTCAGTGTAGTAGCGGTGTACAGTATAGTAGCACTCTCAGTGTAGTAGCGGTGTACAGTATAGTAGCGCTCTCAGTGTAGTAGCGGTGTACAGTATAGTAGCGCTCTCAGTGTAGTAGCGGTGTACAGTATAGCTGCAGCTCAGTGTAGTAGCGGTGTACAGTATAGTAGCTCTCAGTGTAGTAGCGGTGTACAGTATAGTAGCGCTCTCAGTGTAGTAGCGGTGTACAGTATAGTAGCGCTCTCAGTGTAGTAGCGGTGTACAGTATAGTAGCACTCAGTGTAGTAGCTGTGTACAGTATAGTAGCGCTCAGTGTAGTAGCGGTGTACAGTATAGTAGCGCTCTGTGTAGTAGCGGTGTACAGTATAGTAGCGCTCAGTGTAGTAGCGGTGTACAGTATAGTAGCGCTCAGTGTAGTAGCGGTGTACAGTATAGTAGCGCTCAGTGTAGTAGCGGTGTACAGTATAGTAGCGCTCTCAGTGTAGTAGCGGTGTACAGTATAGTAGCACTCTCAGTGTAGTAGCGGTGTACAGTATAGTAGCACTCTCAGTGTAGTAGCGGTGTACAGTATAGTAGCGCTCAGTGTAGTAGCGGTGTACAGTATAGTAGCGCTCAGTGTAGTAGCGGTGTACAGTATAGTAGCACTCTCAGTGTAGTAGCGGTGTACAGTATAGTAGCGCTCTCAGTGTAGTAGCGGTGTACAGTATAGTAGCGCTCTCAGTGTAGTAGCGGTGTACAGTATAGTAGCGCTCTCAGTGTAGTAGCGGTGTACAGTATAGTAGCGCTCTCAGTGTAGTAGCGGTGTACAGTATAGTAGCGCTCTCAGTGTAGTAGCGGTGTACAGTATAGTAGCGCTCAGTGTAGTAGCGGTGTACAGTATAGTAGCGCTCTCAGTGTAGTAGCGGTGTACAGTATAGTAGCGCTCTCAGTGTAGTAGCGGTGTACAGTGTAGTAGCGGTGTACAGTATAGTAGCTCTCTGTGTAGTAGCGGTGTACAGTATAGTAGCGCTCTCAGTGTAGTAGCGGTGTACAGTATAGTAGCACTCTCAGTGTAGTAGCGGTGTACAGTATAGTAGCACTCTCAGTGTAGTAGCGGTGTACAGTATAGTAGCGCTCAGTGTAGTAGCGGTGTACAGTATAGTAGCGCTCTCAGTGTAGTAGCGGTGTACAGTATAGTAGCGCTCTCAGTGTAGTAGCGGTGTACAGTATAGTAGCACTCTCAGTGTAGTAGCGGTGTACAGTATAGTAGCACTCTCAGTGTAGTAGCGGTGTACAGTATAGTAGCGCTCAGTGTAGTAGCGGTGTACAGTATAGTAGCGCTCTCAGTGTAGTAGCGGTGTACAGTATAGTAGCGCTCTCAGTGTAGTAGCGGTGTACAGTATAGTAGCTCTCAGTGTAGTAGCGGTGTACAGTATAGTAGCGCTCTCAGTGTAGTAGCGGTGTACAGTATAGTAGCTCTCAGTGTAGTAGCGGTGTACAGTATAGTAACACTCTCAGTGTAGTAGCGGTGTACAGTATAGTAGCGCTCAGTGTAGTAGCTGTGTACAGTATAGTAGCGCTCTGTGTAGTAGCGGTGTACAGTATAGTAGCTCTCAGTGTAGTAGCGGTGTACAGTATAGTAGCGCTCTCAGTGTAGTAGCGGTGTACAGTATAGTAGCACTCTCAGTGTAGTAGCGGTGTACAGTATAGTAGCGCTCTCAGTGTAGTAGCGGTGTACAGTATAGTAGCGCTCTCAGTGTAGTAGCGGTGTACAGTATAGTAGCGCTCTCAGTGTAGTAGCGGTGTACAGTATAGTAGCGCTCTCAGTGTAGTAGCGGTGTACAGTATAGTAGCACTCTCAGTGTAGTAGCGGTGTACAGTATAGTAGCGCTCTCAGTGTAGTAGCTGTGTACAGTATAGTAGCTCTCAGTGTAGTAGCGGTGTACAGTATAGTAGCACTCTCAGTGTAGTAGCGGTGTACAGTATAGTAGCGCTCTCAGTGTAGTAGCGGTGTACAGTATAGTAGCGCTCTCAGTGTAGTAGCGGTGTACAGTATAGTAGCGCTCAGTGTAGTAGCGGTGTACAGTATAGTAGCGCTGTGTAGTAGCGGTGTACAGTATAGTAGCGCTCTCAGTGTAGTAGCGGTGTACAGTATAGTAGCGCTCAGTGTAGTAGCGGTGTACAGTATAGTAGCACTCTCAGTGTAGTAGCGGTGTACAGTATAGTAGCGCTCAGTGTAGTAGCGGTGTACAGTATAGTAGCGCTCTCAGTGTAGTAGCGGTGTACAGTATAGTAGCGCTCTCAGTGTAGTAGCGGTGTACAGTATAGTAGCGCTCAGTGTAGTAGCGGTGTACAGTATAGTAGCGCTCTCAGTGTAGTAGCGGTGTACAGTATAGTAGCGCTCAGTGTAGTAGCGGTGTACAGTATAGTAGCGCTCTCAGTGTAGTAGCGGTGTACAGTATAGTAGCTCTCAGTGTAGTAGCGGTGTACAGTATAGTAGCGCTCTCAGTGTAGTAGCGGTGTACAGTATAGTAGCGCTCTCAGTGTAGTAGCGGTGTACAGTATAGTAGCTCTCAGTGTAGTAGCGGTGTACAGTATAGTAGCTCTCAGTGTAGTAGCGGTGTACAGTATAGTAGCGCTCTCAGTGTAGTAGCGGTGTACAGTATAGTAGCACTCTCAGTGTAGTAGCGGTGTACAGTATAGTAGCTCTCAGTGTAGTAGCGGTGTACAGTATAGTAGCGCTCTCAGTGTAGTAGCGGTGTACAGTATAGTAGCGCTCTCAGTGTAGTAGCGGTGTACAGTATAGTAGCGCTCTCAGTGTAGTAGCGGTGTACAGTATAGTAGCGCTCAGTGTAGTAGCGGTGTACAGTATAGTAGCGCTCTCAGTGTAGTAGCGGTGTACAGTATAGTAGCGCTCTCAGTGTAGTAGCTGTGTACAGTATAGTAGCGCTCAGTGTAGTAGCGGTGTACAGTATAGTAGCGCTCTCAGTGTAGTAGCGGTGTACAGTATAGTAGCGCTCTCAGTGTAGTAGCGGTGTACAGTATAGTAACACTCTCAGTGTAGTAGCGGTGTACAGTATAGTAGCTCTCAGTGTAGTAGCGGTGTACAGTATAGTAGCTCTCAGTGTAGTAGCGGTGTACAGTATAGTAGCGCTCTCAGTGTAGTAGCGGTGTACAGTATAGTAGCGCTCTCAGTGTAGTAGCGGTGTACAGTATAGTAGCGCTCTCAGTGTAGTAGCGGTGTACAGTATAGTAGCGCTCTCAGTGTAGTAGCGGTGTACAGTATAGTAGCGCTCAGTGTAGTAGCGGTGTACAGTATAGTAGCGCTCAGTGTAGTAGCGGTGTACAGTATAGTAGCGCTCAGTGTAGTAGCGGTGTACAGTATAGTAGCGCTCTCAGTGTAGTAGCGGTGTACAGTATAGTAGCGCTCTCAGTGTAGTAGCGGTGTACAGTATAGTAGCGCTCAGTGTAGTAGCGGTGTACAGTATAGTAGCGCTCAGTGTAGTAGCGGTGTACAGTATAGTAGCGCTCAGTGTAGTAGCGGTGTACAGTATAGTAGCGCTCAGTGTAGTAGCGGTGTACAGTATAGTAGCGCTCAGTGTAGTAGCGGTGTACAGTATAGTAGCGCTCAGTGTAGTAGCGGTGTACAGTATAGTAGCGCTCAGTGTAGTAGCGGTGTACAGTATAGTAGCGCTCTCAGTGTAGTAGCGGTGTACAGTATAGTAGCACTCTCAGTGTAGTAGCGGTGTACAGTATAGTAGCTCTCAGTGTAGTAGCGGTGTACAGTATAGTAGCGCTCTCAGTGTAGTAGCGGTGTACAGTATAGTAGCTCTCAGTGTAGTAGCGGTGTACAGTATAGTAGCACTCAGTGTAGTAGCGGTGTACAGTATAGTAGCGCTCTCAGTGTAGTAGCGGTGTACAGTATAGTAGCGCTCTCAGTGTAGTAGCGGTGTACAGTATAGTAGCGCTCTCAGTGTAGTAGCGGTGTACAGTATAGTAGCGCTCAGTGTAGTAGCGGTGTACAGTATAGTAGCGCTCTCAGTGTAGTAGCGGTGTACAGTATAGTAGCGCTCAGTGTAGTAGCGGTGTACAGTATAGTAGCGCTCTCAGTGTAGTAGCGGTGTACAGTATAGTAGCGCTCAGTGTAGTAGCGGTGTACAGTATAGTAGCACTCTCAGTGTAGTAGCGGTGTACAGTATAGTAGCGCTCTCAGTGTAGTAGCGGTGTACAGTATAGTAGCGCTCTCAGTGTAGTAGCGGTGTACAGTATAGTAGCGCTCTCAGTGTAGTAGCGGTGTACAGTATAGTAGCGCTCAGTGTAGTAGCGGTGTACAGTATGGTAGCGCTCTCAGTGTAGTAGCGGTGTACAGTATAGTAGCGCTCTCAGTGTAGTAGCGGTGTACAGTATAGTAGCTCTCAGTGTAGTAGCGGTGTACAGTATAGTAGCGCTCAGTGTAGTAGCTGTGTACAGTATAGTAGCTCTCAGTGTAGTAGCGGTGTACAGTATAGTAGCACTCTCAGTGTAGTAGCGGTGTACAGTATAGTAGCGCTCTCAGTGTAGTAGCGGTGTACAGTATAGTAGCGCTCTCAGTGTAGTAGCGGTGTACAGTATAGTAGCGCTCTCAGTGTAGTAGCGGTGTACAGTATAGTAGCGCTCTCAGTGTAGTAGCGGTGTACAGTATAGTAGCTCTCAGTGTAGTAGCGGTGTACAGTATAGTAGCGCTCTCAGTGTAGTAGCTGTGTACAGTATAGTAACACTCTCAGTGTAGTAGCGGTGTACAGTATAGTAGCTCTCAGTGTAGTAGCGGTGTACAGTATAGTAGCTCTCAGTGTAGTAGCGGTGTACAGTATAGTAGCGCTCTCAGTGTAGTAGCGGTGTACAGTATAGTAGCGCTCTCAGTGTAGTAGCGGTGTACAGTATAGTAGCGCTCTCAGTGTAGTAGCGGTGTACAGTATAGTAGCGCTCAGTGTAGTAGCGGTGTACAGTATAGTAGCGCTCTCAGTGTAGTAGCGGTGTACAGTATAGTAGCACTCTCAGTGTAGTAGCAGTGTACAGTATAGTAGCGCTCTCAGTGTAGTAGCGGTGTACAGTATAGTAGCGCTCTCAGTGTAGTAGCGGTGTACAGTATAGTAGCACTCTCAGTGTAGTAGCGGTGTACAGTATAGTAGCGCTCTCAGTGTAGTAGCGGTGTACAGTATAGTAGCACTCTCAGTGTAGTAGCGGTGTACAGTATAGTAGCACTCTCAGTGTAGTAGCGGTGTACAGTATAGTAGCACTCTCAGTGTAGTAGCGGTGTACAGTATAGTAGCACTCTCAGTGTAGTAGCGGTGTACAGTATAGTAGCACTCTCAGTGTAGTAGCAGTGTACAGTATAGTAGCGCTCTCAGTGTAGTAGCGGTGTACAGTATAGTAGCGCTCTCAGTGTAGTAGCGGTGTACAGTATAGTAGCACTCTCAGTGTAGTAGCGGTGTACAGTATAGTAGCGCTCTCAGTGTAGTAGCGGTGTACAGTATAGTAGCTCTCAGTGTAGTAGCGGTGTACAGTATAGTAGCGCTCAGTGTAGTAGCGGTGTACAGTATAGTAGCGCTCAGTGTAGTAGCGGTGTACAGTATAGTAGCGCTCAGTGTAGTAGCGGTGTACAGTATAGTAGCGCTCAGTGTAGTAGCGGTGTACAGTATAGTAGCGCTCAGTGTAGTAGCGGTGTACAGTATAGTAGCGCTCAGTGTAGTAGCGGTGTACAGTATAGTAGCACTCTCAGTGTAGTAGCTGTGTACAGTATAGTAGCGCTCTGTGTAGTAGCGGTGTACAGTATAGTAGCGCTCTCAGTGTAGTAGCGGTGTACAGTATAGTAGCGCTCTCAGTGTAGTAGCGGTGTACAGTATAGTAGCGCTCTCAGTGTAGTAGCGGTGTACAGTATAGTAGCTCTCAGTGTAGTAGCGGTGTACAGTATAGTAGCGCTCTCAGTGTAGTAGCGGTGTACAGTATAGTAGCGCTCTCAGTGTAGTAGCGGTGTACAGTATAGTAGCGCTCTCAGTGTAGTAGCGGTGTACAGTATAGTAGCGCTCTCAGTGTAGTAGCGGTGTACAGTATAGCTGCAGCTCAGTGTAGTAGCGGTGTACAGTATAGTAGCTCTCAGTGTAGTAGCGGTGTACAGTATAGTAGCGCTCTCAGTGTAGTAGCGGTGTACAGTATAGTAGCGCTCTCAGTGTAGTAGCGGTGTACAGTATAGTAGCACTCAGTGTAGTAGCGGTGTACAGTATAGTAGCGCTCAGTGTAGTAGCGGTGTACAGTATAGTAGCGCTCAGTGTAGTAGCGGTGTACAGTATAGTAGCGCTCTCAGTGTAGTAGCGGTGTACAGTATAGTAGCGCTCTCAGTGTAGTAGCGGTGTACAGTATAGTAACACTCTCAGTGTAGTAGCGGTGTACAGTATAGTAGCGCTCTCAGTGTAGTAGCGGTGTACAGTATAGTAGCGCTCTCAGTGTAGTAGCGGTGTACAGTATAGTAGCACTCTCAGTGTAGTAGCGGTGTACAGTATAGTAGCACTCTCAGTGTAGTAGCTGTGTACAGTATAGTAGCGCTCTCAGTGTAGTAGCGGTGTACAGTATAGTAGCGCTCTCAGTGTAGTAGCGGTGTACAGTATAGTAGCGCTCTCAGTGTAGTAGCGGTGTACAGTATAGTAGCGCTCTCAGTGTAGTAGCGGTGTACAGTATAGCTGCAGCTCAGTGTAGTAGCGGTGTACAGTATAGTAGCTCTCAGTGTAGTAGCGGTGTACAGTATAGTAGCGCTCTCAGTGTAGTAGCGGTGTACAGTATAGTAGCGCTCTCAGTGTAGTAGCGGTGTACAGTATAGTAGCACTCAGTGTAGTAGCGGTGTACAGTATAGTAGCGCTCAGTGTAGTAGCGGTGTACAGTATAGTAGCGCTCAGTGTAGTAGCGGTGTACAGTATAGTAGCGCTCAGTGTAGTAGCGGTGTACAGTATAGTAGCGCTCTCAGTGTAGTAGCGGTGTACAGTATAGTAGCACTCTCAGTGTAGTAGCGGTGTACAGTATAGTAGCACTCTCAGTGTAGTAGCGGTGTACAGTATAGTAGCGCTCAGTGTAGTAGCGGTGTACAGTATAGTAGCGCTCTCAGTGTAGTAGCGGTGTACAGTATAGTAGCACTCTCAGTGTAGTAGCGGTGTACAGTATAGTAGCACTCTCAGTGTAGTAGCGGTGTACAGTATAGTAGCACTCTCAGTGTAGTAGCGGTGTACAGTATAGCTGCAGCTCAGTGCAGTAGCGGTGTACAGTGCAGTAGCGGTGTACAATGTAGTAGCGGTGTACAATGTAGTAGCGGTGTACAGTATAGTAGCGCTCCCAGTGTAGTAGCTCTCAGTGTAGTAGCGGTGTACAGTATAGCTGCAGCTCAGTGCAGTAGCGGTGTACAGTATAGCTGCAGCTCAGTGTAGTAGCGGTGTACAATGTAGTAGCGGTGTACAGTATAGCTGCAGCTCAGTAGCGGTGTACAGTGTCAGTCCCGGTGTCGCGGCTCACCTTGTCCCATTGCAGCCAGCGGTAGACGGCGTTGTCCAGCTCGGAGTCCCCGGTCCCGGTGGAGATGAGCAGGTTGGAGTTGACATCACCTCCCGGGTCCCCCATCCTCCTCACCCGCTACACCCGCTGCCTCAGCCCGGACTGCGCCACAGGCTGGAATAAACACCGCGCATGCGCTGAGTCGGCTACCCGACATCTACATTACGCATGCGTGAAGTCTGAGCTCTGCTTCGTACTGCGCTTGCGCGGGTTTGTGAGGCGAATCAATGTTCTCAGACAACACCTAATATTATGTAATAAAGATAAATCCTGACTACACTTGTCACTGGCCCGAGATATGGGGCAGTATACCAGCCCAGCACTCATATTATTCATTGCGTGGGATTCAGAGAATGTTTAGGATCTTTTGTGGGGGGTGTTCAAGTCTCCCAGTATACAAAGAGACCCCAGTATGGTTCCAGTCTCTCCACTGGTCATTATCCTTGTATTGTATGGACTGTCCAATCCCCACTGGGATCATTATCCTTGTATTGTATGGACTGTCCAATCCCCACTGGTCATTATCCTTGTATTGTATGGACTGTCCAATCCCCACTGGGATCATTACCATATCTATACATCCCAGTGTGTGTATAGTGCACATTGTCTCATCATACAATGCACACACAGCAGGAACCTGATCCCTTCTATCCCATGGATGTTTAATGTCACCACAAAAAGTCTTTATAAATCAGCTTTCATTAAAATAATCCCTGGTGATCCTGCCATAAAGGTGCTTCTTCCTGTTACAGGGTGACAACACACTGTCTCTCTCTCCCAACTATGCTCCCGCCTGGTCACCAGAGTGAGCCGGCCTGACAGGGTGACAACGCAATGTCCCTGTCTCCCAACTTTGCTCCTGTGTTGTCACCCTGTCAGACCGGTGTTTTGTCAGTCAGAAATTGTAACGAAAGTGACGCTCAGTTGCCGCCATCTTGCTACACCCCGCACTCGTCCACAGTAAACACAGTGAGAAGGCGGGAAGGGGAAATCTTGTTACACCCACAGGAGGCTTGCATTTCAGAGTTATTTTTCACAGTAAACTCAGCTTATGTAGTGAAATCCAAAATTTAAAAATCCGCGGCAAGCTGTGCTGATCTCACATGTTTGCTTATCTGACAGAACACCGCTGCTTTCAAATATCAACATCAAAACAGTCTGATGGATTTTAATATACTGGATTTCACTATATATAAGCTGAGTTTACTGTGAAAAATAACTCTGAAATGCATGACTCCTGTGGGTGTAACAAGATGTCCGCTTCCCGCCTTCTCCCTCTGGTGTCAACAAGCATTCATTTCCATACATAAGACGCAGGTCCATTGTTGTCACCAAAAAAAAAAGAAAATGAAGGCCTTGTTGCACTTTTGTACCAAACCTCTCCTGTGTTGTCCCTCTTGTTGGTCAGACATATAGAACTTATAGAACTTTAATTTGAAGATGTGTTATTTAGATACCAAAGTGTTAGGCCTCATTAGCACAGGGGTACTACAGCGCACACGCATTCCGGTTCCGTGTTTGCCTGTGTGGATGCAGAGTTGTTCTGTACATTCAGTCCCATTCATGTCAATTAGGATGCAGCGGCTGCACTCCTATCAATTTGACATCCCTGGATTGGATTTGAACAGGGGCTGGGGCAATTTCAAATTCCTACTCGCTTAGGTGGGGGTGTTATTTTTTTCCATTATCTGTGCCCCTTTCTGATGATCATGAGCGGAGGGAATATTTCTTCAGTTTCGGGTGCATGCCCATTCAGCTCCGCTCGCATGTTCTTCTGCCTTGGCTCAAGTCCCGGCCAGCCGCCTGCCTGTTTATCTCCTTGCCTTCCCTGGCGGAGTGATCTTCCTCCGCTCCCCAACCAGTAGTAGCCGGGGGCCCGGAGAGTAAGACTTGAGAGGCTGTAAGGCGGGCGGTGGTGGCGACGGGCAGAGAGTCGCTGATTCATACCTCCCAACACGCACGGATTGTGCGGGAACTTCTCGCACCGACACGTATTTCCCGCAGACCCGCGAGAGCATCGAATTTCCCGCAATCGACGGAGGATGTCCTGATGTCGGGCAGGCGGCGGCAGCGGTAAGTGAAAACCGCTGTAATGTTGAGCAGGAGGACCTCCGTCCCGCGGCACCCCCCCCCCCCCCCCGCGGCACCCCCCCTCCCCCCACCACTCAACAAGATCACAAAAAAAATGTGGCTGATTGCCGCCATTACTAGTAAAAAAAATATGTCCCCGGATTTCATTTTAAAAATCTGGTCATCTTACTTTAATGTGTACAGAGCTTTACATCAGGACAACTGGAAAGGAAACAGGGACAGAGCGGGTGGGATGCAGCAGAGAGACAGATAGGAGCTCCGCACTCTGTACAGTTCCCATGCTTTTTACACTTCTCATGTTGTCTAAGAATATTAACCACTTCCATACAGGGCACTTATACACCTTCCTGCCCAGAACAATTTTCAGCTTTCAGCGCTGTTGCACTTTGAATTACAATTGTGCGGTCGTGCTACACTGTACCCAAACTAAATTTTTATCATTTTGTTCCCACAAATAGAGCTTTCTTTTGGTGGTATTTGATCACCTTTGGGATTTTTTTTTTCTGCTAAAAAAAATAAAAAAGACTGAAAATTTTGAAAAAAAAAGTATTTTTTTTGTTTCAGTTACAAATCGTTGTAAATAAGTATGTTTTCTCCTTCACTAATGGGGCTGCACTGACGGGCACCGATGAGGTGGCACCAATGAGGTGGCATTGATGGGCACTGATGATGGGCACTAATATGCGGCACTGATGGGCACTGATAGGGGCACTGATATGCAGCATGGATGGGCACAGATAGGTGGCATAGATGGGCACGGATAGGCGGCACGGATGGGCACGGATAGGCGGCACAGATAGGCACGGATAGGCAGCACGGATGGGCACTGATAGGTGACACAGATGGGCACTGATAGGCGGCACGGATGGGCATGGATGGGCACTGATAGGTGGCACGGATGGGCATGGATGAGCACTGATACGTGGCATGGATGGGCATGGATGGGCACTGATTGGCATCCATCATTACAGTACATCAGTGCCGCCTATCAGTGCCAAACAATAATGCCTGCCAATCAGTGATGCCCATTGTGGGCACTGATTGGCATCCATTGTGGGCACTGATTGGCATCCATTAGGGGCACTGATTAGCATCCCTGGTGGTCTAGGGTGGCATACCTGGTGGTGGGCATCCCTGGTGGTCTGCTGGCATCCCCGATGGTCCAGTGTGGGCATCCTCGGGGGGGGGGGGCTGCGCTGATAATCGATCAGCACAAACCCCCCCTGTCAGAGGAGCAGCCGATCGGCTCTCCTCTACTCGCGTCTGACAGACGCGTGTGAGGAAAAGCCGATCACCGGCTCTTCTTGTTTACATCGTGATCAGCCGTGATTGGACACGGCTGATCACGTGGTAAAGAGTCTCCGTCAGAGACTCTTTACCTAGATCGGTGTTGTGGGGTGTCATACTTACACCCCGCAACAACGATCGCCGCGATGCGCGCCCCCAGGGGCGCGCAGCGGCTTGTTATCCTGCCGCCATCATATGACGTCCGGTCAGGATATTGAAACCACTTTGCTGCCGTCATTCTGTAATAGGGCGGGCGGCAAGTGGTTAATTAGGGCAGGTAAATCAAGAGGGGTTTCTATATTGATTTCAAGACGAATTCCCTGGACATTAAGACAAAAAAACAGATATAGAGGGCAGATTTCTGTTCCTCAAAGGGACGATGGGTGGCATAAAAGAGACTTTGGCCACGATATATGCCCCCAATAATAATCAAGATCAATTTATCTGCACTACTATTAGCAAACTGATGAAATTTACTGACGGTAAACTCATCTTGGGGGGCGATTTTAATCTTCCCCTAGACCCAAAGATGGATACATCAGAGCCCATTCACACAGGGGCGGCACGACTTGTCCCGCGACTCTGCCGGGCGATCTTCACACAACTTCAAAGGTGACTTGCAAAATGACTTCTGTATTGAAGTCAATGGAAGTCGCCCTGAAGTCGTCCCGAAGTAGTACAGGAACCTTTTTCTAAGTCGGAGCGACTTGAGTCGCTTCTATTAGAATGGTTCCATTGTACAGAACGGGACGCGACTTGTCAGGCGGCTGAGTCGCCTGACGAGTCGCCCCTGTGAGAATGGGGTCTCAGGGGGAAGCTCCTCGGTAGCTACTGGTCTACGTAAAAAAAGTCTTACAAATATTGCATAATTACCAACTTACTGACGCATGGAGTGCGTATCACCCCGACGAAAGAGACTACACCTTTTATTCAGTGCCACATAAAGTATATTCTAGAATCGACTTATTTTTCACTCCACAGAGGATGTTAACGGCAGTTAAAGAGGTGGCTATAGAGAGTATTACATGGTCAGACCACGCCCCGGTCTCATTGACATTAACTATGAATGAGTATTCCTCTGACAAGAGGAGACAATGGCGATTGAATGAGAGTTTGATGGAAGATAAGATGGTGGTAGAGGAAGTTATTAAGGAATTGCAGTACTCAGTGGCGGTGCGTCCATAGAGGACGCCGGAGCGCCGCCCCCTCTCGCTCCCGCACCGCCACTGAAAGACAATACACAGATTCATGCATTGTATGAATCTATGTATTGTCACCGCTGCCGCGCTGCCCACTATTCATATGGCCGGCCTCCTGGTGAGCGCCGGCCATATGAATTAGAGTGCCGGCCGGCGGTGGGTGTGTTCTGGAAGTGTCTAGCAGAGCCAGCGGCTCTGATAGGCTTTCCGAATACAGCTCTCACGCTGTATTCGGCTTCCAAAAACTCCTCCCAGGTACGCACGGGGGTGCGTTCCTTGGAGAAGACTGTGGAGGTTTCAGCCAATCAGGTTCACCGGATCTGGTTACCGGTAACCTGATTGGCTGAAGCGACATCGAGGGCGGGAGAACACATTGAGGACGGCGCGGACCGAGGAAGGTAAGTGCAGGGCTGGGGGGGGGGGAACGGGCTGCATTTGGGGGGAACTGGCTGTATATGGGGGACACACTGGCTGAATATGGTGGGAACTGGCTGTATATGGGGACAAACTGGCTGCATTTGGGGGGAACTGGCTGTATATGGGGGACAAACTGGCTGCATTTGGGGGGAACTGGCTGTATATGGGGGACAAACTGGCTGCATTTGGGGGGAACTGGCTGTATATGGGGGACAAACTGGCTGAATATGGGGGACAAACTGGCTGTATATGGGGGACAAACTGGCTGCATTTGGGGGGAACTGGCTGTATATGGGGGACAAACTGGCTGCATTTGGGGGGAACTGGCTGTATATGGGGGACAAACTGGCTGAATATGGGGGCACACTGGCTATATATATGGGGACAAACTGGCTGTATATGGGGACAAACTGGCTGTATATGGGGGCACACTGGCTATATATATGGGGACAAACTGGCTGTATATGGGGGAACACTGGCTGTATATGGGGGCACACTGGCTATATATATGGGGACAAACTGGCTGTATATGGGGGCACACTGGCTATATATATGGGGGCACACTGGCTGTATATGGGGGCACACTGGCTGTATATGGGGGCACACTGGCTATATATATGGGAGCACACTGGCTATATATGGGGACAAACTGGCTATATATGGGGACAAACTGGTTGTATATGGGAGCACACTGGCTGTATATGGGGGGCACACTGGCTGTATATATGGGGGCACACTGGTTATATATATATATGGGGGCACACTGGCTGTATATGGGGACAAACTGGCTGTATATGGAAACCAACTGGCTGTATTTGAGGGGGCAAACTGGTGGCGTTTGGGCACAGTGGCTGCGTTTAATGGGCACAGTGGCGGCAATTGATTTTTTTTTTCCAGTTTGTTTGCACCCCCCCAAAAATTTTGAGCACCAGCCGCCACTGGCAGTACTATTTTCAATACAATACTGTAGAGGAGACAGACACAGGGACAATCTGGGAAGCGCACAAAACGGTAATAAGAGGGGTACTCATTAAGCATGGTTCCAGAATAAAAAAGGAAAGGGAGGCCCAATTGACCCAATTATTGACAGATATACAGATGTTAGAGACCCAACATAAACAGAATACGAGGTGTACGGGGGAGACAGAACTCCTTAAATTGCGTAGACAAATGACAGAGTTACTCCAACATAGAGCTAAGGCAGCACTTCAGAGATGCCGGAAATATTATTATGAAACAGGAGACAAATGCGGCCGTTCACTGGCTAGAGCTTTACAGGAACAGAGGACTCAATCATATGTCCCCCACTTAGTGGCCCCCGAAGGTAGAAAGGTACACCTTCCCTCCCAGATTGTCTCGACCTTCTGTAGATTTTACCAATCCTTATATAATTTGCCTACCAGATCACAACCTCAAAATATCATGGAGGAATATATTTTCTCTTCAGGTATTTCTCAATTGACAGAACAGATTCGAGAAGAGTTGGACGTTGCTATTACCTTAGAGGAATTGCAAGAGGCCATCAGGACATCCAAGCCCGGGAAAGATCCGGGTCCCGATGGCTTTACACATAAATACTTGTAGCAGGGTGTTCAATTTAAGGGAAGTGTCTGAGTGATAACCAGGCTCAAACACATTAAATTGATAGGATTCATCATTTTTGTTCTCAGGGGTTAATGCTGGTGATGTGTTCCCTGTGGCCGGTGGGTGGCGCTGCCATTCTGGGCCAGGGTTGAACCGCGAGCGTAGTGCTGTGCCTTTTGTGTCCCCTCTCGGCAGCAGTACAGTGGGGCGGGGAACCTGCTGTGCATGCCGGGAGACTGTATAAAAGGGGCAGACATCTTCTGAGAGGGGTCCGTCCACGCCCAGGCACCTGCAGCCTGTGTGTGTGTGGTTCATCATCTCCGGGTCCCTAGGCCCGGAGGCCTTGTTCCGGTTCCACCTCAGGCACCTTTAGCCTGGGGTGAGGTACTACTTCACCGTTCCTGTCCGCCTGGGCACGGAGGCCCAGGAGTTGCAGTAACGGCCTGGAACCCAGCAGCCTTCGGCTGGGGTCCGCAAGGGATCAAGGAGTCCAGGTGCCGCCTTGCGAGGGGACCCGCAACCTAAGAGAAGGGAGAATCTGTTCCGAAGGACTGGTGCTGTGGACACGTGAAGGAAGGGGTCTATTGACTCTCTGGGGGATGTCTTCTCCCTGAAAGGGGCTATGTTCTAGGAAGGAACCAAGATTCATCAGGTCAGTGGCAGTGACCTTATTCACAGGGTCTGTGGCAGAGACCAACCTCATGGTCTGTGGCAGAGACCATGTGCCACAACTGTTTGAGAAATCTGAACAGTCAGAAGAAGTTGAGCTACGTTTGTGCCTGGACCTCCTCTACACCTTAAAGCTGTCCCGTGTCTTTGCTCCAACCTTTCTTCTATCCAAGAGACTGTGTGTTGTGCAAGTGAAAAATAAACATCGAGTTGGACTTTCAGCTGGTGTGGACATTACATTTCTGGGGTAGTTAAGGACTTGCATCTACACACTGTAGAGGTGAGATTCATACTCAGGAGGACTTTATACTCTGGCTGCAGACAAGGCCCAAAAATCAACACCGCCTAACCTCTTAACACAGGAGCGTACGGGCTTGTGGTGCGGTGTGCCCCTTTTTCCTGAGAGGAGCCGAAGCAGACAGGTAAAAGGGGGTCTGTGCGCTACACATGGGGGCTCAAGTCCGGGATTTGTCTGCAGGTTGGAAAGTGTGAAGACCCCCCCCAGAGTTTGAACTTTATTCCCCAGTGAAGTTCTGTGGAGGTCGGCCATATTGAGAACTGCGCCACGAGGAGAACCCTGACTGCGTAGTTTGTGGGTGTGCCTATAGAGAAAGCCCACGAACAGTGCAGAAGATGGGAGGAGTCTGGCCATGTGAAGAGTTGCACGTGGGGACATTGGCGCGAAAAGGACAGTGCGCAATGGAACGGCAAGCGAGAAACATGGCATCTCATGCCTCATGGATTCCGTCCACAACCACCATGAATATGACCTCGTTTTCTGCTTCTGTGATGGATACAGGGATTCGGCTGAAGCCCCGGGGACGTTTTGCCCTCTACGTTTGCAGAGATGTGGAGGCCCTCGGAGTGGTTTGTCCCGGCTGCTCGGGACTGGTGGTGCATCTCAAGGCCTTCGGCAGATGCGAGCAATGTAGGGAGTTCTTGTTTGAGGTGGAGCAACCCACAGAGAAGCCTCAGGCTTTTCGCCTCAATTGCCTTACAAGCGCCACTACTTCGGAGGAAGGAGCCAGAGCTTTTGCAGCCACCCCTATGTGCACTGTTGAGACTTCGGAGGAAGTCGCGAGCAGAGATGTTCCGGAGATTGAGGAACCAGAATCGGAGAGACCGGAGGATGTTGCCTCGGTCACCACAGAGTCTTTACTCCCACCGCCCAAGAGGAAGATTAGCTTTGTGAAGGCTTCCTGCGGCCGTGGTGGAGTTACGCCCCAGCGCTTACTCGGAACGGATGCCTCCGAAGGGAAAAGTTCCGGACGTCCTGGCTCAGCTACAAGCCGAGGTAAGACTCTGTCAGAAGTCCGAAGTGTCGGGGATGCTTGGGTCAGGGATCCCAGGGCCCTTGAACTGGTTAGAGGTGGTGACTCGTCTTCTATCCAGAGCTACTTGCCTGCAGAGGAATGTGACACCTCTGACCTGGAGTCGGTCTCTGATCCGGGAGACGACGCCGGCATTGACGAGGTGTTTGAGAAAAAGGGTTGGGATAAGATGCTCCTGTCCTTGTCCCGTAGAAATAGGGACCCACCAATGTATACTGGGGAGAGAACGCCCCGGGTGGAGGCCCCGGAGCCTGAGGAGGGATCTGTCCCCTTGTCTGCCCTTCCACCGCTGAAGATACCTGGATCAGTTGCTGGGATGGAGCGGGTGTCATTGCGGGCCCCTGTGTCTGGTCCAGAGGAAGTGAAAGTACCTCGGCACCCGGATGCCATAGTCATGACTGGTATGGGAGATCGTCTGACAATGCCAACTTTGTCCTGTTTGCAGAGGTTATTTAACCAGAAGGTTGCTAGTAAATACAGGTGGGAGTACCCGTACCTGCCAAAGGAACTTTTGTTTGAGGTGGAGGCCTATAGACCCCGGTGGTACGCGGACTTTGTATGGACACATATCAAAGTACCCCAGGCCCGCAGGTTCTATTCATGTTCCCCTACAGCTACCAAGCGGTACAAGGACTGTAGGAATGCCTGGATGCTCGGTCGGCACATACACGCGGACAAGGTGGTTATTTGCCAAAAGGACAAGGATAGTGTTGAGTACCATATTGATACCTTTGATAAGCATTGGAAGCCGTTGGTGTTGCCGCATCCACAGTATTATCTGTGAAGAGACTAGACTCTTGTTGTTGCCTTTTATGTCCGGAGTGCACTCTCTGGCGCCCAGAACTGTTTGCCCTGATAAAGGGTGTTCTACTTATTGGAAGAGCAGGAGCAGTTTGTTTGTTTTTTTCCCTCTCTCCACACAGCAAAGAAATAAAGACTTTGGGATAGAATAGTTCAGAGCAGGGCCAAAGAAGAAGAAGAGGAAGTTTTACACAAAAGTAAAGTTTTCTTTCAGGACGAGTGTTCTGACGGTGGCACTCCCACTAGGTGGCGGTGTTGCATTGTCTAAAAGTAAAAGGAAAAGACTCTGGTTTTAAGTTTGGAAAAAAAAAATGTGTTTAACTTTTAGAAGGGAAGGATTGTTCGGGGAGAATCTTTTCACTTCTACTGTAAATGTGTTGAATATGAATGTGTTTTCTCCCTCTGCAGGTGGATACCAATCAAGATACTGAGAATAGGGCTGGTTGACTAGTGCAGATGGGAAGGGAGTGAAAAAAAATAAATGTTTATGTGACATTTGAGACTGTGATGTGCACATTATGTTTTACTGATCTTCTTTCATTTCTGCTTTTAATTCCCTATTCCCCATGTTAGGTTCCGGCACAAACAAGCAGTTTTAAATTTGTTTTGTTTTTCTTGTCTCTGGACCAGTCCTATGTTAACTCGGGTTTCGGGAGGCATGGGTTTGCTCCAGACACTGGGGACCAGTGTCCATTAGTGGGGGGAATGTGTAGCGGGGTGTTCAATTTAAGGGAAGTGTCTGTGTGATAACCAGGCTCAGACACATTAAATTGATAGGATTCGTGGACCATTTTTGTTCTCAGGGGTTAATGCTGGTGATGTGTTCCCAGTGGCTGGTGGGTGGCGCTGCCATTCTGGGCCAGGGTTGAACCGTGAGCGCAGTGCTGTGCCTTTTGTGTCCCCTCTCGGCAGCCGTACAGTGGGGCGGGGAACCTGCTGTGCATGCCGGGAGAGGGTATAAAAGGGGCAGACATCTTCTGAGAGGGGTTCGTCCATGCCCAGGCACCTTCAGCCTGGGTGTGTGCGGTTCGTCATCTCCAGGTGCCCTAGGCCCGGAGGCCTTGTTCCGGTTCCACCTCAGGCACCTTTAGCCTGGGGTGAGGTACTACTTCACCGTTCCTGTCCGCCTGGGCACGGAGGCCCAGGAGTTGCAGTAACGGCCTGGAACCCAGCAGCCTTCGGCTGGGGTCCGCAAGGGATCGAGGAGTCCAGGGTACCGCCTTGCGAGGGGACCCGTACCCTAAGATAAGGGAGGATCTGTTCCGAAAGACCGGTGCTGTGGACACGGTGAAGGAAGGGGTCTGTTGACTCTCTGGGGGGATGTCTTCTCCCTGAAAGGGGCTATGTTCTAGGAAGGAACCAAGATTCATCAGGTCAGTGGCAGTGACCTTGTTCGCCAGGTCAGTGGCAGTGACCTTATTCACAGGGTCTGTGGCAGAAACCAACCTCATGGTCTGTGGCAGAGACCAACCTCATGGTCTGTGGCAGAGACCAACCTCATGGTCTGTGGCAGAGACCATGCACCACAACTGTTTGAGAAATCTGAACAGTCAGAAGAATTTGAGCTACGTTTGTGCCTGGACCTCCTCCACACCTTAAAGCTGTCCTGTGTCTTTGCTCCAACCTTTCTTCTATCCAAGAGACTGTGTGTTGTGCAAGTGAAAAATAAATATTGAGTTAGACTTTCAGCTGGTGTGGACATTTACGTTCCTGGGGAAGTTAAGGACTTGCATCTACACACTGTAGAGGTGAGATTCATACTCAGGAGGACTTTATACTCTGGCTGCAGCAAGGCCCAAAAATCAACACCGCTCAACCTCTTAACACAGGAGGGTACGGGCTTGTGGTGCGGTGTGCCCCTTTTTCCTGAGAGGAGCCGAAGCAGACAGGCAAAAGGGGGTCTGTGCATTACATACTACCAGACATTTTGTCCTCAGTTGGGTAAGCAGATGGTACAAACATTTAATGCAATTAGACACGGGACAGGATTTACTCCAGAAACCTTGAAAGCACATATCACTGTTATTCCGAAGGAGGATAAGGACCCATCAATATGTGGCAGCTATTGCCCCATTTCATTATAAGTTATTTACAAAAATATTAGCCACACGTATACCAACCACATTTGACTGCATTAGTACACCCAGACCAACGCGGGAGGCCCGTGATAATACCATTAAAATTTTGAATCTAGTCCACTTAGCCGGTCATTCTAAAACATCCACTGTGTTCCTGGGAACAGATGCTGAAAAGGCATTCGACCGGGTTAATAGGTCTTTTATGTTCTCAGTCCTACAGTATGTGGGTGTAGGGGAGAGGATGATAGGGTGGATCTCGAGCATATACACAAGGTCGGAAACACAAATAAAAGCAAATGGAGTTCTATCTGAACCTTTCTCTATCTCTCACGGCACCCGCCAAGGGTGCCCTTTATCACCACTCCTTTTTGCTATCACCTTAGAGCCATTTCTTTGTAAGGTTAGGCAAAACACGGATATTAGAGCGTTAATAACCGGAGATTTACATCATAAAGTATCCGCATATGCGGATGATCTTTTATTCTGCCTTACTAAACCTGTTATATCTATGCCGAACCTACTAAGAGAATTGGATCAATATGGTGCACTGTCCAATTTAAAATTTAATATGTCCAAGTCGGAGGCAATGGGTGTATCTATGACTACGACTCAAATTAACGCTTTAAAAATGGATTTTAAGTTTAGATGGACCTATACGGGCATCAAATACCCGGGTACGTTGATTGAACCTTTGAGTTGAATTTTTTACCTCTACTGAGTAGAGTGAAAGTCTTAAGCCTCGTACACACGATCGGATATCCTATGGATTCTAATCCGATGGTTTTGTCCATCGGAAATCCGATGAAGCTGACTTCCATCAGTCTTGCCTACACACCATCATTTAAAAAACCGACCGTTCCAAACGCGGTGACGTAAAACACTCCGATGAGCCGAGAAAAATGAAGTTCAATCCTTCTGAGCATGCGTCGACTTGATTCTGAGCATGCGTGGGTTTTTTATCCGATGGACTTGCCCATAGACGATCGGAGTTTTAGATCGGTTTTTCATCCATCGGAAAAATTTAAAACATGTTCTATTTTTTAAAACCGATGGAAAAAAGACCGACGGGTCCCATACACGATCGGTTTGTCTGATGAAAACAATCCATCGGACAGTTTTCATTGGTTAAACCGATCGTGTGTACACGGCTTTACTTTCTAAATGGCATCAGGGCCTTTTCTCTTAGTTCGGTAGATGTAACATAATAAAAATTTCAATATTGCCTAAATTTTCCTATCTTTTTCAAACTCTACCCATTCATATACCCCCAGAATTCTTTAAACAGACTAATAAGATGATAACGGAATTCATTTGGGCCCATAAAAGGCCCAGAATTCAATGCTGTTTAATGATAATGCCTAAACAATATGGGGGATAGCGGTACCAGATATGCAGAAATATTATCAGGCGGCTCATATGGCGCGACTAGTAGACTGGTGTAGGCATGCAAGCTCTAAAATATGGCCAAAGATCGAGCAATCACAGTGTGAGGTCCCATTGTGTCGTGTGGTTTGGTGCTTTGGAGACCTGAGTTCAGCCCTCAAAAAGCACCCAACCTTGGGCCCTACCCTGCGTATTTGCTCCCGAATATGTTCCACCACTTTATTATCATCTGTCAACCCCCCCTGTACCCTATTGTAGGGAATCCTTGTTTCCCTCCGGGACTACAGGAGGGACCCTTTAGGAAACTTTCGGACTCACAGTGTTTTCAGGTCTCGCATTTTATACAAATAGTGACCGGGACATGGCCCTCATTGCCTGAACTAACCTCATCCAACGACCGTTTTGGTCTTGACTCCTGGAGTGGAGCTCAGTTGCGACATTTCATTAACACTCTCCCACCTCCGGATAGATTTCAACGAACATTGACACCCTTAGAACTACTATGTGAGGGGACGGGGCCTTGCTCTCACTTAATCTCGCAAATGTATGCACTACTGGATGCCCCCCAAGAGGATTATGTCCCTCCATATATAAGGAAGTGGGAAATGACATTAGACAGGACGTTCACCCAGGCACAACATAGGCAGATAGTAAATCTTGCATTGAAATCTTAAATATCTACAAGAATCCAAGAAACTAATTTTAAAATAATGACAAGATGGTACCGTACACCCTCACTACTTAATAAATTCTCTCCGGAGATCCCGGACAAATGTTGGAGGTGTCAGGAGGAAAGAGGGACTCTACTTCACGTTCTCTGGTCCTGCCAAAACTGGAGTACTTCTGGAGGGAGATACGGCAGATAGCACAGAAATTTACTAAGTATAACCTCCCAGAAGATCCAGCCTTATTTTTGTTACATGTCTCAAACATACCGGGGAAAACATATAGTAAATTAATTTTGCACCATCTTATTAACGCTGCTAGATCATGTATCGTACGGCAGTGGAGAGATACAAGCCCTCCTACAATTCTTTGGCCTCGTACACACGGCCGAGATTCTCGTTGAAAAAAACATGTCGTTTTTTTCGACGAGATTCTTGGACAAGAAACTTGTCCCGGCCGAGTGTACACACGCTTGTTTCAAAGAACCCGCGGTTCTTTGAAAGGAGCGTACGCAGTGACATCATCGACTGCGTCGAGCATGCGCTCGTCACATTCGATGCCGTCGCCGCCATCTTGGTATACCCTACGTATGCCTAGGAAGCTACCGCGCATGCGTCGAATTCATTTCGAACATGCGCGGGCTTCCGGGAGGACAGGTAAGTGTACACACACTCACTTTTCTCGTCGAGAAACATGCCGACGAGAATCTCGACGAGAAAATAAAGAGCAGGTTCTCTATTTTCTCGTCGAGGTTTCTTGTCGGTTTTCTCGACGAGAAACCCGATAGCAGCGTACACACGACCGATTTACTCGGCAAGACCTCTCTGCCAGCAAGTTTCTTGCTGGTTCTTGCCGAGAAAATCGGTCGTGTGTACGAGGCCTTCGTCACACGAATTGAAGAGGTTAATAGGATGGACGATCTGTTATTATCGGCTCAAAATCTAAAGGAGACATATTTAGAAACTTGGGGCCAATGGAACACATTTAAATTCTCGGAGGAAGGGAGTTCCCTCTTTGCTCCTGAGAGTACCTGAAAAAGAGAGGAGTGGGGGGCCTTGGGGGTTCCCTAACTTCCCTGGATGATGGTATAGTAAACTCACCTTTGCCTCAGTACATTTTTCCCTCCAACTCCGACTCCCCTCCCCCTATCAGTGTTTTCTTCCTCCTTCTTTTTTTTTTCTATCTTCTTTTTTTCTATCTTTTTCCTTTTTTTTTAATGAATTTTTTCCCTCATGGGGCTTCTTACTTTCTCCTTTTGCCTCTTCAGATAGGTAGAGGTTTTTCTTCTTAGTAAAGTATGTTGTCAGGGCATACAAGAGAAGCAGGTCTAACGGAAGATAGAATGGGGACTATCCCAAATAACTAATTATTGTTTTTTTTTTGTTTTTTTTGTGGATATATTTAAGATAGGAGTGATGCTGTTAACTGGATTTTGAATGGACTCGCTGGAGCTTATATGATTGATGGATTAATGAAATTGTTTTCTTCTCTGTATGTATGACAACTAAAATAAAGAAATAAAAAAAAAAAAAATATATATATATATATATATATATATATATATATTAATGAGTCACTCTTCTGGGCCTATTAATAGCTTTCTTTAGGAAATCCGCAGTAATCTTAGTGGTTAAACATAAGACAATGAAAGCAGATCTGCATTACTGAACATGGCATGTCTAGACTGCAGTGACAGGTAAATACAAGGTGCAGTCATTTAGAGGTAAAATTGAGATTTGCTTGTTTAGTCTTAGTGAATGGGGCTCCAGCGTTTAGCCTCAGTACACGGGGCGCTGGCATTTAGCTTTGGTGCATGGAGCTCTGGTGTCTAAAATGGGTGCATGGAGCTCTGGTGTCTAGAATGGGTGCATGGGACTTTGGTGTTTAGCCTTGGTGCATCGGGCTCCGGCGTTTAGCCTCAGTGCATGGGGCTTGCATTTAACCTTGGTGCATGGACCTCTGGTGTCTAGCATTGGTGCATGGGACTCTGGTGTTTAGCCTTGGTTAATTGGGCTCCAGCATTTAGCCTCAGTGCATAGGGCTCCGGCGTTTAGCCTTGGTGCATGGGGCTCCGGCATCTAGCATCGGTGCATGGGGCGCTGGCATTTAACCTTGGTGCATGGAGCTCTGGTGTCTACCATCAGTGCATGGGACTCTGGTGTTTAGCCTCGATGAATTGGGCTCCGGCGTTTAGCCTTGGTGCATGGGGCCTTGGCTTTAAGCCTTGGTGCATAGGGCTCTAGCGTTTAGCCTCATTGCATGGGGCTCCGGCTTCTTCCCTTAGTGCACGGGGCTCAGGGATTTAACCTCAGTGCATGGGGCTCCAGCATTTAGCCTCAGTGCACAGGGCTCTGAAGTTTAGCCTCAGTGCATGGGGCTAAAGCATGTAGCCTCAGTGCATGGGGCTCCTGCGTTTAGTCTCAGTTCCTGAAGCTTCCGGCACTTGGTCCCATTGTATGGGGCTCCAGCGTTTAGCCTCCGTGCCTGGAGTTCTGGCGTTTAGCCTCATTGTATGGGGCTCTGGCGTTTAGCCTTCGTGCCTGGCGTTACAGCGTTTAATCTCATCGTATGGGGCACCAGCGTTTAGCCTCAGTGCATGGGGCACCAGCATTTAGCCTCAGTGCACAGGTCTCTGAAGTTTAGCCTCAGTGCATGGGGCTAAAGCATGTAGCCTCAGTGCATGGGGCTCCTGCGTTTAGTCTCAGTTCCTGAAGCTTCCGGCACTTGGTCCCATTGTATGGGGCTCCGGCGTTTAGCCTCCGTGCCTGGAGTTCTGGCGTTTAGCCTCATTGTATGGGGCTCTGGCGTTTAGCCTTCGTGCCTGGCGTTACAGCGTTTAATCTCATTGTATGGGGCACCAGCGTTTAGCCTCAGTGCATGGGGCACCAGCTTTTTGCCTTAGTGCTTGGGGCTCAGACATTTAGCCTCAGCCCATGGGGCTCTGCTGTTTAGCCTCAGTACATGGGGCTCCTTGGTTTAGTCTCAGTGCCTGGAGTTCCGGTGGTTAGTCTCATTGAATGGGGCCTTGGCATTTAGCCTTGGTGCATGGGGCTTCAGTGTTTGGCCTTGGTGCATTGGGCTCCAGCGTTTAGCACTGGAGCATGGAGCTCCGGCATTTAGCCTCGGTGCATGGGGCTTCGACATCTAATCTCGGTGCATTGGGCTCCGGTGTCTAGCCTCGGTGCATGGGGCTTTGACGTTTAGCCACCGTGCTTGGGGCTCCATTATCTAGCCTTGGTGCATGCCGATCCAGCTTTAACCTCAGTGCATCAGGCTCTGGCGTGGGCATCTAGCCATGGGTGGAGCACAGGGGTGTCCTGTCCAACCCCACTACCATTAGCAATTGAAACTCTATTATAGTTTGACAGCTCTCGAGGCTGGACAGTGCAGCTAGCTGTACATATCTTCAGTGCAGTATGTGCCCAGGGATGAATGCCCAGAATGCAAAAAGTCTGTGTTCAGAGCATTTGTCAGGGGCACATACTGCCCTAAACAGAAGTACTGCTGAGTCCACCGTCCAACCACAGCAGCTGTCTCACTCTCAAAGAGTTTGACAGGCTGCTGGCAGCGGGGCAAGACGGAACACCTGTGCCTTCCTGCCGCCAGAGAACAACCAAAAAAAGGATTAACACAAAATAAACCCTCCGTGTCTGGGATGCTGCATACGATTATTGCCAGAACACCTTTTACAGCATGGCTTTATGTTTTTATATATACAGTGCTGTATATATTTATTTTATTTTTTTCAAACTTTGGTAATTTTTTTTATATTTCTTTTGAATTAGATAAATATTTTTTTTTTTTTGTATTTACCACATGCAGAGAGCACTAAACAAGAGCACACATTTTTAGAAGGCTCAAACAAGAGCAGCTGTAGGGAATATCAATAGCAGGGAGATCAGACCCACCAGGCAAGGCACCTTGTAGAAGGCAGATGGAGTCAAAGACCCCCCCACCCCTGTTCAAGGATGGTTTCTCCAGTTTGAGGTAGATGGCCTCTTTCATGCCTCGTGGGAACCAGTTGTTCTCTCTGCCCAAAATGGCCATCTCACTGGCCTTGAAAGAGTGTCCCTTTTCCTTAAAGTGGAATTCCTATACAGTGCCTTGCAAAAGTATTCACCCCCCTTGGCTTTTTACCTATTTTGTTACATTACAGCCTTTAGTTCAATGTTTTTTTTTTAATCTGAATTATATGTGATGGATCAGAACACAATAGTCTAAGTTGGTGAAATAAAATTAGAAACATATATACATAAAACTATTTTTCAGAAATAAAAAAATGATAATTGGCATGTGCGTATGTATTCACCCCCTTTGTTATGAAGCCCACAAAAAGCTCTGGTGCAACCAATTACCTTCATAAGTCACATAATTAGTGAAATGATGTCCACCGGTGTGCAATCTATGTGTCACATGACCTGTCATTACATATACACACCTTTTTCAAAGGCCCCAGAGGCTGCAACACCTAAGCAAGAGGCACCATTAACCAAACACTGCCATGAAGTCCAAGGAACTCTCCAAACAAGTAAGGGACAATGTTGTTGAGAAGTACAAGTCAGTGTTAGAGCCGGTGCAACATGACTTCCAGCGCGACTTTGGGAGGCAACTTGTACACGACTTGAGCATGAATCACAACGCGACTCCAGGCAACTTACAAGGCAACTTCAAGTTGCCTCCAGGACAGGTGAGGGGTTTGCCTGGAAAACTATTTTTATGTAGCGATACCCTCAACTTAAGAGAGCCGCAAGTTTTGATTTGGGCCCTGAGTACAGCTTCCCCAACCCCCCGGCAATCTGCTCTACCCGCTCTGGCACAGTTAACCCACAGCAATTTCACATAAACAATCACTTATGCTTTAAATGTGGGTGTGTGGATTGATAACTCAGACTCATAGACAATGTTGTAAATAATAACTGACTTTACTGTTAGTGGTAAGATAAAAGGGGATAACATGCATGTAACATTTGGTTCACAACACATAAGCAGGTCCCTGCAGTTATAAATCACAATACTGTGTGTGTGTGTACCAGCAATGGAAAGGGGACGGAACGCCACGTGGGGCGACCGTTACCTAAACACCCTGTGGTGTGATAACTAACTTATAACTATCTAACGGATCAGGCCTGATCCCTAACCATGAAACTCAGTCTTAGAAGAAACACGAATCTTCACCGGCACAGGATCTGTAAAGGTGGTGCACTTGAAGTATTTAAAACCATGTATTTGTAATCCAATAGGGGGGGGGGGTAATTCTCCCTCACCGGAGGTGTTAGGCCTCGGAAGTCTAGTAGGCACAAAGTATAAAAGTAACAGTTTAAAGATGAGCTTTCGCTCGCTCACCACTCCGGAACACTTCCCTCAGTCCGGAACTTCCACCGGCTGTGTCGGTCCTCGTCCACGGCGGCTTCTGCGATCGGATCCCCGATCCAGATAACTTTAGAAGAGATGAGTCTGGATGCCACCCAGGCTCGCAAAGGGGGTGGAAGGCTCTTTGGTTCGCTCCACAGGCCCCAGGCTTCAGGCCTGGAACAGCACAGATCCGCACAGGTGTATCTCTCTCTGCCTCCCCGTGTCCAAAGAGAAAGAGCTAGGCCTCGCCCCCTCCTTATATTCCTTCCCCCCGACTCCCCTCTCTCTGGAATTTCCTGTCTCTGATTAAAGGGGAACACCCCGCTACACACTCCCCCCACTAAAACTCTTTGGTCCCCAAAGATAAACATTTTAACAACATTTCTGAACCATTTTAGAGAGTGCGGAGTATGATGTTGGTACAGGGAATTGCCACCAAAACTCAGAGGTGGGATTCCCTGTCCCACAGGTCACACTGGCATGAGTGGCCTGCCTAACTGTGCCAGAGAGTGAGCTGGGGTTGCCCTCCACCAAATGAACAGTGGAAGGATTGGAGCACTCGGTACTTCTTCTAGCGGTGGTAACAGAGTCCTCTGAGCTCTTTCCCAATTGAGGGTAGGTTAACTTAATGGGAGGCCTCACGACTCTGCGAGCTCTCTGCTCCCTTGGGACTTCAGGCTCTGGTGCCACAGGCTCTGTTTCAGCAACACTCTCTGACATCGTCACTGGTTCTGGGGCCTCTGTCTCTTCTTCATCTGAGTACAGGCCCGGAATATCTTCCCAGCATTCAGGCACGCCACTGGATGGAATGAACTCTGTAGCTTCTGGGTTCAGGGTCCCATCCTGCATATCCTCAGTGGGTGGAAGGTCTATGGTGGGATTCTCCGGGGTTGGGGAGGGCCATAGCCACTCCAGTTCTCCTCTCCCGTCTTCACTTGGTTGAGAAGCCTGTCCACCTCTAGATCGAGAGGTCTGAGACCGAGTGTTGGGTCTGGGAGTATCCAAGATGGAAACAGATTCCGGTAGGTTCCTCACTGGAGGTATCCTGACTGCTTCTTTAAGCGGGAGTAAGTGGTTTCTGTGCCAGGTCTTCAAGGGTCCCACTCTCCCCTCTGGCTTTAACTTGTACACCGGTAGTCCAGGGAGTTTCCTACAAATAACGTAAGGCTCAGACCTCCACCTATCAGCAAGTTTGTGCTTCCCTGGGATCCCTAGGTTGCGTAGCAGAACGCGGTCTCCAGGCTGCAGGTCTTGCACTCGAACCTTCAAATCATAGTTCCTTTTATTTCGGGCCCCTCTCTGGTCTGAGGCCGCTTGGGCTTGTTCATAGGCCGCTTTCAAATTATACCTAAGTCTGTCTACATATCCTTTGTGGGAGGTAGCAGAGGTATAGTCTAGAGAAATGCCAAAGGCCAGATCCACTGGCAATCTTGCTTCTCTCCCAAACATGAGGCGGTAGGGAGAGTAACCCGTCACATCACTGGTGGTGCAATTGTAGGCATGCACCAAAGTGGATATGTGTTGACTCCAATGCTGCTTCTTCTCTGTCTCCAGAGTCCCAAGCATGTTTAGCAAAGTCCGGTTAAATCTCTCAGGCTGGGCATCTCCTTGTGGATGATAAGGGGTAGTCCTGGTCTTTTCCACTCCCAGGGAGTCCAGTAGGTTCCGGATCAGGGGACTCTCAAAGTCCCTTCCTTGGTCGGAGTGGATTCTCTGTGGTAATCCATAGTGGATGAAGTATTTTTCTACAAGCACCTTAGCTACAGTGGAAGCCTTCTGGTCTCTGGTGGGGAACGCCTGTGCATAACGGGTGAAATGATCGGTTACCACCAGAACATTTCCCAATCCACTCAAATCGGGTTCGAGGCAGAGAAAGTCAATGCATACCAGATCCATTGGGCCTTGACTCTGTAGGTGGCCCATTGGGGCAGCTTGATGGGGTAGAGTCTTCCTCTGGATGCATCGTGCACAGGAGTGGCAATACTCCTCCACTTCAGCCCTCATACAGGGCCAATAGAACCGGCTTCTGACAAGTTGGAAAGTTCTTTCAGCTCCCAGGTGACCATGCTGGTCATGTAAGGCAACCAGCACAGTCTCTCGGTGCTTCTCTGGGAGAAACAACTGCCATTTATCCTCGGAGTCATCAGAGGGGCCCCTTCGGTAGACCACTCCCTGATTGACCTGTAGCTTGTCTAGCTCTCTCCTTAGCAGACGAGCCTCCTTGGAGGGGTGATGTCGAAGTTTCTCTGGACTCTTGTTTTCCAATGCTTCAAAGACCAATCTCCCCATGGGGTCTTCCAATTGGTCGCACCTCAGTTCCTTTTTAGACAGCTTCGGTAAGCATTCCTCTTCAAGTTGAGTCACCCCGCAGTAGTGTTTTGGGACTCCCACTGTGGTAACTCCTATCTCCTCGGCTCTGGAGCCTCCTCGGGCTTGGAATTCAGCTCCTTGACAAAGGGCCCGCACCCCGTCCGGTGCTATCTGAGTCCAGTCCTCCCAGTCATCAGCCATGGCATGAGATCTTCGGGACAGGGCATCTGCATCCCTATTTCCAGCCCCTGGTCTGTACTTCAGACTGAAGTTGAACCCAGATAATGCAGCTAGCCACCTGTGTCCTGTGGCATCCAACTTGGCAGTGGTGAACAGGTAGGTCAGGGGGTTGTTATCTGTTTTCACTGTAAACTCTGCTCCATAAAGGTAGTCTCTTAGTTTGTCCACAACTGCCCATTTGAGGGCCAAGAACTCCAACTTATGGGTGGGGTAGTTTTTCTCCGAGGGGGTCAGACTTCGACTCACATAAGCCACTGGTCGCATTTGCTCTTCATGTTCCTGGTAGAGCACTCCCCCTAGGCCTTCATGACTAGCATCAACATGTAACTCGTAGGGCCTGGTGGGATCAGCATAGGCCAATACTGGGGCTGTGGTGAGGCTCCTCTTCAAGGTTCTGAAGGCCTCTTCACACCTGGGGGTCCACTGATCTTGAACCGACTCCCCAGGTCTTCTAGGGCCCAAGCCATCCTCTTCCCCTTCAGTCCGGAGCAGTTCATTTAAGGGCTTGGCAATACGGGCAAACCCATCCACAAACCTCCTGTAATAGGAGCAGAACCCCAGGAAAGATCTAAGTTCGGTGACTGTTGTGGGTCTTGGCCAGGAGGTAACTGCCTCCAACTTCTCAGGATCAGTCGCCACCCCTTTTTCAGACACTACGTGTCCCAGATAATTCACCGAAGACTGGTAGAACCGACACTTCTCGGGGGAAAGCTTCAACCCCTCTTCACTAAGTCTCCTCAACACTTTCTCCAATCGGGCCTCATGTTCCTCCAAAGTTCTCCCGAAGACAATGACATCGTCCAGGTACACGAGGACTTCTATGAGGTTCATATCTCCGACAGTCTTTTCCATGAGACGTTGAAAAGTAGCTGGGGCCCCAGATAGGCCCTGAGGCATTCTGTTAAACTCAAAGAATCCCACAGGAGTTATGAAAGCGGTCTTTTCTCTATCCTCTGGGTGCATGGGGATTTGATAGTACCCGCTCTTGAGGTCCATCACGCTGAACCACTTGGCTCCAGACAAACTCTGTAAGGCGTCCTCTATCCTTGGCGTGGTGTACTGATCAGGGGTGGTCCTCCTGTTGAGAGTTCTGTAGTCAATGCAGAGCCTCAACGACCCATTCTTCTTCCTGACCACCACTATTGGAGAGGCATAGGGGCTTCTGGATTCTCGAATCACCCCAGTCTTTTTCAGTTCTGCAAGCTGCTCCCTCAGATCCTCCAGATCTGCCAGCGGAACCCGCCTGACTCTCTCCCTGAACGGTTTGTCTTCTTGCAGGCGGATGCGGTGGGTAGCACTCCTCGCACACCCCACATCGAACTCATCTTTGGAGAAAATCTTCTCCCATCTAGTCAGCTGGGCCTTGGCTCTCTCTTTCCAGGCTCCAGGTAAATTCGGGTTCTCCATGGAAAGTTTTTCCCAAACCTCTCCTTCTTCACCCGTCCCCTTTACTTCTGACCAGCTGACTGGGACAGCAGGACTCACCCGTCCCAACAGCATCCGGGCAGGGATCTCTATGGCCCTTTCTGTAGAGTTCCTCACACTCACCGGGACTCTTCCCCTGGCTTTCTTCAGGGCCTTGATTGGAATCACTTCCGGTATCACTTCCAGGCCTGAGTGATCTTCCCTTGGGTCGGATTCCAGCATGACAAAGGGACCAGGCTGCTTCCAGGTGAGCTTCACAGTGGCCCTGAGACAAGCCACCTGTCCGGGCTGCAGCACCACTCCTTCTCTCCCCAGTCTCCACACCTTCCCTATCCCCTCTCCTGGGGTCTTCTGCTCCAACACTAACCGTTGGTAGGCTGTCTTCAGCATGGGATGGATGTTTGGATCTTGATGGCTCCTCATCTTCACCAGGGGGGTCAGAAGTCTTCTCACTAGATCCGTATTGGTGCCTATGATGAGGGACATCTTGCTGGCCCCGGGTGGTCTAGGACACACAACTGCCAGGGTGTCGAACACTTCTGTCTTCCCAGCCACAGAGGGGTCGAATGTCAGCTTTATGGGCAGATAACCATCATAGGGGAACCTCTGCGTTCCCAGGCCCCATATCTCCAGTTCTTCTATCTTCTGTATAGGCAAATGGCTTAAGTGCCTATCGTGGAAGTCTCTGTACAACAAAGTCACTTGAGCTCCAGTGTCCAGGAGGGCCTTCGTATATACTTCTTCCACCTGGATAGATACAGTGGGGGACGGGCCGACCAATTCTTCTGGGTACGGCCGGGTTGAGGTCACTTTCTTCTGAGGACTTGTCTTCATCCAGTTTGTTTTTGACTTTATTCTCTCTTGAGCCCGGTATGCATTGACCTTCCCCACCCTAATGGGAGTACAAACCCGCTGAGGGATGTTATTGTCTCTTGGTTGTAGGCATTCCTTCTTGGGAGTGCTAAATTTCTTCTGAGGGGTCTTGTCCCCTCTCTCTGGTGTGTATCTTGGTTGAGAGACCCTAAATTCCTTTTGAGGAGTTTTGTTCTCTCTCTTTTGCTTCCTTCCATTCAGTTTGGAGCTCACTGAAAGAGATGGGCACCCGGTTGACTCCCTCACCGGGGCCCTCTGGCGTTTCCCGCCGGCTGGCGATTATCCATTTTCTTCTTCTTAGGACTGGAACACCTACTGGCAAAGTGGCCACTGCCTCCGCAGTTGTAGCATAACATCTCTTCTCGGTCCCGAGTGGGACTCGGTATTGACGTATCTGGGAACAACTCCTTTCTGGGGCTTGGTTTCTCTGCTCCACCTTGAACTTTCGCCACTATAGCAGTCATCATCTCCATCATCTGGGACATCTGCAACTTCAAAGTGTCCACCTCCGCTCCCCTATCGGGAGTCATGACCGGTGTAACTATTGCTACCGGCTGTTTGACGGGCTCTATCAGGCGTTCTTCTTTTTTTTTTTCTTCCAATATAGCCTCTTCCTCTCTAATCATTCGGATGAGGTCAGGGTACTCCAGATTCTTCCCATCCTGCCGGGCACGCAGTGTCCATGCAATTGGATCCATGGGTTGAGCTCCCCTCACTACCTGTTGAGCACGGGCCTCATCTACTTTCCCTGGGCTGATCCCCTTCTTTAGGATCATCCTATGCAGTATTTTGTCCAGGCGTCCCATATAGTCTGATAGTTTTTCACCTTCCTTCTGGTAGCAATGCTCCAGCTGATAAGCAAGCTCCGTGACTTTCTCTGTCCCACCAAACACATTCTGTAACACATCAAGGCACTCTTGTGCAGTACAATCTGCCTTGCTCATCTTCAGGTTGCGTACGGCCTCTAGAGCAGGCCCTTTCAAACTTTCCACAACCCTCTGTTTCTTTCTACGGTCCGGGACTTCCCATTCCTCTAGTGCCTGAGTTGCGCTATCTAGCCACTCCTCAAATCCCTCTTCTTCCAAGGGTACTGGTTTCCTCCCTGAAAACATCCGGAGTTTCCTGTACCCCGACATCGGGTAATCTGTGGGCTCTTTCTTGCACTGAGCTACAATCTCCCCCAGAACAGCGCATAATTCTGCACTAAGGGTGCCTGGGCTTGTCCTGGGACTCTTTGTGTCCTTCTGTAGGGATGACGGGGAAGATGGCTGCGGTGATAGTGTTATTGTTGTCTGAGGGCTGTCTCTTGTGCGCGGCAGCGCATGCAGCAAATGATAGACCTGATCGTCCTCATCTTGTATGCTGTTGCCTCTAAACTGTTCAGGAATTTCTGCCTGCCATTCCAGTAAGACATGTGAAAGTCCACCACTAGTTTTCACGTCTATCACCCATGGTTTGTGAATCGGTGATAGGGACATTATGAGTTGTATCATTGCTTGTGTCTGCCATATCCCCGGGAGTTCTATAACTGCCGTCCTGGCTGGGTCTACGCCCCATCTCTTGTACCACTGTCCCACCTCTATCGGGTCCATGCCGGTAGCTTCTGGCGGTTTCACCGCTGTCTCAGTAATCCCGGACGTACGAGCCCCCACGTGTAGCGATACCCTCAACTTAAGAGAGCCGCAAGTTTTGATTTGGGCCCTGAGTACAGCTTCCCCAACCCCCCGGCAATCTGCTCTACCCGCTCTGGCACAGTTAACCCACAGCAATTTCACATAAACAATCACTTATGCTTTAAATGTGGGTGTGTGGATTGATAACTCAGACTCATAGACAATGTTGTAAATAATAACTGACTTTACTGTTAGTGGTAAGATAAAAGGGGATAACATGCATGTAACATTTGGTTCACAACACATAAGCAGGTCCCTGCAGTTATAAATCACAATACTGTGTGTGTGTGTACCAGCAATGGAAAGGGGACGGAACGCCACGTGGGGCGACCGTTACCTAAACACCCTGTGGTGTGATAACTAACTTATAACTATCTAACGGATCAGGCCTGATCCCTAACCATGAAACTCAGTCTTAGAAGAAACACGAATCTTCACCGGCACAGGATCTGTAAAGGTGGTGCACTTGAAGTATTTAAAACCATGTATTTGTAATCCAATAGGGGGGGGGGTAATTCTCCCTCACCGGAGGTGTTAGGCCTCGGAAGTCTAGTAGGCACAAAGTATAAAAGTAACAGTTTAAAGATGAGCTTTCGCTCGCTCACCACTCCGGAACACTTCCCTCAGTCCGGAACTTCCACCGGCTGTGTCGGTCCTCGTCCACGGCGGCTTCTGCGATCGGATCCCCGATCCAGATAACTTTAGAAGAGATGAGTCTGGATGCCACCCAGGCTCGCAAAGGGGGTGGAAGGCTCTTTGGTTCGCTCCACAGGCCCCAGGCTTCAGGCCTGGAACAGCACAGATCCGCACAGGTGTATCTCTCTCTGCCTCCCCGTGTCCAAAGAGAAAGAGCTAGGCCTCGCCCCCTCCTTATATTCCTTCCCCCCGACTCCCCTCTCTCTGGAATTTCCTGTCTCTGATTAAAGGGGAACACCCCGCTACATTTACTTCCTGGAAAGCTGCTTCAGTTAAGACAGGGGATCCGACTTGGAGGCAACTTCCATTGAAATCAATGGGTACAAGTCGCCTAGAAGTCGGATTGAATTTGTACAGGAATCTTTTCTGAAGTCGGAGCGACTGCAGTAGTGTACATTAAGACGGCTCCATTCACTTCCATTACTTTTCTAAACCGCGCAACTTGGGGCGACTTGAAGTCGGATCCCAGGACGCCCCTGTGTGAACCGGCTCTAAGGTTAAAAAAAAATATCCAAATCTTTGATGATCCCTAGAAGCACCATCAAATCTATCATAACCAAATGGAAAGAACATGGCACAACAGCAAACCTGCCAAGAGACGGCCGCACACCAAAACTCACGGACCAGGCAAGGAGGGCAATAATCAGAGAGGCAGCACAGAGACCTAAGGTAACCCTGGAGGATCTGCAGAGTTCCACAGCAGAGACTGGAGTATCTGTACAAAGGACGACAATAAGCCGTACGCTCCATATAGTTGGGCTTTATGACAGAGTGGCCAGAAGAAAGTCATTACTTTCAGCAAAAAACAAAATGGCACGTTTTGAGTTTGCGAAAAGGCATGTGGGAGACTCCCAAAATGTATGGAGGAAGGTGCACTGGTCTGATGAGACTAAAATTTAACTTTTTGGCCATCAAAGGAAACGCTATGTCTGGTGAAAACCCAGCATATCACATCACCCAAAGAACACCATCCCCACTGTGAAACATGGTGGTGGCAGCATCATGCTGTGGGGATGTTTTTCAGCAGTCGGGACTGGGAAACTGGTCAGAGTTGAGAGAAAGATGGATGGTGCTAATGGGCAAAAATCCCAGTGGTAAGATGTGGCAAGCTCATAGAGACTTATCCAAAGCGACTTGGAGCTGTGATAGCCGCAAAAGGTGGCTCTACAAAGTATTGACTTTAGGGGGGTGAATAGTTATACACATTGACTTTTTATGTTATTTTGTCCTATTTGTTGGTTGCTTCACAATAAATAAAAAATACATCTTCAAAGTTGTGGGCACGTTCTGTAAATTAAATGATGCAAATCCTCAAACAATCCATGTTAATTCCAGGGTGTGAGGCAACAAAACATGAAAAATGCCAAGGGGGTGAATACTTTTGAAAGGCACTGTATCTAACTAATCTTAAATCTGCTCTTACTCCACTTCTAACTCCTGTCCTAGATACCCTGTAGAAGAAAGAAGTTTATACTTAGTTTTTCTCAGGGCGCTCCGGCTTCATGGGTGGAGAGATCGCTGACAATGGATAAAAATCTCTGGGTGGTGAAGTCACCCATAGGCTTAGTATGGGGCAGTTATTGTCAGCTGTCCTTCCTTTCCCCTAAAGCCGCACATAGCAGCCAACTACGTAACTGCTCTGGTGAGTGCCCTGAGAATAGATAAGTATGTAGGCAGGTGCAGTCTGCTTCCTCCACTGTAGGTGGTGCCATCACAGCTTGGAGAGTAAGTCAGGGGAAACTCGGTTTCTCTGTCGTTTCCTGGTTCCTGGAGACAGCCTTCCAGTTGGCTGAGCTGCATTTAGATGAACCTTGGCGGTCGTCTTGGGTCAGCAATATGTGGTGGGTTGTGAGGCATAGTGGGTGTAAAGATGGTGAAAGTCATTGGGCGCCAGACACTTCTTGGATGCAAAAGAGGTTTTATTTCTTTTAACAGTCCCTTTTGTATTTTTGGGGGAAAGAGGGTTAGGGCCAGGACACCCTTAGGTAGTTGCAAATTCAATTGGCAGACTCTGAGACTTTAATAGGACAGCCGTGCAGGGTAAGGCCCCAGCAAGAAGCCACATCTGCAGGTGCAGGAATGCTGTCTCCTATGGTAACAATCCTTTAACAGTTCCTAACTCAAACGTCCTTTCAGCTTCACTACAACTGCCTCTTGTAGTTCTTCAACACTGAGCTCCCGGTCTCTCACTAGACCCCTTGATTCACTGACCCTTGAGCTCCTCCGAGGTTTGTGGTGGTATCCCCTCAAGCGTCACCCCTGCTTCTCTGCTGGGTCCCTAGCTTGGCCCTCCAGATACTTCTCAAGTATCAGCCCTGCTAACCAGCGAGGTCCCTGACTTGACTCACAAGGCTGCTCTGCAAGCGTCTCGTCCGCGGGTTGGGTCCCTGACTTGATCACCGCCTGAAGTTTCCTGATTCTCCACAGCACACTTTCGGTGAGAATGTGGTTCCGGTACTTGCTTCAGTTACTCACTGTGGTCCCTGGTAAAGGTGGTTGGTCCCTTCGTGGCGACAGCTTCCCCTCTACCTCTGACCACGACAGGATCTCCGGCCGGCAGAACTGTCACTTCTGGTTGGACTGCAAGCCGCAATCTCAACCCTGCGCTGCTCTCATTACTTCTGGATAGGCCCTCACACAGCCTAGCAGCCGGATGCCCCCCGGGATAGGCCCAATCTCTAGCCTAGCAGCCGGGGCATACGACACACGTCCACCCAGACAACCGTCCAGGGGGCACAGAACACAGATCACCTGACTCCACCCGAATATATATGTAGCACTACCCCCGTAGGAGCTGCTGGTTTAAAGTTTTGGGCCTACCGTTACCTTTTCTGTTCACCGCACTCGTGTCAGGGATCCTTCTTGAAGAGCCTGTATAAAAGTTCACACCAACACTTGGATACGTTTTTTTCAAGAGGCTTTATTTTACCAGTTCCAACAGAGGGATGGAGGGATAGAGGAGTTTCAGGCACTCTACCTTGCAGATCACGGGCACAATCTCAGATCCAGAGGACAAACCGTTCCACGCTGGATTCAGCAACCACCGGATAGGCCTACTCTCACCGGCCTACCAACCGGTGCGAAGCTCGCTCAAAAGTCTCTGCCACAGACTTGATGAGTGCCGTACAGTCGTTCCACAACCTTCTGCCACAGGATCGTGTAACCACACTGACACTTTGCAAAGAAAAATTCCTTCAAGAAGACATAGCTCACGGTGCCAGAATCTTTCAGCCATCCGGCAGCACCGCGAGGCAAACTGGCCAGGATGTGTCCTTCATTTGAGTACCCAATTGTCTTGCTTCTTCCCGCAGGCAAGACCGCGTAGGACCATCGCTGGACTAGTAGGCCCCAGTAACTTCTGGGCCTACTTCTCAGTTGCAGAGCCTCGGGCCAGCAGGCCCCGAGGCCGAAAATGGCTCGTACATCCCTGAGGTCAGGATCCGGCAACGACCCCCGATAGAGCGGTCTCTGCCTCTTAAGTGCCCCCTCCCAGAATGCACAGCGGGTTTGACCACGCCCCCTGAGCCACTTCTGGGAAAGGAATACCCAATACACCCAGCCTGCTGCATTTCCAACCCTGACCCATGGTGACAGTGACACCTACTTTCAGGTGGAAAACGCGCAGCCCAGCTAGACTGAAACAGAGCCATCAATTTACATAATTCTTTCTGAGCTGAACTACAGCTCAGATAACTAAATTTAACATATAGCATCTACCCAACAGGAGTAGGGCGCTACATATAGGTTCTCCCAGCAGGCCAAGGGATTCAAGAAAACCTCTGCCCATTGGCTGAGATACCCCATATACCCATAACCTGACCTTGGGTTGCCCTTCTCGTATCTAGTACCACCGAGTACCCAGCCACCTAGTGGTAGAAGAGAAAAGTACAACAAGGCCAAACTTAGGGAGGAATCAATACACCTCTAGCAATTGACCAGGGTAACTAATCCTGGCAAGTAAATTTGTGAGGCCCTCCCTAAGTAAACCCCAGGGTGCTACAGATATAAAATGTCGGGGTATCTTCCTGACACTCATTAGAATTTAGGAAGAGATTTGGTAAACTATGAAACGTCTTCAATCTTGCAGAACAAGTCTAGTTAATTCTGAACTAAACTGTATCTGAGTACCACAAACTAAAAATGCCATTTAATTTATTTTTTTAAATCATATTTTATTTAGCATTTTTTTGCATTTTACAAAAAAAAAAGAAGACTTTGCCTTGCGGGGCAATTACAAAAACAAGAAAAAGTTAGTACAGCATGGTACAGACATAATAGACAGCATCAACCATGGAAGATTATACCATTACAAAAGCTTGTAAAGAAGCCTTTCTTTCTCGTACATCACGGGACACAGAGCGACATAGTCATTACTAATGGGTTATATAGTTACCGTCAGGTGCTGGCACTGGCAACTTCCAAAACCGGAAGTACCCTCCCCTATATAAGCCCCTCCCATCCGGGAGCACCTCAGTTTTTTGCCAGTGTCTAAGGTGTTGGCCAAGAAGAAACATGTGTTTTTCACTGAGCTTGCGTACAGGTTCTTTTGGGCCTCAGTAAGCTATTCCGGATCCGACCAAAAAAGCTTCATAGCTAAACGGTCGGTACCCGGGCCTTGCAGAGAAGAGCAAGGTTCTGCCTGTAATGCTTCTCTTAGGAGAGCTGGACCCTGGGATCCAGAGCTCTGGTCATACCCACGACCAAGATGTTTTCTGTGCAGGGTGCTATACAGGTCCAGGGGAGTGGAATCCTTGGGAACCCGGTCCCTGAAGGTTTGATTACAATGCCTGCCGTGATAGGTGAAGTTTGGGCTTTTGTGGACCAAACAAAGTCCTGCGGCGGGGAACAGGTAAGTGGGGGCCCCCAGGAACTTGGTTCTATTGGGGGACCCCCAAGCCTAATTTGTCTTTCTGTCTGTTACCTAACGGTATTCCCGCTAATATCTGTGCATGCCTGTAACTACTAAAAAAAAAATGTAATAATTTTTAATGGTGGTCAAGAAAAAAAAAAAAAAAAAAGAATGTTTTTTTATATATGTTTAGTATATTAAACTGCGGTACCTGTGTTTGTCCACTAGAGGCCGCTGTGGAATGTTTTTCTTGTCATATGGACTAGTTTCTTCTCAGAGAGCAAAGTCCAGGCAGCTGGTGAGTTCTCCTACAGGAAACTGTTTCCTCTGCCATGTTGCAGTGTTCGTCTATCCCCCGGCCTGCGGCAAAGGGGGCCCTGGCTCCTGTCCCTGGTTTCCATGTTTGAAAATTAGCGCCGAGGCGCACGTGGCCGCGCGCGTGCGCGTGCACGCGCCTCTATATATAGAGGTGGCCGGAAAAAGGGGCGGGGCCTGGGGGATGACGCTCTGTGCGCGCCGCAGCGCTTCTGCGCATGTGCGGGCGTCCCAGCAGGTTTTTAAAAAGCCACATTATTGCAGTAAGCTGGCTATGAAGTACAGAGACAGAGCTGGCAACATTTAAAGGCATACAGCAAGCGGTTGATACAGGCATCCCCTAGAAAGGCACATTAGTAGACACCAACTGTTTATTATAGCAGCATTTATGCTAGACTATTATCAGTAACTGGTGTATTTTCGGCTGCAATACCTCAGCTTTGTGGCTTAGGAATATGCCGTCTAAAAACTCCGGGACTAGAAATTCCAGGAGGAATAGGGGGTCTCCATCGGGCTCTGAGGATCTTGGGCATGCTTTGGCTGCACCAGTCTCCCCTGAAGAATCAGAGGTTAGTGACCGTAGGGCACCCCCAGGAGTACCTGGTACTGTGGCTGTCCCCAGTTCACCTGCTCCTGTGTATGTAACAGAGGAGGTTTTTTCCTCAGCTCTGGGAGGGCTGGAAGAGAGATTGTCAGCACTAATTGCTGCTTCCCTGTCACAGGAGAAAAGCGCTCGATCTCCGTCTCCTCCCTCAGAGTGCCTGTTAACAGAGCAACAGTCCCATACAGAGAACGACCTACCTGAGGGGGATCAGGATGAGGTTGATTCAGTTGTAGAGGAATCAACAGTGGAGGAGCCGTTCTCAGCATCACATGCTGAGAGGTTATGGGTGCAGTCCCTGACTAATATGGTCCGATCAGCATTTAAAATGCCACTTGCGGAGCCATCCTCCTCTTCTGTCTCCTCGTTGGGGTCGCTAAAAGCTCCCCAGACTGTTTGTTCTTTTCCGATCCATCCTTTACTGGAGGGGCTCATTTACCAGGATTGGGAGCATCCTGACAAAATATTTACTCCCCCCAAGAGATTTCCGGTGGTCTATCCTATGGAGGATAAGTTCGTCAGAAAATGGAAGGTCCCTACAGTGGACGCAGCCATCTCTTGTGTGAATAAATCACTGACATGTCCGGTGGAAAATGTCCAAATGTTCAAGGACCCAATAGATAAAAAATTGGAGTCCTTATTGAAATCTGCTTTTTCTACAGCAGGATTGGTGACACAACCAGCAGTGGCAGCTATAGGGGTCTGCCAAGCAGTGAAGGATCAGTTGAAACAGGTCTTAAGGGACGTGCCAGATCAGCAGGCTCTTGCTCTAGCTGATCTACCTAGAGCCTTATGCTTTGCGGTGGACGCTATAAAGGATTCAATCCATCAGGCCTCCCGCCTTACGCTGTCTGTAGTACATATGCGCAGGCTTCTATGGCTCAAAAACTGGTCTGCTGAAGCTCCCTGTAAAAAATTGCTGGTCAGCTTCCCATTTCATGGGGAGCGCTTATTCAGGGAAGACCTGGACAAGTATATCCAGAGAATTTCCAGCGGTAAAAGTACACTCTTGCCGGTCAAAAATAGAGTTAGAGGTCCCTCTTTTAAGAGGCCGGCTTCTCCAGTCCCTAGGACATCGGCTGTGAAACAGTTCCGACGGCCTCCCCGGTCAAATCCCGGAGGTAAAAATCAGGGACAGTTGCAGGGTAACAAGAAGCCCTGGAGCAGGAGAGGTACAAAACCTCCCCCAAAGTCAAATGCATGAAGGGTTGCCCCCACCCAATCGGGTGGGGGGAAGACTTCAGTTGTTCACAGAAACCTGGCGGGACACGATCCGAGACAGATGGGTGCTCTCCGCAGTAAATCTGGGATACAAATTGGAGTTAAAAAACTCCCCTCCTTCCCGCTTTATAAGGTCGAATGTGCCAAGGGATCCCCAGAAGAGAGGATCCCTCCTGTTGGCACTGGAACAATTATTGCTTCAAGCAGTAATTATAGAGGTCCCCCTGGAAGAATGGGGGTTCGGGTTTTACTCAAACCTCTTTACAGTTCCGAAGCCAAACGGGGACGTGAGGCCCATATTAAATCTAAAAGGGCTAAACAAATTCCTACATATCAGGACTTTCCGGATGGAGTCGATCCGATCGGTAGCCACTGCCCTACAAGGGGAGGAATGGTTAGCCTCGATCGACATCAAAGATGCGTATTTGCACATCCCCATCTTTCCAGCCCACCAAAAATTTCTACGCTTTGCGATAGAAGGGCGCCATTTTCAGTTCAGAGCCTTACCCTTCGGTCTGGCCACAGCACCAAGAGTGTTCACAAAAATTCTGGCCCCATTATTGGCCAATCTAAGAACACGAGGTGTAACGATAATGGCATATCTAGACGACTTGTTGCTGATAGACCACTCAGTGGAAAAACTAGAAGTGGTTGTTCACGAGACAATCAAGTATCTGGAATATCACGGTTGGATTATCAACCGAGACAAGTCAGCCCTAAAACCAGTCAAAAGTCTGGAATACTTGGGGCTAAGGCTGGATTCAGACCAGAGAAAAATTTTCTTGCCTCGAGAAAAGGGGTCGTCTTTGAGAGATTTGATCCACTTAGTGGGTTCAAAAAGACAGCCATCCATACGCCTGTGCATGAGGCTGCTGGGAAAAATGGTGGCATCATTCGAAGCAGTACCCTACGGTCAATTCCATTCAAGGAAGTTGCAAAGGGCCATACTGTCAGCCTGGAACAAAAAAGTTCAGGCTCTGGACGTACCAATGTCCTTGTCCCCTTCCGTTCGCAGAAGCCTCCGTTGGTGGTTGATTCCCCGGAATCTGGAAAGAGGGAAACCCTTCAGTCCGATTTCTTGGAAGGTGGTCACTACAGATGCCAGCCTTTTAGGCTGGGGAGCAGTACTGGAGCAATGGTCTCTCCAGGGCAGATGGTCGGATGCGGAAAAGGCCCTGCCCATCAATCTCTTAGAGATACGAGCAGCCCGGTATGCCCTAGTAGCATGGACATCCAAACTCCAAGGGTCCCCTGTCAGAGTTCAGTCAGACAATGCCACAGCAGTGGCATATATCAATCGTCAGGGGGGCACCAGGAGTCGTGCAGCCCAAAGGGAAGTAAATTACATCCTGAGATGGGCAGAAAGATATGTCCCAGCCATATCTGCGGTATTCATTCCAGGGGTGGAGAATTGGAAGGCGGACTTTCTAAGTCGCCAACAATTATGCCCAGGGGAATGGTCCCTTCATCCCGAGGTTTTCCGGACAATATGTCAGCGGTGGGGAACACCGGATGTAGATCTGCTAGCATCCAGGTTCAACACGAAAGTGGACAGGTTTGTCTCTTGGACAAGGGATCCCCTAGCGTGCGGCTCGGATGCCCTAGTGTTCCCTTGGGATCAGTTCAAGCTGATATATGCATTCCCACCGCCACAATTGTTACCTCGATTACTCCGCAGAATCAGGGTAGAAAAGAAACCAGTGATTCTGGTGGCTCCAGCGTGGCCCCGAAGAGCATGGTACGCGGAGATTGTAAAATTTCAGTGGGGAGTCCTTGGACTCTCCCACGTCGTCCGGCTTTCGCAAGGACCGATATACCACCCTTCCTTACCAGCCCTAGGTTTGACGGCCTGGCTATTGAAGCCCACATTCTAAAAAGGAGAGGGCTCTCTAATGCTGTGGTGTCTACCATGATCAATGCCAGGAAACCGGTATCCAGGCAGATCTACTATAGAATCTGGAAGGCGTACATCGCCTGGTGTGAGGCCAGGAAATGGCATCCACGTAAATACGTAATAGGTAGAATTCTGGACTTCCTACAATGGGCTGTAGATAGGAAGCTTGCCTTGAGTACTATCAAAGGTCAGATTTCGGCCTTGTCAATATTTTTTCAAAGGCCCTTGGCTTCGCATTCACTAGTCAAAGCCTTTATACAAGGAGTGATGCGTATTAGTCCTCCGGTTAATATTCCCATATGTCCATGGGATCTAAACTTGGTTCTGTCGGTTCTACAGAAACAACCATTTGAACCATTACAGCATATTTCCTTAGTGCTTCTCACCAGGAAATTGATTTTTCTAGTAGCCATTTGTTCGGCTAAAAGAGTATCGGAATTAGCAGCTATGTCCTGTAAGGAGCCATATCTGGTTATCCATAAGGACAGAGTAGTGTTACGTCCTCATCCAGCCTTTCTTCCTAAGGTGGTATCGAGTTTTCATTTGAACCAAGATGTGGTTCTTCCTTCTTTTTTCCCCAAGCCTACTTCGGTAGAGGGAAAGTTATTGCATTCTTTGGATGTAGTAAGAGCAGTTAAAGCTTATCTAAAAGCCACTGCTCAGATTCGCAGAACGGATACTTTGTTTATTCTGCCGGAAGGCCCCAGAAAGGGTCAGGCAGCGTCAAAATCTACTTTAGCCAAGTGGATTCGACAGGTCATAATACAAGCCTATAGCTTGAGAAGTAGACCGCCTCCGTTCAAAGTTAGGGCGCACTCCACGAGAGCAGTTGGAACTTCATGGGCAGTGCATCACCAGGCCTCCCTGGCTCAAATCTGTAAGGCCGCAACATGGTCTTCAGTACACACGTTTACTAGGTTCTACCAGGTGGACGTTAGAAGTCAGGAGGATGTCGCCTTTGGGCGCAGTGTGTTGCAGGCCGCAAAAGATCCTCATGTCTGATAGCGCTCAGCTTATATATGGTGTATCCCCCCCCTCATTGGGCATTGCTTTAGGACATCCCATTAGTAATGACTATGTCGCTCTGTCTCCCGTGATGTACGAGAAAGAAAATAGGATTTTTATAACAGCTTACCTGTAAAATCCTTTTCTTGGAGTACATCACGGGACACAGAGCTCCCGCCCCTCTTTGGGGACACTTATTGCTTTGCTACAAAACTGAGGTGCTCCCGGATGGGAGGGGCTTATATAGGGGAGGGTACTTCCGGTTTTGGAAGTTGCCAGTGCCAGCACCTGACGGTAACTATATAACCCATTAGTAATGACTATGTCGCTCTGTGTCCCGTGATGTACTCCAAGAAAAGGATTTTACAGGTAAGCTGTTATAAAAATCCTATTTTCTCAACATAGAGGAACCCTTGAAATAACTTTACAATCTCAGGAAACCTCTGCTAAAAATGATTATATCTACAACTCATGATGCATTAATGTGATGGCCAGTGAGAAGAATGCTCCCTATATTTGTAGTCATTGGGAAGAATCCCCCCCCCCCCCTTTTACAGATAGCTAAACGTATCAGTGGTGTCAGTGAAAACTTATCTGAGAGGCAGAAATTTCTCATTGCTCAAGGAACCTCTAGCAACCTGTGATGGAACCCTGGTTACATAGTTACATAGTAGGTGAGGTTGAAAAAACACACAAGTCCATTAAGTCCAACCTATGTGTGTGATTATATGTCAGTATTACATTGTATATCCCTGTATGTTGTGGTCGTTCAGGTGCTTATCTAATAGTTTCTTGAAACTATTGATGCTCCCCACTGAGACCACTGCCTGTGGAAGGGAATTCCACATCCTTGCTGCTCCTACAGTAAAGAACCCTCTACGTAGTTTAAGGTTAAACCTCTTTTCTTCTCATTTTAATGAGTGGCCACGTGTCTTATTAAACTCCCTTCCGCAAAAACGTTTTATCCCTATTGTGGGGTCACCAGTACGGTATTTGTAAATTGAAATCATATCCCCTCTCAAGCGTCTCTTCTCCAGAGAGAATAAGTTCAGAGCTCGCAACCTTTCCTTATAACTAATATCCTCCAGACCCTTTATTAGCTTTGTTGCCCTTCTTTGTACTCTCTCCATTTCCAGTACATCCTTCCTGAGGACTGGTGCCCAGAACTGGACGGCATACTCCAGGTGCGGCTGGACCAGAGTCTTGTAGAGGTTGAGAAAGGATCGCTATAACCAACCAGTTTAGAGATGGGTGACAGCTTGGCTAGACATGGCGAGGCACATGCACTCTGTATAGTGGGCCAATATGGACTCAAATTTATATATAGCATTATATATAGCATCTCCTAATCAGGGTGGATTAGGAGAAAATAGAGATCTGGTGATTGTCAGTGCCAGGTGTTTGTCCTCCACAGAGGAGGTTCCAAAATGGCCCAAAATTCAGGTAGGTGGGTCAGCATTTAAACTTTTAAACTGATTCCTAGTAGGCCATTTAAAGTACCAGTCACTTCTGCCCAGTACCTTCCTATTTTCGGGTATCACCACAAAAGATGAATGAGAGTCCCATTGGGGTGTCCTCATCTACCGCAGCAAGAATCAGTTCTGGCACCTATTCTGTGGAGGAATATAGGGGTACGGTAAACACCATGTAGAATAAACACCTATATCTATAAATATATATAAAATAGTTTCTATATATATATATATGTAGTGCCCCTCCCAAATATTTGGGACGCTATGCTTAAATTTAGGGGTAGTCTGAGCTAGTAGTTGGGCTCAGACTAATTGATTGTTCTAGATTAGCTTCTGCTCTGGGTGTAATACTGCCTGGCAGTAGTGTTCCCTGTTCACCTATAGGTGGCACTGCCACCACCAGCCCAGGTTGAACTACAGGGGGTATCACAACACTTTGGGTGTCCTTTCTCGGCAGCCGTGCAGTGGGCGTGGTTAGCCCGCTTTGCATGCTGGGAGAGGGTACATAAAGAGCAGACGCTATTGGTTCTAGGTCCGTTCTTGTGGTGCGCCTCGTGGCCCACATAGCACGGGGTGCGTGTGTGTGTGTTTTAGCCCCGGGCACCTTCAGCCCAAGGCTGCATTGCTAACCGGTAGGCCCAGTTCTGCTGGCTGGGGCCTACGTCTTTGGAAGGGATCCCAAGCTACCCACCTGCGGGAAGCTCACTCTTAGGAAAGGAGGCCAGGGGAGGATCTGCCCCAGAGGAGACTGGCGACGGTACTGCTGTCTCAGGAGGAGGCCTGGAGACTCACCTAAGGAGGGATCCATTGCTACAAGCCTTGCAATACGCCGATCTGGCTTAAAGGTTCTCCAATATTGCTTGGCTGGGAGGTTCGGGACTTTGATAATCCTGTGGCAGAGGATTCCTGATCGCATCCATAAGTTTTCAGACATCCGTGCATCATTGCGGCTGCTAGGACCAGTGAGAGGGACTATCCGGGTGAGCAATACCCACTCAGGCTTGACGTTGTGCCTTTAGTGCTGCGTGCCTGAACCTTCTCCGTGTTCTTCTCTCGTTTCCTACTTTCCTCTCAAGTTCCCTCAGCAAAATAAATAAAGCCTGACTGTTTGGGTTTTACATCTGTGTGGACATTGGCCTTTCTAGAGACTTCTCTATACCCTGACAACGGATACCTTGGAGGTAGTTTGCAAGACCCAACAAAACCAGCCGGTCCCTTAAATGGGGGTGTAGCACACAGACCCTTTTTTCCTGCCTACCTTCACTTGCAGGAGCAAAGGCACACCATGCCACATGCCCGTATCCTCCTGGTATAAGAGGTTGAGCAATGTTCTTGCAATTTTGGGTCCTGCAGCGAGTTACCTCCCCTCCGTTGGTTCTCGTCCCTAGAATGTAGGGAAAAGTCTATTCTTCCCCGAAAGAAGGCCAATGTCCAGACAGTGTTTAAACTCCAACAAATGAGTTTATTTTCTTTGCTTGAAATAACTTTGGGAGAAAGGTTGAAGAGAGCAATAGCATTTAGTAGGGAATTAGGTTCAGGCACGCGGCACTCAGTCACCCTATTCTCCAATCAAGCCTGATGCCGCGTACACACGATCATTTTGTCAGGGTCACCTGTGGCCAGGTGACAGATGCACACCGTAGGGGGACAGGAGTGCACCGCGAGGTAGTGAACCCTATGGCTGGCTTCTGTGGATAGGAAACTGGGTGGTTGTGGAAAGCGGGACCAGAGGAGCACAACCGGGATCCCAACGGAAGCGAGAGCCAAGATTCCCCAGGGCGCGGAGTCTAAGACCCAGCTGGTCTTCTCCAGGGCCTCTAGTGGTGAGGATGTTACGCTGCAGGCTGGGACCAGGTCGCGGCCCCTGGAGTTTCCTAGCTCACGCCCCGTAGGATAAGGGGAAGCAGCGGCACACGATAGAGAGAACCGAATAACAAGCCGAAGGTCAGGGGCCACAAGCAGACAAGGATAACGAAGAACGAGCCGAAGGTCAAGGGTCACGAGCAGACAAGGATGGTCGGGGACAAGCCAATAACGTAACAGAGAGACAGACGTAGCACACGGCAGGCAGGAACCCAAACACACAATGCCTAACAAACACGTTGATCAGCAAAGCAGGCTTGCAGTGCACAGGTTAATATAGTGTTCAGTGATAGGGCCTGGGGTGGAGTCAGGCTGGGAGGAGATTATAAAGGAAGCCAGGTGAAGGAGGTCTGGTCTCTAGATGAACACATGAGGAGGAAGGTAAGATGGCAGACAGACATTAATGCATATCCATGACAGTACCCTCCCTCTTATGGGCCCTCCCCCGCCTGGACCCAGGCTTAAAGGGAAATCTCTGATGAAACCTTCTCAACAGATGAGGTGCAGCGACATCAGATGCAGCGATCCAAGACGCCTCCTCAGGACCAAAACCTCTCCAATGCACAAGGTACTGAAGAATGCCTCTGCAGAGCCGAGAATCCAGAACTTGTCTAACCTCGTACTTAAAATTATCCTCAGAGACTGAAAACGAGGTAGGGAGATGACAAGAAGATCTATTGAGGACCAAAGGCTCTCTAGGAATAAGCAAGGGCATGAGAGGATCAACAGGAATCTGAGGAGGGTCCCCTAGACCCTTAAAGGGGAACTGGTCATCTTGCACAGGACCATCAGACTGGGCAGATGTCAGTGGAACCCTGAAGTCAGGTTGGTTAGAAGGTGACATGTCGCCGGAGTCAAGCTGAATAGCTGAAGGACAAGCAGAATGTCCCGAACAAGAAAAAGTAAGAGGCTCACTGGGCATGGGCTGGACTGGCATAACTAGTACAGAGGCAGAGTGAATAGCTGAGTCAGGTGTAGCGACTACCTGAATCGCATCGCAAGACGTAGCGACTGCAGGACTTGTAGACAAGCTAGCCTGGCTGTGCGTCCAAGGGTGGTTAGGGACAGAGAAATGTAAATGGTTATGCAACCTGGAATGAATGACCGGCTCAGATTCACAGGGGGCAACCTTGGGTAGACAGGACGAGGAACAGGAGGGACCCCAAGCCAGGATCTGTCCAGTAGTCCAGTCCACATGAGGAGAATGGAGCTGTAACCATGGGAGACCCAAAATTATAGGCGTTGAGGCCTTGGGTAAGATAAGGAAGGATATCCACTCCTGGTGGAGTGTACCCACCGACATCTTAACAGGGAGGGTCTGGAAGCGGATAGGTCCCCCTGGGAGAACAGTACCATCAATCGCCAAGACCACCAATGGCGTGGTGAGGGGCAAAAGAGTAAGTCTCATGGACGATGCGATTTCCCAGTCCATGAAATTACCAGCGGCTCCGGAATCCAGATATGCTGAGACCGAATGAGAAGAAGCACCAACATGAAGGAACACAGAAAGCAGAAGACGAGAAGGGGAAGGTGATATTTCTGGGTCCAATACTCCACTTTCCAGATGAAGTGGACCCAAACGTTTTTCTGGACAAAGAGAGCAAGTGTCACGAAAATGACCTTTGCCCCCACAGTAGAGACACAGGCCTAGATTTCTGCGCCTAGCACGTTCCTCTGGGGATAGCCTGGTCCTGCCCAGCTGCATGGGTTCCTCAGCTGGCAGGAGATGCTCCACGGGTCGAGGAGAGGGGAGCTCAGGCTGACTAAGGACCAAGGAGTGCTGGCGCCGCTTTTCTAGGGTCCTTTCCTGAAAGCGAATATCGATCTGGTTACACAAGGAGATAACTCCGTCCAGATCAGTGGGGATGGTTCTTCCTGCTAATTCATCCTTCACTCTATCAGAAAGGCCATGCAAAAAGGTTGCGACTAAGGCCTCATTGTTCCAGCTCAACTCAGCCGACAGTATGCGGAAATTAAGGGCGTACTGTCCCACTGAAGCAGACTCTTGGCGGAGACGTAGAAGGGCGCTGGCCGCTGAAGAGACACGAGCCGGTTCTTCAAAGATATTCCGAAAAAGTTTCAAGAAGCCAGACAGGCTAGAAACCACTGGATCATTCAGTTCCCACAGAGGGGCTGCCCAGGCTAAAGCTTCACCGGAGAGGAGGGAAATGATATAGGCTACCTTTGCCCTATCAGACAGAAAGTTTTGAGGCTGAAGCTCAAAATGAATCGTGCATTGGCTAAGGAACCCTCTGCAGGCCTTGGAGTCCCCAGAGAAACGGAACGGAGCTGGCAGTATTAGTGAGTGTGTGGCTGCGACTGGTGCGATAGGTACCACCGCTGGTTGTACTTGAGGTTGCGGATTCGGGGTTCCCAAGGAGGCCTGAAGCTGCTCGAATCGAGAAGCCAGATCCTGGAGGAATCGCATCACCTGAGTCTGATTCGATTCCTGGGTTTCAAGTCTGTGGACTATGCCCTGCAATGGATCATCCGCGGGGATCGGGATGTCAGCCGGGTCCATGGCTGATCAAACTGTCAGGGTCACCTGTGGCCAGGTGACAGATGCACACCGTAGGGGGACAGGAGTGCACCGCGAGGTAGTGAACCCTATGGCTGGCTTCTGTGGATAGGAAACTGGGTGGTTGTGGAAAGCGGGACCAGAGGAGCACAACCGGGATCCCAACGGAAGCGAGAGCCAAGATTCCCCAGGGCGCGGAGTCTAAGACCCAGCTGGTCTTCTCCAGGGCCTCTAGTGGTGAGGATGTTACGCTGCAGGCTGGGACCAGGTCGCGGCCCCTGGAGTTTCCTAGCTCACGCCCCGTAGGATAAGGGGAAGCAGCGGCACACGATAGAGAGAACCGAATAACAAGCCGAAGGTCAGGGGCCACAAGCAGACAAGGATAACGAAGAACGAGCCGAAGGTCAAGGGTCACGAGCAGACAAGGATGGTCGGGGACAAGCCAATAACGTAACAGAGAGACAGACGTAGCACACGGCAGGCAGGAACCCAAACACACAATGCCTAACAAACACGTTGATCAGCAAAGCAGGCTTGCAGTGCACAGGTTAATATAGTGTTCAGTGATAGGGCCTGGGGTGGAGTCAGGCTGGGAGGAGATTATAAAGGAAGCCAGGTGAAGGAGGTCTGGTCTCTAGATGAACACATGAGGAGGAAGGTAAGATGGCAGACAGACATTAATGCATATCCATGACACATTTTTCCCGTCGGGAAAAATTACTTTTTTTTTTTCGCCGAGAAAAACGATCGTCTGTGGGCTTTATGCCGTTTTTCTCGTTGAGAAAAACGGCAGGAAAAACGACGAGAAAAATTAGAACATGTTCTAAATTTTCTCATCGTTTTTTCCATCATTTTTTTCCGCGGCAGTTTTCCCATAGGGAGACACTGCCGCGGAGCCCACAGACGGTCGTTTTTCTCGACAAAGAAAAAAATGACGGGAAAAACGGTCGTGTGTGGGGGAAAATGCCGTTTCCTCGTTTTTCATTTTTTTTCATGTCGTGATTCACGGCGGTGTTTTCACCGCCGTGAATCACGATCGTGTGTACGCGGCATGAGTGTGTATTGCTCACCTGGATAGATCCCTCTCACAGTTCTAGCAGCCGGAGTGAAACACGAACATGACACTTAGTTTAAGTTACCTTCACGGACAAGTTCAGGAGATCCTCTGCCACAGAATCCTTCAGTTCCTGAATTTAGAACTTCCTAACGCCTGTAGATTATTAGAGACCATAGGTGCCAATGGGGCATGCTACAGGAGCTATCTTGCAACTCACGAATCCTTCCCTCTGATAGGTAACCAGGCCTCCCCGAGACCGTGACTTCATTCACCGATCCATCGGACAGGTCCTCCCTCGGTTTCCTCTGTTTCAGAGCGGGCCACCCTCCCTCGGGTTTCCTGGGACTCCAGTGGTTGGTTTTGTAGACCCAGTTGAAGGTACTGGGACTACCTGGAACTCTGTAGCCTCTGGCTAAAGGTGCCCGAGACTCCTCGACCAGTTCACGCACCCCCCGGCCAGCAGGGCCAAAGGGCGCGACTTCGCCACCAGGGGTCCCTCCTTGGAATCCCCCCCGGCACACCCCCCCAGATCATGGCGTCTGCCCTTTATGTACCCTCTGCCGGCATGCACAGCAGGCAGAACCCGCCCACCGCCCAGTAGCCGAGAGAGGACACCCAATCACACCGCAACGCCACCTGTGGTTCTTCCCAAGACCTGGGCAACAGCGCCACCTGCAGGTCAAGGGGAACTATACTCTAGGCAACATTACAGCAGAGCGGAGTCCATACTAAGCAAAATTGAAGAACCTTAGCTAAACTATTGCTCAGGCTACCCTTAAATTTAAAGCATAGCGACCCCAATTTTGGGGGTCCGCTACAGGGGTAAGTGCTATATATATATATATATATATATATATATATCATAAAGCCACACTGTGAAAAGTGTTCTAATGATGACGGTACGAAGCATCCCAAACCCACAGGGGTTTATTTTTGGTTAATCCTTTTTTTGGGTGTTGTGGGTGAGTCGGACTCACCCCACCAGATTTATCCAAAGCCATTGACCTGACTTGTACCGTGTCTGTGTCTTCCTGTTTATACAAGCCCAGCATTGCCCTGCAGTTACCTGAGCCGTGATTGGTGGCTTCCCCCTGAGATGACAGCAGATGCTGCTGACTCCATCCATCCGCTGCCAAAATAGCTGCAGGTTATCGGCGCTCTTTGGCAGACATACCTTTGTAGTGAGCGACCTGTGCGCTAAAAATAACATACGATTGCTGTGTCACGCTACATGACCCTGGAGGGAAAAGTCATTGATTTACAGTGTATGACAGATAAGAGTCACAGAGTCCTCTGGCAGGTGCATCCGCAGTATATTAGCGTCCATATAATTAATTTTTCATGAGCTTCAGTACGCAGACTTGCAGGACTTCGTGTTCTGGATTCAGCACACCCAAAAAAATCTCCTTAATCACACCCGAAAAAAACAGAGGCATATCTAGTGAAAATGGGGCCTATGGCAAGCACTGAAACTGTGCCCCTGCCAAAACATTTGAAACCCATATTTCAGATAACCTTAACAAAAAAGGCACTGATGAGCTGCACTGATGGGCACTAATAGGTGACACTGGCACTGGCACTGACAGGTGGCACTGATGAGCTGCACTGATAGGTGACACTGGCACTGATAGGTGGCACTGATGAGCTGCAGTGATAGGTGACACTGGCACTGACAGGTGGTACTGATGAGCTGCACTAATAGGTGACACTGGCACTGACAGCTGGCACTGATGAGCTGCACTGATCGGTGACACTGGCCCTGATAGGTGGCACTGATGAGCTGCACTGATAGGCTGCACTGATAGGTTGCACTGATAGGTGGTACTGATGAGCTGCACTAATGAGCACTGGAAGTGATAGGCCTAGGAGACACTGACAACCCCCGCCCACCCTCCCTCCCAAACAGTTAACCCACTTCAGCCAGAACCAGTACACTGAGCTGCACTTATCTGCCTGACTTCCCCAGCCCCATGCAGAGGCAGAGCTTACTTGTTCTTCCTCCTCCTTGCTTGCAGCGGCGCCGTCCACACTCCTTTCCCACCAGCCTCTCGGGTCGTCCTCTGGATGACGTCATGTCGCCCGGAACTCAGCCTCAGCGCACTAGTACAGTATATAGCGGCCGCCGGCATCTTGGGCCTATAATTCAGCTGTCTGGCGAGACTGCGAGGCAATGTGGCGGCTGGCGGCCGGCTGGTAATTGTGTATAGAATCCAGTGGCGGTTTTGGGGGGCGCAAACAAACCGAAAAATTCTGAGCGGTGTCTTCCCTGCATCTCCTCCCCTCCTCTCCTCTTGATAGGCGTCCAATCACAGCGCCTGTCGTTTTAGCCAATCAGGTGATGGGTAACAGACATGAGCATCTGATTGGCGGAGAGACGGTTCAATGTTAGGAAGGCTTTTCAAACACACCTGGGTGGACTGCGAGCGCCAAGTATGGCGCTCGCAGTTCACCTATTTTGAAGCCTATTGGAGCCTATGGCTCTAATCAGGTGCTTCAAAAACACCCCCCGCCGCTATAATTCAGGCGCCCGGTGCCATGGATCTGACATTGTATAAGGAAGGAGATAAATTGTTCACCAGGACTTTCTTCAAAAGTGTGGACAGGAACGGTTATATCCCGTTAGGGAGCTGTCACCATCCCAGATGGCTTGGTGGTATATAGGGATGAGCTTTGTGTTCGAGTCGAAGCCATGTTCAACTCGAACATCGGCTGTTCGATCGTTCGACGAAGATCGAACAAATGGGCCGTTCGCGCCAAATTCGAGTGGCGCGTCACGGCCCATAATTCACTGCGGCATCGCAGTGCATTGTTGGCTGATGATTGGCCAAGCATGCACTATGACCTGCATGCTTGGCCAATCACAGCACAGAAAAAACTGAGAGCCATAATTGGCCAAAGCCAGAGTGGCTTTGGCCAATTATGGCTCAGGGGGTTTAGTATACGCCCCACACTATATAAGGCCGCCGGCTCGGCGGCCTTGTGTAGTGTGTTGGAGTTGTGAAATGAGAGTTTACAGAAGCAGACAGTGTCATTTACATTGAGTTAGATAGAGCAGGCAGGCGAGTCAGTTAGCTGTAGTTACAGTGTGTAGAGGATATATATGCATCCTAGGTGTTGTATATATATTTATACACTGTATTGAGTTTAGCTAGATCCGTTCCTGTTAGTCTCTATACTGTGACAGGCAGGCCGGGGATTGTGCTAGCTGCAGACAGTCAGTGTTTAACTTAAGTGTACTACTGTGTGCTTTGCATAGCATTCACCTAAAGCTCACCTGAATACAGTTAGCGACTATTATAGTGGTGTTCTCATAATAAAACCACAAGCAAAGAGCTGCAAGTATTTTCAGTGTACTGTGTCCTCTGCACAGTTTTCACCTAAAACTAACTGAAAACAATTGCTGCTTTTCCCATACTAACAACACAGCAGGCCATTAGTATGTCTGGAAGGCAAACAATGAGTGGCAGACAGTCACGAGGCAATAAAAGAGGGCAAGCAGGCTCTGTGTCTAGAGGCAACAGTGCTGCTGGTCGTGGACACGGTGCATCGTCATCAGCACGTGGCCGTGGGAAACGCTTGTCCTTCTTTTCGGCAGCTGGCCATGTTGAGCCGCAACATGCCCAAGACTTGGTAGAGTGGATGACCAAGCCGTCCTCCTCCTCCTCATCCTCTCTCACCCAGGCTCAGGGTACTTTGTCTGGCAAAGCAGCTGCCGAAGCAGCCTCTTTCCTCGGCTCAATGGCATCAGTCACTCCTTCCCTAGCCCCACCATGTCCTCCTGAGGAGTCCCCCGAACTGTTTGACCACAGTGTTGGGTACATGCTCCAGGAGGATGGCCAGCTTTTTGAAGGCTCCGATGATGGAACCCAGCTGGAGAAAGGCAGTAACGTGAGCTCAGAGAGAGGGCGTAGTATTGTGAGCCCAGAGAGAGGGGGTGCCCAACAAGGTCAGCTATCTGGCAGTCATGTTCCCCCAGCTGCAGCATACTGCCAGATTGGCTCCAGTGATGAAGAGGGAGGGGATGATGAGGTCACTGACTCCACGTGGGTGCCTGATAGGAGAGAGGAGGAGGAGGAGGCACATCTCCAATGAGGCAGGATGCCCTCCAGGGGCCAGCTTAAGGGCAGCACACTGACTGCATCACACCGCAGAGCTCTGCATGTGCATGGCGCTGCTGTCTCTGCACGTTATTCCACAAGTTCTTTGGTGTGGGCCTTTTCTAAAGCGTATCTCACGTGGCCAAAACATCAGCCGCTTGGGCACCACGTGCTTGACCAGACATATGTCGACCTGCCATGCAGTCTGTTGGCAAGCACACCTAAAAGACCCACACCAAAGAACAAGGTGGACCTCTCCTTGCTCCTCATCAGCTGGGATCTCCAACCCCACTATAACTTCAGTCCTCTCTGAAACCTGCACTGAGAGGAATGAAGGTGTAGAATTAGGTGTGTCACAGCCAAGTACTTGCGGGCACTCTGCTAGCAGTACACCGACGTCCGATTCTAGCAGGCAAATTTCCCTGCCCCAGCTGCTGCACCGCCGAAAGAAGTTCTCTCCCAGCCATCCACATGCCCAGCGGTTGAATGCTAGCTTGGCTAAATTGCTAGCACTTCAACTGCTGCCTTTTCAGTTGGTAGACTCTGCCCCCTTCCGTGAGTTTGTGCAATGTGCGGTTCCTCAGTGGCAGGTTCCCAAACGCCACTTTTTCTCATGGAAGGCGATTCCAGTTCTCTACCGGCATGTGGAAGGTAATGTCTTGGCCTCGCTGGACAGAGCGGTCAGCGGTAAGGTGCATATTACCGCTGACTCATGGTCCAGCAGGCATGGACAGGAACATTTCCTATCTTTCACGGTGCATTGGGTGACTCTGAAGGATGCAGGACAAGGTGCAGTAGTGTTGGAGGTTGTTCCGCCACCACGCCTCCAAAATGTTACTACTGGTGATTCTGACACACCTCTCTCCTCCACCCCCTCCTCTTCTTTTTCCTCCATGGCCTCTCCCTGTGCTGATTTGTCCTCGGAACCAGCGGTGGTCCGTAGGCGTTCAAGGGGCTACGCCAGTATGCAGACAAAAAGATGCCATGTGGTGCTTGAGCTGGTGTGCTTGGGGGACAGGAGCCACACTGGGGCAGAGATTCTGTCAGCTCTGCAGGGGCAGGCTCAGAGGTGGTTGACGCCACGCCAGCTTAAGTCAGGAAAGGTGGTTTCCGACAATGGCACCAACCTCCTCTCCGCCCTCCGACAGGGACAACTGACCTATGTGCCCTCTTTGGCTCATGTCCTTAACTTGGTGGTGCAGCAGTTCTTGGGCAGGTACCCGGGCTTACAGCAGGTCCTGAAGCAGGCCAGGAAACTCTGTGGGCATTTCTGCTGGTCATATAATGCCAGTGCTCGGCTGGCTGAGCTGCAAAAGGATTACAACCTGCCCAAGAACCGCCTAATCTGTGACATGTCCACCAGGTGGAACTCTACGTTGGCCATGCTGCAGCGGCTGCACACGCAGCAGAGGGCCATCAATGAGTATCTGTTGCAATATGGCACCAGGACAGGGTCAGGGGAGCTTGGATTTTTTTCCCCACGCCAGTGGGCCATGATAAGGGATGCATGCACTGTCCTGGCACCATTTGAGGTGGCCACGAGGAGAGTGAGCAGTGACAGTGCATGCATCAGTGACACTGTACCTCTTGTCCACCTGTTGGAGCACGCGCTGCATGGAATAATGGACAGGGCACTTGAGGCAGAACAGAGGCAGGAAGAGGAGGACTTCCTTACCTCTCAAGGTCCCCTTTATCCAGACAGTTTTCCTGCTGGCCCGGCTATCACACAGGAAGAGGAGGAGGAAGAGGAGGAGGATTGTGTCAGCATGGAGGTGGAGACTAGCACTCAGCATCAGCAGCAGTCTTCAAGGGATCAATTATAGTCCCAAGACACCCATGGACTTATACGTGGCTGGGAGGAGGTGGCTGAGGATCATGTCGTCCTCAGTGACCCAGAGGACTCCGCACCGAATGCCTCAGCAAACTTACGCTGCATGGCCTCCCTGATCCTGCAAAGCCTGCGTAAGGATCCTCGTATTCGTGCGATCAAGGAGAGGGATCATTACTGGCTGGCAACCCCCCTTGATCCACGTTACAAGGGTAAGGTTGCGGACCTTATCTTGCCGTCGCAGAGGGAGCAGAGGATGAGGCATCTTCAGGAGGCCTTGCAGAAAGGTCTGTGCAACGCGTTCCCAGAGACTGGGAGGTTACAAATTCCTGGTCCTGGACAACGTGTTGCTGAGGCTTCGGTCAGTCAAAGAAGGAGCGGTGGAGAAGGTGGCCGTCTGACCGATGCGTTCAGACAATTTTTTAGTCCGCAGCCCCAAGGTATGATCGGTTCCAGCAACCATCACCAACGTCTGGTTTACATGGTGCAGGAATACCTAGGGGCAAGATCAGACTTGGACACCTTTCCCACCGAAAATCCTCTGGGTTACTGGGTCTTGAGGATGGATCACTGGCCAGAGCTTGCACAGTATGCAATTGAGATACTGGCCTGTCCTGCATCCAGCGTTCTTTCGGAACGCACATTCAGTGCTGCTGGAGGCTTTGTAACCGATCACAGGGTGCGCCTGTCAACCGACTCGGTCGATCGACTGACCTTCATAAAAATGAATCAGTCTTGGATCATCACCAGCTACCAAGCACCTGATGCTGATGTAACAGCATAATTTTCTTTGAAATGTCAGATCCCTTTAAGACTGCCTATGCTGATGCAGAGTGACTATCCTGTTATGCTGAGTGACTATCCTCTTCCTCCTCAATAATCATGCTGATAGCTTGAAAGAACAGTTTTGGTTCTGGGCACCGCCACCAGTGGCTAAGGCCCAATTTTTCAGCCCCTGTTTAACAGGGGCGTGTATTTAAAATTTTTGATGCAATGCTTTGCAGCAGGGCTCATTGCTGCGCTCCAAGTACAGTATCTGTGAGGGGTTGCAGTGTTGTGGCACCAGCACCAGTGCCTAAGGCCCAATTTTTCAGCCCCTGTTTAACAGGGGCGTGTAATTACAATTTTTGATGAAATACTTTGCAACAGGGCTCATTTCTGCGCTCCAAGTACAGTATCTGTGAGGGGTTGCAGTGTTGTCGCACCAGCACCAGTGCCTAAGGCCCAATTTTTCAGCCCCTGTTTAACAGGGGCGTGTATTTACAATTTTTTATGCAATGCTTTGCAGCAGGGCTCATTGCTGCGCTCCAAGTACAGTATCTCTGAGGGGTTGCAGTGTTGTGTCACCAGTGCCTAAGGCCCAATTTTTCTGCCCCTGTTTAACAGGGGCATGTAAATACAATTCTTGATCTAATACTTTGCAACAGGGCTCATTGCTGCGCTCTAAGTACAGTATCTGTGAGGGGTTGCAGTGTTGTGGCACCAGGACCAGTGCCAAAGGCCCAATTTTTCAGCCCCATGGCATGCAATTACAATTCTTGATCTAATAATTCACAGCAGGGCCCATTCCTGTGCCCACCAAGAGTAACTGTGAGGGCTTACAGTGTTGTGGCAACACCACCACCAAAGGCCCAATTTTTCTGCCCCTGTTCAACAGGGGCATGTAATTGCAATGGGATCACATGCATCATGCACACCCCCGCAAACATGCATAGAGCACAAAAAACACCAGAGCAAGTTATAACTTAAACAACCAATTTTATTAATCTCCATGTAACATTTTTTATTTTTATATATATTATTATTATTTTATTTGTTTTTTTTTTTTTTTTTTTGGATAATTATTGGCCACGGCCTGATTCACTGGTTTTCAAAACATAAATCCATAATCCACCAATTTTAACTTTTAAAACATACTTTCCAACCAAGTGTTTATCAATACCCGTACTCAACCCAGCCACTGAGACTCGAGCTGATTATTACTTGAACTTGACTTTCCTTAATTCTCCCCTCTGGCAATTCACCAGAGGGAGCCTATCACATGAATTGGCCGCGACGGGAAAAAAGATGGGGGGGGGGGGGGGTAGGGTGGGGAGCTCCTCCTGCTGGAATCTTCTGGTATCGCACCACTAACCTGCCTGGAACTGCTCCTTAAATGGACCAGAAACCAGCTTCTAGAATTTTCCTGATCTAACACCTGATTTCACTAACCAATCCCTTACTGATTCTCAGATTTCCAGAACTCTCTAACACACCTGAGCTTAATCAAATCTACTGACTGGGGTTTTTTTTTTTTTTTTTTTTTAAAACTATCGACTCTCTAGCCCTGTAGCTAAACCTTCTTAGAAACGTATGTATTAACCTTGCAGTTACAGTGACCCCATGAGGAAAGGGGAGCCTATATGGCTACTCCCTTTCCTTCCCCATTCTTGATCTAATATTTCACAGCTGGGCCCATTCCTGTGCCCACCAAGAGTGACTGTGAGGACTTACAGTCTTGTGGCACCAGCACCACCGCCACTACCAAAGGCCCAATTTTTCAGCCCCTGTTCAACAGGGGCATGCAATTACAATTCTTGATCTAATAATTCACAGCAGGGCCCATTCGTGCGCCCACCAAGAGTAACTGTGTGCAGGGGAGGGCTGGGCCAGGGGGCAGGGTGGCAATTGCCTCCCAGGCCTCCCTATCTTATGTTCAAAATGGCAGGCAGCCGCTGCCCGCTAACATTTTCTTTTTTATTCTGGTCTAGGAAGTCGGGCCGGGGGCATGGCCATGGCGGCCGACCACTAGCTGTTGCATTCCGGGAGTTTAGGTCCGCACTCAAGCTTCTGGTGGGTGGAAAACACAGCAGCGCAGAGGAAACTACAACTCCCTGGGACCGGATTCTTGGAAGCAGGCAGAGGCAGGGCGTGCCAGGGAGTCGGGACGCAGGGCTGCAGGGCTGGGCGCTGGCTGCAACTTGACCCCAGGATCAGGAGCGTTACACCCCCAGGAGACCGTGGCATGCAAGGACCTGCTGAGCTGAGATTTCTGAGGTGAGAGACCCTAACACCCCTAGCTGACCCCCCATCTCCCCCCCATACACCCCATGTAACCTGCCCCAGTGATCAGGCTGCATTGATGGGCACTGGAGTTGGCTGCAATGATGGGCACTGGTGAGGCTGCATTGAAAAACCAGGTGGGCCATGGATGGTGAGCTGATTCGGCGGTTCAATGGGCCACTTCACTGGACTTGCCCCCCAGGCCTAAGGCCGCCAGCCCTCCCCTGACTGTGAGGGCTTACAGTGTTGTGGCACCAGCACCACCACCACCACCAAAGGCCCAATTTTTCCAACCACTGTTCAACGGAGGCATGTAATTACAATTCCTGATATAATAGTTCACAGCAGGGCGTTCCAGCGCCCACCAAGAGTAACTGTGAGGGCTTAAAGTGTTGTGGCAACTTTCTGCAGAGTATATACGGCAGGCCCCTACTTTCAAACATCCAACTTACAAACGACGCCTCCTTGCAAACGGAAGGAGACAACAGGAAGTGAGAGGAAATCTACCCCTAGGAAGGGAAATTCTCTCCTGTAAGAGTTAATATGGGAAAAAGGTGTCTCCTCTGTACTGATGCTTTATCACCAATCCTTGTTTCAATAAAAAAAACAAATTTTCAAAAAACATTTGTCATTGGGACGGAAAGTGAGGTGATAACCCTTCCCTATGTTTTCCAAAAAGCTTACAAATAGATTTTTTTGGCTGGAGCTACATTTAAAAAATGTACCTGTTCAAAATTATAAACAGATTCTACTTAAGAACAAACCTACAGTCCCTGTCTTTTTTGCACCGCCTGTATACTGCTGTTCAGTGTATATAGGGCCTTTTTTAAATTTGGGTGCAGGGTTCCCCTTAATATCCGTACAAGACCCAAAGGGGCAGATAGTGGGCTGGGGGTGGGGGGGGGTAGCCATGCCATTTTTCTCAATGATTTTCATCCATATTGGCGGGACCAAACATTACATTAAAGCCACAAGCAGTTTTAAATGGCTTTTTTTTCCTTTAGAAATGTCATTTTGTGCAGGGACAGTTCCAAACACGGGAAAACACGCGCCACTTCACAGGCATACTATAGACACCCCCCAGGTACGATATTTAAAGGAATATTTCAGTTTTTTTTTTCACTTTAAGCATCATTAAAATGACTGCTCCCGAAAAAACTGCCGTTTTTAAAACCTCTTTTTGCATTGATACATGTCCCCTGGGGCAGGACCCACGTTCCCAAACCCTTTTTAGGACAATAACATGCATATTAGCCGTTATAATTAGCACTTTAGATTTCGAATGTTCGCGTCCATTAATAGGGTTCTAAAGTTTGTGTAAACTATTGGTCCGTTCACAGGTTCTGGTGCGAACCGAACCCGCGGGTGTTTGGCTCATCCCTAGTGGTATACCCAAGAGCCAAATGTTAAGAGCCAGGAGAAATTGTAATAAGATTGAAGACTACAATTCACAAGCTGATCTTATTGTAAATCGTTTTTACGATAAAGGATACAATCGTGAGGAATTAATTAAAACAAAAACCAGTATAGAGATTTCGAAAAGATTGTTAAGGAACACTGGCCACTTTTATTGGAGGATCGGGATCTCAAAAAGATATTTCCAACCCAGCCCAAGTTTATTTATACCAAACCGCCCACCTTAAGGCTTCAATTGGCTCACAACGTTGTCAAGCCCCCTAAGAAATTATTTACTTTTTTAAATCAAACCGGTTTTTACAGTTGTGGGAGATGCAAGATGTGCAAGACTTCAAAATTCAGAAAAAGAAAAACAACTCATTTCAGCTCTTTCTCTGAAGGAAGATCTTATGAGATAAGGAAATTTATCACGTGTGCGACCACACACGTCACTTACTTGCTGTCCTTACATTCTGCGGAATAGATAGAGTGGAGGAGCATTGGCGTGGTTCCAATCTTAAAAAGTCTATTTCTCAGAACGAATCCCAATGGATTCATAGACTCCGCACTTTAACTCCTTCAGGAGTCAGGACTTAACATCGAGCTAGATTTGAATTGTTTTCTTTCCAATTGGTAATTTTTATTCGCCTTTTATTTTATATTTATTTTTTCCCCCTCTTTATTTTTATTTATTTTTATTTTATTTTCCATTTTTATATTTATTTTTATTTCTCATTTTTACTACTATTGAGGGTACCTACTGGGAGATTATACTTTTCAATATATGTTTTTAAATTCATACATTTTTTTAATGACAGATCGGCTTGATTGCCTTTTTTGTCAGTTTTATTAAAGTTGTGTTTGGCAGACAGGAAATGATGTAATGGCAGGAAGTGGGATTACACTCCAGTGGATCCTAATTGAATCTATTAATTTTTTTCTGCCAAGAGTGGTCTCCCTTGGAAGTGATGTCCTTTGATGATGACCTGGAGGAGGGGTGAAACGCGTTGACGTATTTCCGGTTTGCGGCTAACCTGTAACGCAAGTTCCTGTCTCCGTAGAACGCACGCCATCGGAGCGGCATTCGCGGAAGTTATTCTCTGATTGCCTGTCTCTGCCTAATTTTGTAAGTAGCGCTGATTTAGCGCCTTTACCCACTGTCCAACGATACTTCACCATCTTGTTCCCTTATGTTTTTATTATCGTGGGAGCCTAAATCCTTCAACATGCATCCATCAAGTCAAGTACCAGCAATTGTCCACATCTAAACCCAGACCAGGAAGTCGTGGATCCTTTTTATCCGGTGAGTAAGATCCCTGCAGGGGGACTGCTTTACTCATTTGAGGATTATTATAATTTCCATTTTTGAACAATAAGTGGGTTTTGTGTTTTTTTGTCACCATAATTTTTTGGACACATATCATTCTTATACAGAGTTTTCAAAGGGGGATCCACTCATTACAATTCACTCAATTTATGTTTTCTCAGCACTATTAGCATTTTTTTCATATTTGATGAACTATCGCACTTAATTTTTTAGTGAGTCGCGTACACATTTTTTCCTCTATAGGACTTGTTCCTATAATTTTTTTGGTTCACTGCTAGCGCTGCTTATAATTATATATTTTTCACGTTTGAAGTATTAGCACTTTTTGGTGCAGCTTCTGCAGCCCACCACCATCACTATATATTTTATATTATTTTTCATCCGAAGCACCAATTTTTGTTGTATTATTATGGATAGATTCATGCATAGCATGAATCTATCCACTGTTCATAGAAGGATTGTCCCTTATGGATGTGCCGCCACTGGTAGAATCTCTGTATTGAGCCGATATTATGGTAGGAGCCTGGACCTGCAGCTCCAATAGCCCCTACATTAATCCGACCCTGGGAAGAAGAGACCCTGGTAAATCAGTGCCTTTCTGCCCAGCCACTCACGAGCGCCCCCTTTATATGGCGCCCATGGCACTTGCCATATGTGCCATGCCCTGGATACACCACTGCCCAAAACGTCATGGATCCATCATTAGCTAGATCCCTGGATTTTCCTGTAGTCCTGTCATATTCACTGACTTGGAACAAGTATAGAGATAAGGAATTATGACTTTTTCCTTGGTGGGGATCGGAAAAAAAACAACTGGTTTGGCAGAGGAGCCCATCGATTGAGTAGTGGAGTGGGTGCTACTGGATGTAGTTGGTGATGGAATGAATAATCCAACCAGTATGGGGAATATTGATTATTTTAAAAATAGCTACCACTCTACTTATTTATAGGCTTGTCCACCACATGATCAAAAGACCGTTGTTTTCTATTGTTGTCCATACCATGTCCTTCACCTAGATCGAAGTTTGGGCTATTGGGCATTGAGAGCGACTCCTTTCTGCGTGTAAACAGCAATATTCTCCACAATCATCATTGGAAGGTTGTGTTCACCATCACTCCTTTGTCACCTGCAGCCTTATCAGATGTGTCTAATACCAACCAATTTCATCATAAGTCTTGGGGTGAGGGACACAAGATCTGTTGGTCAGGTTCTCCCTCTCCCATGGGGTCTCCCTTTGGGGGAGCCCCACCTAGTACTTGGATTGGCCTTGTTTCGGCAGGCCGCCTCCCAAACAAAGGGATCTGCCTGGACCAGTGTTGCTCAACTCCAGTCCTCAAGGCGCCCCAACAGGTCATGTTTTCAGGATTTCCCTCAGATGAAACGGCTGTGGTAATTACTAAGGCAGTGAAACTGATCAAATGACCTGTGCAAAATAATGGAAAGCCTGAAAACATGACCTGTCGGGGCACCTTGAGGACTGGAGTTGAGAAACAATGGCCTGGACCTATCATTAGCTAGTGTGACAGCAGGAAGGTAAAGTCACCTGGTTGCATCCAGGGGGGTAGATATATTTCGCCCAGATTCAGGCTTTACGCCGACTTATACAACTAGGTGGAGAGTTGTATAAGGCTAGTGGGCTCATGGATGACTCATACCTCTAGGGAGAGGGCTGGGCGTCGTGCAGACAGGGAGTTGATGAGACCAGCTGAAGCTTGTCAGCTCATTTAGGCCTCTATAAGAACTCCCAGCTTCATTAGATGTTAGCTCATGCCTGGAACCAGACCTGTGTGGACTGTCTAGGGAGAGTGAACCCCTGTGCGGTGAGACAAAGCCTGTGTGGCTATTTGCTTGGACATTTAAAACCAGGGACTTAGGGACTAGGACAGCACTAGGCTGATCCCAGTTGTTAGTTAGGAAACCTGTATGTTTAGTCAGAGGTCAACTTGACCAGGATTTATTTTGGTTATGTTTCTTTTGCTTTGCTGTGTTTTGTCACTGTAAATAGAAAATAAACCGCACCTTTTTGATTTTGAAAACCACAACCTCCGTTTGCTGGGCCTGTTTTGTGTGGGGAGCCCATCCCGGGGGTCACACACACCCGCTGCCGAGCTAACCCCCTCACAGTTGGTGGAGAACCAGTGGCAGTTTTTTTTAAGCCAGCATGGAGGAGATACTGAAACAGCTGGCTCTAGCAAATGCCAATCAACAGCAGACAAATGCAGGTTTGCAAAGGAGCCTTGCAGCCCAGCAGCAAGCTCATCAACAGAGCCTTGCAGCCCAGCAGCAAGCTCACCAACAGAGTCTGGAAGCTCAGCAACAAGCCCAGCAGCAATCTGAGGCCCGCTTCATAGACCTGTTACAGAAGCAAGAGCAGAGACTACAACAAATGGAAGCAGTAATGCAGCAACGTCCGCAGACCAGTGAGGAAAGCCGTCCCACTAATACCGCGTCCTTTGGGGTGAGTCGTTTATTGACAAAAATGACTGGAGAGGATGATCCAGAGGTATTTTTGACCACATTTGAAAGGACCGCTGAAAGAGAAAAGTGGCCTGGACTGGTGGCTCCTCTGTTAACTGGTGAATCGCAGAAAGCTTACTATGACCTAGAGCCTAACCAAGCAAAAGACTATGTGATGCTAAAAGCTGAAATTTTGGCAAGGCTGGGTGTCACCCAGGCTGTCCGGGCTCAGCGTGTGCATAACTGGACTTTCCAGCTTGGAAAACCCCCCAGGTCTCAAATGTATGATCTCATTCACCTGAGCAGAAAGTGGCTACAGCCAGAGACTTTGTCCGCACCAAAGATTGTGGAACGTGTTGTAATGGATCGGTTTTTGAGAGCTCTTCCTACTGCCATCCAAAAGTGGTTAAGCCATGGAGACCCAGAGACGGCCGATGGTCTTGTGGATCGTGTGGAGAAATACTTGGCTACAGAGAACCTGACGGCCTCTTCCAGAGACACTCGGACTTTCCACCCTAAGACCAGACCATCCCCAGGGGCGGATAAGAGGATTCCAAGGGGTGAGGGTGGAGAGAGTGAGAGGGTGGGAGCTCTACCCCAAGTTTGGCGAGAACAGCCTGGGAAATCAGCGGCTCAAGAGGCGGCAAGAAGGATCGTTTGCTACCGCTGCCGGCAAGCGGGACATATTGCAGCCAATTGCCCGGTTGTGGAGGAACCCATGCAGTGTGACTTTCTGACGGGCAGACGTCAGTCGCTGTGTGCGACAGTCGCATGCACTGCCATTCGAGGAACTGAGAAACATTTATGCAAAATGTGTGTTAATGGTAGAAATGTTGTGGTATTGCTGGATTCAGGTAGCCTTGTGACCCTGATAAAGGCTGAGTTAGTTAAAACAGAGGTCTCTGGGAATAGCAAGGTAGCTGTTATTTGTGTGCATGGGGACACCCGAGAGTATCCAGTGACTACAGTGTGTTTCGAGACCCCCAAAGGTACCCTCTCTCATCCAGTGGGCTTAGTATCTCAGTTACCGCATGACGCCATTGTGGGAAGGGATTTTCCGAAGTTCTGGGAACTGTGGGATGATCCTGAGCCCCTCACTGGTGCCCCTATGTACCAGGAATGTGATAGCCAGAACTCCCCTGAGAGTGGTGAGGACTCTCCGGAATTTCCCTTATCAGTATTGGCAGGGGAGACTCAAGAAACTGGAGAGGAGCCCACCTCCTCAGACGAAAACCTACCGTCTGTGGAGTTTTCTGATCTTGAGGTTCACAGGGAAAACTTTGCCACAGAACAGTTGAAAGACCCCGCCCTAATAAAGGCACGGGAAAACGTAGTGAAAATAGATGGCGAGTTAGTGAACCCAGATAATACCTACACTTACCCATACTTCAGCGTAGAGAAGGACCTACTGTATCGGGTGGCAAAAAGGGCAGAAGAAACCGTTGAGCAGCTTGTGGTGCCCAAACCTTACAGGAAGTTGGTGTTGGAGTTGGCCCATGGGCACATTCTTGGAGGTCATCTGGGGACAGAGAAAACCCGAGAGAGGGTATTACAGAGATTCTATTGGCCGGGGGTGATGAAGGACGTAGAAAATTATTGTTCCTCCTGCCCTGTGTGTCAGAGGTTGGCCCCGATGCCACATTTCCGTAGCCCGCTGGTCCCTCTACCCATCATTGAGGTCCCGTTTGAGAGGATCGCCATGGATTTGGTAGGTCCTATAATCAAGTCCGCTAGGGGGCACCAGTACATATTAGTTATAATGGACTATGCCACCCGTTATCCAGAAGCGATCCCTCTCCGAAATACCTCGGCCAAAACCATAGCCAAAGAGCTATCTCTTGTTTTTAGCCGGGTGGGTATTTGTAAAGAACTGCTTACGGACCAAGGTACACCCTTTATGTCCCGGGTTATGAAAGAGCTGTGTAAATTGTTCAAAGTGACGCAATTGCGTACGTCTGTGTATCACCCCCAAACCGATGGGCTGGTTGAAAGATTCAACAAAACCCTAAAACAAATGTTGAAGAAAGTGGTGGATAGAGATGGAAAGGATTGGGACTGTTTACTTCCTTATTTGATGTTTGCTATTAGGGAGGTGCCCCAATCCTCTACGGGATTCTCCCCCTTTGAGTTACTGTATGGGAGACACCCAAGAGGGCTGTTGGATATTGCCAAGGAAACTTGGGAAAGTGAGAGTTCTCCCCACAGGAGTGTGATTGAGCATGTCGCCCTGATGCAAGATCGAATTGCACAGGTAATGCCCATCGTGAAGGAACATTTGGCCCAAGCGCAGTTGGCACAGCAGAGAGTGTACAACCGTGGAGCCAAGACCCGTACCTTTTCCCCGGGGGATAGGATATTGGTACTTGTCCCTACGGTTGAAAGTAAATTCCTTGCCAAATGGCAAGGCCCCTACGAGATAATGGAAAAAGTGAGCGAAGTGAATTACAAGGTCAGACAACCAGGAAGGCGAAAGCCCGAACAGATCTATCACGTTAATCTGTTGAAAGCCTGGAGGGATAGAGAGTCCCTAGTCGCAGACACTTGGTCACCAGCTCAAACTGGTTGCGTGATTCCTGAGGTTGGAATAGCAGCCACCTTGTCACAACCCCAACAACAGGAGGTTAAGGAGTTTGTGCTTCGCAACAAGGAGGTATTCTCTGAGCTGCCGGGACAAACATCTGGGGTAGAGCATGACATCATTACCCCGCCCGGTGAAAGGGTGAAGTTAAAACCCTATCGGATCCCAGAGGCTCAACGGGAGGCAATACGGGAGGAAGTACAGAAAATGCTGAACTTAGGGGTGATAGAGGAGTCCCAAAGTGATTGGTCTAGTCCCATCGTGTTGGTGCCTAAACCGGATGGGAGCTGGCGATTTTGTAACGATTTTCGTCAGTTGAACAAAGTTACAAAATTTGACACCTACCCCATGCCACGTATAGATGAGTTGATCGACCGGCTGGGAACAGCCCGATACATGACGACTCTTGACCTCACAAAAGGGTATTGGCAAATCCCCCTGGCCAAGTCGGCCAAAGAGAAAATCGCATTTGTAACCCCAGACGGGGCGTTCCAATATAAAAGAATGCCGTTCGGGTTACAGAATGCGCCGGCCACATTCCAGCGGAAAATGGACCAGATGCTGAGGCCCCATCGGAAGTATGCTGCGGCTTACCTGGATGACGTAATTGTCCATAGCACAGATTGGGCCTCACATCTGCCAAAAGTGCAAGCAGTCCTGGACTCTGTTCGGGAAGCAGGGTTTACGGCTAACCCCAAGAAGTGTACCATTGGGCAGGAGGAGGCCAAATATCTTGGGTACACCATTGGGAGGGGAGTAATAAAACCCCAACTCAACAAAGTCGAGACCATCCAGAGTTGGCCACGTCCCAACAGCAAGAAGCAGGTACGAGCCTTTCTGGGAATCGCTGGGTATTATCGGCGATTCATTCCCCACTTTGCTTCTAAGGCTGTGCCCCTAACCAACCTGACGAAGGGGAAAGGGTCGGTCATGATTAAATGGACCCCCGAGGCTGAGGCAGCATTCCAATTCTTGAAACAAGCCTTATGTAGCCAGCCAGTGTTGTACTCACCCGACTTCTCTAAAGACTTTGTCGTACAAAGTGATGCGTCAGATGTGGGGTTAGGAGCAGTATTGTCCCAGGTCTGGAACGGGGAAGAGCACCCAGTCATTTACCTCAGCAGGAAGTTGAAGTCCCATGAGGTAAATTACGCCACCGTTGAAAAGGAGTGTTTAGCGGTGAAGTGGGCTCTAGATTCCCTTCGGTACTACCTGCTAGGTAGGCACTTTGACATGGTTACGGATCACGCTCCGTTAAAGTGGATGGCTCAAAACAAGGAAACAAATAGAAGAGTGAATAGGTGGTTCCTGGCCCTCCAGGAATTCAACTTCACAGTAAAGCATCGCCCTGGCGTTCAAATGGGGAATGTGGATGCTTTGTCTCGAGTACATGAATGCCTGATTGCTGGTGTTCCAACCCCGAGGTTAAAACAAGAGGGGGGGGTATGTGACAGCAGGAAGGTAAAGTCACCTGGTTGCATCCAGGGGGGTAGATATATTTCGCCCAGATTCAGGCTTTACGCCGACTTATACAACTAGGTGGAGAGTTGTATAAGGCTAGTGGGCTCATGGATGACTCATACCTCTAGGGAGAGGGCTGGGCGTCGTGCAGACAGGGAGTTGATGAGACCAGCTGAAGCTTGTCAGCTCATTTAGGCCTCTATAAGAACTCCCAGCTTCATTAGATGTTAGCTCATGCCTGGAACCAGACCTGTGTGGACTGTCTAGGGAGAGTGAACCCCTGTGCGGTGAGACAAAGCCTGTGTGGCTATTTGCTTGGACATTTAAAACCAGGGACTTAGGGACTAGGACAGCACTAGGCTGATCCCAGTTGTTAGTTAGGAAACCTGTATGTTTAGTCAGAGGTCAAGTTGACCAGGATTTATTTTATTTATGTTTCTTTTGCTTTGCTGTGTTTTGTCACTGTAAATAGAAAATAAACCGCACCTTTTTGATTTTGAAAACCACAACCTCCGTTTGCTGGGCCTGTTTTGTGTGGGGAGCCCATCCCGGGGGTCACACACACCCGCTGCCGAGCTAACCCCCTCACACTAGCTACCATCAGTAGCAACCATAACTAGCTATCAATGGTAGCTCCCTGGCTTTGCCTTTAGTCCTGTCATATTCACAGACGTGGAACAAGCATAGAGGTAAGGAATTATGACTCTTTTTTTTTTTCTGGCGATGGAAAAAAAAAAACGTGTGGCAGAGAGCCCATCGATCAAAAGTCTTGAGGTGAGGCACGCAGTGAGTGTTAGCTGTATTTTCTGGTGTTGTTTATTTATTCATTTTGTGCACTTTTAAGCCTTGTACACACGATCGGAATTTCCGATGGAAAAACTCAGGTGGAATTTTTTCATCGGATATTCCGACCGTGTGTGGGCCCCATCGGACTTTTTTTCCGTCGGAATTTAGAAAGAGAACATGTTCTCTCTTTTTTTTCCGATGGGAAAAAATTCCTATCGGACATTCCGTTCATCTGTGTGGAACTCCGACGGAGAAAAAAAACGCGCCTGCTCAGAATCAAGTCGACGCATGCTCGGAAGCATTGAAATTCATTTTTCTCGGCTCGTCTAAGTGGTGTACGTCATCGCATTCTTGACGGTCGGAATTTGGTGTGACAGTGTGTATGCAAGACAGCTTGAACGGAATTCTGTCGGAAAAAGCCGTCGGAGTTTATCCCAACAGAAAATGTGTGTACAAACAGCTTAGTAATCTTGAACCACATTTTTGCAAGCGCGGTCAATATACACATTTATAGGGCTCACGAATGAGGAAGTGAGACACATTTTGAAGACTGCAGCAGCCATAATCACGTTCCTCTGTGTTCCCTTTTTCTATTTCTTTGTTTTTGTCTGTGGCACAGAGTTTTCATTGTTATTTGTATCCAATATGAGCACCTACCTACTCTAACCAATCAATTTGTATCCACCCAGGTAGGCCCTTGCACTTTATGGTTGTGGGTAGATTTATCCGCTAGCCGACCAGCCGTCGCAGTTATACTGCGGCAGGTTGGCCCGGCTGCACAAATCGCTGCAGGTGTACGTCGCTCATTTAAGATGATCTAGCAGGTGTGCGCGGCGTGCCCCCGTAGCCGATGCACGTGCCCCAACAGGCGCGATGTCCGCCGGGGACCCGCGATCGCTCGTGACAGAGCAGATCCACGTCCTGTCAGGGGAGTAGAGACAGATCATGTTTATAGGAACAGCGATCAGTCTCCTCCCCTAGTCAGTCCCATTCCCCCCACAGTTAGAACACGCCGAGGGAACACAGTTAGCCCCTTGATCGCGCCCCCCCTAGTGTTAACCCCCTCCCTGCTAGTGACATTTATACAGTAATCAGTGGCTATTTTTAGCCCTGATCGCTGTATAAATGACACTGCTCCCAAAAAAGTGTCAAAAGTGTCCGATGTGTCCGCCACAATGTCGCAGTCCCGATAAAAATCGCAGACCGTCGCCATTACTAGTAAAATAAATAAATAAAAAAAAAATAATAATAATATTTTTCTACAAATATTCAGAGTATTTCTAAATAGACTATCGATGCAATGATTGGTTAATTACGAAGCCACTTCAATGGTTTTATTATTAAAATACTCTACTATTGAACTCAATTATACGATGTTATACTTTTATATGATACTTATGTACAAATGCTAGTATGATTGTACAAATGTTATTATTAACCACTTGCCGCCCGCCCTATAGAGGATTGACGGCGGCAAAGTGGTTTCAAAATCCTGACTGGACGTCATATGACGTCCTCAGGATTTTGAGCCGCTGCGGGGCGCGCATCGCGGCGATCGTTGCTGCGGGATGTCAGTCTGACAGAGACTCTTTACCACGTGATCAGCCATGTCCAATCACGGCTGATCACGATGTAAACAGGAAAAGCCGGTGTCTTGTCACATTTTGCTCCCCATCGCAGATTGCTCCGGAAGTGACGTTCCGCCGCCGCCATCTTGCTACACCCCACACTCCTGCACAGTAATGATAGAGTGAGAAGGGGGCAATCGGACATCTTGTTACACCCACCGGGGTTTTCGATTTCACGGTTGTTTTCAGCACAAAACGGAGCTTATCTGCTTAAATACAGTAGTTGGAAATCCAACGGACTGTTTAGATGTTAAATTTTAAAAGCAGCAGCATACCTGCTGACCTTACATGTTTGCTAATGTGACAGAACACCTCTGATTTTCACATTTAACATCTAAACAGTCCGTCCGATTTCCAAATACTGTATTTAAGCAGATAAGCTCCGTTTTGTGCTGAAAACAACCGTGAAATCTAAAACTCCGATGGGTGTAATAAGATGTCCGCTTGCCCCCTTCTCACTCTATCATTACTGTGAAGGAGTGTGGGGTGTAGCAAGATGGCGGCGACGGAACGTCACTTCCGGAGCAATCTGTGATGGGGAGCAAAATATGACACTACACCGGTCATCGGCTTTTCCTCACTCGCGTCTGCCAGACGCGAGTAGAGGAGAGCCGATCGGCTGCTCCTCTGACAGGGGGGGTTTGTGCTGATCGATTATCAGTGCAGCCCCCCCGAGGATGCCCACTGGACCACCAGGGATGCCCACCTATAAGTATTAGGTATTGCACACTAGACCACCAGGGATAATGGATGCCAATGCCAAATGGATGCCAATCATTGCCACAATGGATGCCAATCAGTGCCCACAATGGGCACCACTGATTGGCAGGCATTATTGTTTGGCACTGATTGGCATCCATTAGTACAGTACAGTGCCACCTATCAGTGCCCATCCATGCCACCTATCAGTGCCCATCCATGCCCATCCGTGCCACCTTTCAGTGCCCATCCATGCCGCCTATCTGTGCCCATCAGTGCCCACCCGTGCCGCCTATCTGTGCCCACCCGTGCCGTCTATCTGTGCCCACCCGTGCCGTCTATCTGTGCCCACCCGTGCCGCCGATCGTTGCCCACCCGTGGCGCCGATCGTTGCCCATCCGTGCCGCCGATTGTTGCCCATCCGTGCCACCTCATCGGTGCCCATCTGTGCCACCTCATCGGTGCCCATCTGTGCTGCCTTATCCGTGCCCATCAGTGCAGCCCCATCAGTGCCCATCAGTGAAGGAGAAAACTCACTTATTTACAAAGTTTTGTAACTGAAACAAAAAAAACTTTTTTTTTTTCAACATTTTCAGTCTTTTTTTTATTTTTTAGCAGAAAATAAAAATCGCAGAGGTGATCAAATACCACCAAAAGAAAGCTCTATTTGTGGGAACAAAATGATAAAAATGTAGTTTGGGTACAGTGTAGCATGACCGCGCAATTGTCATTCAAAGTGCAACAACGCAGAAAGCTGAAAATTGGTCTGGGCAGGAAGGTGTATAAGTGCCCAGTATGGAAGTGGTTAAGCATTAATAAAAGCTTTATGGTTTAAAAAAATAATAATAATAATAAAAATGCCATAATTCTATCCCCTATGTTGTAGACGGTATAACTTTTGCGCAAACCAATCAATATACGCTTATTGCAATTTTTTTTTTTTTTTACCAAAAATATGTAGAAGAATACGTATCGGCCTAAACTGATGAAGAAATGTTTTTTTTATAGTTTTTTTTTGATATTTATTATAGCAAAAAGTACAAAATATTGTGTTTTGTTTTTTTTTCAAAATTGTCGCTCTTTTTTTGTTTATAACGCAAAAAATAAAAACCGCAGTGGTGATCAAATACCACCAAAAGAAAGCTCTATTTGTTGGAAGAAAAGGACATCAATTTTGTTTGGGAGCCATGTCGCACGACCGCGCAATTGTCAGTTAAAGTGACGCAGTGCCGAATCACAGAAAATGGCCTGGTCAGGAAGGGGGCAAATCCTTCCGGGGCTGAAGTGGTTAAAGGGTAACTCCACCTTCATGGGGGGAAAAAAAATAGCGAAAAAATAATAGAGCGTTTACAACCGTGACAAAAGTCATATTGTACCTAAATGTTATGAAAAATGACTTTTCCGTTTCAATCTGCAGCGCTGTCATTTTCTGAAGATGCAAAGCAATATGGCTGCCTGGAGGTGTTCTGTGTACAGATGGTGTTCACAACGTCCCCCAGAAACATAACTTCCCGCTTGTCTGATTGGCTCACCAAATTTCCCAGAAGTCTTCACTAAGATACAAGTCAGATTTCAGGCATCCCCTGCAACTAAAATGTCATTTCTGGTGAGATATTTCCAATCGGAAATGACGTCTGAAGCGATACAGGCCCAGCAGATTTCCTCATTAGAGCCCTACTAGTAATGGCGGTGATCTGTGATTTTTAGCGGGACGGCGACATTGCGGCGGAAACTTTTTAACACTATTACAATAATACCAGACACTGTTCTGCTAACTGACACCAACAATGGGGTACTTTTCCCCCTAATGATACTGACTAGTGATGAGCCGAACACCCCCGGGTTCGGTTCGCACCAGAACCCGCGAACGGACCGAAAGTTCGAACGAACATTAGAACCCTATTAAATACAATGGATGCGAACGTTCGAATTCTAAAGTGCTAATTATAACAACTATTATGCATGTTATTGTCCTAAAAAGGGTTTGGGAACCCGGGTTCTGCACCAGGGGACATGTATCAATGCAAAAAGAAGTTTTAAAAACGGTCGTTTTTCGGGAGCAGTCATTTTAATGATGCATAAAGTGAAAAAAAAAAGTCAAATATTCCTTTAAATATCGTACCTGGGGGGTGTCTAAAGTATGCCTGTGAAGTGCCACGTGTTTCCCGTGTTTAGAACTGTCCCTGCACAAAATGACACTTCTAAAGGAAAAAAAAGCCATTTAAAACTGCTTGCGGCTTTAATGTAATGTCTGGTCCCGGTAATATGGATGAAATTCTTTAAGAAAAATGGCATAGCTACCCCATCACCCCACCTCCCTCTACCCCAGCCCATTACCAGCCCCTTTGGGTCTTGTATGGATATTAAGGGGAACCCCGCACATAAAATAAAAAAGGCCCTATATACTCTGAACAGCCGTATACAGGCGGTGCATACAAGACAGGGACTGTAGGTTTGTTCTTATGTAGAATCTGTTTGTAATTTTGAACAGGTACATTGTTGAAGTGTAGCTCCAGACCAAAAATCTATTTTTAAACTTTTTGGAAAACATAGGTAAGGGTTATCACCCCTGTAACATTTGTTTTGCTGTCTGTGCCCCTGTTCAGAACATTTCACCTCACTTTCCGTCCCAATGACAACTGTTTTTGAAATGTGGTGTTTTTCTTGAAACAAGGATTGCTGATAAAGCATCAGTACAGAGGAGACACCTTTCTCCCATATTTATTCTTACAGGAGAGAATTTTCCTTCCTAGGGGTAGATTTCCTCTCACTTCCTGTTGTCTTCTTGCGTTTGCAAGTAGGAGTCGTTTGTAAGTTGGATGTTTGAAAGTAGGGACCTGCCGTATATACTCTGCAGAAATAGGCCCCTTAGTTGTTGGTGTTGGCACAACACTGTAAGCACTCACAGTTACTCTTGGTTGGTGCTGGAACGCCCTGCTGTCAACTATTATATCAGGAATTTTAATTACATATAATTGTTGAACAGTGGTAGTAAAAATTGGGCCTTTGATGGTGGTGCTGGTGCCACAACACTGTAAGCCCTGACAGTTACTCTTGGTGGGTGCAGCAATGGGCCCTGCTGTGAATTATTAGATCAAGAATTGTAATTACATGCCCCTGTTGAACAGGGGCTGAAAAATTGGGCCTTAGGCACTGGTGGCACAACACTGCAACCCCTCACAGATACTGTACTTGGAGCACAGCAATGAGCCCTGTTGCAAAGTATTGCTTCAAAAATTGTAATGACACGCCCCTTTTAAACAGGGGCTGAAAAATTGGGCCTTAGGCACTGGTGGCACAACACTGCAACTCCTCACAGATACTGTACTTGGAGCACAGCAATGAGCCCTGTTGCAAAGTATTGCTTCAAAAATTGTAATTACACGCCCCTGTTAAACAGGGGCTGAAAAATTGGGCGTTAGGCACTGGTGGCGGCACCCATAAACAAAAATGATCTTCCAAGCTATCATCATTAATCGGATCATTGAGGAGGAGGAGGAGGATAGCCAGTCAACATAACAGCACAGGCACTCAGCATCAGCATCAGTCTTGAAGGGATGTGACATGGTAAAATCAATTAGTCTGTTATATCAGCATCAGGTGTGTGGTAGCTGGTGGTGATCCAAGACTGGTTCATCTTGATGAAAGTCAGTCGATCAACCGAGTCGGTGGACAGGCGCACCCTGTGATCCGTGACAAATCCTCCAGCAGCACTGAATGTGCGTTCCGAAAGAACGCTGGATGCAGGACAGGCCAGTAGCTCAATTGCATACTGTGCAAGCTCTGGCCAGTGATCCATCCTCAAGACCCAGTAAGCCAGAGGATTTTCGGTGGGGAAGGTGTCCAAGTCTGACCTTGCCCCTAGATATTCCTGCACCATGTTTATCAGACGCTGGCGATGGTTGCTGGAACCGATCATACTTTGGGGCTGCGGACTAAAGAATTGTCTGAACGCATCGGTCAGACGGCCACCTTCCCCACCGCTCCTTCTTTGACTGGCCGAAGCCTCAGCAACTCGTTGTCCAGGACCAGGAGTTTGCAACCTCCCAGTCTCTGGGAACGCGTTGCACAGACCTTTCTGCAAGGCCTCCCGGAGTTGTCTCATCCTCTGCTCCCTCTGCGACGGTAACATAAGGTCCGCAACCTTACCCTTGTACCGTGGATCAAGGAGAGTGGCCAGCCAGTAATGGTCCCTCTCCTTGATCCGAAGAATACGAGGATCCTTCCGCAGACTTTGCAGGATCAGGGAGGCCATGCAGCGTAGGTTTGCTGAGGCATTCGCTCCGGAGTCCTCTGGGTCACTAAGGACGACATGATCCGCAGCCACCTCCTCCCAGCCACGTACAAGTCCACTGGTTTCTTGGGACTGTAAATCATCCCTAAAAGACTGCTGCTGATGATGCTGAGTGCCAGCCTCCACCTCCATGCTGACACAATCCTCCTCCTCCTCCTCCTCCTCCTCCTCCTCTTCCTGTGCGATGGGTGGGACAGAAGGAACACTGTCTGGGTAAAGGGGGCCTTGAGAGGCAAGGAAGTCCTCCTCTTCCTGCCTCTGTTCTGCCTCAAGTGCCCTGTCCATTATTCCACGCAGCGTGTGCTCCAACAGGTGGACAAGAGGTACAGTGTCACTGATGCATGCACTGTCACTGCTCACCATCCTCGTGGCCTCCTCAAATGGTGCCAGGACAGTGCATGCATCCCTGATCATGCCCCACTGGCGTGGAGAAAAAAAACCAAGCTCCCCTGACCCTGTCCTGGTGCCGTAGTCGCACAGGTACTCATTGATGGCCCTCTGCTGCGTGTGCAGCCGCTGCAGCATGGCCAACGTTGAGTTCCACCTGGTGGGCATGTCACATATAAGGCGGTTCTTGGGCAGGTTCAACTCCTTTTGCAGCTCAGCCAGGCGAGCACTGGCATTATAAGATCTGCGGAAATGCACACAGACTTTCCTGGCCTGCCTCAGGACATCCTGTAAGCCCGGGTACCTGCCCAAGAAGCGCTGCACCACCAGGTTAAGGACGTGAGCCACACAGGGCACATGGGTCAGTTGTCCCTGTCGGAGGGCGGAGAGGAGGTTGGTGCCATTGTCGCAAACCACCATTCCTGGCTTAAGCTGGCGTGGCGTCAACCACCTCTCGGCCTGGCCCTGCAGAGCAGACAGGACCTCTGCCCCAGTGTGGCTTCTGTCCCCCAAACACACCAGCGCAAGCACGGCATGGCATCTTTTTGCCTGCGTACTTGCGTAGCCCCGTGAACGGCTACGGAGCACCGCTGGTTCATAGGACAAACCACAGGAAGAGGCCATGGAGGAAGAAGAAGAGGAGGGGGTGGAGGAGAGAGGTGTGTCACAACCAGTAGTAGCATTTTGGAGGCGTGGCGGTGGGACAACCTCCAACACTACTGCACCTTGTCCTGAATCCTTCCCAGCTGCCAAAAGAGTGACCCAATGGGCCGTGAAAGAAAGGTAACGTCCCTGTCCATGCCTGCTGGACCATGAGTCAGCGGTAATATGCACCTTACCGCTGACCGCCCTGTCCAGCGAGGCCAAGACATTGCCTTCCACATGCCGGTAGAGAGCCGGAATAGCCTTCCGTGAGAAAAAGTGGCGTTTGGGAACCTGCCACTGAGGAACCGCACATTGCACAAACTCACGGAAGGGGGCCGAGTCTACCAACTGAAAAGGCAGCAGTTGAAGCGCTAGCAATTTAGCCAAGCTAGCATTCAACCGCTGGGCATGTGGATGGCTGGGAGTGAACTTCTTTCGACGGTCCAGCAGCTGGGGCAGGGAAATTTGCCTGCTAGAATCGGACGTCGGTGTACTGCTAGCAGATTGGGCGCAAGTACTTGGCTGTGACACACCTAATTCTACACCTTCATTCCTCTCAGTGCATGTTTCAGAGAGGACTGAAGTTATAGTGGGGTTGGAGATCCCAGCTGATGCGGTGCAAGGAGAGGTCCGCTTTGTTCTTTGGTGTGGGTCTTTGAGGTAGGCTTGCCAACGAGCTGCATGGCAGGTCAACATATGTCTGGTCAGGCATGTGGTACCCAAGCGGCTGATGTTTTGGCCACGCGATATACGCTTGAGACATATGTTGCAAACAGCAGCTGTGCGATCTGATGCACTAGCCTCAAAAAAGGCCCACACCAAAGAACTTTTTGAATGACGGGCAGAGGCAGCGCCCTGCACAGGCGGAGCTCTGCGGTGTGATTCCGTCGGTGTACTGCCCTTACGCTGGCCACCAAAGGGCATCCTGCCTCGTTGGAGATGTGCCTCCTCCTCATCCTCCTCCTCCTCCTCTCTCCTATTAGGCACCCACGTGGAGTCAGTGACCTCATCATCCCCTCCCTCCTCATCACTGGAGCCAATCTGGCAGTATGCTGCAGCTGCTGGAACATGACTGCCAGATTGGTGTCCTTCTTGAGCATCCCCTCTGTCTGCTCTCACGCTACTGCCTTCCTCTAGCTGGGTTTCATCATCAGACCCTTCGAAACGCTGGGCATCCTCCTGGAGCATGTACCCAACACTGTGCTGAAACAGTTCGGGGGACTCCTCAGGAGGAGGACATGGTGGGTCTAGGGAAGGAGTGACTGATGATTTGTCTGACATTGATACCAGGGAAGACGACGCTTTGGCAGCTGCTTTTCCAGTACCCTGAGCCTGGGTGAGAGAGGATGAGGAGGAGGAGGAGGGCTTGGTCATCCACTCTACCAAGTCTTCGGCATGATGTGGCTCAACATGTCCAGCTGCCGAAAAGAAGGACAAGCGTGTCCCATGGCCATGTGCTGATGACAATGCACCGCGTCCACGACCAGCACTGTTGCCCCCAGACACAGAGCCTGCTTGCCCTCTTTTATTGCCTCCTGACTGTCTGCCTCTCCTTGTTTGCCTTCCAGACATTCTAATAGATGGCCTGCAGGGAGATGGGAAAAAAGCAATAAGGGCTACCTTCAGGTGTCCTTCTCTGTCCCTTGAAACAAGGACTTGCAGAGTGAAAGAAAAAAAACACTCTCCCTACCTACAGTTTTCTGTCCCTAGAAAAAATGTTTTTTTTAATCACAATATAGCACAAGAACAATTCACTCACTGTCCTTACAGGTCCCTGGAAACAAGGACTTGCAGAGTGAAAGAAAAAAAACACTCTCCCTACCTACAGTTTTCTGTCCCTAGAATAAATGTTTTTTTTAAGCACAATATAGCACAAGGACAATTCACTCACTGTCCTTACAGGTCCCTGGAAACAAGGACTTGCAGAGTGAAAGAAAAAAAACACTCTCCCTACCTACAGTTTTCTGTCCCTAGAAAAAATGTTTTTTTTAATCACAATATAGCACAAGAACAATTCACTCACTGTCCTTACAGGTCCCTGGAAACAAGGACTTGCAGAGTGAAATAAACTGACACTCTCCCTACCTACAGTTTTCTGTCCCTAGAATAAATGTTTTTTTTAATCACAATATAGCACAAGGACAATTCACTCACTGTCCTTACAGGTCCCTGGAAACAAGGACTTGCAGAGTGAAATAAACTGACACTCTCCCTACCTACAGTTTTCTGTCCCTAGAAAAAATGTTTTTTTTAATCACAATATAGCACAAGGACAATTCACTCACTGTCCTTACAGGTCCCTGGAAACAAGGACTTGCAGAGTGAAAGAAAAAAAACACTCTCCCTACCTACAGTTTTCTGTCCCTAGAAAAAATGTTTTTTTTAATCACAATATAGCACAAGGACAATTCACTCACTGTCCTTACAGGTCCCTGGAAACAAGGACTTGCAGAGTGAAAGAAAAAAAACACTCTCCCTACCTACAGTTTTCTGTCCCTAGAAAAAATGTTTTTTTTAATCACAATATAGCACAAGGACAATTCACTCACTGTCCTTACAGGTCCCTGGAAACAAGGACTTGCAGAGTGAAAGAAAAAAAACACTCTCCCTACCTACAGTTTTCTGTCCCTAGAAAAAATGTTTTTTTTAATCACAATATAGCACAAGAACAATTCACTCACTGTCCTTACAGGTCCCTGGAAACAAGGACTTGCAGAGTGAAATAAACTGACACTCTCCCTACCTACAGTTTTCTGTCCCTAGAATAAATGTTTTTTTTAAGCACAATATAGCACAAGGACAATTCACTCACTGTCCTTACAGGTCCCTGGAAACAAGGACTTGCAGAGTGAAAGAAAAAAAACAAACACTCTCCCTACCTACAGTTTTCTGTCCCTAGAAAAAATGTTTTTTTTAATCACAATATAGCACAAGGACAATTCACTCACTGTCCTTACAGGTCCCTGGAAACAAGGACTTGCAGAGTGAAAGAAAAAAAACACTCTCCCTACCTACAGTTTTCTGTCCCTAGAAAAAATGTTTTTTTTAATCACAATATAGCACAAGGACAATTCACTCACTGTCCTTACAGGTCCCTGGAAACAAGGACTTGCAGAGTGAAAGAAAAAAAACACTCTCCCTACCTACAGTTTTCTGTCCCTAGAAAAAATGTTTTTTTTAATCACAATATAGCACAAGGACAATTCACTCACTGTCCTTACAGGTCCCTGGAAACAAGGACTTGCAGAGTGAAATAAACTGACACTCTCCCTACCTACAGTTTTCTGTCCCTAGAAAAAATGTTTTTTTTAATCACAATATAGCACAAGGACAATTCACTCACTGTCCTTACAGGTCCCTGGAAACAAGGACTTGCAGAGTGAAAGAAAAAAAACACTCTCCCTACCTACAGTTTTCTGTCCCTAGAATAAATGTTTTTTTAAGCACAATATAGCACAAGGACAATTCACTCACTGTCCTTCCAGGTCCCTGGAAACAAGGACTTGCAGAGTGAAAGAAACTGACACTGTCCCTACCTACAGTTTTCTGTCCCTAGAATAAATGTTTTTTTTAAGCACACTATAGCACAAGCACAAAACACACTGACACTCTCCCTACCTATCCTTCTCTTTCCCTAAACTAAAGGAATCCAGGTTAAGCAAGAAAGAAATAACAGTCACTGTCCCTGCCTATGCTGCTCTATCCCTGCTCCGGAACACACTACACTAGGCCGCCGTGCTGGCGGCCTTTTATAGTGTGGGGCGTGTACTAAACACCCTCAGCAATAATTGGCCACAGGCATCCTGCCTGTGGCCAATCATTGCTCTCCTCGCTGCCGGCGCTGTGATTGGCCAAGCATGCGGGGTCACAGTGCATGCTTGGCCAATCACAGCGCCTGGATGACACTGCGATGGCGTAGTGCATTGTGGGCCGTTCGCGTCACTCGAATTTGGCGCGAACGGCCCAAATCGTTCGATCTTCGTCGAACGATCGAACAGCCGATGTTCGAGTCGAACGTATGTTCGACTCGAACACGAAGCTCATCCCTAATACTGACGATGGGGCACTATTCCTCCTAATGATACCAATGATGGGACACTATTCCTCCTAATAATACCAACGATGGGGCACTATTCCTCCTAATGATACCAATGATGGGGCACTATTCCTCCTAATGATACCAACGATGGGGCACTATTCCTCCTAATGATACCAACGATGGGGCACTATTCCTCCTAATGATACCAACGATGGGGCACTATTCCTCCTAATGATACCAATGATGGGACACTATTCCTCCTAATGATACCAATGATGGGGCACTATTCCTACTAATCAAACCAAAGATGGGGCACTATTCCTCCTAATGATACCAATGATGGGGCACTATTCCTCCTAATGATACCAATGATGGGGCACTATTCCTCCTAATGATACCAATAATGGGTAACTATTCCTCCTAATGATACCAATGATAGGGCACTTTTCCTCCTAATGATACCAATGATGGGTAACTATTTCCATACCTCCCAGAGATGGGAATGAGGGACACCTACTAGCAAACGTATGTAGGCATAGGACACGCCCCTGACACACCCCTTAAAGGAGAATAGACCAAAAAAAGGTTAATTAAATCCACAAGGGCTTTTTTTTACCACTACTTTTCCTTTATATTGGCTTTTAAAATTTACAAATGCAGCAATTTGGATGAAAGGTTTAGCACCGGGAAACACCTTTTGAAAGATAAAAAGTACAACTCTGTAGATCAGCCAAAAATGAGGGACTAATGAGGAGAAAGGAGGGACATTGCTCCAAATCAGGGACAGTCCGTCGAAATCAGGGACAGTTGGGAGCTATGCTAATCCTCCTAATGATACCAATAATGGGGCACTATTCCTCCTAATAGTACCAACGATGGGGCACTATTTCTCCTAATGATACCAACGATGGGGCACTATTCCTCCTCCTTATACCGAATGTGGCAATGTATACTCTCACTGATAACAGGAAAATTCACACTCCCGCTGGCCACAGTTCGGCCCCCTAAAGTCTGAAGGACAATAAACTGGCCCATTGTTTGGAAAGTTAGTGTGGAGGAGAACCCGTCATGGTGGCTTCACATGTTTTCATTGTCAGAGCACACCGTCTGCAAAGAACAAATAAGCACAATGCCAGGTGGGACCGCCAGCGAGTCTACAAGGTCGTTGTGTCCTCGGCGCTGCCATCCGCCTCATGTCACCGCTGTTGTCTGAAGTCTTCTATGAATATTGTTCTTACCACTATCCACGCCGTTCTTTCCAGAATAAATATCAGCCATACAAGGTGCACACAGGAAATCGCGGCACCGGAGCTGACGGACCTCCACCTGCGACAGCTGACTAATTCCTTGTAGCTGCATCAGTTTTCTATGATAAGTCTAAGTTTACACAGTTGGGGGGTCGGGGCTTTAAAAGCAGGTAAATGAGCCCCCCAATTGCCCCCGGGCACTTTCCCCCCCTTGCTGCCCAGGCCAATTTTCAGCTTTCAGCGCTGTCGCTGTTTGAATGACAATTGCGCGGTCATGCTACACTGTACCCAAACAGAATTTTTACCATTTTGTTACCACAAATAGAGCTTTCTTTTGGTGGTATTTGATCACCTCTGCGGTTTTTATTTTTTGCTAAACAAATAAAAAAAGACTAAAAATTTGGAAAAATATTTTTTTTCTTCATTTCTGTTATAAAATTTAGTAAATGGGTACATTTTCTCCTTCACTGATGAGCGTAGATGAGGTGGCACCAATGAGGTGGCACTAGTATGCGACACTGATGGGCACTGATAGGTGGCACTGATATGCAGCACTGATGGGCACTTATAGGCGGCACAGGTGGGCACTCATAGGTGGCACTGATGGGCACTTATAGGCGACACTGATGGGCACTGAAAGGCTGCATTAATGGATACTTATGGGTGGAACTGATGGGCACTGATAGGCGGCACTGATGGGCATGGATTGGCACCGATAGGTGGCACTGATAGATACTGATGAGTGGCACTAATTGACACTGATTGATGGCACTGATGGGCATCACTGATTAGGAGGCACTGGCAGGTATTGCTGGTGGGCACTGATTGGTATCATGTGCGGGCACACATTGTCACCCATGGCCACCAAGAATGCCATACCTGGTGGTCATCAGTGGTGGGCATCCCTGGTGGTCCTGGGTGGGCATCGGCGGGGGGGGGGCTGTGCTGATAAACAATCAGCACACCACAGACCCCCCCCCTGTCTGGAGAGTAGCCGATCGGCTCTCCTCTACTCGCGTCTGTCAGACGCGAGTGAGAAAAACCGATCAACGGCTCTTCCTGTTTACATTGTGATCAGCCGTGATTGGACACGGCTGATCACATGGTAAAGAGTCCCCGTCAGAGACTCTTTACTGAGATCGGAGTTGCGGTGTGTCAGACTGATACGCCGCAACAACGATTGCGTCGATCACCGGCTTGTTATCCTGATCACGTCATATGACGTCCGGTCAGGATAACACAACCACTTTGCTGCCGTCATTTTGCTATATGGCGGGCGGCAAGTGGTTAAAGCCGTATAAGCTCTGCTAAAGTTCTTTTTTTTTTTAAATGGGCTCCCAGGAGATTTATTGCATAATGTGCTAGTACTGTATGCACTGCACAGGGCCGGGACAAGAGGTGGGCAGGAGGGGCGGCTGTAGGGTTGCCACCTCATCCCTTTAAACCCGAACACATATGAATTACACAGGTTCTGAGGCTAATTTAATGCAGATAAGGCACCAAGTGAGTTTAATTACCACCTTAATCAGTCACAGAACCTGTGGAATTAATATGTGTTCGGGTTTAAAGGGATGAGGTGGCAACCCTAGGCGGCTGCCCTGGGCATTGTGGTATCATCAGAGGTGGGGGGGGGAGCACAGCATTGAGATTGGGGGGAGGGGATTTGTGTTGGCAGGGGGGAATTTGGGGGTGGCAGCGGGGTATGAATTGTTCTAGGAGGGGAAATTCTGGGGGGTACTAGGAGTTGTGATTTAGGGGGGGGGGGATTTGTGTCTGGAGGGGGATCGGAAAAGTGGATTTGTGCTAGGAGGGATTTGGGGACATTTGGGTGCTAGGAAGGGACTTTTTTTTTGGGGGGTGGGGATTTGTGCTAGTAGGGATGATTGGGGGGGGGGGGTATTTGTGCTAGGAGGGGGAATTTGGGGTGAGGAGGGGTGATTTGTGCTAGGATGGTGGATGGGGGAATTTGTGCTGGGAGGAGGGGGGGTTTGGAGTGGGGGGCAGCCTATTGCATTAGGGTGTGCACCCCAAAGCTCAAACACACATGCCTTTCTCTGCAGCCTCAGCTGCATCGAACAGTAAATGAATGGGCTTCTTCCTGTTCATTCACAAACTGAAGTATACTAAACACAGTTTAGTATGTTTCAGTTATTAATGAACACAATAAGCGAGTGTGTTCATTTAGAAAAAGAAGGCGCCGGTAAATACATATTTACCACCCCCTTTTCCTCACTCTCCATCCTGAAACATCCCTTGCAGCAGCTGGTGGGAGAGGGGGGAACCAGCAACTAGGGTGACCACATTTCCAAACTGCCATTTAGGGACACCCCCGCGCACGCCCTCGCGCCACGCCCTCGCCCCCCCCCCCCCGCGCACGCACTCGCGCCAGCCCAAAAAAATATGATTTTTAATAATATTTGGGCAATTTTTGGAAAAACAAAAGCAAACAGTGGTCACCAGTTTAGACAGGTGGTATACATTTTTTACATATATATTTTTTATTGCCCCCACTTGTCAGCCTCATTTTTTTATTGCCCCCACTTGTCAGCCTCATTTTTTATTGCCCCCACTTGTCAGACTCATTTTATTGTCCCCACTTGTCAGACTCATTTTTTATTGCCCCCCACTTGTCAGCTTAATTTTTTATTGCCCCACTTTGTCAGCCACAATTATTACTGTACTGTCCCCAGCCCCAGTGCCCAGAATTGTCACCTGACCTGCTCCAATCAGGTTCCATTTACTCTAATCTGGACTGATCTGGTATGGTGGGCTGTTGAGCGCCAGTCTTTGTTCCCTGGTCCAGGCTGGGGGGCCCCCCTCAGGCAGTCGGGCCTCGGGCGGGAGGAGGAGAAGTCGGGCAATGCGCTGTGGGAGTCGGCCGGGCAGCCGAGCCGTGGATCTAAGCCAACCATCACTGCAGAATGGCGCCGCCCGCCGGGAGGTCACTAAAGTCTGGAGGAGTCAGGAGAGGAGGTGGGTGGACTCGGAGCGCAGGGCAGCACTGGGTAAAGACCTTGCTTTTTTTGGCCTCGCTCTGAGACTCTTCAAATGTGATGTCACTGGTTGCTAGATGCCAGGCCGGGCGGCCCTAGCAACCAGTTTGGCAATTGTCTATTAGGTTGGCTGTGTGTCCTCATTTCATTCCGGGACAATGTATTGTCCCGGAATGAAGGTTCCCCGGGACATGGGACACAAATGCGAAATGTGGGACAATCCGGGACACGTGGGCACCCTACCAGCAACACTTCAGGGTTTTGAGGCCAACAAGGGGGAAGCCTGGGCAGTAGGGGGAATTGGCACCGCAAGTAGTGATTAGGGTGTGCCCAGGCACACCTGGCACACCCCCTGCGCACGCCTATTAGTGGGGGGAATGTACTGTATACCGGGAGGGTAAATTTGAGGGGTAGATGATTTGTGCTACATGGAGTGATATTTTGGGAGGTCTGGGGAGTGAGAATGGGAGGGAAAAGAAAAGATTTCTGCTGGAGGGGAGATTTCAGCAGGGGGGTGGATTTGTCCTGGGTGGGGGAATTTATGCTTCAGGGGTAAGCATGCAGATTATTGCTCCATTTTTTTTTAGGTGGGGGGCAGGGGGGTTTCTGACGCATAATGCTCATACATCTTGGGGGGGGGGGGGCGCAGTTTGGCACATTCGCCCTGGGCTTTAGATGACCTTGTCCTAGCGCTGGCAGGCATATTAACATATGTAGCGATACCCCCAGTTAAGAGGGCTGCCTGTATGATTTTGGGCCCTGTAGTGCACCGCTGTCAACCCCTGGCAATCGCCTCTAACCTCCCTTGGCACAGTTAGTAGGGGATGATAGGATTGTGAGGCCTGTAACTCACGGGGCACAGTCCTATGACAATTTGGCGCCCAGAAATGTCTACGCTACGCAGTCAGGCCTGACTGAACTAAGTGGAAGTTCTGTAGGGAAATCTTCGCTAGCAACGGTGGTGCACTTGAAGAAATAAATTTGTAATCCACCAAGGTAACAGAGATACTGGGGCTGATTTACGAAGCGTTTGCGCCATGAGTATCGGCGCATCTGCGTGCGCAACGGCTGTTTTGGTATTTACAAAACATTTGCGCCGGTAGAGCAGCGCTATTCCCCATTTACTATAGTGTTGTCGGCGCACGGGAGGAGGCGCTCAGTGCGCCACTATGGACCTGGCGCACGGCATCTTAAAATCTTAATATAAAGAAGCTGGAAGTGAGAATATAATGGGGGTGATGTGGGGTGATGTGAGGAAGTGTAGGGACACCTGCCCAAGTAACAAATATGCCCAAAATAGAGTGAGAAAGTAACTTTTTCTGAACCAGCCCGCTGCGCCGGCAATTACGTTTAGAACTGCAAGAGGTTTTTTTGTGCTCAGCGCGGGAATTTCACTCGTTCAAACGCGCCGGGACACTTAACCGGCAAAATCTTCGTAAATGTCAAGTCACGTAAATCAATTTGCATAAGTTGAACAGGCGCAGCTCTGAACTTGCCGTTATATAAATTACATTTCTAAAGGAAAAAAAAGGCATTTAAAAGCACCCGCGGCTGTAATGAATTGTCGGCTCCCGGCAATATAGAGAAAAGTCATTGATAAAAAAAAAAATGCGTGGGGGTCCCCCAAAATTCCATTACCAGGCCCTTCAGGTCTGGTATGGATATTAAGGGGAACTCCACACCAATTTTTTTTTAAAAAATGACGTGCGGGTCCCCCTCAAAATCCGTACCAGGCCCTTCAGGTCTGGTATGGATTTTAAGGGGAACCCCCGTGTCAAACTTAAAAAAAAATAGCGTGGGGGTCCCCCTAAAAATCCACACCAGACCTAAGGGCCTGGTATGCTCCTGGAGGGGAACCCATGCCGTTTTTTTAATTAAAATTTGGCGTGGAGTTCCCCTTCATGATTTATACCAAACACAGGGGACAGCGAGCAAGAGGCTTGCAGTACCCTGTCGCCGAGAACCAGCGCGCCATCGCGCTGGAGACATTCTCGGGCAGGTAGTCGCCTCTAGGACACAACTTGAGCGGCTGCTTCACGCTCAAGTCGTGTCCAAGTTGCCCCGCAAAGTCGGTGCTGTACCTCTGTCAACCGGCACACGAGTCGCCCCGCAAGTCGGGTCGTCTTCATCCGACTTCCCGGGCGACCTCTATTCAAATCAATGGGCTCCCATAGGGAACCATTAATTTTCAATAGAGCGCCGCTGACATTTTTATTTACTATAGCAGTGCGCCGCCGGTTCATGCGCTCAATTAAGGATTTATCCGGCGCACCAATTAAGGTATGAACCGGCGCAGCGCACTGTTGATAGTAAATCACCCCCATAGCGTCTGTCTATGAGCAGGTGCTCTCTCACCCAACCGGACCAGTCCGCGTCCGTTTCTTCCGCTGCTGTGTCTAAGTACACCGATCCATCGACATCCAGGTCTTCGGTCCTCCTGGCAAAGGTGCAGTACAAAGGAGAGACGTCCCTCAGGCTCCTCGGTGCGAGCGGAAGGCTCTTTGGAGAAAACGGCCAGGCTTCTGGCCTAAAGTCACAGGAGCTCAAGCAGCAGTTCAGCTTGCTGGGCGGACGGTGTCCAAAGAGAAAGAACTGGGCTCCGCCTCTCCCTTATAAAGTCCACCCCAGCAGTCCTTGCGCGGGGCAAGGCACCCTGGGTGCCTAAAAGTGTACTGGGTAATGTAGTCTCTGAGGGATTTAACAGGCAATACCCCGCTACACATATTAGGGCAGACTTACCTGTCAAATGCAGTCCTCCAGCAGGTCGCTGGATCTGGTATCTTCACCTGGACTTCCTTCCGGGTTCGCTCCGTTTGGCCACTATAATGTCCAGCGCCAGATTACCAAATAGGCAGAGTAGGCATGGTTTATGGGTCTCACGCCATTCAGGGGACTGCAACAACGGATTAAAATAATATTGATTTGATCTTGAAAGACAATTAAAATTACGCTTTCTTAAATTGTTTACAAAAGATAGGAAAAAAGGAATCAACTTAAAGGGGTTGTAAAGGTTTGTTTTTTATTTTCTAAATAGGTTCCTTTAAGCTAGTGCATTGTTGGTTCACTTACCTTTTCCTTAGATTTCCCTTCTAAATATTTTTTTTCTTAGTTTTCTTTGTCTGAATTTCTCACTTCCTGTTCCTCCTCAGTAAGCTGTTCAGTAAGCTGTTCTGGATGACTCCACACCACTCGGATGATGGTGTGAAGTTTACTGAGGAGAAACAGGAAGTGAGAAATTCAGACAAAGAAAAAAAACATTTAGAAGGTAAATCAAAGGAAAAGGTAAGTGAACCAACAATGCACTAGCTTAAAGGAACCTATTTAGATAATAAAAAACGAACCTTTACAACCCCTTTAAAGAAACAAAAAATTTTAATTAAAGACTCTATAGAGAAAATACTGTATTAACCGATTCCTGACCGGCTCACGTCTTTTTATGGGGCAGAACGGCACAGCTGCGCGAAACCCTGTATGGGTACGGGGTTACCTTTAAGAGCCACCAGAGGGCATGCGATCGCGTGCACGAGAGCCAGCAAATCCTTGTTCTGTCAGGGGAGAGGAGACATATCGTTTGTTCCTGCTAAGTAGGAACAACGATTTCCCTGTCTCACTTTTTGTTATGGAGTTCATCCAGTGAGGATCCGGGGTAAATAATGTTCTCATGTTTACATGTAACTCTGATGTGATATTATTATTCTGCTATACTTTATACACGAGATGTAACTGTTTATGTGCCTTCTCGAATGCTGTATTTGCAGAAAACAAATAAAGTAAAAAAAAAAAGTAGGAACAACGATATGTCTCCTCCCCTAGTCAGTCTATTCCCTTTACAGTAATGCCGCGTACACACGATCGATTTTCTCGACGGTGAAAACACCGTCGAGAAAATCAACGGGAAAAACGAGGAACGGCTTGTTTCCCTACACACGGCCGGTTTTCCCATCATTTTTTCTCTTGACGAGAAAAACGACCGTGTGTAGGCCCAGCGGCAGTGTTTCCCTATGGGAAAACTGCCGCGGAAAAAAATGCAGTGAATCACGACGAGAAAAATTAGAGCATGTTCTAATTTTTCTCGTCGTGATTAATGCCCTTTTTCTCGTCGGGAAAAATGACCAAAAGCCCACACACGGGCGTTTTTCTCGTCAAAGACAAAAAATGACATTTTTCCCGACGAGAAAAATGGTCGTGTGTACGCGGCATTAAGCCTCGTACACACGATCGGATTTTCCGACAGGAATTGTGTGATGACAGGCTGTTAGCGGAAAATCCGACCGTTTGTATGCTCCAACGGACAATTGTTGTCAGATTTTCCGCGGACAAATGTTGGATGGCAGGCTTTAAAATTTTCTGCCAACAACGGTCTGTTGTCAGGTTTTCCGACCGCGTGGACACAAGTCCATCGGACAAAAGTCCAAAGTACAAACACGCATGCTCGGAATCAATGCTCACCAAACACAACATTAGCAGTAGGTGCCCAAAGGGTGGCGCTAAAGAGCTGAAAAAACACGTTGTTTCGTGTTTGTTGGCCGACAATTCTTTGCCGTTTGTATGCAAGACAAGTTCCTGGCCAACGCCCTTCGGACAAAAGTCCTACGCTTTGTCTGCTGAAAATCCGATCGTGTGTACCAGGTTTTAGAACACGCTGAGGGAACACACATGTAACCCCTTGATCGCCCCCTAGTGGTTAACCCCTTCCCTGCCAGTGACATTTACACAGTAATCAGTGCATATTTATAGCACTGATCGCTGTATAAATGACAATGGTCCCAAAGATCTGTCCGTCGCAATGTTGTAGTACCGCTAAAAATCGCAGATCACCGCCATTACTAATAAAAAAAAAATAACAATAATAAAAATGCCATAAAAATGCCATCAAAATGCCATCAATCTTTCCCATAGTTTGTAGACGCTATAACTTTTGCGCAAATCAATCAATAAACGCTTATCGTGATTTTTTTTTACCAAAAATATGCAGAAGAATATATATCGGCCTAAACTGATGAAGAAATTTGTATTTTTTTTTAATCTGGGGGATATCTAATATAGCAATAAGCAGAGGTGGGGGACTCGAGTCACCTGTTTGGGGACTTACGACTTGCTTGACAGAATTCAATAAATGACTCCACTTGACTTTGACTTGCAATGACTTGGCACCACTAACACTAACCGCAAGCCGCCGTCTGCCTACCTGATCAGCATGTCATGCAGACAGATGGCGGCCATTGCAGTGTTCAAAAGCCGCGCCTCCTCGTCTGTGATAGGCGGAACACTCAATTTCACAGCAGGCAGTGTTCAGCCTATCACGGACATCCTCTTATCCTCGTCTGTGTTATGAGAATGAGCGGATGTCCGTGATAGGCGGAACAGTGAATGCTGGGAAATTGAGTGTTCCGCCTATCACAGAGGAGGAGGAGGCGTGGCTTTTGAATACTGGAATGGCCGCCGGGATGCCGCCGATCAGGTACGTGGCTGACGGGCACAGTGAGGCATGGTCACAGTGAGATACGGGCACAGTGAGGCATTGGGCACAGTGAAGCACGGGCACAGTGAGGCATTGGGCACAGTGAAGCACGGGCACAGTGAGACACGGGCACAGTGAGACACGGACACAGTGAAGCACGGGCACAGTGAAGCACGGGCACAGTGAGACACGGGCACAGTGAAGCACGGGCACAGTGAGACACGGGCACAGTGAGGCATTGGGCACAGTGAAGCACGGGCACAGTGAGGCATTGGGCACAGTGAAGCACGGGCACAGTAAGACACGGGCACAGTGAGGCACGGGCACAGTGAGGCACGGGCACAGTGAAGCATGGGCACAGTGAAGCACGGACACAGTGAGGCATGGGCACAGTGAAGCATGGGCACAGTGAAGCATGGGCACAGTGAAGAATGGGCACAGTGAAGAATGGGCACAGTGAGGCATGGGAACAGTGAGGCATGGGCACAGTGAGGCATGGGCACAGTGAGGCATGGGCACAGTGAGGCACAGTGAGGCACAGTGAGGCATGGGCACATAACCAATATTATTTATTGTTATCCCTCCTATTATTTTTATACAGTATGGGGTAGATCAGTATTTTGACTTGATTTGTGACTTGGCCAAAATAAATGACTTGACTTGCTTGACTTCTAGCAGGGAATAAGTAAAAAATATTGTCGTTCTTTTTTTGTTTATAGCGCAAAAAATAAAAACCGCAGAGGTGATCAAATACCACCAAAAGTAAGCTCCATTTGTGGGGAAAAAAGGACGCAAATTTCAAAGTTTGGGCATAGCGTCGCACGACCGCGCAATTGTCAGTTAAAGCGACGCAGTGCCAAATTGTAAAAAAGTGCTCTGGTCAGGACGGGGGGTAAAATCTTCCGGGGCTGAAGCAGTTAATGTAGTGTACATTAATGTAGTGTACCCAATAACAACGTCATGTCCATAAACCAGAGACGTCAGGGTCACGTTGCAGTTTGGCTCTTAAAAGCTCTTCTTCTTTGAGGTGTCAGTTTGTAAAAATTGTTGGCGTGACCTACGTACCTGTAATGTACAATGTATAATGTCTCCACCTAGTGGCCGACATGAGCACTACTTAGTTCAATGGAATCCCACCAGAGCAGGTTTTTGGAGTTTTTTCATGTGTATGGTCAGGATCCACCCACATGCATGAAAAAACACACATGAAAAAACTCCAAAAACCTGCTCTGGTGGGATTCCATTGAACTAAGTAGTGCTCACGTCGGCCACTAGGTGGAGACATTATACATTATACATTACACATGAAAAAACTCCAAAAACCTGCAAGGTGTCCTCCAAGGTTTTGACTGCCTAGGGGCCTCCACAGAGTTTATTCCGGCACTGATGATGATGTCACTCCCGCACACAGGAGCCACTTCATCGCGGCACAAATCTGCTCTGAGCTACGCATGCATAGCTCGGTGTACAGGCCGGGAGAAGAATTTATGTCAGTGGTCTGTAACCACTTAAGGATCGGAAAGATTTACTCCCCTTAATGACCAGGCCCTTTTTTTGCGATACGGCACTGCGTCGCTTTACTTGACAATTGCGCGGTTGCGCGACGCTGTACCCAAACAAAATTTACGTCCTTTTTTTCCCCACAAATAGAGCTTTCTATTTGGTGGTATTTGAACACCTCTGCGGTTTTTATTTTTTTCCCTATAAACAGAAAAAGACACAATTTTGAAAAAAAAGAGCAATATTTTAAATTTTTGCTATAATAAATATCCCCAAAAAAAATCTATATAGAAAAAAATAATTTCTACCTCAGTTTAGACCAATAGGTATTCTTCTACATTTTTTGGGTAAAAAAAAAAAATCGCAATAAGTGTATATTGATTGGTTTGCGCAAAAGTTATAGCGTCTACAAAATAGGGGATAGTTTTATAGCATTTTTATTATTATTATTTTTGTTTTACTAGTAATGGCGACGAGTTTTAGCGGGACTGCGACATTGTGGCGGACAGATCGGACACTTTTTACACTTTTTTGGGACCAGTGACATTTTTACAGCAATCAGTGCTATAAAAATGCACTGATTATTTTATAAATGACACTGGCATGGAAGGGGTTAACACTAGGGGGCGATCAAGGGGTTCAGTGTTCCCTGGGAGGTGTTTCTAACTGTGGGGGGAGGCTGGAAGAGGAGAGAGATCGCTGTTCCTGATCACTAGGAACAGCAGATCGCTCTCTACTTCCCAGACAGAACGGAGATCTGTCTGTTTACATTAACAGATCCCCATCCTGGCTCTCTGAGGAGCGATCACAGGTGGCCGGTGGACATCGCGGCCGCCTGTCACGCACCCACTGTATCTATTGCACAAACCGACGTACAGCTACGGCGATTTGCGCAATAGAGCCAACCTGCCGCAGTATAATGACAGCAGCTGGTCGGCACGTGGTTAAAGAATGAGTTTAAAAGAGAAGTACAGCCAAAGTTTGTTTTGTTGTACTTCTCCTGTGGATCACAGGAGTGTAGTTTGTTCTGCAGTCTCAGCAGTCCTGTGACCCGTTTTCAGCAGACAGCAGGCTATAGTCCACTGTCAGCTGACGTCACAGAGCTGGCCCAGGCTCGGGAAAGATCGTGACCATATGGTCAGGATCCACCCACATGCCTTGACCGGCACCCAGCTCAGCCTCTTAGCGATCCGCTGAGAGCCTGAGCTGGCCGCTCCAACCCCCTCCACAGCCTTATCAGAGCAGGCTCATCAGTGCCTATCAGTGCAGCCTCATCAGAGCCCATCAGTGCGGCCTCATTAGAGCCCATCAGTGCAGCCTTTTTAGAGCCCATCAGTGCAGCCTCATCAGAGCTCATCAGTGCAGCCTCATCAGAGCACATTAGCGCAGCCTCATCAGAGCACATTAGCGCAGCCTCATCAGAGCCCATCAGTGCAGCCTCATCAGAGCCCATCAGCGCAGCCTCATCAGTGCCCATCAGCGCAGCCTCATCAGTGCCCATCAGTGCAGCCTTATCAGAGCCAATCAGTGCAGCCTTATCAGTGCCCATCAGTGCAGCCCATCAGAGCCCATCAGTGCAGCCTCATCAGAGCCCATCAGTGCAGCCTTATCAGTGCCCATCAGTGCAGCCTCATCAGAGCCCATCAGTGCAGCCTTATCAGTGCCCATCAGTGCAGCCTCATCAGAGCCCATCAGTGCAGCCTCATCAGTGCCCATCAGTGCAGCCTCATCAGTGCCCATCAGTGCAGCCTCATCAGTGCCCATCAGCGCAGCCTCATCAGTGCCCATCAGCGCAGCCTCATCAGTGCCCATCAGCGCAGCCTCATCAGTGCCCATTAGTGCAGCTTCATCAGAGCCAATCGGTGCAGCCTTATCCGTGCAGCCCCATCAGAGCCCATCAGTGCAGCCCCATCAGAGCCCATCAGTACAGCCTCATCAGTGCACATCAGTGCAGCCTCATCAGTGCACATCAGTGCAGCCTCATCAGTGCCCAACAGTGCAGCCCCATAAGAGCCCATCAGTGCAGTCTCATCAGAGCCCATCAGTGCAGTCTCATCAGAGCCCATCAGTGCAGCCTCATCAGAGCCCATCAGTGCAGCCTCATCAGAGCCCATCAGTGCAGCCTCATCAGAGCCCATCAGTGCAGCCTCATCAGAGCCCATCAGTGCAGCCTCATTACAGCCCATCAGTGCAGCCTCATCAGCGCATATCAGTGCGGCCTCATCAGTGCCCATCAGTGCAGTCTATCAATGCACATCAGTGAAAAATAAAAATTACTAATTTGCAAGATTTTATAACAGAAACTAAGAAAAACTTTTTTTTTCAGAATTTTCTGTCACCTTTTCATGTGACAACACTGAAGAAATGACACTTTGCTACAATGTAAAGTAGTGAGTGTACAGCTTGTATAATGGTGTAAATTTTCTGTCCCCTCAAAATAACTCAACACACAGCCATTAATGTCTAAACCACTGGCAACAAAAGTGAGGACACCCCTAAGTGAAAATGTCCAAATTGGGCCCAAAGTGTCAATATTTTGTGTGGCCACCATTATTTTCCAGCACAGCCTTAACCCTCTTGGGCATGGAGGTCACCAGAGCTTCACAGGTTGCCACTGGAGTCCTCTTCCCCTCCTCTATGATGACATCACAGAGCTGGTGGATGTTGGAGATCTTGCGCTCCCCCACCTTCTGTTTGAGGAGCCCCACAGATGCTCAATAGGGTTTAGGTCTGGAGACATGCTTGGCCAGTCTATCACCTTTACCCTCAGCTTCTTTAGCAAGGCAGTGGTCATCTTGGAGGTGTGTTTGGGGTCGTTATCATGTTGGAATACTGCCCTGCGGTCCAGTCTCCGAAGTGAGGGGATCATGTTCTGCTTCTTTTACGATGGTAATGGTAAACAGGATAAATATAGAGGGTGAATCTCAATAATAGGGACACAGACAGCAATAAAAACCTGACAAGTGATCTAATCTATCTCCACTCTACCCAAAACAAAAAAAAAGTAATATTAACCACTTTAGCCCCGGAAGGATTTACCCACTTCCTGGCCAGGCCATTTTTTGCGATACGGCACTGTGTCGCTTTAAATGACAATTACGCGGTCGTGCGACAAATAGAGATTTCTTGTGGTGGTATTTGATCATCTCTGCAGTTTTAATTTTTTGCGCTATAAAAAAAAAAAGAGCGAGAAAAAATAAAATGTTTTACTTTCTGCTATAAAATATTTCCAAAAAAATAAAAAATAAACAAATTGATTCATCAGTTTAGGCCAATGAGTATTCTTCTGTATGTTAGGGTGACCAGATGTCCCTGGTTTCCAAGGACAGTCCCCGGATTGAGGACGCTGTCCCCGGAGTCCGTCTGTCCTCATAGCTGTCATCTCAGCAGGGGAAGCCCGGAGGTAGAGCGGGTAGGGACTCCCAAATCCTGTCCACCATTAAGCTAATCCCCCGCAGTGCAGCTATTTAGAAAACAAACTTCTCCAAGCCCCCTGTGTTTAGTGGGACTATTTCTTCATTTTTCGGGTATAGGCGGATAATTGAATCCTAGTTGAAGCACGGCCTCATCAATATGAATACACCGTGGCCGGCCAGGAGCGCTGCGGTGGATTAATCTCCCTTTATCTGAAAATGAACAAATAGTCTGTTCTCTGCCCCCCGGCTCCCACTGAACACAGGGGGCCCGGAGACCTTTGTTTTCTAACTATCTGCACCGCAATGGACAGAATTTGGGAGTCCCCTTCCACTCTACCTCACCCCCCCCCAGCTTCTTCCAGACCTAGTTGCCCAGCTTGGTGGTGCCCAGGAGGAAGGGACTGCAGTAGTAGTATTTTTTAATGGGCATTTGACCACAGTCTGGCACCAGAGAGTAGGATTTCACAATGGGCAATGTTATATCCATGTTTCACCACAGGATGGTGCCAGAGAGCAGAAATATTACCCAATGGGCGATGTTATACCAATATATGACCACATGATGGCGTAAGAGGGCAGAATTTGTTTCCAATGGGTGGTGCTATACCCATGTTTCACCACGGGATGGCACCAGAGTAGAATTTTTTCCCAATGGGTGATGTTATACCCGCATTCGACCACACGATGGCGCAAGAGAGCAAATTTATTTTCCAATGGGAGGTGCTATACCAATGTTTCACCACAGGATGGCACTAGAGAGCAGAATTATTTTCCAATGGGTGATGTTATACCTGTATTTGACCACAGGATGGCGCCAGAGTAGAATGATTTCCCACTGGGTGATGTTATACCCATATATGATCATATGCTAGCTGCAGAGACCAGAATTATTTTCCAATTGGGAGATATTATACTCGAATTTGACCACAGGATGGCGCCAGAGAGCAGAATTATTTCCCAGTGTTTGGTGTTATATCCATGTTTCATCAAAGGATGACGCCAGAGAGTAGCATTCTTTTTTTATTGTGTGATACTTTCATTTGACCACTGGATGGCACCAGAGAGTATGATTTAACAATGGGCAGTGTTATATCCATGTTTCACCACGGTATGGCGCCAGAGAGTAGAATGATTTCCTAATGGGTGATGTTATACCCGCATTCTACCACACAATAGCGCAGGAGAGCAGAATTATTTTCCAATGGGTGGTGCTATACCAATGTTTTACCACAAGATGGTGCCAGAGAACAGGATCATTTTCCAATGGGTGATGTTATACCCGCATTAGACTAGGATGGCGGCAGAGAGAAGGACTTCCCAACAGGCAATGCTATACCCATATTTGACCACAGGATGTTGCCAGAGTGCAGAATTATTTCCCAATGGGTGATGTTATTACCCGTATTTAACCACACGATGGCGACAAAGAGCAGAATGCTTTCTACTCTCTGGCGCTACTCTGTGGTCAAAAATAGGTATAACACCCACCATTGGGGAATAATTTTACTCTTTGCCACCATCCTCTGGTCATATGTAAGTGTAGCGATACCTCCAACTAAGGAGGCCGCAGAATTAGATTTTGGGCCCTGAGTGCAGCTCCGCCAACCCCCGGCAATAGGCTCTATCCCCTTCTGGCACAGCTAGTACTAACAATCAATGATATGTCCTATGCAATAGAATAACTAAGCAAGGACACAGTAATGAATTGTAATAGGTAAAGTGTTTTACTCATCAATTCTCAATATGAATAAAAGGGGTAACAATAATCACAGTTCTAAACAATCACTCCTAAGGGCAGCGTCCTGCCACTCTAACACACTATATAGTAACACACGCTACAAGTGCGCCATACGGGCGACCGTTAACTAAGTGCCCTATGGCGCAGCAATCAAACACGCTAGAATCCCCACCAGGCCTGGTTCTAATATTTAGCTTAGTCCTTCTTTCTTCACCGGCAGGTCTGTAATGGTGGTGCACTTAAACAGAGTATAACTTTGTAATCCAAGGGGTATGAAAATAACTTGTAGGCCACGGCAGTCTATAGGCCTATACACAGCAACAGTATCTAAGCTGGGCTTATGCCCTCTCACCCGCCGGACTACGGATCCAGTCCGGGAAAACCTCCACCGGCCGTGTCACACACTCTCGATCTCTCCAACGATCGGGTCCCCGATCCGACAAGGCGGTAGCTCACAAAGTCAGATGCCACCCAGGCTCGCAGAGGGGAGGATGGAAGGCTCTTCGGTGCAGAGCAAGGCCTCAGGCTTCAGGCCTTGCCCCTCCGACACATCCGCACAGGAGGATCCGTCCGTGAAGTCTCGTGTCGCCAAAGAGGCCGAGCCCGGCCCCGCCTCTTCCTTTTATAACCCCTCCCATGAGTCTCTGCGGTGGAACGTCACAACAAGAATGGGGTTATGGGTAATGTAGTTTCTTCCCAATATAGGGGAACACCCCGCTACACACTCCCCCCACTTAAACTCTTTGGTCCCCAAAGATAAATTTTAGCAACAACTATATACAACATTGGACAATTCTGAAAACGATGTTGGGAGAGGGGATTCCCACCATAACTGAGGGGTTGAATTCCCTTGCCCACAGGTCACATTATCTTGGGTGGCCTGACTAACTGTGCCAGAGAGTGAGCTGGGGTTGCCCTCCACCAAATGGACAGTGGAGGGATCCGGAATCTCAGCATTTCTCCTAGCAGTGACCACAGAGTCTTCCGAACTGTTCCCCATCTGGGGGTAGGTCAGCTTCTTAGGAGGTTGAATGACTCTTCGAGCTCTTTGCTCTCTTGGAATCTCTGGCTCTGGCGCCTCAGGCTCCTCTTCCTCGGAGTAACTATCATGGGCATCTTCCCAGTAATCTGTTGAAGGACTGAAAGGGATGAATTCTGTAGCCTCTGGGTTCAGCGTTTCATCTGTGGTATCTTGGGTGACTGGAAGATCTATGATAGAAGTTCCTGGAGTTGGGGAAGACCACAGCCAATCAAGCTCTCCTTCTTCATCCCCACTAAGTTGGGAGGCTTCTCCATTTCCAGCTCGGGAGGTCTGTGACCGAGTGTGCGGTCTAGGAGTATCCAAGATAGAGGCCGGTGCAGGGGAGTCTCCCACGGAAGGTATTCTAACTGCCTCCGTCAGTGGGAGCAGGTGGTTTCGATGCCATGTCTTCAGTGGGCCTACCTTTCCCTCTGGCTTCACCTTGTAGACAGGTAGGCCCGGCAACTTCCTGCAGATGACATAAGGTTCAGATCTCCATCTGTCTGCAAGCTTGTGCTTTCCGGGGACTCCCAGATTGCGCAACAGTACTCGATCCCCGGGCTGTAGGTCTTGTACCCGGACCTTCAGGTCGTAATTTTTTTTATTCCGAGCTCCCCTTTGATCTGAGGCCGCTTGAGCTTGTTCATAGGCTACTTTCAGGCTGTGTCTGAGCCTATCCACATATCCTCTGTGAGAGGTGACGGAGGAATGGTCCAGTGAGGTGCCAAAACCCAGGTCCACCGGTAGTCCCGCTTCTCTCCCAAACATGAGTCGATATGGGGAATAGCCTGTAGCATCACTGATGGTGCAGTTGTAAGCATGTACCATGGCTGCTATGTGTTTGCTCCAATGTTGCTTTTTCTCGCTTTCCAGAGTCCCCAACATGTTGAGCAGGGTTCGGTTGAACCTTTCCGGCTGAGCATCTCCCTGAGGATGGTAAGGTGTAGTTCGAGTCTTCCTGATTCCCAACGAATCCAAGAGCTTCCGGATCAGCTTACTCTCGAAGTCCCTCCCTTGATCTGAATGGAGTCTCTGTGGCAGCCCATAATGGACAAAATACTTCTCCATAAGTACCTTGGCCACGGTGGAGGCCTTCTGATCTTTGGTGGGGAAAGCCTGGGCATACCGGGTGAAATGGTCGGTTATCACCAGAACATTTCCTAGTCCACTCAGGTCGGGTTCGAGGCAGAGAAAGTCAATGCACACCAGGTCCATAGGCCCTTGGCTCTGTAGATGGCCCATTGGGGCAGCTTGATGGGGCAAAGTCTTCCTCTGGATGCATCGCGCACATGAGTGGAAGTACTCCTCTACCTCTGCCCTCATGCAGGGCCAATAGAACCGACTTCTGACAAGTTGAAAAGTCCTTTCAGCCCCTAGGTGGCCATGATTGTCATGCAAGGCCATCAAAACAGTCTCCCGATGTTTCTCTGGGAGGAACATCTGCCACTTATCTTCTGAATCATCAGAGGGGCCCCTTCGAGAGACCACTCCCTGATGCAACTGCAACCTATCCCACTCCTTCCTCAGTAGGCGAGCTTCTTTGGAGGGTTGACGCATGAGTATGTTTGGATCCTGATTTTCCAAGGCCTCCAGGACCAATCTCCCCATGGGGTCTTCCAATTGCTCACACCTTAATTCCTTTTTGGACAATCTTGGTAGGTTGCCCTCTTCCAATTGAGCTACTCCACAGTAGTGTTTGGGGACTCCCACCGTGGTAACTCCTATTTCCTCTGCTCTGGAGCATCCTCGGGCTTGGAATGCAGCTCCTTGACAAAGGGCCTGCACCCCGTCCGGTGCCACTTGGGTCCAATCTTCTATTTCAATGGTCGGGGAATGAGATCTTCTGGACAAGGCGTCTGCGTCTCGATTCCCCACTCCTGGTCTATACTTAAGGCTGAAGTTGAATCCAGACAGTGCGGCTAGCCACCTGTGTCCAGTGGCATCCAGCTTGGCCGTGGTGAACAGGTAGGTAAGGGGGTTGTTGTCGGTCTTCACAGTGAACTCTGCTCCGTACAGGTAGTCTTTGAGCTTGTCTACTACCGCCCACTTGAGGGCCAGGAACTCCAGCTTGTGAGTGGGGTAGTTCTTCTCAGAGGGGGTCAGGCTTCTACTCACATAGGCAACAGGCCGCAATTGCCCCTCATGTTCTTGGTAAAGTACTCCTCCCAGACCGTCGTGACTAGCATCCACGTGCAGTTCATAGGGTTTGGTTGGGTCTGCATAGGCCAAGACTGGTGCAGTGGTCAGGCTCCTCTTCAATTCCTGGAAAGCCTCTTCACACCTCTGATTCCACTGATCTCTGATGGACTCTCCTGGCCTCCTGGGCCCCGCTCCATCCTCCTCTCCTTCAGTCTTGAGCAACTCATTCAATGGTCTAGCAATTCGAGCAAATCCCTCCACAAACCTTCTATAGTAGGAGCAGAAGCCCAAGAAGGATCTGAGTTCTGTTACTGTGGTGGGCTGTGGCCAGGAGGTAACTGCCTCCAATTTCTCAGGGTCTGTGGCCACCCCTTCTTCAGATACTATGTGCCCCAGATAGTTCACAGAAGACTGGTAGAACCGACACTTCTCAGGCGAAAGCTTAAGTCCTTCCTCACTGAGTCTTCTCAACACTTTCTCCAGCCTCTCTTCATGTTCCTCCAAGGTTCTCCCAAAGACAATGACATCGTCTAGGTATACAAGGACTTCGATCAAGTTCATGTCCCCTACTGTCTTCTCCATGAGACGTTGGAAAGTAGCTGGGGCTCCAGACAGACCTTGGGGCATCCGGTCGAATTCGAAGAACCCCACTGGGGTTATGAAAGCTGTCTTCTCCTTGTCTGCTGGGTGCATCGGAATCTGATAGTACCCACTCTTGAGATCCATAACGCTGAACCATTTGGCTCCAGACAAGCTCTGTAGGGCATCCTCTATCCTCGGAGTGGTGTATTGGTCAGGTATGGTTCTCCTGTTGAGAGTCCTGTAGTCTATACAGAGCCTCAATGATCCATTCTTCTTTCGGACCACTACTATGGGAGAGGCATAGGGGCTTCTGGACTCCCGTATCACACCAGTCCTCTTGAGTTCTGCAAGTTGTTCCCTCAGATCCTCCAGATCTGCTAGCGGGACCCGCCTGACTCTCTCTTGGAAGGGCTTATCTTCTTGGAGGCGGATCCGATGGGTGGCACTTCTTGCACACCCCACATCAAATTCATCCCTAGAGAAGATCTTCTCCCATCTATTCAACTGGGCCTTGGCTCTCTCTTTCCAAGCCCTGGACAGATTCGGGTTTTCCATGGTCAGCTTCTCCCAAACATCCGCTTCTTCACCTGTCCTCTTCACTTCTGACAGGGTAACAGGGGCCGCCGGGCTCACCTGGCCTAGCAACATTCTGGCTGGGATGTCCATGGGGTCTTTGGTAGTATTCCTAACACTCACTGGAACTCTATAATGGGCCTTCTTCAGGACCTTCAGCGGAATCACTTCCGGTATCACCTCCAGGCCTGAGGATTCACCCCTTGGGTCTGACTCCAGCATGACAAAGGGACCAGGCTGTTCCCAAGTAAGCTTCACAGTGGCCCTGAGACAGGTTACTTCACCGGGCTGCAACACTACCCCTTCTCTTCCAAGTCTCCACAACTTCCCTATCTCCTCTCCAGGGGTCTCCCGCTCTTGGACCAGCCGTTGGTAGGCTGTCTTCAGCATGTTATGGATCTTGGTAGCTGCTTGTCTTTCTTCCGTCACTAGAGGGGTCAGGAGTCTTCGGACCAGGTCCGTGTTTGTCCCTATTATAAGGGAATTCTTGTTGGCTCCAGGCGGCCTAGGACACACAACTGCCAGGGTGTCAAACACTTCGGCCTTCCCAGCCACGGATGGGTCAAAGGTTATTTGGACGGGAAGGTAGCCGTCGTAAGGGAAACTCTGGGTTCCAATTCCCCATATTTCCAGCTCCTCTATCTTCTGGATAGGCAGATGACTCAGGTGCCTGTCGTAGAAGTCCCGGTATAGTAGGGTCACTTGTGCCCCGGTGTCCAGGAGGCCCCTGGTGTAGACTCCCTCCACTTGAATGGGCACTATAGGGGATGGGCCTACCAGCTTCTCTGGATATGGTCCAGCAGGAGCTGCCTTCTTCAGACCTTTTCCCTTTGGACTCTCTCTTGTCCTATTCCCTTTGGACTTGAACCTTTCTTGAGCCTGGTATGCACTGACTTCCCTCCTTTTAATGGGTGTAGGAACCCGCTGAGGTGTACTATTATTTTTCTTGGGTGGGCACCTCCTTTGGGGGGTGCCGTGCCTCTCCTGAGGGGTCTCCCCCCTTCTTCTTGGAGTATAGCTTTGTTGAGGGGTATTACGTTTCCCCTTTGGTGTTCTATCTCTCTTTTTGTTTTTCTTTGCATTCAGCTTGGAGTTTACTGAAGATGGTGGGCACCCGGTTGACTCCTTCACCGGGGCCCTCTGAAGTTTCCCGCCGGCTTGCGGTTGTCTGGTCTCTTCTTCTTCGGACTAGAACATGTGGCTGCAATGTGGCCAACTCCCCCACAGTTGAAGCAGACTATATCTCCCCATTCTTGTAAAGGTTCGGGTGCTGAGGCAATCGGGAACAATTCCTTCCTTGGACTTTCCTTCTTCTTGGGACACTCTGTGTCTTTTGCTATCAGAGAGGTCAATATCTCTAATACCTTGGACATCTGAGTTTTTAGGGTGTCTATCTCCGCCTCTCTTTCAGGGGTCATCACTGGATTGACCAGCACCTGTGCGGGTACAACACTTGTCTTATCCTTCTGCTGGTCCTGTTGCAGCGCCTCCTCATCTCTGATAATTTTTATTAAATCAGCATAAGTCAGCAACATTCCTCCTCCCAAGGTTTTCAGGTGCAGCCAGACTGGATCGGAGCGTAGCGCTCCCTTTAAGACTTGCTTCATTCTTGCCGCATCGGCATCTTGGGGCTTCATCCCTTTCTTTAACACAATCTTGCACAGCAGCCTGTTTAGCCTTCTGACATACTCGGAAAGTTTCTCCTCCGGTTTTTGGAAAGTGTGTTCGAACTGGTAGACCGTCTCTGTCACCTTGTCTAATTGACCAAACTCTTCCTGCAGCATAGCTAGACAGTCCTGCGCCGTGCACCCTACATTCCCAAACCGGAAACTTTTCACTGCTTCTGCTGCTGCACCTTTAAGGCTTTCTAACACTCGCTGCCTCTTCTGTGCCTCCGGCACCTCCCATGCCTCCACCGCCTGTAATGCCTGCTCCACCCAGGTATCAAAATCTTCTTCCCCTGCCGGGACAGGGAGCTTCCCTGAGAATATTTTTAGTCTCCGGTAGCTAGTTTCCACATGCACCGTACTTGTCTTCTGACATTTGGCTAGCAAATCCCCTATTGCATTTATCAGTTCTGGTGATATAGCAGTGGCCGATGCAGGTGCCACCGGAGGTGGCGCCCTGTCTTCTCTTTCAGGTGTAGTTCGGGCCGCAGCCTGTGGCGATCCCGTAGGGGATGGTTCCCTTTCTACAGTTATTGCGTGCGCCAGCCTAAATGTTCTGTTGTCTGGCGTCCGCAGACACTTGTGCTTACAGGCCTCTGGCATCCCGTCCCAATATTCCACTAATGCGTATTGATATGACATGTCTGGGTCTGTCTTCATGTCTATCACCCACGGTGTGTGATCTGGGGACACTGAACTCAGCAGTTCCTCTACCGTCTCACTTGACCATTTCTCGCCAGGAAGGCTAATGGCTATCGACTGTTTTGGCTCTGTATTAGCGGCTTTGCACCACTCTTCTACCGCTCTTGGATCCATGGGGTCCATGCCGGCACTTCTGGCGTTCGCTTGCTGCATCAGGATCCCGGACGAGAACCCCCACGTGTAGCGATACCTCCAACTAAGGAGGCCGCAGAATTAGATTTTGGGCCCTGAGTGCAGCTCCGCCAACCCCCGGCAATAGGCTCTATCCCCTTCTGGCACAGCTAGTACTAACAATCAATGATATGTCCTATGCAATAGAATAACTAAGCAAGGACACAGTAATGAATTGTAATAGGTAAATTGTTTTACTCATCAATTCTCAATATGAATAAAAGGGGTAACAATAATCACAGTTCAAGATAATCACTCCTAAGGGCAGCGTCCTGCCACTCTAACACACTATATAGTAACACACGCTACAAGTGCGCCATACGGGCGACCGTTAACTAAGTGCCCTATGGCGCAGCAATCAAACACGCTAGAATCCCCACCAGGCCTGGTTATAATATTTAGCTTAGTCCTTCTTTCTTCACCGGCAGGTCTGTAATGGTGGTGCACTTAAACAGAGTATAACTTTGTAATCCAAGGGGTATGAAAATAACTTGTAGGCCACGGCAGTCTATAGGCCTATACACAGCAACAGTATCTAAGCTGGGCTTATGCCCTCTCACCCGCCGGACTACGGATCCAGTCCGGGAAAACCTCCACCGGCCGTGTCACACACTCTCCATCTCTCCAACGATCGGGTCCCCGATCCGACAAGGCGGTAGCTCACAAAGTCAGATGCCACCCAGGCTCGCAGAGGGGAGGATGGAAGGCTCTTCGGTGCAGAGCAAGGCCTCAGGCTTCAGGCCTTGCCCCTCCGACACATCCGCACAGGAGGATCCGTCCGTGAAGTCTCGTGTCGCCAAAGAGGCCGAGCCCGGCCCCGCCTCTTCCTTTTATAACCCCTCCCATGAGTCTCTGCGGTGGAACGTCACAACAAGAATGGGGTTATGGGTAATGTAGTTTCTTCCCAATATAGGGGAACACCCCGCTACATAAGTAAAACACCGTCCATTGGGAAATCATTCTACTCTCTGGCGCCATCCTGTGGACTAATATATGTACATTATCACATGAAAATCGAATGAACCCAAGTGACAGATGTGTAAACCAACAAATGTTTTTGTTTTAGTTTTTTTTTCCTCTTTTTTCAATTGCTGATGATTGTGGAAGGATTGTATGTATAACATGTTTTCTCTGACTCCGTTCACCTCCGTGTTCACCAGATTGAGCGTAATTGCACATTTTATGTTAAAGTGGTTGTAAACCCTAATGCGGTGTAAACACAATAGGAATTTCCAATGGAAAAAGTCAGACGGAGTCCTTCTGAGTTTTTTCATTGGAAATTCCGACTGTGTGTGGGCCCCATCGGAGAAATTCCGATAAATTCCATCGGAATTTTCAAATAGAGCCTGTTCTATTTTTTTCCGATGAAATTCCGATGGGAGTTTGGTCGGAAAAAGGTCCGATCGTGTGTACGGGGCATTACAGACCACTTTGACTTACAGGTAAGCCTAGATTAAGGCTTACCTGTAGGTTCAAGAAATATCTCCTTAACCTAAACGGTTAAGAAGATATTTGCAAGAAAGACGGCACGGATGTCTACGGCGCATGCACGCCGTAGACAACGGCGCAGGCGCACTGAGCGTGCCGTTATTGAAGGCGATCATTCCGTCACTGCCAGGTCCCGCGCACATGCGCGGTAGTGACGTCATCGCTGCTCCGGCCAGTCACAGCGCCGGAGCAGCGATACCCGGAAGTCACTCCAGGTATCATGGCGGCGACAGAGGAGGTGAACAAGGGTCGCTGCGGGGGCTTCGATCTCAGGTAAGCAATTCATAATGAGCTAGTATGCTATGCATACTAGCTCAGTATGCCTTTGTCTTGCAGGGTCTGTTTTTTTTTTTTCTTGAGGAGGGTTTACTTCCTCTTTAAGGGGCACTCTAATGGGCACATATTATGTAAAGGGGCACACTGATGGGGACATATTATGTTAAGGGACACTCTGATGGGCACATATTATGTAAAGGGGCACACTGATGGGGACATATTATGTTAAGGGACACTCTGATGGGCACATATTATGTAAAGGGGCACACTGATGGGGACATATTATGTTAAGGGACACTCTGATGGGCACATATTATGTAAAGGGGCACACTGATGGGGACATATTATGTTAAGGGACACTCTGATGGGCACATATTATGTAAAGGGGCATACTGATGGGCACATATTATGTAAAGGGACACACTGATGGGAACATATTATGTTAAGGGACACTCTGATGGGCACATATTATGTAAAGGGGCACACTGATGGGGACATATTATGTTAAGGGACACTCTGATGGGCACATATTATGTAAAGGGACACACTGATGGGCACATATTATGTAAAGGGACACACTGATGGGGACATATTATGTTAAGGGACACTCTGATGGGCACATATTATGTAAAGGGGCACACTGATGGGGACATTTTATGTTAAGGTTCACTCTGATGGGTACATTTTATATCATGGGGCACTTTGATGGGCACAACAAGATGTGCCCATCAGCATGCCCCTTTACGTAAATGTACCCATCAGAGTGCCCCTTAACATAAAATAAGGGGGCACTCTGATGGGCATATATGTTAAGGCGGCACTCTTATGGGAACACCTGATGTAAGGGGGCACTCTGATGAGCACACCTAATGTAAAGGAGCACTCTAATGGGCACACCTGATGTAGGGGGGCACTCTGATGGGGACACCTGATGAAAGGGGCACTCTGATGGGAACACCTGATGTAAGGGGCACTCTAATGGGAACACATGATGTAGGGGGCATTCTGATGGGGACAGTTGATGTAAGGGGGCACTCTGATGGGAACACCTGATGTAAAGGGGCACTCTAATGGGCACACATGATGTAGGGGGCACTCTGATGGGAACACCTGATTTGGGGGGGCACTCTGATGGGGACACCAGATGTAAGGGGGCACTCTGATGGGCACACCTGATGTAAAGGAGGACTTTGATGAGCACACATGATGTAGGGGGCACTCTGATGGGCAAACCTGATGTAAGGGGGACTCTGATGGGGACACCTGATGTAAGGGGCACTCTGATGGGGACACCTGATGTAAAGGGGCACTCTGATGGGAACACTTGATGTAAAGGAGCACTCTAATGGGCACACCTGATGTAGGCAGGCACTCTGATGGGAAAACCTGATGTAAGGGGCACTCTAATGGGCACACTGTGCACACCTGATGAAGGGGGGCACTCTAATGGGCACACATGATGTAGGGGGCACTCTAATGGGAACACCTGATGTTAAGAGGCACTCTGATGAGCACACCTAATGTAAAGGAGCACTCTGATGGAAACACCTGATGTGGGGGGCACTCTGATGGGGACACCTGATGTAAAGGGGCACTCTAATGGGAACATCTGATGTAAAGGGGATCTCTAATGAGCACACCTAATGTAAAGGAGCACTCTAATGGGCACACCTGATGTAGGGGGGCACTCTGATGGGAAAACCTGATGTAAGGGTCACTCTAATGGGCACACTGTGCACACCTGATGAAGGGGGGCACTCTAATGGGCACACATGATGTAGGGGGCACTCTGATGGGGACACCTGATGTAAAGGGGCACTCTAATGGGCACACCTGATGTAGGGGGGAACTCTGATGGGAAAACCTGATGTAAGGGTCACTCTAATGGGCACACTGTGCACACCTGATGAAGGGGGGCACTCTAATGGGCACACATGATGTAGGGGGCACTCTGATGGGGACACCTGATGTAAAGGGGCACTCTAATGGGAACACCTGATGTTAAGAGGCACTCCGATGAGCACACCTAATGTAAAGGGGCACTCTAATGGGCGCACCTGATGTAGGGGGGCACTCTGATGGGAACACCTGATGTAAGGGGCACTCTGATGGGCACACATGATGTAGGGGGCACTCTGATGAGCATACCTAATGTAAAGGGGCACTCTAATGGGAACACCTGATGTAGGGGGGCACTCTAATGGGCACAACTGATGTAGGGGGCACTCTGATGGGGACACCTAATGTGAAGAGGCACTCTGATGGGAACACCTAATGTAAAGGGGCACTCTAATGGGAACACCTGATGTAAAGAAGCACTCTGATGAGCACACCTAATGTAAAGGAGCACTCTAATGGGCACACCTGATGTAGGGGGGCACTCTGATGGGAACACCTGATGTAAGGGGCACTCTAATGGGCACACATGATGTAGGGGGCACTCTGATGGGGACAACTGATGTAAGGGGGCACTCTGATGAGCACACCTAATGTAAAGTAGCACTCTAATTAGCACACCTGATGTAGGGGGCACGCTAATTGGCACACATGATGTAGGGGGCACTCTGATGGGGACACCTGATGTAAAGGGGCACTCTGATGGGAACACCTGATGTAAGGGACACTCTAATGGGCACACATGATGTAAGGGGCACTCTGATGAGCACACCTGATGTAAAGGAGCACTCTAATGGGCACATATGATGTAGGGGGCCCTGTAATGGGAATACCTGATGTAAAGAGACACTCTAATGGGGACACCTGATGTAAAGGAGCACTCTGATGGGCACACCTGATAAGATGGAGACACCTAATGTAAAGGAGCACTCTAATGGGCACACATGATGTAGGGGGCACTCTAATGGGAATACCTGATGTAAAGAGGCACTCTAATGGGCACACCTGATGTAAAGAGGCACTCTGATGGGCACACCTGATGTGATGGAGACACTTGATGTAAAGGGGCACTCTAATGACGGCACCTAATGTAAGGGGGCACTCTGATGGGGACAAATGATGTATGGGGGCACACTGATGGGAGACACCAGATGTAAGGGGGTCTTCTGATGAAGAAACCTGAGGTAAGGGGGCACTCTGATGGGGATACCTGGTATAAGAGGATACTCTGACGGTAGCAACTGATTTATGGGGGTAGTCTGATGGGGCGGAGTGATGTCAGCTACAGTGACGTTCTCTCCGCGATCCCAGAATAGTCCCTCCTTTTCCTCCATACACAGCTCTGGTAATACCGGCTCAATCCCCCTGGGGACTACATTCTCTAAAAGTCATAGTTCCTCTCAGCAGGCTCTGTCCTTCTCACAATCCACAGCATCTCAGCTTCCTCTTCTCCTCCTCCTCTGTGATCCCGGGGTGGTGGGTGGGGCTTAAAGGGGCTGCTCACAACTCTGTGGCTTCAGAGTCCTGTAAATAGCCAGTGCTCTGTCTCTCTGTTCTCTCCCCCCCACACAGCCGCTCCTCTGCTCAGCACCTCTGAGGGGAAGAGAGAGAGAGAGAGAGAGTGTGTGGTGTGTGTGTGTGTGTGTGGGGGGGGCAGGACACGTGGGCAGGACCGACTGTGGGGTAACACCTTGGCTGAAGGCGTGCTCACCAATGCCCGGGACCAGTCATGTGAAAAACCAAACATTAAGGCAGTCCCCAACTCAGAGATGAGCCACTTGTGCAGTGCCAGGACAAGGTCATCCAGCGCCCAGGGCAAAGACACCAAACTACACCGCTCCTTCCTTTAGGGTTAGGGTCAGGGTGCCCCCATCCCTGCAATAAACCATTACGCCCAGGGCAGCCGACCTTCCTGCCCACCCCTTGTCCCTGCTCTGCTCTTGTGTGTAGTGAATATGCGGCGTTCCTCCTTATGATGTTCGGTCCCATTTCGTTACACACTTATACTGATGTACAGGTGTATGTGTTGCATTTGGAGAGACATGTAGAGCCGTTGACCACTCCACCAGTCCAGCGTTCCCCCGTTACCTCACTCCCAGTAACAGAATGGGGTCCCACACATAACTCTTTCCTTCCCATGCCTAGTGATCAGGCCTTTAATCTCCATAGTGCTAGTCTGCTCCAAGCAATCGGAGGAGATGGACAGCTAGGGAGCACCAACTCCCTCACTACTGGAGGTCCTGTCACCTCACCAGGTACCGCGCCCAACGACTGGTTCTTGTAGCGGTTCTTCTCTTTGGCAACTACCTCTTCTTCTTTGCCTTGAGAGTTAACCTTTTGTAGTGGTGTTACACATACCCCATAATGCTATTCAGTGGCAGAAATACCGGGGGTCGCAAAGGTCACACTTGTGACTGGGCCCTAGGGTTCCCCATAGTGGGGCCCAAGACAGCAAGAAGGGGGCCCACTGCAGAACAGGTGAAAGTGTACCGGGCTGGGAGGAAAGGAGTCCCGGCACCAATGGAAAGGGGGGCCCTTCATGTTTTTTTGCATTGGGGCCCTGAAGGTTCTAGTTGCACCTCTGCTGCTATTACAAACCCAGATTCTTGGGTGACCAGACTTCCCCAGTTTCCGGGGACAGTCCCCGGATTGAGGACACTGTCCCCAGTTTTGTCCCCGGATTGGATTTGAACAGGGGCTGGGGCAATTTCAAAGATAGACAGTGCAGAATTAAAAAAAAAAAAATCTGAATTACACCCCCCCCCCCACTCCTACTAGCTTAGGGGGGTGTATTTTTTCCATTATCTGTGCCCCTTTCTGGTGATCATGTGCTGGTCGGATCAGAGGGAATATTTCTTCAGTTTCGGGTGCCCATTCAGCTCCGCTCGCATGTTCTTCTGCCTTGGCTCAAGTCCCGGCCAGCCGCCTGCCTGCTTATCTCCTTGCCTTCCCTGGCGGAGTGATCTTCCTCCGCTCCCCACCCAGTAGTAGCCGGGGCCCGGAGAGTAAGACTTGACAGGCTGTAAGGAGGGCGGCGGTGGCGATGGGCAGAGAGTCGCTGATTGCCGCCAGTACTAGTAAAAAAAAAAAAAAAATCATTTTAAAAATCTGGTAGCTTCAGACCAGGCATAAAGCAGTTGAAATAACTTTACTGCAAACTCGGCATGATTAATGCATGGTAAAAAATCCTTTCCCTCTTTAACTCTAATTGTGGCTGCCCCAGCATACCTGCACAGGTTAAGACCTTTTGGGTATAGTCCATAAATAAAGAATCCAGAGTGGAGTTGTCCAATGTGGGATCCCGATGTGTTAGTGTTCCTAAGATGGACCACGGCTTCCAGTGCACTGCTACACTTGTTCCTGTTCTTTCGCCCCCCGCCACTCTCGGGACCCAAACTTCTCCCCACGGGAAGGGAGGCCGGATGCCAGAAAGCCCGCGGACATGACCAGGGAAGACAGCAAAACATTAACCCCTTCCCCTGACCAACTAACTGAACACAGTAGGCAACCTGCCTACAGACAGAGACAGAGCAAGTGCCTACAGAAAGATTTATGTACTCCTAATAAATACTTGTATGCATGTGGTGGGACTTATGTAGAGATATTAGTAACATGGAATTTAACCACTTAAGCCCCGGACCATTTGGCTGGCCAAAGACCAGGCCACTTTTTGCGATTCGGCACTCCCAAACAAAATTGACGTCCTTTTTTTCCCACAAATAGAGCTTTCTTTTGGTGGTATTTGATCATCTCTGCGGTTTTTATTTTTTGCGCTATAAACAAAAATAGAGCGACAATTTTGAAAAAAATGCAATATTTTTTACTTTTTGCTATAATAAATATCCCCAAAAAATATATAAAAAAAATATATTTTTTCCTCAGTTTAGGCCGATACGTATTCTTCTACATATTTTTGGTAAAAAAAAAAAAAAAAATCGCAATAAGAGTTTATTAATTGGTTTGCGCAAAAGTTATAGCATCTACAAAATAGGGGATAGATTTATGGCATTTTTATTAATAATTTATTTTTTTACTAGTAATGTCGACGATCAGCAATTTTTATCGTGACTGCGACATTATGGCGGACACATCGGCCACTTTTGACGCCATTTTGGGACCATTGTCGTTTATACAGTGATCAGTGCTATAAAAATGCACAGATTACTGTAAAAATGACACTGGCAGTGAAGGGGTTAACCTGTAGGGGGCGCTGAAGGGGTTAAGTGTGTACTAGGAAGTGATTCTAACTGTTAGGGGACGTGGCTACGAGTGACATGTCACTGGTCGCTGCTCCTGATGACAGGGAACAGACGATCAGTGACCTGTCACTAGGCAGAACAGGGAGATGTTGTGTTTACACTGACATCTCCCCGTTCTTCAGCTCTGTGACCCGATCGCAGGACACTGGCGGACATCGAGTCCCGCGGGCATGGTCACGGAGCTCGAGACAGGGTCGCGCTCGCACCGGCGGCGGCACGCGCGACCACACGGTGGCAAATTAAAGGGGACGTATATATACGCCCATTTCATACCTCCCAACCCGCACGGATTCTGCAGGTTTCTCCCGCAGGGACATCATCTTCCCGCGTACCCGCGCGGGACACTGTTTTCCCGCATAGACCCTCAGTCCCCTCAGTCCGCCAGCGCGCCAGGCGGGAGTCAGAGCGGCAGCGAAAACCAGGTTAGTCGGGTGGGTGGGCGTGTTGTATCTGAATTTTCGGTCCCCTCGGCACGTCGCAAACCTAAATGTCCCGCGTTGCCTGTCCGTGCCATTCTGTCGACGTAAATGTTCGTGCGGCAGTCGGCAAGTGGTTAATATATAGTAGGTTTGTACCGATACCGTTTTTTTATTGCCGAGTGTCGATACTTTTGGTCAAATACTCGCCAATACCGAGTACCGATACTTTGCAGTGCGATTTGCGATATGCGTCAATACAATTTTTTTTTACCCAAATCGCACTGTAAAGAATCACATGCGATTTAAAAAAGAATGCGGTGTGATTCCTGTCCGAATCACATGCAATTTCCCCCATTGCTCATGTGTGTGTGCATAGAGATTGAAATGCGCCATCTAGTGGGCAGTTAATATGTACTCACAGTACATATCTGGCCACATTATTATTATTATTATACAGGATTTATATAGCGCCAACAGTGTGCGCAGCACTTTACAAAATAAAGGCAGACATTACAGTTACATTACAATTTAGTACAAGAGGTATCAGAGGGCCCTGCTCAATAGAGCTTACAATCTAAAAAGGGAAGGTCAATTGATACAAAAGGTAATAGCTGTGGGGGATGAGCTGATGGAGGAAGTAAAAGTGTTAGTTAGAAGCAGGATAGGCTTCTTTAAAGAGTAGAGTTTTCAGGGATCGTCTAAATATGGATAGATTAGGGGACAGTCAGACAGATTGGGGTAGGGAGTTCCAAAGGATGGGAGAAGCTCTGGAGAAATCCCGGAGGCGAGCATGGGAGGAGGTGACAAGGGAGCCAGAGAGCAGGAGGTCTTGGGAGGGCCGAAGAGAGCGGCTTGGTTGGTATTTTGGGACTAGGTTAGTGATGTAGCTGGGGGCCGAGTTTTGGGTGGCTTTGTAAATTATTGTTAGTACTTAGAATTTAATTTGTTGGGTGAGTGAAAGCCAGTGGAGGGATTGGCAGAGAGGGGTGGAGGACACTGAATGGTTGGTAAGGTGTATGAGTCTTGCAGCGGCATTCATGATGGACTGAAGGGGGGATAGTCTATGTAAAGGCCACATGCAAAATAATCTACATAGGCGTCCTGGTCTGCCAATGATAGCAAATCATGACCACTGGAGGTGCTCACAGGGCTGGAGGAGATGTAGAGGGGGTCAGCCCCCAAGCTGCCATCACTTCCGCCCTGTACCAACTCCCGGAACTTCCCCTCCAGCCCTGTGAGCACCTCCAGTGGTCGTGATTTGCTATCATTGGCAGACCAGGACGCCTATGTAGATTATTTTGCATGTGGCCAGATAGGTGCTGTGAGCTCGAACATTTTTTTAAACTGCCCACTAGATGGTGCTTTTTTCCTTTCTATACCCACCATGGGCGTCCGCTGAAATGTTTTCGGGGGGGGGGGGGGGGGCGCTTCAGCAGCGGCGATACACAGTCACATTTTACCCTTTCTTCGTCCACTAGGGGTTAAAAGCGACCCCCCACGTTAAAATGTAAAAACACCCCACTGTGCCCCCTGCATCTTTAAATATCTCTTTGTAACTACTGTGTACCCCCTCTCCACAACTGCACCTCTGGACCCCTTTTCATTACACAGCATCCCACAGCTCTGGACCCCTTTATATTACACAACAACCTGCATCACTGGACCCCTTTACATTACACAGCACCCTGCATCACTGGACCCCTTTACATTACACAGCACCCTGCATCACTGGACCCCTTTACATTACACAGCACCCTGCATCTCTGGACCCCTTACATTACACAGCACCCTGCATCACTGGACCCTTTACATTACACAGCACCCTGCATCACTGGACCCCTTTACATTACACAGCACACTGCATCACTGGACCCCTTTACATTACACAGCACCCTGCATCTCTGGACCCCTTTACATTACACAGCACCCTGCTTTATTGGACCCCTTACATTACACAGCACCCTGCATCACTGGACCCCTTTACATTACACAGCACCCTGCACCACTGGACCCCTTACATTACACAGCACCCTGCATCACTGGACCCCTTTACATTACACAGCACCCTGCTTTACTGGACCCCTTTACATTACACAGCATCCTGCATCTCTGGACCCCTTTACATTACACAGCACCCTGCTTTACTGGACCCCTTTACATTACACAGCATCCTGCATCACTGGACCCCTTTACATTACACAGCACCCTGCATCACTGGACCCTTTACATTACACAGCACCCTGCATCACTGGACCCCTTTACATTACACAGCACCCTGCTTTACTGGACCCCTTACATTACACAGCACCCTGCATCACTGGACCCCTTTACATTACACAGCACCCTGCATCACTGGACCCCTTACATTACACAGCACCCTGCATCACTGGACCCCTTTACATTACACAGCACCCTGCATCACTGGACCCCTTACATTACACAGCACCCTGCACCACTGGACCCCTTACATTACACAGCACCCTGCATCACTGGACCCCTTTACATTACACAGCACCCTGCTTTACTGGACCCCTTTACATTACACAGCATCCTGCATCACTGGACCCCTTTACATTACACAGCACCCTGCATCACTGGACCCTTTACATTACACAGCACCCTGCATCACTGGACCCCTTTACATTACACAGCACCCTGCACCCCTTTACATTACACAGCACCCTGCATCACTGGACCCCTTTACATTACACAGCACCCTGCATCACTGGACCCCTTTACATTACACAGCACCACATATCTGGACCCCTTTACATTACACAGCACCCTGCATCACTGGACCCTTTACATTACACAGCACCCTGCACCACTGGACCCCTTTACAATACACAGCACCCTGCATCACTGGACCCCTTTACATTACACAGCACCCTGCTTTACTGGACCCCTTTACATTACACAGCATCCTGCATCACTGGACCCCTTTACATTACACAGCCCCTGCATCACTGGACCCCTTTACATTACACAGCACCCTGCACCACTGGACCCCTTACATTACACAGCACCCTGCATCACTGGACCCCTTTACATTACACAGCACCCTGCACCCCTTTACATTACACAGCAGCACCCTGCACCTCTGGACATTACACACACTACACACCAACCACTACACTGCACACTGACCATATGTATGACGTGTCCTATGACGTCATGTCTCTGCAGTCACACACACACGTGTTGTAGGACATCTCGTCCTCCCTCCATACCGCACACACAGCCCGGCTCTCCTTCCTTCTCACCTTCAGCAGGTCCAGTGGGGCTGGAAGTGGGTGTAAGGAAGGCAGAGGGTGTAGAACACTGGCAATTTGGCCAACACCTTCTCGATTCCAGGGGGGGGCAAACGACCCCCCTTGCCCTATGGAGTGGATGCCCATGATACCCACATATAGGAGCGGTGGGGGAAATTGCATGCGATTCGGACAGGAATTGCACCACATTTCTGTTCAAATCGCATGCGGTTCTGTGCAGTGCGACTTGCGCACATTCATTTTGTATGGACGCAAATCGCACCGCAAAGTATCGGTATCGGGAGCATTTGGGCGAGTACCGATACTCCTGCAAATACTTGGAATCCCAAATACATACCAACCTTTTTTATTGGATATTTAATGCTGATTTGTTATACTGAAGTCTGCAAGACATTTACATTCTCATACCTAAAGGGGTCTATTTATTAATTAAAGTGCGGGTAAATGCATGTTTTATGCACCTCAGCATCTGTTCTCATCCTAACTTCCAGGAGCTTGCATACACGTGCACAAAATGATTGCAAAACATAAAAAAAAATACATGTGCAAACATTGCAAAAAGAAAAAAACATGCCTGTATATTGAGCTCTTACTGGGTGTGTATGCAAGCTGTTTTGCTCAGATGCATAGGTGTGCGCAGCCTATTGCATTAGGGTGTGCACCCCAAAGCCCAAACACACGCTACCGATCACTCACAATGTTCATTCAGAAAGGGAAGTGGCCAGTAAATGATATATTTACTGGCCCCTTCCCCACTCCTCAAAAATCCCAGCAGCAACAGCCAATAGGAGAGGAGGGAAGCTGGCAGCGCTGCGGAAGGGGGGGAAAGATGGGAGCCAGGGCAGTAGGGGGAAATCTGTGCTACACAGGGTGATTAGGGTGTGCCTGGGCACACCTGGCACACCCTGTGTGCACACCTATGCTCAGATGATGAAGACCCTTCCATTCAGGAACCAGAAAGGACTTGGTGAAACACGCAGCTAAGAAAACAAAAAAAGGTAAGACTCTTCTACAATAGTTGTTAAAATCCCTACAATGTACATACCCTAGATTGTCAAAAGTATTGGGACGCCCGCCTTTACACCCACATGCACTTTAATGGCATCCCAGTCTTAGTCTGTAGGGTTCAATATTGAGTTGGCCCACCCTTTGCAGCTATAACAGTTTCAACTCTTCTGGGAAGGCCGTCCACAAGGTTTAGGAGGGTGTCTATGGGAATGTTTGACCATTCTTCCAGAAGCACATTTGTGAGGTCAGGCACTGATGTGGACGAGAAGGCCTGGCTTGCAGTCTCCACTCTCATTCATCCCAAAGGTGTTCCATCGAAGTGAGGTCAGGACTCTGTGCAGGCCAGTCATGTTCCTCCACCGCAAACTCGCTCATCCATGTCTTTATGGACCTTGCTTTGTGCACTGGTGAGCAGTCATGTTGGAACAGGAAGGGGCCGTCCCCAAACTGTTCCCACAAATTTGGGAGCATGAAATTGTCCAAAATGTCTTGGCGTGCTGACGCCTTAAAGCTTCATACACACGATTGGACTTCCATCTAACAAATCCGTGGAAGTCTGTGCGAAGGGCGTTGGCCGTGAACTTTTTCAGCCAACATACACTAAACTACTTCGTTTTTCAGCTCTTTAGCGCCACCCTTTGGGCAACTTCTGCTAATGTTGTCTGATGGTTAGCATTGGTTTGATTTTATTCCGACGGACTTGTGTACACACGATCGGATAATCCGACAACACACTTTTGTTGTCGGACAAATTGAGAGCATGCACAGCCAACATTTGTTCTCGGAAATTCCGATAACAATTGTCCGATGGAGCGTACAGACGGTCGGATTATCCAACAAAACCCTTCCATCACACAACCAGATCGTGTGTACGGGCCTTTAAAGTGGTTGTAAACCCACTTTTTCAACTTGCACCTACAGGTAAGTCTAGATTAAGGCTTACCTGTAGGTGCAAGAAATATCTCCTAAACCTACACGGTTTAGGAGATATTTACTAAAATGTCAAGCGCCGCTATCTACGGCGCATGCGCGCCGTAGACAACGGCGCATTTATGGGGTTAATCCCATTCACATACTCGGCTACTTCCCAGCAATCGCTGGGCATAGCCGAGTGGGACGCCTCCCACGCGCATGCGCAGAGTGACGTCTCCGCCGCTCCGGCTAATCACAGCGCCGGAGCGGCGCTGTGATTGGCCTGTGCGGCGATACCCGGAAGTAACATTCCGGCTATCGCCGCAGTGATGTCTGCGGCTGGACAGAGGGACGAGGATGGCTTCGGGGGCCCCGATCTAAGGTAAGTGGAACATAATGAGCTATTATGCTAGTCATAATAGCTCATTATGCCTTTCTCTTGCAGGTGGGCCAAAAAAAAAAAAAGTGGGTTTACAACCACTTTAATACACACGATCGGACTTCTTCGTGGATTTTTGTCCGAAAAGGGGTTGGCCGTGAACTTGTTCTGCATACACACGGCAGAAAATTTTCAGTCAACTTTCACCAAATCACGTGGTTTTTCAGCTCTCTACCGCCACCCTTTGGGCAACTTCTGCTATTGTTGTCTGATCTTTAGCATTGGTTCTGAGCATGCGTGTTTGTACTTTGGACTTTAGTCTTATGGACTTGTGTACACACGATCGGATTATCCTCCATCGGACATTTGTTGTTGAAAAGTTTGAGAGCATGCACAGCGAACATTTGTTCGTTGAAAAACCGAAAACAATTGTACGATGGAGCGTACACGCGGTCGGATTGTCTGATAAAACACGTCCGTTGGACCGTTGTTGTCAAAAAGTCCGATCGTGTGTATGGGCCTTAAGGGTTACCGTAACTGGAACTAAAGCCTCGTACACACGATCCAATTGTTGGCAGGGGATTGTCTGTTGACAGACTGTTGTCCTAAAATCCGACCGTTAGTACGCTCCTTCTGACAATTGTTGTCCAACTTTCGGCCAACAAATGTTGGATGGCAGGTTAGTAAATTTTCGGTGGACAACGCTCTGTTGTCAGATTTTCGGATGGTCAGTACACAAGTCTGTCACACAAAAGTCGAAAGTACAAACACGCATGCTCGGAATCAATGCTCACCGAACACGAAATTAGCAGAAGGGGCCCAAAGGGTGGCGCTTAGGAGCTGAAATTCCTCGTAGTACGTCACCACGTTCGTGTTTGTCGGCCGACAATTGTGTACCATTAGTATGCAAGACCAGATCCAGGCACACGCCCTTTGGACAAAAATCTGATGCTCGGTTGCCCAACAATCGGATCGTGTGTACGAGGCTTTAGGGGCCAAGCATAACCCCTGAAAAAACAACCCCACACCATAATCCCCCCTCCACCAAATGGTTTGGACCAGAACACAAAGCAAGGTCCATAAAGACATGGATGAGCGAGTTTGGGGTGAAGGAACTTGACTGGCTTGCACAGAGTCCTGACCTCAACCCCATAGAACACCTTTGGGATGAATTAGAGCGGAGACCTTCTCCTTCAACATCAGTGACTTACCTCACAAATGCTCTTCTGGAAAAATGGTCAAACATTCCTCTAGACCAAGACCAGTGGTTCTCAACCTTTCTAGTGCCGTGACCCCTTGATAAAATTTCCCAAGTTGTGGGGACCCCTAACAGTAAAATTATTGTTGTAGCGTGGGTTGTCAGTACCCAAGGCAAAACAAGTAATTTGCGCCCCTAACCCTCAGACATTTAGCGCTCCCGGAGTCCCTTCCATTTGTACGGTATTGAACCCCCTTATGGTACATTTTAGGATGTACCACCATTTGTTCTCCTTTAGTTCCCTTTTACCTCTCTCTATCCTAAATTTTTTATTTATTTTTTCCCCATCCCTCTCTCTAGCCATCTTTCTTGTTCTTTCTCTTATTCTTTCTCTCCCTTTCTTTGTTCCTCCCCCTCTTTTTCTCTCCCTTCCATGTATTCTCTATTTTTAGAGAGAACATTCTTGGTGGGGGGGGGGGGGGATGGGATCAGTGGCAGTGCTGGCGGGGAGTTGGGATCAGTGGCAGTGCTGGCGGGGAGTTGGGATCAGTGGCAGTGCTGGCGGGGAGTTGGGATCAGTGGCAGTGCTGGCGGGGAGTTGGGATCAGCGGCAGTGCTGGTGGGGAGTTGGGATCAGCGGCAGTGCTGGCGGGGAGTTGGGATCAGCGGCAGTGCTGGCGGGGAGTTGGGATCAGTGGCAGTGCTGGGGGGGAGTTGGGATCAGTGGCAGTGCTGGCGGGGAGTTGGGATCAGTGGCAGTGCTGGCGGGGAGTTGGGATCAGTGGCAGTGCTGGCGGGGAGTTGGGATCAGTGGCAGTGCTGGCGGGGAGTTGGGATCAGCGGCAGTGCTGGCGGGGAGTTGGGATCAGCGGCAGTGCTGGCGGGGAGATGGGATCAGTGGCAGTGCTGGGGGGGAGTTGGGATGAGTGGCAGTGCTGGCGGGGAGTTGGGATCAGTGGCAGTGCTGGGGGGGAGTCGGGATGAGTGGCAGTGCTGGCAGGGAGTTGGGATCAGTGGCAGTGCTGGCGGGGAGTTGGGATCAGTGGCAGTGCTGGTGGGGAGTTGGGATGAGTGGCAGTGCTGGGGGGGAGTTGGGATCAATGGCAGTGCTGGCGGGGAGTTGGGATCAGTGGCAGTGCTGGCGGGGAGTTGGGATCAGTGGCAGTGCTGGCGGGGAGTTGGGATCAGTGGCAGTGCTGGCGGGGAGTTGGGATCAGCGGCAGTGCTGGCGGGGAGTTGGGATCAGTAGCAGTGCTGGCGGGGAGTTGGGATCAGTGGCAGTGCTGGCGGGGAGTTGGGATCAGCGGCAGTGCTGGCGGGGAGTTGGGATCAGTGGCAGTGCTGGGGGGGAGTTGGGATGAGTGGCAGTGCTGGCGGGGAGTTGGGATCAGTGGCAGTGCTGGGGGGGAGTTGGGATGAGTGGCAGTGCTGGCGGGGAGTTGGGATCAGCGGCAGTGCTGGCGGGGAGTTGGGATCAGTGGCAGTGCTGGCGGGGAGTTGGGATCAGTGGCAGTGCTGGCGGGGAGTTGGGATCAGTGGCAGTGCTGGCGGGGAGTTGGGATCAGTGGCAGTGCTGGCGGGGAGTTGGGATCAGCGGCAGTGCTGGCGGGGAGTTGGGATCAGTGGCAGTGCTGGCGGGGAGTTGGGATCAGTGGCAGTGCTGGGGGGGAGTTGGGATGAGTGGCAGTGCTGGCAGGGAGTTGGGATCAGTGGCAGTGCTAGCGGGGAGTTGGGATCAGTGGCAGTGCTGGCGGGGAGTTGGGATCAGCGGCAGTGCTGGCGGGGAGTTGGGATCAGTGGCAGTGCTGGGGGGGAGTTGGGATGAGTGGCAGTGCTGGCGGGGAGTTGGGATCAGTGGCAGTGCTGGGGGGGAGTTGGGATGAGTGGCAGTGCTGGCGGGGAGTTGGGATCAGCGGCAGTGCTGGCGGGGAGTTGGGATCAGTGGCAGTGCTGGCGGGGAGTTGGGATCAGTGGCAGTGCTGGCGGGGAGTTGGGATCAGTGGCAGTGCTGGGGGGGAGTTGGGATGAGTGGCAGTGCTGGCAGGGAGTTGGGATCAGTGGCAGTGCTAGCGGGGAGTTGGGATCAGTGGCAGTGCTGGTGGGGAGTTGGGATCAGCCAACTTCGGTGCTCCATGATCAAGGTCATCTGCTTATCTGAGAACTGTACTGGGGACTTTTAATGGCAAGTTGGCAACTATAATCACAGGTAGTGTTACTCACTGTGTCTCTGACTTTGTGGTGTCTCGTAGCAGTGACATCTATGCCATAAATCAGGATAGGGTCTCCTCCTGCCCCTCCCACTTTACATTCCTCACCAGTCAGCTGACCTCTAGTCTCTGCCCCCCCAGCCATGCTGTGAACTGAATGGGCGGCTGCAAAGTGGCTGAGTGGGTGGCCGCGGGCTCCAGGTATAGCCTTGCTGGGCAGCCGCAAAAAGACTGGGAGAGCAGTGCGGGCTTCAGGAACAGCCCAGGATTTGGTGACCCCTGGCAAATCATCATTCGACCCCCGACCGGGTCCCGACCCCCAGGTTGAGAACCACTGCTCTAGACACACTCCTAAACCTTGTGGACGGCCTTCCCAGAAGGGTTGAAGCTGTTATAGCTGTAAAGGGTGGGCCAACTCAATGTTGAACCCTACGGACTAAGACTGGGATACCATTAAAGTTCATGTGCATGTAAAAGGCACCAAATACTTTTGGTAATATAATGTAGATATCACTGAGAGGGGATTTTTCCCAAAAAAGGGGAGTTACACTTTTTAGCAGTATATACGGTACCACAAGAGGGCGCTGATTCCACCCAGACTAGCTCATGAATGTGGAACAGTATAAAGTAATGGACCTGTCTGGGTAGACCTCCTGCCTCCATGCTAGCTGCAGGCCTGTTATCCTGTTCCTTGCTTCATTACACTAGAAAAGTGTATGCAGGTTGTGTCATGTGACTTACGTACACACCGCTCACCCCCTCCGGCATCTTGAGTTTAGTAAACCAGGCCGTTTGATTAGTCAACTATTGCATGTGCACTGACCCCATTCTCCAGTACGATATGCTATGAAGGGCACAGATAAAGCAGGCCTGCTTCCAGGAACTTGTAGGCCTTGGGGACATTCCTACCTCACCCTGCCACCTATTCACCTCTGTTATTCAGTGTTATTGTGTTGCAATCTGGTGATACGTAAACCTTTGGTATATTATATATCTCTGACATCAATGGCGTTTCTATTGTACTGTCACTTTAGATGGCATTCCAACTCATTAGCTCCCGAACGCAGGAAGATACAGCCAAGTCAAACACATTTAACTAATATAGATGGCTCAGCGCGAGTCTGAGAAATGTGGCGCAGCTCTACCGCCCTGTTTTTTCCCACCGTCATTTCTAGTGAAATTGTATCCTCAATTAGTGATCTGTAACATTTCTTACTGGAAACAGACTTCCCCCGAGTCTACGAGACAGCTGACCTTCTGGTGAATTCCAATGCTGATTACAGGGCTTGAGTCTCATAAGGACTTCATCTTTTGGTAGATGTGGGTAGACAGTCGACTGTGGAGCCTGAAAATTGCGTTTATGTCTGCAGACCTTCCAATGCGACCCTCTGGTGCTCTGCCCACCTGTCTGACCACTCCGATCCTCCACCTACCTCTCTGATCACTCCAATCCTCCACCCACCTGTCTGATCACTCCAATCCTCCACCCACCTGTCTGATCACTCCGATCCTACACCTACCTGTCTGACCACTCCGATCCTCCACCTACCTGTCTGACCACTCAGATCCTCCACCTACCTGTCTGACCACTCCGATCCTCCACCTACCTCTCTGATCACTCCAATCCTCCACCCACCTGTCTGATCACTCCAATCCTCCACCCACCTGTCTGATCACTCCAATCCTCCACCTACCTGCCTGATCACTCCAATCCTCCACCTACCTGTTTGATCACTCCAATCTTCCACCTACCTGTCTGATCACTCCAATCCTCCACCCACCTGTCTGATCACTCCAATCCTCCACCCACCTGTCTGATCACTCCAATCCTGCACCCACCTGTCTGATCACTGCAATCCTCCACCTACCTGTCTGACCACTCCAATCCTCCACCCACCTGTCTGATCACTCCAATCCTGCACCCACCTGTCTGATCACTGCAATCCTCCACCTACCTGTCTGATCACTCCAATCCTTCACCCACCTGTCTGATCACTCCAATCTTCCACCTACCTGTCTGATCACTCCAATCCTCCACCTACCTGTCTGATCACTCCAATCCTGCACCCACCTGTCTGATCACTCCAATCCTCCACCTACCTGTCTGATCACTCCAATCCTTCACCCACCTGTCTGATCACTCCAATCTTCCACCTACCTGTCTGACCACTCCAATCCTCCACGTACCTGTCTGACCACTCCAATCCTCCACCTACCTGTCTGATCACTCCAATCCTCCACGTACCTGTCTGATCACTCCAATCCTCCACGTACCTGTCTGATCACTCCAATCCTCCACCTACCTGTCTGATCACTCCAATCCTCCACCTACCTGTCTGATCACTCCAATCCTCCACCCACCTGTCTGATCACTCCAATCTTCCACCTACCTGTCTGACCACTCCAATCCTCCACGTACCTGTCTGACCACTCCAATCCTCCACCTACCTGTCTGATCACTGCAATCCTCCACCCATTTGTCTGATCACTCCAATTGTCCACATATCTGTCTGATCACTCTAATCCTCCACCTACCTGTCTGAAACACCACACACCATAACACATAACCTTATATAAGGTAGAACATGCGCTACTCCTGGCCATCTCTCTATCTGTCTAAATACATTCATCTCGGGGATATTATACGCCCAACATGACCCTCCATAAGGTTGAAAATGTTCTGCTCCTTACCTTATCTTCACCTTTCCGATTACATTTTCCACCAGGATATAACACCCTAAAGTATGACCCTCCACAACACTGGAGGTCAACCCCTTTTTAGCCTTTTGGCCAAGATCAAGCGTAGCATCTGTTCTTATAAGTGTCTAATATGGATTGGATGGATATAGTGCTCCTGCTGGTATGATGGGGGTCCTGAGGGACCTTCCCGATGGGCAAGAAAACCGAACAGAACATGCACCACATAAGGTGTGGGTCGGGAATACTTCCCAGGCGTAAAGGGTTCTAAGGGGTCCAGTGCCTCCTGATTTGAATGGTGCTGTCTTGTCTGGTCATGGCCTGGGAAGGCAGAGAGGCCATGGTGTCAAGCACCCACTAGGAGTGGGTGCCCGGGGAGTGCTCTTAGTATCATTTGGGGCCCCACTGTGAGAACGAGCACTTGGCAACGACACCCTTGCTTTTTTCTTCACATCGCCTCATGGGCCAGGCCTTTTGACTGAGACCGGGGCCATTTTTGTTACCAGGCTACAAGGCCTAGCCAATATACATGCACTGGCAGTTTTTTATTCTACATATTTATTGCTCTCTACATGTGTGTCACTGCACTTAAATTTGTTTTCTCTTTTCCACTCAGGATGAAAGTGTGGGTCCTCGTGCCTACCCTGAAGTCTAGGGGGAGGATGTGTGGGTATCAGGTTCCTCCCCTGCCTTGGGGAGTCTCTATTTGGGAGAGCCCCTCACCTGGTACTCAGTGACTAGCTTTGGCTGAGGAGGAGGAGAGGGGTCTGCCAGGCCTTTTGGCTAGGTGGACCTAAGTGTGCCTTACCCTCGTCAGGAGCCTTGCACCCTGGGGGGTCAGAGAGTGGTCCTACTTCTTCGGGAGGTGTACCAGAAACACACCCTAAGTGCTCTTTTTTTTGTGTATTCACATGTACTTTTTTTGGTCCGCTTATGGTGTGTAGTTTTTGTGCATCAGACTACAGGCATGCTACATAAGATGGTCAGACAGCATATTATTAGAGATGTTTGGAGACTATATGTATGCTAAAAGAGATGGTCAGAGACTACAGGCATGCTACAAGAGGTGGTCGAGATTACAGACATGCTACAAGAGATGGTCATAGACTACAGGCATGCTACAAGAGATGGTCAAAGACAGTATGTGTGCTACAAGAGATGGTCAGAGACTACAGGAATGCTACAAGAGATGGTCATAGACAACATGCGTGCTACAAGAGATGGTCAGAGACTACAGGAATGCTACAAGAGATGGTCATAGACAACATGCGTGCTACAAGAGATGGTCAGAGACTACAGGAATGCTACAAGAGATGGTCAGAGACAACATGCGTGCTACAAGAGATAGTCAGAGACTACAGGAATGCTACAAGAGATGGTCAAAGACAGCATGCGTGCTACAAGAGATGGTCAGAGACTACAGGAATGCTACAAGAGATGGTCAGAGACTACAGGAATGCTACAAGAGATGGTCATAGACAACATGCGTGCTACAAGAGATGGTCAGAGACTACAGGAATGCTACAAGAGAAGGTCATAGACAACATGCGTGCTACAAGAGATAGTCATACACTACAGGAATGCTACAAGAGATGGTCATAGACTACAGGCAAGCTACTGGAATACAAGATAGACAGTCACCAGGCCACCAGAGATAGGTTTTCAATTTTTTTTGCTATCCAGACATAAAACACACTGCTGAATGCACTAGCAATGGAAGCTTGAGAACCACCAAGATTTTGCCCGAACCAGAGATCCGATCAAAATTACCACCACTGAAAATCTCAACATTTGAAACTTCTCCATCGCTAAGAACCTGCCAGTTGTTTGGAATCAGAAATCTAGGTGTAGCGATACCTCCAACTAAGGAGGCCGCAGAATTAGATTTGGGCCCTGAGTGCAGCTCCGCCAACCCCCGGCAATAGGCTCTACCCCCTTCTGGCACAGCTAGTACTAACAATCAATGATATGTCCTATGCAATAGAATAACTAAGCAAGGACACAGTAATGAATTGTAATAGGTAAAGTGTTTTACTCATTTTTCTCAATATGGATAAAGGGGTAACAGTAATCACAGTTCAAGATAATCACTCCTAAGGGCAGCGTCCTGCCACTCTAACACACTATATAGTAACACACGCTACAGGTGCGCCATACGGGCGACCGTTAACTAAGTGCCCTATGGCGCAGTAATCAAACACGCTAGAATCCCCACCAGGCCTGGTTCTAATATTTAGCTTAGTCCTTCTTTCTTCACCGGCAGGTCTGTAATGGTGGTGCACTTTAAACAGAGTATAACTTTGTAATCCAAGGGGTATGAAAATAACTTGTAGGCCACGGCAGTCTATAGGCCTATATACAGTAACAGTATCTTAGCTGGGCTTACGCCCTCTCACCCGCCGGACTACGGATCCAGTCCGGGAAACCTCCACCAGCCGTGTCACACACACTCGATCTCTCCAACGATCAGGCCCCCGATCCGACAAGGCTGTAGCTCACAAAGTCAGATGCCACCCAGGCTCGCAGAGGGGAGGGTGGAAGGCTCTTTGGTGCAGAGCAAGGCCTCAGGCTTCAGGCCTTGCACTCCGACACATCCGCACAGGAGGATCCGTCTGTGAAGTCTCGTGTCCCCAAAGAGGCCGAGCCCGGCCTCGCCTCCTCCTTTTATAACCCCTCCCATGAGTCTCTGCGGTGGAACATCTAAAGAATGGGGTTATGGGTAATGTAGTTTCTTCCCAATATAGGGGAATACCCCGCTACACACTCCCCCCACTTAAACTCTTTGGTCCCCAAAGATAAATTTTAGCAACAACTATATATAACATTGGACCATTCTGAAAACGATGTTGGGATAGGGGATTCCCACCATAACTGAGGGGTGGAATTCCCTTGCCCACAGGTCACATTATCATGGGTGGCCTGCCTAACTGTGCCAGAGAGTGAGCTGGGGTTGCCCTCCACCAAATGGACAGTGGAGGGATCCGGAATCTCAGCATTTCTCCTAGCAGTGACCACAGAGTCTTCCGAACTGTTCCCCATCTGGGGGTAGGTCAGCTTCTTAGGAGGTCGAATGACTCTTCGAGCTCTTTGCTCTCCTGGAATCTCTGGCACTGGCGTCACAGGCTCCTCTTCCTCGGAGCAACTATCATGGGCATCTTCCCAGTAATCTGCTGAAGGACTGAAAGGGATGAACTCTGTAGCCTCTGTGTTCAGTGTTTCATCTGTGGTATCTTGGGTGACTGGAAGATCTATGATAGAAGTTCCTGGAGTTGGGGAAGACCACAGCCAATCAAGCTCTCCTTCTTCATCTCCACTAAGTTGGGAGGCTTCTCCATTTCCAGCTCGGGAGGTCTGTGACCGAGTGTGCGGCCTAGGAGTATCCAAGATAGAGGCCGGTGCAGGGGAGTCTCCCACGGAAGGTATTCTAACTGCCTCCGCAAGTGGGAGCAGGTGGTTTCGATGTCATGTCTTCAGTGGGCCTACCTTTCCCTCTGGCTTCACCTTGTAGACAGGTAGGCCCGGCAACTTCCTGCAGATGACACAGGGTTCAGATCTCCATCTGTCTGCAAGTTTGTGCTTTCCGGGGACTCCCAGATTGCGCAACAGTACTCGATCCCCGGGCTGTAGGTCTTGTACCCGGACCTTCAAGTCGAAATTTCTTTTATTCCGAGCTCCCCTTTGATCTGAGGCCGCTTGAGCTTGTTCATATGCTACTTTCAGGCTGTGTCTGAGCCTGTCCACATATCCTTTGTGGGATGTGGCTGAGGAATGGTCCAGTGAGGTGCCAAAAGCCAGGTCCACCGGTAGTCTCGCTTCTCTCCCAAACATGAGTCGATATGGGGAATAGCCTGTAGCATCACTGATGGTGCAGTTGTAAGCATGTACTATGGCTGCTATGTGTTTGCTCCAATGTTGCTTTTTCTCGCTTTCCAGAGTCCCCAACATGTTGAGCAAGGTTCGGTTGAACCTTTCCGGCTGAGCATCTCCCTGAGGATGGTAAGGTGTAGTTCGAGTCTTCTTAATTCCCAAAGAATCCAAGAGCTTCCAGATCAGCTTACTCTCGAAGTCCCTTCCTTGGTCTGAATGGAGTCTCTGTGGCAGCCCATAATGGACAAAGTACTTCTCCATAAGTACCTTGGCCACGGTGGAGGCCTTCTGATCTTTGGTGGGGAAAGCCTGGGCATACCGGGTGAAATGGTCGGTTATCACCAGAACATTTCCTAGTCCACTCAGGTCGGGTTCGAGGCAGAGAAAGTCAATGCACACCAGGTCCATGGGCCCTTGGCTCTGTAGATGGCCCATTGGGGCAGCTTGATGGGGCAAAGTCTTCCTCTGGATGCATCGCGCACATGAGTGGCAGTACTCCTCTACCTCTGCCCTCATGCAGGGCCAATAGAACCGACTTCTGACAAGTTGAAAGGTCCTTTCAGCCCCTAGGTGGCCATGATTGTCATGCAAGGCAATCAGAACAGTCTCCCGATGTTTCTCTGGGAGGAACAGCTGCCACTTATCTTCTGAGTCATCAGAGGGGCCCCTTCGGTAGACCACTCCCTGATGTAACTGCAACCTATCCCACTCCTTCCTCAGCAGGCGAGCTTCTTTTGAAGGTTGACGCATGAGTATGTTTGGATCCTGATTTTTCAAGGCCTCCAGGACCAATCTCCCCATGGGGTCTTCCAATTGGTCACACCTCAATTCCTTCTTGGACAGTCTTGGTAGGTTGTCCTCTTCCAATTGAGCTACTCCACAGTAGTGTTTGGGGACTCCCACTGTGGTAACTCCTATTTCCTCTGCTCTGGAGCCTCCTCGGGCTTGGAATTCAGCTCCTTGACAAAGGGCCCGCACCCCGTCCGGTGCCACTTGGGTCCAATCTTCTATTTCAATGGTCGGGGAATGAGATCTTCTGGACAAAGTGTCTGCGTCTCGATTCCCCACTCCTGGTCTATACTTAAGGCTGAAGTTGAATCCAGACAGTGCAGCCAGCCACCTGTGTCCAGTGGCATCCAGCTTGGCCGTGGTGAACAGGTAGGTAAGGGGGTTGTTGTCGGTCTTCACAGTGAACTCTGCTCCATACAGATAGTCTTTGAGCTTGTCTACTACCGCCCACTTGAGGGCCAGGAACTCCAGCTTGTGAGTGGGGTAGTTCTTCTCAGAGGGGGTCAGGCTCCTACTCACATAGGCAACAGGCCGCAATTGCCCCTCATGTTCTTGGTAAAGTACTCCTCCCAGACCGTCATGACTAGCATCCACGTGCAGTTCATAGGGTTTGGTTGGGTCTGCGTAGGCCAAGACTGGTGCAGTGGTCAGGCTCCTCTTCAATTCCTGGAAAGCCTCTTCACACTTCTGATTCCACTGATCTCTGATGGACTCTCCTGGCCTCCTGGGCCCCGAGCCATCCTCTTCTCCTTCAGTCTTGAGCAACTCATTCAATGGTCTAGCAATTCGGGCAAATCCCTCCACAAACCTCCTGTAGTAGGAGCAGAAGCCCAAGAAGGATCTGAGTTCTGTTACTGTGGTGGGCCGTGGCCAGGAGGTAACTGCCTCCAATTTCTCAGGGTCTGTGGCCACCCCTTCTTCAGACACTATGTGCCCCAGATAGTTCACAGAAGACTGGTAGAACCGACACTTCTCAGGCGAAAGCTTAAGTCCTTCCTCACTGAGTCTTCTCAACACTTTTTCCAGCCTCTCTTCATGTTCCTCCAAGGTTCTCCCAAAGACAATGACATCGTCCAGGTATACAAGGACTTCGATCAAGTTCATGTCCCCTACTGTCTTCTCCATAAGGCGTTGGAAAGTAGCTGGGGCTCCAGACAGACCTTGGGGCATCCGGTCGAATTCAAAGAACCCCACTGGGGTTATGAAAGCTGTCTTCTCCTTGTCTGTTGGGTGCATCGGAATCTGATAGTACCCACTCTTGAGATCCATAACGCTGAACCATTTGGCTCCAGACAAGCTCTGTAGGGCATCCTCTATCCTCGAAGTGGTGTATTGGTCAGGTATGGTTCTCCTGTTGAGAGTCCTGTAGTCGATACAGAGCCTCAATGATCCATTCTTCTTTCGGACCACCACTATGGGAGAGGCATAGGGGCTTCTGGACTCCCGTATCACACCAGTCCTCTTGAGTTCTGCAAGTTGTTCCCTCAGATCCTCCAGATCTGCTAGCGGGACCCGCCTGACCCTCTCTCGGAAGGGCTTATCTTCCTGGAGGCGGATCCGATGGGTGGCACTCCTTGCACACCCCACATCAAACTCATCCTTAGAGAAGATCTTCTCCCATCTATTCAACTGGGCCTTGGCTCTCTCTTTCCAACCCTGGACAGATTCGGGTTTTCCATGGTCAGCTTCTCCCAAACATCCCCTTCTTCACCTGTCCTCTTCACTTCTGACAGGGTAACAGGGGCCGCCGGGCTCACCTGGCCTAGCAACATTCTGGCTGGGATTTCCATGGGGTCTTTGGTAATATTCCTAACACTCACTGGAACTCTATAATGGGCCTTCTTCAGGACCTTCAGCGGTATCACCTCCAGGCCTGAGGACTCACCCCTTGGGTCTGACTCCAGCATGACAAAGGGACCAGGCTGCTCCCAAGTAAGCTTCACAGTGGCCCTGAGACAGGTTACTTCACCGGGCTGCAACACTACCCCTTCTCTTCCAAGTCTCCACACCTTCCCTATCTCCTCTCCAGGGGTCTCCCGCTCTTGGACCAGCCGTTGGTAGGCTGTCTTCAGCATGGGATGGATCTTGGTAGCTGCTTGTCTTTCTTCTGTCACGAGAGGGGTCAGGAGTCTTCGGACCAGGTCCGTGTTTGTCCCTATTATAAGGGAATTCTTGTTGGCTCCAGGCGGCCTAGGGCACACAACTGCCAGGGTGTCAAACACTTCGGCCTTCCCAGCCACGGATGGGTCAAAGGTCATTTTGATGGGAAGGTAGCCGTCGTAAGGGAAACTCTGGGTTCCAATTCCCCATATTTCCAGCTCTTCTATCTTCTGGATAGGCAGATGACTCAGGTGCCTGTCGTAGAAGTCCCGGTATAGTAAGGTCACTTGTGCCCCGGTATCCAGGAGGCCCCTGGTGTAGACTCCCTCCACTTGAATGGGCACTATAGGGGATGGGCCTACCAGCTTCTCTGGATATGGTCCGGCAGGAGCCGCCTTCTTCTGACCTTTTCCCTTTGGACTCTCTCTTGTCCTATTCCCTTTGGACTTGAAGCTTTCTTGAGCCTGGTATGCACTGACTTCCCTCCTTTTAATGGGTGTAGGAACCCGCTGAGGGGTACTATTATTTTTCTTGGGTGGGCACCCCCTTTGGGGGGTGCCGTGCCTCTCCTGAGGGGTCTCCCCCCTTCTTCTTGGAGTATAGCTTTGTTGAGGGGTATTGCGTTTCCCCTTTGGTGTTCTATCTCTCTTTTTGTTTTTCTTCGCATTCAGCTTGGAGTTTACTGAAGATGGTGGGCACCCGGTTGACTCCTTCACCGGGGCCCTCTGAAGTTTCCCGCCGGCTTGCGGTTGTCTGGTCTCTTCTTCTTCGGACTAGAACATGTGGCTGCAATGTGGCCAACTCCCCCACAGTTGAAGCAGACTATATCTCCCCATTCTTGTAAAGGTTCGGGTGCTGAGGCAATCGGGAACAATTCCTTCCTTGGACTTTCCTTCTTCTTGGGACACTCTGTGTCTTTTGCTATCAGAGAGGTCAATATCTCTAACACCTTGGACATCTGAGTTTTTAGGGTGTCTATCTCCGCCTCTCTTTCAGGGGTCATTACTGGATTGACCAGCACCTGTGCGGGTACAACATTTGTCTTATCCTTCTGCTGGTCCTGTTGCAGCGCCTCCTCATCTCTGATAATTTTTATTAAATCAGCATAAGTCAGCAACATTCCTCCTCCCAAGGTTTTCAGGTGCAGCCAGACTGGATCGGAGCGTAGCGCTCCCTTTAAGACTTGCTTCATTCTTGCCGCATCGGCATCTTGGGGCTTCATCCCTTTCTTTAACACAATCTTGCACAGCAGCCTGTTTAGCCTTCTGACTAGGGATGAGCCGAACACCCCCGGGTTCGGTTCGCACCAGAACCTTCGAACGGACCGAAAGTTCGCGCAAATTTTCGAACCCTATTCGTTATAATGGACGCGAACGTTCGAAATCAAAATTGCTAATTACAACGGCCAATATGCATGTTAATGTCATAAAACAGGTTTGGGGACCCGGGTCCTACCCCAGGGGACATATATCAATGCAAAAAGAAATTTTAAAAACTAAAGTTTTTTCGGGAGCAGTCATTTTAATGATGCATAAAGTGAAAAAAAAAAAAGTGAAATTTTCCTTTAAATATGGTACCTGGGGGGTGTCTAAAGTATGCCTGTGAAGTGGCATGTGTTTCCCGTGTTTAGAACTGTCCTTGCACAAAATGACATTTGTAAAGGAAAAAAAGAAGCCATTTAAAACCACTTGCGGCTTTAATGTCATGTCTTGTCCTGGCCGCCATATGGCTGAAAATCCTTGAGAAAAATGGCATGGCTACCCCATCACCCCCCCCCCCCCCCCACCCCAGCCCCTTTGGGTCTTGTATGGATACTAAGGGGGACCCCGCACCCAAAATAAAACCCTATACCTACAACCCTATATACTCTGAACAGCAGTATATAGGTGGTGCAAACAAGACATGGACTGTAGGTTTGTTCTTAAGTAGAATCTGAACAGGTACATTATGAAGTGTAGCTACATCCCAAAAAAATCAATTTTTAAGCTTTTTGGAGAACATAGGGAGGGGTTATCACCCCTGTAACATTTGCTGTCTTTGCACATCTGTTCAGAACATGTCACCTCACTTTCCGTCCCAATGACAAATGTTTTTGGAAAAGTGGGGTTTTAATTGAAACAAGGATTGGTGATAAAGCATCAGTAGAGAGGAGATACCTTTTTCCCAAATTAAATCTAACAGTATAGAATTTTCCTTCCAAGGGGTAGATTTCCTCTCACTTCCTGTTTTCTCTTGCCGTTTGCAAGTAGGAGTCGTTTGTAAGTTGGATGTTTGAAAGTAGGGGCCTGCCGTATATACTCTGCAGAAATTTGCCCTATTAGATGTTGGTGTAGCCACAAGACTGGTGGGCACAGGAATGGGCCCTGCTGTGAGTTAATAGATCAAGATTTGTACTTGCATGCACCTGTTGAACCGGGCAGAAAAATTGGGCCTTTGGTGGTGGTGGTGGTGGTGGACGGTGTTGCCACAAGACTGTAAGCCCTCACAGTTACTCTTGGTGGGTGCAGGAATGGGCCCTGCTGTGAGTTATTAGATCAAGATTTGTAATTGCATGCACCTGTTGAACAGGGCAGAAAAATTGGGCCTTTGGTGGTGGTGGTGGACGGTGTTGCCACAAGACTGTAGGCCCTCATAGTTACTCTTGGTGGGCGCAGGAATGGGCCCTGCTGTGAACTATTAGATCAAGATTTGTAATTACACGCCCCTGTTAAACAGGGGCTGAAAAATTGTGCCTTAGGCATTGGTGCTGGTGCCACAACACTGCAACCCCTCACAGATACTGTACTTGGAGCACAGCAGTCACACCTGTTGCGAAGCATCTTTTTAAAAAATTGTAATTACACGCCCCTGTTATACAGGGGCTGAAAAATTGTGCCTTAGGCACTGGTGCTGGTGCCACAACACTGCAACCCCTCACAGATACTGTACTCTGAGCACAGCAATGAGACCTGTTGCAAAGCATTGCCTAAAAATTGTAATTACACGCCCCAACAGGGGCTGAAAAATTGTGCCTTAGGCACTGGTGCTGGTGCCACAACACTGCAACCCCTCACAGATACTGTACTCTGAGCACAGCAGTCAGACCTGTTGCGAAGCATCTTTTTAAAAAATTGTAATTACACGCCCCTGTTATACAGGGGCTGAAAAATTGTGCCTTAGGCACTGGTGTGGTGGCATGGATCATTGAGGAGGAGGAAGAGGATAGTCAGTGAACATAACAGGACAGTCACTCAGCATCAGCATAGGCAGTCTTGAAGGGATGTGACATTATAAATTATTCCGTTATATCCGCTTCAGGTGTCTGGTAGCTGGTGGTGATCCAAGACTGATTCATTTTTATGAAGGTCAGTCGATCAACCGAGTCGGTGGACAGGCGCACCCTATGATCGGTGACAAATCCTCCAGCAGCACTGAATGTGCGTTCGGAAAGAACGCTGGATGCAGGACAGGCCAGTAGCTCAATTGCATACTGTGCAAGCTCTGGCCAGTGATCCATCCTCAGGACCCAGTAAGCCAGAGGATTTTCGGTGGGAAAGGTGTCCAAGTCTGACCTTGCCCCTAGGTATTCCTGCACCATGTATATCAGACGCTGGCGATGGTTGCTGGAACCGATCATACCTTGGGGCTGCGGACTAAAAAATTGTCTGAACGCATCGGTCAGACGTCCACCTTCCCCACCGCTCCTTCTGCTACTGACCGAAGCCTCAGCAACTCGTCGTCCAGGACCAGGAGTTTGTAACCTCCCAGTTTCTGGGAACGCGTTGCACAGACCTTTCTGCAAGGCCTCCCTGAGATGTCTCATCCTCTGCTCCCTCTGCGACGGCAAGATAAGGTCCGCAACCTTACCCTTGTACCGTGGATCAAGGAGAGTGGCCAGCCAGTAATGGTCACTCTCCTTGATCCGAAGAACACGAGGATCCTTCCGCAGGCTTTGCAGGATCAGGGAGGCCATGCAGCGTAGGTTAGCTGAGGCATTCGGTCCGGAGTCTTCTGGGTCACTGAGGATGACATGATCGCCAGCCACCTCCTCCCAGCCACGTACAAGTCCACTGGTTTGTTGGGACTGTACATCATCCCTAAAAGACTGCTGCTGCTGATGCTGAGTGCCAGGCTCCACCTCCATGCTCACACAATCCTCCTCCTCCTCCTCCTCCTCCTCTTCCTGTGTGATGGGTGGGACAGAAGGAACATTGTCTGGATAAAGGGGGCCTTGAGAGACAAGGAAGTCCTCCTCTTCCTGCCTCTGTTCTGCCTCAAGTGCCCTGTCCATTATCCCACGCAGCGTATGCTCCAACAGGTGGACAAGAGGTACAGTGTCACTGATGCATGCACTGTCACTGCTCACCATCCTCGTGGCCTCCTCAAATGGTGAGAGGACAGTGCATGCATCCCTGATCATGCTCCACTGGCGTGGGGAAAAAAAGCCAAGCTCCCCTGACCCTGTCCTGGTGCCGTAGTCGCAAAGGTACTCATTGATGGCCCTCTGCTGCGTGTGCAGTCGCTGCAGCATGGCCAACGTTGAGTTCCACCTGGTGGGCATGTCACATATTAGGCGGTTCTTGGGCAGGTTCAGCTCCTTTTGCAGCTCAGTCAGCCGAGCACTGGCATTATAAGATCGGCGGAAATGCACACAGACTTTCCTGGCCTGCCTCAGGACATCCTGTAAGCCTGGGAACCTGCCCAAGAACCGCTGCACCACCAGGTTGAGGACGTGAGCCATACAGGGCACATGGGTGAGCTGCCCCTGTCGCAGGGCGGAGAGGAGGTTGGTGCCATTATCAGAAACGACCATTCCTGGCTTAAGCTGGCGTGGCGTCAACCACCTCTCGGCCTGCCCCTGCAGAGCTGCCAGAACCTCTGGCCCAGTGTGGCTCCTGTCCCCCAAACACACCAGCGCAAGCACGGCATGGCATCTTTTTGCCTGCGTACTCGCGTAGCCCCTTGTACGCCTACGGAGCACCGCTGGTTCCGAGGACAGAGCACTCGAAGAGGACATGGAGGAAGAAGAAGAGGAGGGGGTGGAGGAGAGAGGTGTGTCACAACCAGTAGTAGCATTTTGGAGGCGTGGTGGCGGAACAACCTCCAACACTACTGCACCTTGTCCTGCATCCCTCCCAGCTGCCAATAGAGTGACCCAATGGGCCGTGAAAGAAAGATAACGTCCCTGTCCATGCCTGCTGGACCATGAGTCAGCGGTAATATGCACCTTACCGCTGACCGCCCTGTCCAGCGAGGCATGGACATTGCCTTCCACATGCCAGTAGAGAGACGGAATCGCCTTCCATGAGAAAAAGTGGCGTTTGGGAACCTGCCACTGAGGAACCGCACATTGAACAAACTCACGGAAGGGGGCCGAGTCTATCAACTGAAAAGGCAGCAGTTGAAGTGCTAGCAATTTAGCCAAGCTAGCATTCAACCGCTGGGCATGTGGATGGCTGGGAGTATACTTCTTTCGACGGTCCAGCAGCTGGGGCAGGGAAATTTGCCTGCTACAATCGGACGTCGGTGTACTGCAAGTACTTGGTTGTGACACACCTAATTCTACACCTTCAGTCCTCTCAGAGCAGCTTTCAGAGAGGACTGAAGATATAGTGGGGATGGAGATCCCAGCTGATGAGGAGCAAGGAGAGGTCCGCTTTGTTCTTTGGTGTGGGTCTTTTATGTGTGCTTGCCAACGAGCTGCATGGCAGGTCGACATATGTCTGCTCATGCTTGTGGTGCCCAAGCGGCTGATGTTTTGGCCACGCGAGATACGCTTGAGACAAATATTGCAAATAGCAGTGGTGCGATCTGATGCACTCGTCTCAAAAAAGGCCCACACCAAAGAACTTTTGTGATAACGTGCAGAGGCAGCGCCCTGCACAGGCGGAGCTCTGCGGTGTGGTACAGTTGCTGTGCTGGCCTCTAGCTGGCCTCCAGGGGGCATCCTGCCTCGTTGGACATGTGACGCTGCATCCTCCTCCTCCTCCTCCTCTCTCCCTTCAGGCACCCACGTGGAGTCAGTGACCTCATCATCCCCTCCCTCTTCACCACTAGAGCAAACCTGGCAGTAAGCTGCAGCTGGTGGAACACTACTGCCAGATTGCTGTCCTTCAGCATCCCCTCTCTCTGCGCGCACACTACTGACTTCCTCAAGCTGGGTATCATCATCCGAGCCTTCGAATCGTTGGGCATCCTCCTGGAGCATGTACCCAACACTGTGCTCAAACAGTTCGGGGGACTCCTCAGGAGGACATGGTGGGTCTAGGGAAGGGGTGGCTGATGATGCCATTGAGTACGCGTTGGCAGCTGCTCTGCCAGTACCCTGAGCCTGGGTGAGAGAGGATGAGGAGGATGAGGAGGGCTTGGTCATCCATTCTACCAAGCCTTCGGCATGATGCGGCTCCACATGTCCAGCTGCCGAAAACAAAGACAAGCGTATCCCATGGCCACGTGCTGATGACGATGCACGACCACGTCCACGGCCAGCACTGTTGTCTCTAGAAACAGAGCCTGCCTGCCCTGTGTTCTTGCCTCGGCACGCTCTGCCTCTCCTTGGCGGTCTTCCAGCCATTGTAGTCGGTAGTGTATATAGTATAAAAAATAGAACTCCTATGTGTGCTCACAACACACTGTAGGTCCTATGGGTGCTGACACTAACACACTATAGGTACTATGTGTGCTGCTGACAAGAAAATATAGGAGCTCTGTTTGCTGCCACTAACACACTAGAAGTCCTATGGGTGCTGCTGAGAAGAAAATATAGGAGCTCTGTTTGCTGCCACTAACACACTAGAAGTCCTATGGGTGCTGCTGAGAAGAAAATATAGGAGCTCTGTTTGCTGCCACTAACACACTAGAAGTCCTATGGGTGCTGCTGAGAAGAAAATATAGGAGCTCTGTTTGCTGCCACTAACACACTAGAAGTCCTATGGGTGCTGCTGAGAAGAAAATATAGGAGCTCTGTTTGCTGCCACTAACACACTAGAAGTCCTATGGGTGCTGCTGAGAAGAAAATATAGGAGCTCTGTTTGCTGCCACTAACACACTAGAAGTCCTATGGGTGCTGCTGAGAAGAAAATATAGGAGCTCTGTTTGCTGCCACTAACACACTAGAAGTCCTATGGGTGCTGCTGAGAAGAAAATATAGGAGCTCTGTGTTATGCCACTAACACACTAGAAGTCCTATGGGTGCTTCTGAGATGAAAATATAGGAACTCTGTGTGATGCCACTAACACACTAGAAGTCCTATGGGTGCTGCTGAGAAGAAAATATAGGAGCTCTGTGTGATGCCACTAACACACTAGAAGTCCTATGGGTGCTTCTGAGATGAAAATATAGGAACTCTGTGTGATGCCACTAACACATTAGAAGTCCTATGGGTGCTGCTAAGAAGAAAATATAGGAGCTCTGTTTGCTGCCACTAACACACTAGAAGTCCTATGGGTGCTTCTGAGAAGAAAATATAGGAGCTCTGTTTGCTGCCACTAACACACTAGAAGTCCTATGGGTGCTTCTGAGATGAAAATATAGGAACTCTGTGTGATGCCACTAACACATTAGAAGTCCTATGGGTGCTGCTGAGAAGAAAATATAGGAGCTCTGTTTGCTGCCACTAACACACTAGAAGTCCTATGGGTGCTTCTGAGATGAAAATATAGGAGCTCTGTTTGCTGCCACTAACACACTAGAAGTCCTATGGGTGCTGCTGAGAAGAAAATATAGGAACTCTGTGTGATGCCACTAACACATTAGAAGTCCTATGGGTGCTGCTAAGAAGAAAATATAGGAGCTCTGTTTGCTGCCACTAACACACTAGAAGTCCTATGGGTGCTTCTGAGATGAAAATATAGGAGCTCTGTGTGATGCCACTAACACACTAGAAGTCCTATGGGTGCTTCTGAGATGAAAATATAGGAACTCTGTGTGATGCCACTAACACATTAGAAGTCCTATGGGTGCTGCTAAGAAGAAAATATAGGAGCTCTGTTTGCTGCCACTAACACACTAGAAGTCCTATGGGTGCTTCTGAGATGAAAATATAGGAGCTCTGTGTGATGCCACTAACACACTAGAAGTCCTATGGGTGCTTCTGAGATGAAAATATAGGAACTCTGTGTGATGCCACTAACACATTAGAAGTCCTATGGGTGCTGCTGAGAAGAAAATATAGGAGCTCTGTTTGCTGCCACTAACACACTAGAAGTCCTATGGGTGCTTCTGAGATGAAAATATAGGAACTCTGTGTGATGCCACTAACACATTAGAAGTCCTATGGGTGCTGCTGAGAAGAAAATATAGGAGCTCTGTTTGCTGCCACTAACACACTAGAAGTCCTATGGGTGCTGCTGAGAAGAAAATATAGGAGCTCTGTTTGCTGCCACTAACACACTAGAAGTCCTATGGGTGCTGCTGAGAAGAAAATATAGGAACTCTGTGTGATGCCACTAACACACTAGAAGTCCTATGGGTGCTGCTGAGAAGAAAATATAGGAGCTCTGTTTGCTGCCACTAACACACTAGAAGTCCTATGGGTGCTGCTGAGAAGAAAATATAGGAGCTCTGTTTGCTGCCACTAACACACTAGAAGTCCTATGGGTGCTTCTGAGATGAAAATATAGGAGCTCTGTGTGATGCCACTAACACACTAGAAGTCCTATGGGTGCTTCTGAGATGAAAATATAGGAGCTCTGTGTGATGCCACTAACACACTAGAAGTCCTATGGGTGCTGCTGAGAAGAAAATATAGGAGCTCTGTGTGATGCCACTAACACACTAGAAGTCCTATGGGTGCTGCTGAGAAGAAAATATAGGAGCTCTGTGTGATGCCACTAACACACTAGAAGTCCTATGGGTGCTGCTGAGAAGAAAATATAGGAGCTCTGTGTGATGCCACTAACACACTAGAAGTCCTATGGGTGCTGCTGAGAAGAAAATATAGGAGCTCTGTTTGCTGCCACTAACACACTAGAAGTCCTATGGGTGCTGCTGAGAAGAAAATATAGGAGCTCTGTGTGATGCCACTAACACACTAGAAGTCCTATGGGTGCTGCTGAGAAGAAAATATAGGAGCTCTGTTTGCTGCCACTAACACACTAGAAGTCCTATGGGTGCTGCTGAGATGAAAATATAGGAACTCTGTTTGCTGCCACTAACACATTAGAAGTCCTATGGGTGCTGCTGAGAAGAAAATATAGGAGCTCTGTGTGATGCCACTAACACACTAGAAGTCCTATGGGTGCTGCTGAGAAGAAAATATAGGAGCTCTGTGTGATGCCACTAACACACTAGAAGTCCTATGGGTGCTGCTGAGGAGAAAATATAGGAGCTCTGTTTGCTGCCACTAACACACTAGAAGTCCTATGGGTGCTGCTGAGAAGAAAATATAGGAGCTCTGTGTGATGCCACTAACACACTAGAAGTCCTATGGGTGCTGCTGAGAAGAAAATATAGGAGCTCTGTGTGATGCCACTAACACACTAGAAGTCCTATGGGTGCTGCTGAGAAGAAAATATAGGAGCTCTGTTTGCTGCCACTAACACACTAGAAGTCCTATGGGTGCTGTTGGGGTGCAATGCTGTGCTAACAGCACTGCGGTTGGTACTACTGCAATACTGTACTAACAGTAAGCACGCACCAGACTAATCCCCAGCAGCAGCTAATAACACACTAACTGTGCAATCAGCAGCAATGAACGATCAATGATTTTGGTAGCAATGGTTTAGCAAAGAAATAGCCAATGGTTTAGCAAAGAAGAGCAAATCTTTCAGTATCAAGCAAAGACAGAATCAGCAGACTAATCTCTCCTAAAGCCGGAACTCATGTGACCGGGGCCGATGGCGTGGCGGCCTTTTAAATGGTGGGGCGTGTACTAAAGCCCCTGAGCTGTAATTGGCTACAGGCGTCCTGCCTGTAGCCAATTATTGCTCTCCGAGTTTCGGGCGCTGTGATTGGCCAAGCATGCGGGGTCACAGTGCATGCTTGGCCAATCATCAGCCAGCAATGCTCTGCGCCGGCCGCGCCGGCCGCAATGCAATGCGGGGCCGCTCGCATCACACGAATGTGATGCGAACGGCCCAAATAGTTCTGGGCTCGACGAGCGAGCGAACGCCCGGTGCTCGATTCGAACATGGGTTCGAATCGAGCACCGGGCCCATCCCTACTTCTGACATACTCGGAAAGTTTCTCCTCCGGTTTTTGGAAAGTGTGTTCAAACTGGTAGACCGTCTCTGTCACCTTGTCTAATTGACCAAACTCTTCCTGCAGCATAGCTAGACAATCCTGCGCCATGCACCCTGCATTCCCAAACCGGAAACTTTTCACTGCTTCTGCTGCTGCACCTTTAAGGCTTTCTAACACTCGCTGCCTCTTCTGTGCCTCCGGCACCTCCCATGCCTCCACCGCCTGTAATGCCTGCTCCACCCAGGTATCAAAATCTTCTTCCCCTGCCGGGACAGGGAGCTTCCCTGAGAATATTTTTAGTCTCCGGTAGCTAGTTTCCACATGCACCGTACTTGTCTTCTGACATTTGGCTAGCAAATCCCCTATTGCATTTATCAGTTCTGGTGATATAGCAGTGGCCGGTGCAGGTGCCACCGGGGGTGTCGCCCTGTCTTCTCTTTCAGGTGGAGTTCGGGCCGCAGCCTGTGGCGATCCCGTAGGGGATGGTTCCCGTTCTACAGTTATTGCGTGCGCCAGCCTAAATGTTCTGTTGTCTGGCGTCCGCAGACACTTGTGCTTACAAGCCTCTGGCATCCCGTCCCAATATTCCACTAATGTGTATTGATATGAGATGTTTGGGTCTGTCTTCATGTCTATCACCCACGGTGTGTGATCTGGGGACACTGAACTCATCAGTTCCTCTACTGTCTCACTTGACCATTTCTCGCCAGGAAGGCTAATGGCTATCGACTGTTTTGGCTCTGTATTAGCGGCTTTGCACCACTCTTCTACCGCTCTTGGATCCATGGGGTCCATGCCGGCACTTCTGGCGTTCGCTTGCTGCATCAGGATCCCGGACGAGAACCCCCACGTGTAGCGATACCTCCAACTAAGGAGGCCGCAGAATTAGATTTGGGCCCTGAGTGCAGCTCCGCCAACCCCCGGCAATAGGCTCTACCCCCTTCTGGCACAGCTAGTACTAACAATCAATGATATGTCCTATGCAATAGAATAACTAAGCAAGGACACAGTAATGAATTGTAATAGGTAAAGTGTTTTACTCATTTTTCTCAATATGGATAAAGGGGTAACAGTAATCACAGTTCAAGATAATCACTCCTAAGGGCAGCGTCCTGCCACTCTAACACACTATATAGTAACACACGCTACAGGTGCGCCATACGGGCGACCGTTAACTAAGTGCCCTATGGCGCAGTAATCAAACACGCTAGAATCCCCACCAGGCCTGGTTCTAATATTTAGCTTAGTCCTTCTTTCTTCACCGGCAGGTCTGTAATGGTGGTGCACTTTAAACAGAGTATAACTTTGTAATCCAAGGGGTATGAAAATAACTTGTAGGCCACGGCAGTCTATAGGCCTATATACAGTAACAGTATCTTAGCTGAGCTTACGCCCTCTCACCCGCCGGACTACGGATCCAGTCCGGGAAACCTCCACCAGCCGTGTCACACACACTCGATCTCTCCAACGATCAGGCCCCCGATCCGACAAGGCTGTAGCTCACAAAGTCAGATGCCACCCAGGCTAGCAGAGGGGAGGGTGGAAGGCTCTTTGGTGCAGAGCAAGGCCTCAGGCTTCAGGCCTTGCACTCCGACACATCCGCACAGGAGGATCCGTCTGTGAAGTCTCGTGTCCCCAAAGAGGCCGAGCCCGGCCTCGCCTCCTCCTTTTATAACCCCTCCCATGAGTCTCTGCGGTGGAACATCTAAAGAATGGGGTTATGGGTAATGTAGTTTCTTCCCAATATAGGGGAATACCCCGCTACATAGGTATCTGCGGAAAAGCATGCAAGATAAGAAGTGAGTTATAATTATAATAACAGATATGTTTTGATTAAAATGGTATATTTCTTGATAAGACAGAAAAGCAATTTATTTGGTACAAAGTGATATTTGTGCAACTAACCTTGCCACAATGCCTGAGGTAAACTATTATAGAGGTAATACTGAGAATTTCATTTCTGGGTGATTAGCAGATTAAATATTAACCAAGGGTGGTTTCTAAAATATAACTTCAAGCCCAATTGAATCTTCAGATTAAATCTGCATTCCAGGTATACATTCCAGGTATATCAAAGCAAAAGGTGTGCAACGTCTTATGGTTGGTTTTCCTAAAGTGGACCTGAATCCAAAAAGTAAAAATGTGCTGTCTTATAAAGAACATCTACAAATGTTAAAGAAGAATTCCAGGTATGGATTATTTTATGCATGGTTACATTGGACCAGTTGTACCAATGTACTTATGCATTAACCATAACTGTGGGATCCCTCTAGAAGCTGGAAATCACTGTAGTAGACACCGCTACTCCAGTGATCTCCACTAGCATTCGAATCCCATGCAGAGCGGCTCCCCTGCTGCATTCTGAACACAGGAAGTCTGGCATATGCATAGTTACATTGGCCTAAGCTGGCCCAATGTAACTATACAATATATAAAATACTGTATATACCTAGAATTCTTCTCCAATTGTGCCTAAGCTGTACCTTGAAAAATATACCTGTTGCCTTAAATTTCTTCTGAAGAGTGGTGCACTATTGTGAATTGAGCCTCAGCTGTATATCTGCAGTGTGAGATCATCTCCGTCTCTCCTGCCTTTGACTGTTACACTGTCTCACCAGATTTGGAGTAAGATTTAATGGTGTCATTACTGTGCTTGTAGTGTGGACGTCACATGAACCAACTTCTGCAGAAGAGACATTTGGTTCACTTGCATAATTCAGTTCAGGGTTAGAAATTGTTCCACCAAACTCAGGGCTCCAAGGCTATCCAAATTTGTCTTCCAAACTCAGGGCTCCAAGACTATCCAAAATTGTCTTCCAAACTCAAGGCTTCAAGGCTATCCAACATTGTCCTCCAAACTCAGAGCTCCAGAACTATCCAAAAACATTTACCAAACTTGGGGCTCCAGGGCTCTGGACTTCTGATCCCTGGAGGGAGCTCAAACCCCAAGGTCAAACTGTGGCTTCCCAATTATTTTCCATGTCCCAAACCAGGGAAAAAAATATTTAATATACTGTTGGCCAACACAACGGGCACTAAAATAGTGTCCCACGCCCTCATCCTAGATAAGGAGCTTCAAGCATGACAAAATCAGAACTAGTCTACACCATCATTCAGTACCCACTCCATAACTATCAATCCTGTTGTTTCCCAGATTCTTCCATCATGTAAAGAATGTCTAGGCCAGAAACCATTTAAACATTGTGCTCTTTACTTTGCAGCACATCCTTCTTCCACAGAGATTTCTACATGGTGCATGGTACAGATACTCCCCGTTTAACAACTTACCCGTTTAACGACTCCTCGGACTTATGACTGGCTCTCCCCACTCTAATGTTGCATATATATGTAGCACTTACCCCCATTTAAGGGACCGGCTGGTTTTGTTTTGGGTCTGCGGCAATTAACTCTCTCGAGTGGATCCCTTAGCTCCGTTGTCTAGGCAAAAATCCTTGGAATAAGGCCAATGTCCACACATGAGTAAAACCTAATCAGCAAGGCTTTATTCCTCTTTTCCTTTGAATCAACTTGAAGAGAGAGAGAGAGAGAGAGAGTAAGAAGTTGAGAGAAGTAAGGGAAGGTTCAGGCACGCAACACTTAAGGTTCAGTATCAATACTCGTCGCCACTGAAGCCTGAGTGGGCTTTGCTTACCCGGATAGTCCCAAAGAGAGCTGTCCTAGCAGCCGGGATGGAGCACGGATGTCAGAGACAATGAATCCCTCTTTGGCGAGTTTCCAGGTCTCTTCCCGAGATAGCAGTACCGTCGCTAATCTCCTGGGACTGATCCTCCCCTGGACTCCTTTCCTAAAGTTGGGCCCCCTACAAGCGGGCAGCCTAGGATCCTTCTCTAAAGTGTAGGCCCATGTCAGCGGAGCTGGGCCCACGATGCAGCAACAGGACCTTGGACTAAAGGTGTCCGAGGCCTAAACACACTCGCGCACCTCGTGCCATGCGGGCCACGAGGCACACTCACTGGACCAGAGGTCCCCCCTTGCGTCTTGGGGTCCCCCTGGAATCGCCTCACGCCTGATGGTTTCTGCCCCTTATATACCCTCTCCCAGCATGCACAGCGGGTAGACCATGCCCCCTGCACAGCTGCCAAGAGGGAACATCAAAGGTGCTGTTATACCCCCCGTAGGTTAACCTATGCCGGCGGTGACAGTGCCACTTACAGGCATCGGAGAACACTACTGCCAGGCAGTATCACACCCAGAGCAGAAGCAATATTAAATCATTAATTGGTCCAAGCCCAACTACCGGCTCAGACTACCCCTAAATTTCCACATAGCGCCCCCAAATATTGGGGGGGGGGCTACATATACATCATTGTATTGTACAGTACAGAATTTTCGTTTTTGTTCTGTACTTATGCAAATTAAAAACAATGTTTTTGAGCTGGAGTTTAGTTATTAGACCTTTTTATCACAATACAGTACAGTACAGTAGTTAAGAATGCTAAAAATATTGATTTCTTGTGATTCCTCGTTTAACGATCAATTTGTTTAATGACCTGGTTGCTGGAACGGAACCCGGTCGTTAAGTGAGGAGTACATGTAGTTACCAGGAGAGTCTTAGTGCCCACATTTGGCATCCAAAAAAAGTCCTTTGTCTCTGGCAAGCAACAAGAGTGTCTACTTCTTCAAATCTCCAAAAGGGAGGAGCCCCAAAAGGGGAAAGTGTTCATCTACATGTAGCTTACATATTGGCACAGATGGTCTTTACCCATAAAGGAAGAACAGAACCTTCCTTCCTTACAAGAAGCTTACTTTACTCCATCATCACCCAAACACTTTTCATTAGGGCCTTTAATACCACTAAAAAAACTGGAATGATAGGCATACCAGACTCCCTAGTAAGATACTGAAAGAGCCCTGCTACAATCTCACTGTTTTCCTTGCAGGAGAGGAAGTTGTAACTGAGGACCTGCAATGCAAGGATCTCCCTGCTTCTGCTTTATCTGTTCAGTGAATCTGTGATTCCTCCACCTCTCCTGTTGCTTCTTAATCATTACCCCCACCAGTCATCAAATCTTCAGATATCATGGTGAATTTCTGACACAGGGAAGAAAAGTCCTGTCCTTATCAAGATGGTACACAAAGAGATACAGTGCACAACAAAGAATGGTAAATCAGTAATGACAAAAGATCAGCTGCAGGTTGACTACAGGCAATGCTGGTGATTCATGCTTTGCCATTTGCTTTTTTTTTTTTATATGTTTATCATGACAGAACCTGTTAATTTTCCACCTGCATACCCCCAAACTGCAACAGATGTCGCAAAACTACCTCAGAATTAAGACAAAATCCCATGGAGCCAGGCAGTGTTCTGAATTCCAGCGCAGGAGCACTTTTTTCAGCACTCGGCTCCTGCTCTGTGCAAACGGTGGGTAGAGTGATCTCTTGCCAGCATAGACCTACATAGCAACAGCATGGGAAACTGACTACTACAAGGTAAGTGCCTACTAAGCACCAATGTACCCCTCCAGCCTAGAACAACCATCAGTGTACCCCATCAGCCCCAATGACCAACAAAGTATCTCTCTGACCTCCACTGACCAGTGACCACCAATGTTCCCATCAGCCTCCACTGACCACCACTGTACCCCTCTGGCCCCTATTGACGTCCACTGTAACCCTACGGCACCCACTGACCCGGACATTACCCTTCTGCCCTCCCACTAACATTCACTGTACCCCTCCGGCCACCACTGACCCCCATGGTATCCTTCTGTTCTTTGTAAGGGGATAAAAAAGGGAATATGCATGAATTGCAGAGATGTACTGAATATTTTTTTTCTTGCCCTGGTATACACTTTAAGAGAAAATATTAAGGCAAAATCTAAAAGTTAAATGAATCTGTGTTTTACAGCTCTGTTTGGCTTTGGGGGATAGTGTCCCTTTAAGGATACTTTCTAGTAGGTATTCCGAAACACAGACACTTTGACCGAAGTGTTTTGATTGGAACGTGTGGTTAATTGAATGCGGATTAGTTGATGGATTAGTCATGTTGGTTTTGTAATGCGGTTTATTGACGTAGCCATTATATGCTGTGTTTAATGAGCTTGGCTTAGTGCTTGGTGAAGTGTAACAGGGTGACCACGCACCGGTGTGTAGAAAGGAATGGCGTCTCCATTGTTTTGATAAGTAAAGAGCTCTGTGTGCTGGACGTGTAATGGGGATTCGAAGTGCCAGTGGACAGGTCAGGACAAGTCGTCTTCCACTTGTATCTCCTCTTTGCCAATTCTCCAGTGAATGGACCTTTTAACAGTGTGATATTTCCAGTGCTATATTGAGGATAACTGTAGAGTCTGGCCTTCCCAAAGTCCAGTTCCAGCCAAACCTTTAAGTACACAACTTAAACATACACAAAGGAACCGGGAAATTATTTTGAGTAGTGAATCATGTATGAATAATTTGACAAAACAGGCATTCGGTCTACTTTGGGCTGATCTGGCTATGTTGGATAATTCAACATTGACTGGCAAATGGTAGGTGAATAGACCTACCCTTGTAAAGTGGTCCATTGGAGAAGGGTATTGAACTTTTACTGGTTAGCAAAGAGTACATTGGATTATAGGTTCGAACTCCATGCCTACCAATTAATTCCTTATCCCAATAAGAATGTCCTATACCAGCCTTTCCCAACATTTTAACAAAGAGAAACCCTTACAATAATTTTCAGGTCTCAGGGAACCCCTGCTAAACCCAATTAATTGAAGGATCAGTGGGAAAAATGTCCCCTTCTTCAGTGGTGGTCCGAATGCCGAATGCCACTGTTAAAGACACAAGAAAAGATCATTGGGTTCATGCAGCTGGATCTATCAAGTGGTGTTTGCCTTGGGAATATCCAGGCACCATCAAATGGAAGGTCAATCAGCCACAGCTCAAGGAAGCTCTAACAACCTCTGGAGGAACCCAATTCTTCATGGAACCCTGGTTGAGAATGACTGTTCTATATTATGGCATATTTTTCCCAGTTCCTAGTTAGTCATGAGAGAACCAGACTGCGTAAAGCTGGCCATACATGGAGTGGATTTTGGCTGGTTATTAAAGAAATTGTCAAAATTTGAGCCATGGGTGGCCCTTTCCGGATCCTCTTGCCAGATGTCATTGGATCTGAACATCGAAGGAGCTGGGTAGAAAATTCACTCAGATGCAGCCCCTGGTTGGTAGGTCAGAATCAATAGCCAGTAGGAGAGATTTGTCCACCCACACTGTTTAGCCTTTATGTGGTAATTGCGTAATTTCTTACACTGTATGGCCAGCTTAAGACTTCCCTTTCCCTGGTCAAAGACTCAGGCTGTTTTTGGGTGAGAGGGGTTCCAAGTCACTTAAGAAATATCCTGCCAAAGGTTTTCCAGCTTTGGAACTACAAGGCTTCTTGCAGTTGGATATTCTTGCGTTAGCTAAAGCAGGAGCCTTCCATGAAGCACCCTTGTGAATTGCCAAAACCAACTAACCTGGATCCTCTTACATGTAAGGTCAGCCCATCACCCATATAGAGGAACCTAACCTCCCACACAGTCATTAACGTTAGCTCCTGCATAACTGGAGAAAGGAGACTGTACTGACTGGCAAACCAATTGCTCTTCTGAAGGCATGGCCTTTGCCCACATTCAATGCACCCAACCTTTTGTGGGGGCTGAAAATAGAAAGTGTCCCAATACAACTGGATTTGTGTCATAGTTCTGACAAAACCATAAATCTTAGAAATATCCATGGACATAAACTGGGTGTCATGGAAATTTGTTTGTTCCTTCCTTCCTTCTTTCCCCTCTCCCATTTACTTTCCCTTTCCCTCCTACCTTTTTTTATCCCACACGTTCCTTCCCTTTATTATGTAGCGATACCCCCGAAGGAGCTGCTGGATTAATTTTGGGTCCTGCCGTTACCCCACATTTTACCGTCCCAAAACTTAAGAGTCTATGTTAAGTAGTTTTGAAATTTGTGATTGCCAGTTAGTTCAGTGTTTTTCTCAATTGCTTTATTAAACAACTTCAGGTAGAAGGATCGAGGGTTAGGGGAAGTTCAGGTACCTTGGTTTTGCAGATCACTAATGCGGTTCTTGAATCCAGATGACAACAGCTTTCTGTCTCTGGATCTTGCGACAACCGGATAGGCCTCACACACCGACCTAGCAGCCGGTATGAAGCATGGACAAAGTCTCTGCCACAGACTTGAGCAATAAGTGTAAACTCCTGGATAATCCTCTGCCACAGGATTGTTTAGCCAGTAGTCCGTTAGTTAGGTCAGCTGCACAGTACCTGAACCTTTAAGCCATCGGGCAGTACTGTGAGGTAGGTTAACTTGAGTGCATCCTCCAAACTAGTCACCAGGCCCTTCCTGAGATAACAGCCTTCAGCTCGGTCCTCTCCAGTAAGGTCCTCCCCTGGAATCTTCTCAGTTTGAGTGGCTTCTTCCCGCAGGCAAGACAGCACAGGACCACCTTTAGCTAAGTAGGCCCCAGACAGGCTTTTGGGCCTACTTGCAGCAACACAGCGGCATAGCCTCAGGACTGGAGGGCCATAAGGCAAGAAGGACCCCGAAGCACATGGCACTGCCCCCCCAAATATCCTTCCCCAGCATGCCCAGCTACAAAGAAGCTCCTGATTGGGCTGTTTTCTGTGGAAAGAATATCCAATACACTTTAGCTCGGTGCATCTCCCACACTGACCTGTGACAACAGCGACACCCACTGGCCACAGCGGGAAATGCACACAACACAGCCAAAGCTGGAACAGAACCCAACACATTTACATAATCACTCTGAGCTATTAACAGCTCAGATACCCCTAAATTTACACATAGCGCCTATTTAAAAGTAACAGGGTGCTACAATTACAATTGGAGTTGTATCATAGTTCTAACAAAACCATTATTCTGAGAAACATTCATGGACATGAAAAAAAAACAAAAAAAAAAGTTCCTCCCTTCCACTTTCTTTTTCCCTTCTCTCCTTTCTTCTTTCCATAGTTACATAGTTGGTGAGGCGGAAAAAGGACACCAGTCCATCCAGTTCAACCTTTGATGTGTGTGTATCTGTTCATGTCAACAGTACCTCGTATACCCCTGTATGTTGTGGTCGTTAAGGAGCCCATCTAATAGTTTTTTAAAACAATCGGCACTCCCTGTTGATACTACTGCTTGTGGAAGAGAATTTCACATCCTTACCGCTCTGACAGTAAAGAACCCTCTACGCATGTAGCAGTGCCCCTGTAGGAGCCACTGAGTGTTGTGGCCCACCTGTCACCCTGCCCAGCCCGGCATTCACTTCTCAGTCACCTTAAGACAATGAACCGTCCATGTGCTTGTTTTTGTTTATTTTATTAAGGGAATTTAACTTGGATGGGTTGAAGGAAATATGGGATGCCTGGTGAATTGTATAGCAATCAATTGGCGGACTGTATATCAATCAATTGGGACAACTATGTACACTTCTCTGTACAAGTTACTACTTCAGTCTCCTCCAGCACTTTCCTTGCTTGCAGACTATTCCTCTTCCTTCCTCCTACACAACTCTTAATCCTCAGGACCAGCAAGCACATGTAAGGTTAGGCCTGACACTGGCTCAGCCAGGCCTTAGCAACTGCCCTTTGCAGGGCCCCTATAGTGTAGCAGAAGTAGAAAGTCTTGTGCTAACTGTCTTACTGATGGACTACTGCACCCAGTCAGCCCTCTTCAGGCCCTGCCAGCCCTCATGGCCGCAGCTGCCAAACTAAACTGCCCATGACATTGCAGTCCTCACTACTGGCTCTGCACCCATCTCTGACTGTTTCCTTCTCAGGCATGCCTCCCCAGTCCTCCTGACTGCACATGTCACTTACCAGCCCTCCTGGCTGCAACCGGTGGTTCCCTCCTGAAGACTTGCCCGGTAGTACTAGCTCTTGCTGTCCTACCTTGCTCCTCCTGTGCCTCCTGTCCAGAACCTTCATGCTTACTTGAACAGCTCCGTCCTGCACCTGAGCCCCAGGCCCAAGGTCAGCCCCCCCCCCCGCCCTCTGCCAATCCAAGTTGGGGATTGGTCAGGGCTCCTTAGAACACCCCAGGCAGCTCTACCTCACCAGTCTTCCTCTCCTTCTAGAATCCTCTAGAAGAAATAGAGAGGTCTCAGTGAGGCTGCCTGTGAGTCACCAGCTGCTAACTTTGAGCCACTCCCAGCCCACACAAACCCAAACAAACAGGCCTGGCTGCTAGCCAGGCTTGCCTAAATTTCCCTACACTCACCAAAAATCCTAATCTAGCACCTACCTATGTAGAGGGTGCTAGATTAAACCGCTTCTCTTCCAATTTTAGTGAATGACCACTTGTCTTTTAGAATTTCCTTTCACTGAAATAGTCTTTCCCCATAGCGGAGATACTCTAGTTTCTTTATTAGCTTTGTTACCCTTCTCTGGACTCTCTCCAGTTCCAGCACATCCTTCCTTAGGACTGGTGCCCAGAACTGGAAGGCATACTCCAGGTGCGGCCAGACCAGAGTCTTGTAGAGTCGGATAATTATTAGGCTTGTGCAATTCGTTTCGTAACGAATCGAAATTCGGACGAATTTAGCAACTTTCGGATGTTCGGAAGCATTCGAATTTCCGAACAAAGCAATTACGAATTAAACCGAATCCGAAATAAATTGTATCGCAAATAGCGAATGCCTGAATGCCTTTGGCATAATTCGTTACGAAAAAAGTTACGAATGTACGAATCCATTCGAAGCACAATAACAATCTGCTCTGCTCTCTGCTCCTCCCTCACCGTGCTGAACTCCCTCTCAAAATGGTGTACAGGGGCGGAGGCTATAGCCGCATGTCAAAAACGAAAGTAAAATACGAGATTTCAAATCTTTACAAATAACCGCTATGTATTTAGAAAAGTACAAATCCATTCAAAGCACGTTAGGCATAATAGGCAGCGTCGTTGTGAGAGAGACACGGAAAATTATGAATCAACAAACCAAAAAAAAGTTACAAAAGTAGGAGTTGTGTTCAGAATCAATGAAAAACAATGTACTCTACCGAAAGTACGAATTATAAATCAACTAAAAATAAGGCTTACATTAATACAAATCATTCCGATTCAGCGAAAAATGTCGCTTGCGAAAATACGAATTAGTCCGAACACAAAAAATCCAGTTTAGCAAAATTACGAATGATAACGAATCAACAGGACCGAAAAGAAACTAAACAAATTTTTCCGTTGTGCACAAGTCTAATGCCCCATACACACGATCATTTTTCATGCCGTTAAAAATGCCATTAAAAAAAATGGCCATTAAAACCAATCGTGTGTATGCTCCAGAGCATTTTTAACGACGTGAAAAACGGGCATTAAAAATTTCGAACATGCTCTCTTTTTTCACGTCGTTTTTCATGTCGTTTTTTTTAACGACGTGAAAAACGATAGTGTGTATGCTTTAACGACGTGAAAAAAATGCGCATGCTCGGAATCAAGTATGAGACGGGAGCGCTCGTTCTGGTAAAACTAGCGTTCGTAATGGAGATAGCACATTCGTCACGCTGTAACGGACTGAAAAGCACAAGACTGAAAAGAGCGAATCGTCTCTCAACAAACTTTACTAACATGAAGGGTGGCGCCATTCGAACTGAACTTCCCCTTTATAGTGCCGTCGTACGTGTTGTACGTCACCGCGCTTTTCTTGAACATTTTTTAAAATGATGGTGTGTACGCAAGACAGGCTTGAGAGGAAACAAGAAAAAAAATGACAAGAAAAACGTCAGTTTTAACCACTTAAGCCCCGGACCATTTCGGGCCATTAGGACCAAGCCTGTTTTTGGGATTCGGCACTGCGCTGCTTTAACTGTAAATTGTGCGGACATGCAATGTTGTACCCAAATGAAATTTGCGTCCTTTTCTTCCCACAAATAGAGCTTTCTTTTAATGGTATTTGATTGCCTCTGCGATTTTTTTTTTTTGCGATATAAACAGAAAAAGACCGAAAATTTTGAAAAAAAATGATATTTTCTACTTTTTGTTATAAGAAAAATCGAATAAACTCAATTTTAGTCATACATTTAGGCCAAAATGTATTCAGCCACATGTCTTTAGTAAAAAAAATGTCAATAAGCGTATATTTATTGGTTTGCGCAAAAGTTATAGCGTTTACAAACTAGGGTACATTTTCTGAAATTTACACAGCTTTAAATTTATGACTGCCTATCTCATTTCTTGAGGTGCTAAAATGGCAGGGCAGTACAAAACCCCCCCAAATGACCCCATTTTGGAAAGTAGACACCCCAAGGAAATTGCTGAGAGGCATGTTGAGCCCATTGAATATTTTTTTTTTTCGTCCCAAGTGATTGAATAATGACAAAAAAAAAAAAATTACAAAAAGTTGTCACTAAATGATATATTGCTCACACATGCCATGGTTATATGTGGAATTGCACCCCAAAATACATTCTGCTGCTTCTCCTGAGTACGGGGATACCACATGTGTGGGACTTTTTAGGAGCCTAGCCACGTACGGGACCCCGGAAACCAAGCACCGCCTTCAGGATTTCTAAGGGCGCAAATTTTTGATTTCACTCCTCACTACCTATCACAGTTTCGAAGGCCATAAAATGCCAAAATAGCACAACCCCCCCCCCCAAATGACCCCATTTTGGAAAGTAGACACCCCAAGCTATTTACTGAGAGGCATGTTCAGTCCATGGAATATTTTATATTTTGCCACAAGTTGCGGGAATATGACAAACTTTTTTTTTTTTTCACAAAGTTGTCACTAAATGATATATTGCTCACACATGCCATGGGCATATGTGAAATTACACCCCAAAATACATTCTGCTGCTTCTCCTGAGTACGGGGATACCACATGTGTGGGACTTTTTGGGAGCCTAGCCGCGTACGGGACCCCAAAAACCAAGCACCGCCTTCAAGGTTTCTAAGGGCATAAATTTTTGATTTCACTCCTCACTACCTATCACAGTTTTGAAGGCCATAAAATGCCAAGATGGCACAAACCCCCCCCAAATGACCCCATTTTGGAAAGTAGACACCCCAAGCTATTTGCTGAGAGGCATGTTGACCCCATTGAATATTTTTTTTTTTTGTCCCAAATGATTGAATAATGACAAAAAGAAAAAAAAAATGTACAAAAAGTTGTCACTAAATGATATATTGCTCACACATGCCATGGTTATATGTGGAATTGCACCCCAAAATACATTCTGCTGCTTCTCCTGAGTACGGGGATACCACATGTGTGGGACTTTTTAGGAGCCTAGCCACGTACGGGACCCCGGAAACCAAGCACCGCCTTCAGGATTTCTAAGGGCGCAAATTTTTGATTTCACTCCTCACTACCTATCACAGTTTCGAAGGCCATAAAATGCCAAAATAGCACAACCCCCCCCCCCCCAAATGACCCCATTTTGGAAAGTAGACACCCCAAGCTATTTACTGAGAGGCATGTTCAGTCCATGGAATATTTTATATTTTGCCACAAGTTGCGGGAATATGACAAACTTTTTTTTTTTTTCACAAAGTTGTCACTAAATGATATATTGCTCACACATGCCATGGGCATATGTGAAATTACACCCCAAAATACATTCTGCTGCTTCTCCTGAGTACGGGGATACCACATGTGTGGGACTTTTTGGGAGCCTAGCCGCGTACAGGGCCCCAAAAACCAAGCACCGCCTTCAGGATTTCTAAGGGCGTAAATTTTTGATTTCACTCCTCACTACCTATCACAGTTTTGAAGGCCATAAAATGCCAAAATAGCCCAAAACCCCCCCAAATTACCCCATTTTGGAAAGTAGACACCCCAAGCTATTTGCTGAGAGGCATGTTGAGTCCATGGAATATTTTATATTTTGCCACAGGTTGCGGGAATATGACAAACTGTTTTTTTTTGCACAAAGTTGTCACTAAATGATATATTGCTCACACATGCCATGGGCATATGTGAAATTACACCCCAAAATACATTCTGCTGCTTCTCCTGAGTACGGGGATACCACATGTGTGGGACTTTTTGGGAGCCTAGCCGCGTACGGGACCCCAAAAACCAAGCACCGCCTTCAAGGTTTCTAAGGGCATAAATTTTTGATTTCACTCCTCACTACCTATCACAGTTTTGAAGGCCATAAAATGTCAAAATAGCCCAAAACCCCCACAAATGACCCCATTTTGGAAAGTAGACACCCCAAGCTATTTGCTGAGAGGCATGGTGAGTATTTTACAGCTCTCATTTGTTTTTGAAAATTAAGAAAGACATTTTTTTTTCTTTTTTTTTTTCTTTTTTTACATTTTCAAAACTTTGTGACAAAAAGCGAGATCTGCAAAATACTCAACATACCTCTCAGCAAATAGCTTGGGGTGTCTACTTTCCAAAATGGGGTCATTTGGGGGGGTTTTGTGCCATCTGGGCATTCCATGGCCTCCGAAACTGTGATAGGCAGTGAGGAGTGAAATCAAAAATTTACACCCATAGAAATCCTGAAGGCGGTGCTTGGTTTTTGGGGTCCCGTACGCGACTAGGCTCCCAAAATGTCTCACACATGTGGTATCCCCGTACTCAGGAGAAGCAACAGAATGTATTTTGGGGTGTAATTCCACATATGCCCATGGCATGTTTGAGCAATATATAATTTAGTGACAACTTTTTGTACATTTTTTTTTTTTGGTCATTATTCAATCACTTGGGACAAAAAAAAAAAATATTCAATGGGCTCAACATGCCTCTCAGCAAATAGCTTGAGGTGTCTACTTTACAAAATGGGGTCATTTGGGGGGGTTTTGAACTGTCCTGGCATTTTATGCACAACATTAGGAAGCTTATGTCACACATCATCCACTCTTCTAACCACTTGAAGACAAAGCCCTTTCTGACACTTTTTGTTTACATGAAAGAAAATTTTTTTTTGCAAGAAAATTATGTTGAACCCCCAAACATTATATATTTTTTTAAAGCAAAGGCCCTACAGATTAAAATAGTGGGTGTTGCATTTTTTTTTTCCACACAGTATTTGCGCAGCGATTTTTCAAACGCATTTTTTGGGGGAAAAACACACTTTTTTTATTTTTAATGCACTAAAAAACACTATATTGCCCAAATGTTTGATGAAATAAAAAAGATGATCATAGGCCGAGTACATGGATACCAAACACGACATGCTTTAAAATTGCGCACAAACGCGCAGCGGTGACAAAACTACATTCATTTTTAAAAGCATTTAAAAGCCTTTACAGGTTACCACGTTAGATTTACAGAGGAGGTCTACTGCTAAAATGACTGCCCTCGATCTGACCTTCACGGTGATACCTCACATGCATGATGCAATTGCTGTTTACATATGACGCTAGACCGACGCGTGCCTTTGCGCAATAGCAGGGGGGGACAGCGGTGCTTTTTTTTTTTTTTTTTTTTTTTTTTTTTTATTTGGCTTTTTTATTTTATTTTTAAACTGTGCCTTCCATATTTTATTTTTTTACCATTTTTATCGTTATCTCAGGGAATGTAAATATCCCCTATGATAGCAATAGGTAGTGACAGGTACTCTTTTTTTGAAAAAAATTGGGGGGTTAGACCCTAGATCTTTCCTCTGCCCTCAAAGCATCTGACCACACCAAGATCGGTGTGATAAAATGCTTTCCCAATTTCCCAATGGCGCTTTTTATATCCGGGGGGGGACATTCCCTCCCACTGCTTGTAAAAGCAGTCTAGAGGCTAATTATCTGCTAGAATTGCTTTTACATGAAAGCCGGCTGCTGGCTGAAAAGAATGATACCAAGATGATACCTAAACCCGCAGGCATCATTCTGGTATAAACATTCAAAGTCCAGCAACATACCAGTACGTTGCTGGTCCTTGTTGGACATGTATTGTAATCTTTTTTTTCATACAGCCTATTGGCTGAACGAAAAAAAGAGATTGATTGGTGGGTATGCCCACCATTAGAATACCTCCCTTCATCCACCCACTTCTAATGATGGGCATATATGCCGAAGCATGGGGGCATCCTCCCGCAAAAAAGTTATGCCGCGTACACACGGTCAAGCCTTCGTCGGAATTTCGACCGTATGTACGCGGCATAAAAGGTTATGCCGCGTACACACGGTCGGACTTTTCCACGGATAAGCCTCCGTTGGAATTTCGACCGTATATACGCGGCATTAGGAGCAAAATCGCTCCTCCGCCCCTGCTGCCCCCATGCTTCGGCATATATGCTCTTTTTTTTAACTGTGGTGGTGAAATCACCTCCTACAGCGTTGGAGTCACGGCTTTATGTATCGTGGGAGCAAACGCTGTTGCTGTCAAGATAAATAGATCCGCGCTGCAACTGAATGGCGTACCTGCTAAGCAAATGGTGGTTAACATTAAAACAAAGGAACATTACAGTACAACAGTAAGACCTTACCATGCCATACCTGCAAAGCAAATACCAAAACAAAACCTAGTAAAAAATAAAAAAATGTTTTAACGCAACCTGTGCCTAAAATATATATATGCCGAAGCATGGGGGCATCCTCCCGCAAAAAAGTTATGCCGCGTACACACGGTCGGAATTTCGACCGTATGTACGCGGCATTAGGAGCAAAATCGCTCCTCCGCCCCTGCTGCCCCCATGCTTCGGCATATATGCTCTTTTTTTTAACTGTGGTGGTGAAATCACCTCCTACAGCGTTGGAGTCACGGCTTTTTGTATCGTGGGAGCAAACGCTGTTGCTGTCAAGATAAATAGATCCGCGCTGCAACTGAATGACGTACCTGCTAAGCAAATGGTGGTTAACATTAAAACAAAGTAACATTACAGTACAACAGTAAGACCTTACCATACCATACCTGCAAAGCAAATACCAAAACAAAACCTAGTAAAAAATAAAAAAATGTTTTAACGCAACCTGTGCCTAAAATATATATATGCCGAAGCATGGGGGCATCCTCCCGCAAAAAAGTTATGCCGCGTACACACGGTCGGAATTTCGACCGTATGTACGCGGCATTAGGAGCAAAATCGCTCCTCCGCCCCTGCTGCCCCCATGCTTCGGCATATATGCTCTTTTTTTTAACTGTGGTGGTGAAATCACCTCCTACAGCACTGGAGTCACGGCTTTATGTATCGTGGGAGCAAACGCTGTTGCTGTCAAGATAAATAGATCCGCGCTGCAACTGAATGACGTACCTGCTAAGCAAATGGTGGTTAACATTAAAACAAAGTAACATTACAGTACAACAGTAAGACCTTACCATACCATACCTGCAAAGCAAATACCAAAACAAAACCTAGTAAAAAATAAAAAAATGTTTTAACGCAACCTGTGCCTAAAATATATATATGCCGAAGCATGGGGGCATCCTCCCGCAAAAAAGTTATGCCGCGTACACACGGTCGGAATTTCGACCGTATGTACGCGGCATTAGGAGCAAAATCGCTCCTCCGCCCCTGCTGCCCCCATGCTTCGGCATATATGCTCTTTTTTTTAACTGTGGTGGTGAAATCACCTCCTACAGCACTGGAGTCACGGCTTTATGTATCGTGGGAGCAAACGCTGTTGCTGTCAAGATAAATAATTCCGCGCTGCAGTTGAATGGCGCACCTGAAAACAAAAAATTACATACCTGAAAAGCAAGCATGATAAAACATTGCAGAATAGAATACAGTAAAAAAAGAGCAGAACAATAGAGAGAAAATAGAGAGAGAGAGAACAATAAAACGACAACTATTTTTGGTTTTTTTATTTTATATTTTTTTTGTGTTTTGTTTTTTACGTTTTTTTTTTCTTTTTTACACTTTTTTTTGTAACTTTACAACTGTAATGGTTCGGGTCTCTCAAAATGTAATGGCATCTTGGGAGACCCTGTGTAAGTGTGTCCTAGTCTGTGAAATGCTGTACCCTACGCTAAAACTTCACTTTTGAGTGGTAGCGTTCAAAACATTCACCTTGGCAAAGACCAGGCTTGTCAGGACAGAGTGGACAAAAACTATGGGTGTCACGCCTAAATCCGCGCTTGCTACAGACACGACATCTTTTTTGGGGGTGGCTTTGGGTAGGGGTACTCGGGAGGACATACGAATAATGCCTCTCATGCAGCCGGCTTACTGCATTTGGTTGGGGATGGTGAGGTGCAGAACCGCCTGGATACAGGAGTTCTGTGACTATCTCATTCTGGAATTTTAGAAGAGATAACGTCCCGCCTGAAGCTCTGTATAGCACATGAGCGTTCAGCAAAGCCAATTGGAATAATGATAGAGACACTTTTTTGTACCAGCGTCTCGCCTTACGGTCAATTAGATACGGCGCCATCAACTGGTCGTTGAGGTCCACCCCTCCCATATTTTGGTTATATTCGTGGACACAGAGGGGTTTCTCCACAACACCAGTCGCCGTACGAATTTGGACTGTCGTGTCTGCATGAAGGGAGGTAAGAAGGAAAACATTCTTATTGTCCCTCCACTTCATAGCGAGCAAGTTATTACACTTCAAGCAGGCTCTCTCCCCCAGCCTAAGACGGGCATCTACAAGCCGCTGGGGAAAGCCCCGGCGATTAGGTCGCACGGTGCCACATGCTCCAATCTTATGATCAAACAAGTGACTAAACAGTGGCACGCTCGTGTAATAATTGTCCACATACAAGTGGTACCCCTTTCCGAATAAGGGTGACACCAAGTTCCACACTATCTTGCCAGCGCTCCCTATGTAATCCGGGCAGTTGACCGACTCAATCTGACTGTCTTTTCCCTCATAAACCGTAAAGTTCACTACATAGCCTGTTGCCCTGTCACAGAACTTGTAGAGCTTGACCCCGTATCTGGCACGCTTGCTGGGAAGGTACTGCTTGAAAGACAAGCGGCCAGAAAATTTAATCAGGGACTCATCAACGCAGACAACTTGATCGGGAGTAAACAAGGCTGCAAAACGTTCGTTGAAGTGGTTTATGAGGGGCCGAATTTTATAGAGCCGGTCGTATTCAGGGTCCCCACGTGGACGACAAAGTTCATTGTCGTTGAAGTGCATGAACCGCAAAATCTGCTCGTATCGTGCCCTGGACATGGAGGCAGAGAACACGGGCATGTGGTCAATTGGGTGCGTGGACCAATAAGCACGCAATGACGGAAATTTATGTGTGCCCATGTTGAGGGAAAGGCCCAGAAAGGTCTTAAATTCGGAAACCGTAATTGGTTTCCAATTTCTGGCAATTTTAGGCAACTGGGGGTTAGCGGCGATAAATTGACCAGCATATAAATTACTCTGGTCCACAATAGATCTATAGAGATCTTCCGTGAAAAACAGCGAATAAAAATCGATTGGCATAAAATCAGCTGTTTCCACCTGAATACCGGGTTGGGCAGTGAATGGGGGAAGTACGGGTTCTGCAGAAGTGGTGGGGACCCAATCAGGATAGGCGAATTCTGCAGGAAGGGCAGTATGGGCACGATGGGCCTGCCTTTGTCTTCTTGGTGGCAGCGGGACACTACTTGTGCTTGCCACCTCGCCAGCTTGAACTGCACTTATGGGACTCGCCACGTCACCAAGTGTTACTGCAGTGCTGGATGTACGTCCAGGCTGTACTAGGCCGCTGGTGCTTGCCAGTTCACCAGAAGGAATAGCGGCGCTAGTACTACTCTGCTCCATGATACGAGAGACCTGCGGTTCTTGCTCCTCAACAACCTCAGAAGATCGGGATCGGGTACGCCTGACCTTAGCAGGGACCTCAACTTCGTCGTCAGAGCTATCTGACGTGGGGCCGCTGACGTCACTGTCTTCTACGGGAAGATATTCTGAGCCTGAATCTGACAGATACGTGACCTCCTCTTCACTATCTGTCATGCTCAGAATCTCGTAGGCCTCTTTACTAGTGTACCTTCGACTTGCCATTTTGGGCTCTAAATTTAGGGGTACACTAGTAAGATTCACAGGTAAAAAAAGCACCTGACTGTCAGCAAATGTATGAAACGCTACCAAAAAAACTGTTAGCGATCGCAGGGATTAGGACTGTCTCTGCGAACGCTGCAGTTATGTGTGTTGTGTTTGGTAAGTGACAGTGATCGATCGATACTGCACTTGGGTGGGCTGGGCTGGGCTGGGCTGGGCGGAGGGGCTAAACGCAGGTACTAGCAGGTATCTGGGCTGATCCCGCTAACACTGCGTTTTTGGGAACCCTAAACCGCTGGGGATGCTAGTATAGATCTGATCAGATACTATACCACTAAGGGGGGTGTATGCTTTGCGCGTGGGTGTTAGCGTTACTGGCACTAACCTAACACTGCCTGGGGCGACGCAGACCCTCTCTGGCGCTAAAACCTAATTGATCTCACCCGCCGGGCGATCAGGGGGGTTAAACCTTTATTGGGTTATATACGGCGGGTGCCCTGATGCTATAAAAAGCAAACTAATCAACCAGCGTCACCCGTAACCTTTATATGGTGATCACTGGTGAAAGGGTTAACTAGGGGCAATCAGGGGGTTAAAACCTTTATTAGGTTAAATATGGGGGTACCTGACACCAATAAAAACCTGCGGCGAACCTAAAAAAAAAATAACTGCCTATCTAAAACACCAGCGACACGAATACAGCGATCGGAAAAACAATCGCTTAGTGACGCTGAAGTTAGGGGGTGAAAGGGTTACCTGGGGGGTGATCAAGGGGTTAAACCTTTATTAGGGGGGGTTAGGGGGCTACCCTGGACCTAAAGGGGCCTAATCCTAACTGCCTTGCAACTTTTTACAATCACAGATGACACTAAATGCAGTGATCAGTAAAATAAATGATCACTGCAATCAGTGACACTGTGATTGGGGGCTTTGGGGTGACCTGGGGGGTGATCTGGGGGTGACTGGGGGGTGATTTGTGTGCCTATGTGTACCTACGTGTCAGTGGACTGTTGGAGCACTAACCTCTGTCTTCACTCCTCGGCGCCGGGAACGAAAAGACCGCGGCGAGGGAGATGACATCACTTCCTCCAGCCTGTGTTTACATCACATGGCGGAGGAAGCAATTTCATTGGCCGGGAGCGATCGCGAGGGGGGGGGCGGAATCGAGCGGCCGCCCCCTCATGCCTGATCGCTCCCGAACACTTAACGGCCGCTCACTGCAGTGAAGGGGGGTCCGGATGGACCCCCCAACTGCACAAAGGCGATCACGTAGATCTACGTGATTCTGCCTGTCCGTGCCATTCTGCCGACGTAAATCGGCGGTGGGCGGTCGTTAAGTGGTTAAAAATGACATTAAAAATGATCGTGTGTATGGGGCATAAGAATTATTATTTCATCCCTGGAGTGAATCCCCTTTTTAATGCATGCCAATATTCTGCTGGCTTTGTTTGCAGCAGCCTGACATTGCATGCCATTGCTGAGCCTGTCATCTACTAGGACCCCCAGGTCCTTTTTTATCCTAGATACCCCCAGATGTTCTCCCCCAGCGGGAAACTTGCGCTCATATTTTTGGCACCCAAATGAATTACCTTAAATTTTTCAACATTAAACCTCATTTGCCATGAAGTTGCGCACCCCATTATTTTGTTTAGGTCTTCTTGTAAGGTTTCAAATTCTGAGAGGTTCTGGTTCTGCTCGAGCTGAGTCGGACCTGTGGAAGTAACTCTAGCCGGCTGTATATTCAATGATACCAACACAAAGTATGGTTATGCATGAATACCATTCTTTATTATTTGTCTTGGGGTTTTATCACTGTGATTCGGGTGTCTTGCCAAAGGCAGGAAGCAGCCCACTCTTAACAAATTCAGCACACTGCAGGTGCAATCACAAGGTCACATTCCGTGCTTGCAAAATATACTTAATCATCATAATAATATCAGTAGAAAAGCGAGCAGAAAAACATCCCCCGAAACATACAGTTTAAACTTATTGTAACAAAATAAAGTGGAACTCTTCATCAATGGTTCATTTGGTTATACATTAATCAATATATTGATCCATTCCCAACAGTTTCCACATCCTGTGTAGAAGTTATTGCCCTGCTTAACTTTGTATCATCTGCAAATATTGAGATTAAGCTGTTTATCCCGTCCTCTAGATCGTTTATGAATAAGTTAAACAGGATTGGTCCTAGGACAGATCCCTGGGGGACCCCACTTTCCACATCATACCATTCTGAGTACTTGCCATTTATAACCATTCTTTTAACTCACCCCTGTAGCCAGTTTTCAGTCCAGGCACTCACCCTATGGTCCATGCTGACAAACCTCAGTTTCTATGGTAAACGTTTATGGGGAACTGCATCGAATGCCCAAAATCCAGATACAGCACATCCACAGGCCTTCCTTTATCTAGATGGCAGCTCACCTCCTCATAGAAGGTTAATAGATTGGTTTGGCAAGAACGATTCTTCATGAATCCATGCTGATTACTGCTAATGATACTGTTCTCATTACTAAAATCTTGTATATAGTCCCTTATCATCCCCTCCAATAGCTTGCAGACTATTGATGTTAGGCTAACTGGCCTGTAGTTTCCAGAGATATATCTCAGCCCTTTTTTTAAATATTGATGCCACGTTGGCTTTTCTCCAATCAGCTGGTACCATATCAGTCAGTAAATTGTCCATAAAACTTAGGAACAATGGTCTAGTTAACAACTGGCTGAGTTCCTTAAGGACCCTCGGCTTACACCATCTGGTTCCGGTGACTTGTTTATGTTAAGTTTTTCAAGTCTATTTCTGATCCTGTTTCTGTTAACCATGAGGGTGCTTTCTGTGACGTGTTATTAACATTACAGTCTTGGTTACTGTATTTCTATAAGATATTTCTATCTTTCATAAGAATATAATTTCTTTCATAAGTATATCATTTTCAAAATTTTGCTGCAGAAAACCCCTTGGGGAAACTTCCTATTCTTCTGTTAATTTTCGGGGTGCGCAGCGCCTTTCACTCCCAGTATACGTGTCCTTCCCATTTTTTTCATATTCATTTTGGGTGGTTAAACACCCCTTCCCCCTTTGGACACATGCAAGTGAAGACCTGAGTTATACAGTATTGATGGTTCCTTTGCTATGCCAATATAGATATCATATAATGGTCTAAAATTCCATGAGTAATTTCAAGGTGACCATTATGATGAGACAGTCTCATTGATTCGTTTCAGGGGGACTGGAGTCCAACTCAATCCACTCCCCCGTTGGAAACTGAGCACTGTCTCAGTGCAGAAAACTGCTGAGAGACATCAACATGTCTCCCAATACAATACTGACTGTTTTTACAGCCAATGGATAAGCGCTGGACTACAATCATCAATATTTAGCTCTAGTTTATATATATCAAATATCACCTATACATCAATTACTCAATACTGATTATAAACGCATGTAATTTTCTGTTCACACTGTGGTGTTATGCAATTTGCGCTTGCATGCACCAAGTGCCAACTTAATATAATTTTCCACCATGGGCCTTTCCATCAGTGCTCTTCTGGGGTTTTTTTGCTGCCTCCTTGACCTGCGTCATCCTTAGTGTGGGCGGCGCATGCGTGTGCGTCCTCCCGACAAGGGGGGAGGGGGAGCATTGCGCTCCCACCATGCTCATTGGCCGGCGGACCTTGTTCCGCCCGCCCATCATGGGCGTTCCTTCCTTGTCGGCGGCGTCCCTGATCCCCTCTGGACGTCCTTGTCACCCGCGCGTGCGTGGGAAACTATGCACACGTGTGATGCCAGGACATCACGCTTTTGCGGCGGAGGAGACGGCAGCTGACGGAGACCTTGAGTCCTTCCGGAACGCCGAGGGAGCCACTCAGGGAGGACCGCATACTGCGGTGGGGATATCCCTGGAGGATGATGCATGGACTAAGGCGGGGCGCCTGCTGAACACACCAGGGCCTCTCTAATTAAGGGCAGTACTAATACAACTTAAGAATAGTGATGAGCCGAAGACCCCCGGGTTCGGTTCGCACCAGAACCCGCGAACGGACCGAAAGTTCGCACGAACATTAGAACCCTATTAAATACAATGGATGCGAACGTTCGGATTCTAAAGTGCTAATTATAACGACTATTATCCATGTTATTGTCCGAAACAGAGTTTGGGAACCCGGCTTCTGAACCAGGGGACATGTATCAATGCAAAAAGAAGTTTTAAAAACGGACGTTTTCCGGGAGCAGTCATTTTAATGATGCATAAAGTGAAAAAAAAAAAGTCAAATATTCCTTTAAATATTGTACCTGGGGGGTGTCTAAAGTATGCCTGTGAAGTGCCACGTGTTTCCCGTGTTTAGAACTGTCCCTGCACAAAATAACATTTCTAAAGGGAAAAAAGTCATTTAAAACTGCTTGCGGCTTTAATGCAATGTGTGGTCCCAGTAATATGGATGAAAATCTTTAGGAAAAATGGCATAGCTACCCCATCAACCCCCCCCCCCCTACCCCAGCCCATTACCAGCCCCTTTGGGTCTTGTATGGATATTAAGGGGAACCCCGCACACAAAATAAAAAAGGACCTATATACTCTGAACAGCCGTATACAGGCGGTGCATACAAGACAGGGACTGTAGGTTTGTTCTTATGTAGAATCTGTTTATAATTTTGAACAGCTGCATTGTTTAAGTGGAGCTCCATGGCAAATTCCTTTTTTTTTGTTTTTTGTAAAACATAGGGAACGGTTATCACCCCTGTCACATTTTTTTTGCTGTCTGTGCCCCTGTTCAGAACATTTCACCTCACTTTGCGTCCCAATGACAACTGTTTTTGAAATGTGGTGTTTTTATTGAAACAAGGATTGGTGATAAAGCATCAGTAGAGAGGAGACACCTTTCTCCCATAATAATTCTTACAGGAGAGAATTTTCCTTCCAAGGGGTAGATTTCCTCTCACTTCCTGTTGTCTTCTTCCGTTTGCAAGTAGTAGTCGTTTGTAAGTTGGATGTTTGAAAGTAGGGACCTGCCGTATATACTCTGCAGAAATTGGCCCCTTAGGTGTTGGTGTTGGCACAACACTGTAAGCACTCACAGTTACTCTTGGTGGGTGCTGGAACGCCCTGCTGTCAACTATTATATCAGGAATTGTAATAACATATTGTTGAACAGTGGTAGTAAAAATTGGGCCTTTGATGGTGGTGCTGGTGCCACAACACTGTAAGGCCTGACAGTTACTCTTGGTGGGCGCAGCAATGGGCCCTGCTGTGAATTATTAGATCAATAATTATAATTGCATGCCCCTGTTGAACAGTGGCTGAAAAATTGGGCCTTTGGTGGTGGTGGTGGTGGTGGTGTTGACACAACACTGTAAGGCCTGACAGTTACTCTTGGTGGGCACAGCAATGGGCCCTGCTGTGAATTATTAGATCAATAATTATAATTGCATGCCCCTGTTGAACAGGGGCTGAAAAATTGGGCCTTAGGCACTGGTGGCACAACACTGCAACCCCTCACAGATACTGTACTTGGAGCACAGCAATGAGCCCTGTTGCAAAGTATTGCATCAAAAATTGTAATTACACGCCCCTGTTAAACGGGCTGAAAAATTGGGCCTTAGCCACTGGTGGCGGCACCCATAAACCAAAATGATCTTCCAAGCTATCATCATTAATCGGATCATTGAGGAGGAGGAGGAGGATAGCCAGTCAACATAACAGCACAGGCACTCAGCATCAGCATCAGTCTTGAAGGGATGTGACATTTTAAAATCAATTAGTCTGTTATATCAGCATCAGGTGTGTGGTAGCTGGTGGTGATCCAAGACTGGTTCATCTTGATGAAAGTCAGTCGATCAACCGAGTCGGTGGACAGGCGCACCCTGTGATCCGTGACAAATCCTCCAGCAGCACTGAATGTGCGTTCTGAAAGAACGCTGGATGCAGGACAGGCCAGTAGCTCAATTGCATACTGTGCAAGCTCTGGCCAGTGATCCATCCTCAAGACCCAGTAAGCCAGAGGATTTTCGGTGGGGAAGGTGTCCAAGTCTGACCTTGCCCCTAGGTATTCCTGCACCATGTATATCAGACGCTGGCGATGGTTGCTGGAACCGATCATACTTTGGGGCTGCGGACTAAAGAATTGTCTGAACGCATCGGTCAGACGGCCACCTTCCCCACCGCTCCTTCTTTGACTGCCCGAAGCCTCAGCAACTCGTTGTCCAGGACCAGGAGTTTGTAACCTCCCAGTCTCTGGGAACGCGTTGCACAGACCTTTCTGCAAGGCCTCCCGGAGTTGTCTCATCCTCTGCTCCCTCTGCGACGGTAACATAAGGTCCGCAACCTTACCCTTGTACCGTGGATCAAGGAGAGTGGCCAGCCAGTAATGGTCCCTCTCCTTGATCCGAAGAATACGAGGATCCTTCCGCAGACTTTGCAGGATCAGGGAGGCCATGCAGCGTAGGTTAGCTGAGGCATTCAGTCCGGAGTCCTCTGGGTCACTAAGGACGACATGATCCGCAGCCACCTCCTCCCAGCCACGTACAAGTCCACTGGTTTCTTGGGACTGTAAATCATCCCTAAAAGACTGCTGCTGATGATGCTGAGTGCCAGCCTCCACCTCCATGCTGACACAATCCTCCTCCTCCTCCTCCTCCTCTTCCTGTGCGATGGGTGGGACAGAAGGAACACTGTCTGGGTAAAGGGGGCCTTGAGAGGCAAGGAAGTCCTCCTCTTCCTGCCTCTGTTCTGCCTCAAGTGCCCTGTCCATTATTCCACGCAGCGTGTGCTCCAACAGGTGGACAAGAGGTACAGTGTCACTGATGCATGCACTGTCACTGCTCACCATCCTCGTGGCCTCCTCAAATGGTGTCAGGACAGTGCATGCATCCCTGATCATGCCCCACTGGCGTGGTGAAAAAAACCCGAGCTCCCCTGACCCTGTCCTGGTGCCGTAGTCGCACAGGTACTCATTGATGGCCCTCTGCTGCGTGTGCAGCCGCTGCAGCATGGCCAACGTTGAGTTCCACCTGGTGGGCATGTCACATATAAGGCGGTTCTTGGGCAGGTTCAACTCCTTTTGAAGCTCAGCCAGGCGAGCACTGGCATTATAAGATCTGCGGAAATGCACACAGACTTTCCTGGCCTGCCTCAGGACATCCTGTAAGCCCGGGTACCTGCCCAAGAACCGCTGCACCCTCAGGTTAAGGACGTGAGCCATACAGGGCACATGGGTCAGTTGTCCCTGTCGGAGGGCGGAGAGGAGGTTGGTGCCATTGTCGCAAACCACCATTCCTGGCTTAAGCTGGCGTGGCGTCAACCACCTCTCGGCCTGCCCCTGCAGAGCAGACAGGACCTCTGCCCCAGTGTGGCTCCTGTCCCCCAAACACACCAGCGCAAGCACGGCATGGCATCTTTTTGCCTGCGTACTTGCGTAGCCCCTTGAACGCCTACGGAGCACCGCTGGTTCCGAGGACAAACCACAGGAAGAGGCCATGGAGGAAGAAGAAGAGGAGGGGGTGGAGGAGAGAGGTGTGTCACAACCAGTAGTAGCATTTTGGAGGCGTGGCGGTGGAACAACCTCCAACACTACTGCACCTTGTCCTGCATCCTTCCCAGCTGCCAAAAGAGTGACCCAATGGGCCGTGAAAGAAAGGTAACGTCCCTGTCCATGCCTGCTGGACCATGAGTCAGCGGTAATATGCACCTTACCGCTGACCGCCCTGTCCAGCGAGGCCAAGACATTGCCTTCCACATGCCTGTAGAGAGCCGGAATAGCCTTCCGTGCGAAAAAGTGTCGTTTGGGAACCTGCCACTGAGGAACCGCACATTGCACAAACTCACGGAAGGGGGCCGAGTCTACCAACTGAAAAGGCAGCAGTTGAAGCGCTAGCAATTTAGCCAAGCTAGCATTCAACCGCTGGGCATGTGGATGGCTGGGAGTGAACTTCTTTCGACGGTCCAGCAGCTGGGGCAGGGAAATTTGCCTGCTAGAATCGGACGTTGGTGTACTGCTAGCAGAGTGCCCGCAAGTACTTGCCTGTGACACACCTAATTCTACACCTTCATTCCTCTCAGAGCAGGTTTCAGAGAGGAGTGAAGGTATAGTGGGGTTGGAGATCCCAGCTGATGCGGTGCAAGAAGAGGTCAGCTTTGTTCTTTGGTGTGGGTCTTTAAGGTAGGCTTGCCAACGAGCTGCATGGCAGGTCAACATATGTCTGATCAAGCATGTGGTGCCCAAGCGGCTGATGTTTTGGCCACGCGATATACGCTTGAGACATATGTTGCAAACAGCAGCTGTGCGATCTGATGCACTCGCCTCAAAAAAGGCCCACACCAAAGAACTTTTTGCATGACGGGCAGAGGCAGCGCCCTGCACAGGCGGAGCTCTGCGGTGTGATTCCGTCGGTGTGCTGCCCATACGCTGGCCACTCAAGGGCATCCTGCCTCGTTGGAGATGTGCCTCCTCCTCATCCTCCTCCTCTCTCCTATTAGGCACCCACGTGGAGTCAGTGACCTCATCATCCCCTCCCTCCTCATCACTGGAGCCAATCTGGCAATATGCTGCAGCTAAGAAAAAATATATAGTCGCGCTAACTTATGAGTATAAACATAAGCCCACCACTGAATGATTGAAAAAAATTTCAAAATCACCACAGTGATAAATTATGTAAGTGCTCAGTGAAGAACAATAACTAAACAGTGTAAACAAAACATATGAAATAATACAAACTTAATTAATAATATTATTACATGCTTGAATAGGACCCTTAAATAATCAAGTCTAAAGTCCATACAAAAAAACACCCGTGATCAAGTGTCCATACTAGATGAAAAAAGAAAAAAGAAAACAAAACAAAAACGATTCCAAATCTTCTTGTATTCGTGACTTTCACCACCACCAGTAAGAATTCCTGCTTACCAAAAAGCGATGGTCCCCTATGACGGAGGACCCCAAACAGCCTCAATTGATAATCAATAGGACTCCAAACTTCAGTGTATGTTGAGCCTCAATTTTTTTGGTAGCCAAAACGCTCATATACCATCATGCAGTACTCGATACGGAACATGGAAGGAAGGGAGGACACTAGATAGTGTAAAATCCTTGTCCTCTGGAGGCTACGATTTCCTCTTGTTCTGAAAGCCAGAAAACCCAATTATCGACTCTGTGGACGAGTTGTGGGGTGTACCAAGATGGCCGCGAGGCAACGTCACTTCAGCTGCGCATCGCGCATGCGCAATAGGATGAGTAGCGGCTATCTGATAACAGCTCTGTTTCAACGTTCGTTATTCCGGGCACCGGTCTTAGTTCCTTAAAGCGAGCCTTCGAAAGCGGCTGCCCTAAAAAGCCGAAGCAGACTCTAACGTGTATTTTTTTATTTAGTTTCCCAAGACCAAGAGGTCTAAATAAAAAAATACACGTTAGAGTCTGCTTCGGCTTTTTAGGGCAGCCGCTTTCGAAGGCTCGCTTTAAGGAACTAAGACCGGTGCCCGGAATAACGAACGTTGAAACAGAGCTGTTATCAGATAGCCGCTACTCATCCTATTGCGCATGCGCGATGCGCAGCTGAAGTGACGTTGCCTCGCGGCCATCTTGGTACACCCCACAACTCGTCCACAGAGTCGATAATTGGGTTTTCTGGCTTTCAGAACAAGAGGAAATCGTAGCCTCCAGAGGACAAGGATTTTACACTATCTAGTGTCCTCCCTTCCTTCCATGTTCCGTATCGAGTACTGCATGATGGTATATGAGCGTTTTGGCTACCAAAAAAATTGAGGCTCAACATACACTGAAGTTTGGAGTCCTATTGATTATCAATTGAGGCTGTTTGGGGTCCTCCGTCATAGGGGACCATCGCTTTTTGGTAAGCAGGAATTCTTACTGGTGGTGGTGAAAGTCACGAATACAAGAAGATTTGGAATCGTTTTTGTTTTGTTTTCTTTTTTCTTTTTTCATCTAGTATGGACACTTGATCACGGGTGTTTTTTTGTATGGACTTTAGACTTGATTATTTAAGGGTCCTATTCAAGCATGTAATAATATTATTAATTAAGTTTGTATTATTTCATATGTTTTGTTTACACTGTTTAGTTATTGTTCTTCACTGAGCACTTACATAATTTATCACTGTGGTGATTTTGAATTTTTTTTCAATCATTCAGTGGTGGGCTTATGTTTATACTCATAAGTTAGCGCGACTATATATTTTTTCTTATTTGTATGCACTGTTAGTTTTCAGAATAGTTGCTGCTTTTTCCCCTTGTTTGTTTCTAGGTATTTGATATATCTGCCTAGTTTCACACCTGTAGCGCAGTTTCTTTTTTACTTTCTAACCAATATGCTGCAGCTGCTGGAGCATGACTGCCAGATTGGTGTCCTTCTTGAGCATCCCCTCTCTCTGCTCTCACGCTGCTGCCTTCCTCTAGCTGGGTATCATCATCAGATCCTTCCAAACGCTGGGCATCCTCCTGGAGCATGTACCCAACACTGTGCTCAAACAGTTCGGGGGAATCCTCAGGAGGAGGGCATGGTGGGTCTAGGGAAGGATTGACTAATGAAGATAATGATACCAGAGAAGAGGACGCTTTGGCAGCTGCTTTGCCAGTACCCTGAGCCTGGGTGAGAGAGGATGAGGAGGATGAGGTGGGCTTGGTCATCCACTCTACCAAGTCTTCGGCATGATGTGGCTCAACATGTCCAGCTGCCGAAAAGAAGGACAAGCGTGTCCCATGGCCATGTGCTGATGACAATGCACCGCGTACACGACCAGCACTGTTGCCCCCAGACACAGAGCCTGCTTGCCCTCTTTTTTTGCCTCTTGACTGTCTGCCTCTCCTTGGTTGCCTTCCAGACATTTTAATGGATGGCCTGCAGGGAGATGGGAAAAACAGCAACAAGGGCTACCTTCAGGTGTATACTGTGCAGGAGGCTTAGCAACAATGACACTGACACTGTCCCCTGCCTATCCTTCTCTGTCCCTAAACACAAGGATTGAAAATATGGTTCAGCAAAATAGATTTAGAACAGAATAGCACACTGACACTTTCCCTCACTGTCCTACTCTGTCCCTCCCTACAAACAAGATTTAGCACAGAATAGCACACTGATAATTTCTACGAGTGTCCTTCTCTGTCCCTAAACTCAAGGATTGAAAATATGGAACAGCAAAATTGGTTTAGAACAGAATAGCACACTGTCAGTTTCACTCACTGTACCTCTCTGTCCCTCAACTCAAGGATTGAAAATATGGAACAGCAAAATTGGTTTAGAACAGAATAGCACACTGTCAGTTTCACTCACTGTACCTCTCTGTCCCTCAACTCAAGGATTGAAAATATGGAACAGCAAAATTGGTTTAGAAAAGAATAGCACACTGTCAGTTTCACTCACTCTACCTCTCTGTCCCTCAACTCAAGGATTGAAAATATGGAACAGCAAATTTGGTTTAGAACAGAACAGCACACTGTCAGTTTCACTCACTGTACCTCTCTGTCCCTCAACTCAAGGATTGAAAATATGGAACAGCAAAATTGGTTTAGAACAGAATAGCACACTGTCAGTTTCACTCACTGTACCTCTCTGTCCCTCAACTCAAGGATTGAAAATATGGAACAGCAAATTTGGTTTAGAACAGAATAGCACACTGTCAGTTTCACTCACTGTACCTCTCTGTCCCTCAACTCAAGGATTGAAAATATGGAACAGCAAAATTGGTTTAGAAAAGAATAGCACACTGTCAGTTTCACTCACTCTACCTCTCTGTCCCTCAACTCAAGGATTGAAAATATGGAACAGCAAAATTGGTTTAGAACAGAATAGCACACTGTCAGTTTCACTCACTGTACCTCTCTGTCCCTCAACTCAAGGATTGAAAATATGGAACAGCAAAATTGGTTTAGAAAAGAATAGCACACTGTCAGTTTCACTCACTGTACCTCTCTGTCCCTCAACTCAAGGATTGAAAATATGGAACAGCAAATTTGGTTTAGAACAGAACAGCACACTGTCAGTTTCACTCACTGTACCTCTCTGTCCCTCAACTCAAGGATTGAAAATATGGAAGAGCAAAATTGGTTTAGAAAAGAATAGCACACTGTCAGTTTCACTGACTGTACCTCTCTGTCCCTCAACTCAAGGATTGAAAATATGGAACAGCAAATTTGGTTTAGAACAGAATAGCACACTGTCAGTTTCACTCACTGTACCTCTCTGTCCCTCAACTCAAGGATTGAAAATATGGAACAGCAAAATTGGTTTAGAACAGAATAGCACACTGTCAGTTTCACTCACTGTACCTCTCTGTCCCTCAACTCAAGGATTGAAAATATGGTTCAGCAAAATAGTTTTAGAACAGAATAGCACACTGACACTTTCCCTCACTGTACCTCTCTGTCCCTCAACTCAAGGATTGAAAATATGGAACAGCAAATTTGGTTTAGAACAGAATAGCACACTGTCAGTTTCACTCACTGTACCTCTCTGTCCCTCAACTCAAGGATTGAAAATATGGAACAGCAAAATTGGTTTAGAACAGAATAGCACACTGTCAGTTTCACTCACTGTACCTCTCTGTCCCTCAACTCAAGGATTGAAAATATGGAACAGCAAATTTGGTTTAGAACAGAACAGCACACTGTCAGTTTCACTCACTGTACCTCTCTGTCCCTCAACTCAAGGATTGAAAATATGGTTCAGCAAAATAGTTTTAGAACAGAATAGCACACTGACACTTTCCCTCACTGTACCTCTCTGTCCCTCAACTCAAGGATTGAAAATATGGAACAGCAAATTTGGTTTAGAACAGAATAGCACACTGTCAGTTTCACTCACTGTACCTCTCTGTCCCTCAACTCAAGGATTGAAAATATGGAACAGCAAAATTGGTTTAGAACAGAATAGCACACTGTCAGTTTCACTCACTGTACCTCTCTGTCCCTCAACTCAAGGATTGAAAATATGGAACAGCAAATTTGGTTTAGAACAGAACAGCACACTGTCAGTTTCACTCACTGTACCTCTCTGTCCCTCAACTCAAGGATTGAAAATATGGAACAGCAAAATTGGTTTAGAAAAGAATAGCACACTGTCAGTTTCACTCACTCTACCTCTCTGTCCCTCAACTCAAGGATTGAAAATATGGAACAGCAAATTTGGTTTAGAACAGAACAGCACACTGTCAGTTTCACTCACTGTACCTCTCTGTCCCTCAACTCAAGGATTGAAAATATGGAACAGCAAAATTGGTTTAGAAAAGAATAGCACACTGTCAGTTTCACTCACTCTACCTCTCTGTCCCTCAACTCAAGGATTGAAAATATGGAACAGCAAATTTGGTTTAGAACAGAACAGCACACTGTCAGTTTCACTCACTGTACCTCTCTGTCCCTCAACTCAAGGATTGAAAATATGGAACAGCAAAATTGGTTTAGAACAGAATAGCACACTGACACTTTCCCTCACTGTACCTCTCTGTCCCTCAACTCAAGGATTGAAAATATGGAACAGCAAATTTGGTTTAGAACAGAATAGCACACTGTCAGTTTCACTCACTGTACCTCTCTGTCCCTCAACTCAAGGATTGAAAATATGGAACAGCAAAATTGGTTTAGAACAGAATAGCACACTGTCAGTTTCACTCACTGTACCTCTCTGTCCCTCAACTCAAGGATTGAAAATATGGTTCAGCAAAATAGTTTTAGAACAGAATAGCACACTGACACTTTCCCTCACTGTACCTCTCTGTCCCTCAACTCAAGGATTGAAAATATGGAACAGCAAATTTGGTTTAGAACAGAATAGCACACTGTCAGTTTCACTCACTGTACCTCTCTGTCCCTCAACTCAAGGATTGAAAATATGGAACAGCAAAATTGGTTTAGAACAGAATAGCACACTGTCAGTTTCACTCACTGTACCTCTCTGTCCCTCAACTCAAGGATTGAAAATATGGAACAGCAAAATTGGTTTAGAACAGAATAGCACACTGTCAGTTTCACTCACTGTACCTCTCTGTCCCTCAACTCAAGGATTGAAAATATGGTTCAGCAAAATAGTTTTAGAACAGAATAGCACACTGACACTTTCCCTCACTGTACCTCTCTGTCCCTCAACTCAAGGATTGAAAATATGGAACAGCAAATTTGGTTTAGAACAGAATAGCACACTGTCAGTTTCACTCACTGTACCTCTCTGTCCCTCAACTCAAGGATTGAAAATATGGAACAGCAAAATTGGTTTAGAACAGAATAGCACACTGTCAGTTTCACTCACTGTACCTCTCTGTCCCTCAACTCAAGGATTGAAAATATGGTTCAGCAAAATAGTTTTAGAACAGAATAGCACACTGACACTTTCCCTCACTTTCCTACTCTGTCCCTCCCTACAAACAAGATTTAGCACAGAATAGCACACTGATAATTTCTATGAGTGTCCTTCTCTGTCCCTAAACTCAAGGATTGAAAATATGGAACAGCAAAATTGGCTTAGAACAGAATAGCACACTGACACTTTCCCTCACTGTACCTCTCTGTCCCTACAAACAAGATTTAGCACAAAATAGCACACTGACACTTTCCCTCACTGTACCTCTCTGTCCCTACAAACAAGATTTAGCACAAAATAGCACACTGACACTTTCCCTCACTGTACCTCTCTGTCCCTAAACTCAAGGATTGAAAATATGGTTCAGCAAGATTGGTTTAGAACAGAATAGCACACTGACACTTTCCCTCACTGTACCTCTCTGTCCCTACAAACAAGGATTAGCACAGAATAGCACACTGTCACTGACACTCTCCCTACCTATCCTTATCTGTCCCTAAACACAAGCAATCCAGGATTATGTAAAGGAAAAATAATGACACTGTCCCTGCCTATGCTTCTCTTTCCCTACTCCGGAACACACTACACAAGGCCGCCGCGCTGGCGGCCTTTTATAGTGTGGGGCGTGTACTAAACCCCCTCAGCAATAATTGGCCACAGGCATCCTGCCTGTGGCCAATCATTGCTCTCCTCGCTGCCGGCGCTGTGATTGGCCAAGCATGCGGGGTCACAGTGCATGCTTGGCCAATCACAGCGCCTGGATGACACTGCGATGGCGTAGTGCATTGTGGGCCGTTCGCGTCACTCGAATTTGGCGCGAACGGCCCAAATCGTTCGATCTTCGTCGAACGATCGAACAGCCGATGTTCGAGTCGAACGTATGTTCGACTCGAACACGAAGCTCATCCCTACTTAAGAACTGTGTGGATCACACTTTGATGCCCAGCTCCTCTATGTGGACGACTAGACTCAGCCTGGTAAATGTAAGTACACCAGTCCTACATAGGCTGGCTGCTAAATTCCTTCCAGACCCATTCAAGCACCATGCACTAGGCCTGATTAGCATTACTTTTGACTAATTTATAACCAATTACAGCTTTATCTGTGGTGTTGGTCGGTCTCCTTGGCTCATAAAATGAGCCTGGGACCCTCCAAGACGAATGGAACCCACATATTTCTTCACACAACACTGTGGCTTGCATATGTTGTGCAACAGTACATATCCAGTACATTTGATCTGAATGATCTTCATCTCGCCTTGGTTTAATCTCATCACTACTTTCACCATTGCTATCTCACTAACACACACATTCATTCCACACACAATCATTCCAATCCATTTTCACTTTTCACACGCATCACACCACATCACATTTTTACACACATCATACACCACATCACCATCATCAATTTTCACACTGCTGACGTGTTATTTCACTTTTTTTTCCACTTTTATTTCTTTGACATTCGTTTTTGTCCTCCACCATCTTATTCATTGTGCACATCACCTTCATCATTTTTCTCACAACCTTCATACTTCATTTATTCTGCTTAGAATATGGCAAACATACCTTATTAGTTAAATACCACCATAGAAACACATCGATCATATTCCATTCATTATGCTTATGTAGTGGGGTCTCCTTTAAGACTCCCGGGACTGCATTTCCCAGAGTCCCGTTCGGCACCCAGGGTGTAATGTTGCCACCGCAGAGACTTGTGGGTGGGAGATAAAAGGAGGAGGCGTGGAGAGCTTGGCCTCTTTTGGACACCGCGCGGCTGCTGACTGGTCTTCCTGTGTGGATCTGCTGGAGTGCAGGGCCTGAAGCCTGGGGCCTTGAGCAACTTCCGAAGAGCCTTCCACCCCACTGCATATCCTGAGTGGCATCTGACTTTGTTTGCTGTGGACATCAGTTGGATCGGGGACCCGATCGTTGCAGACGCTGTGTGCGGAGACACAGCAGGTGGAAGTCCCGGACTGGGATCGCGTCCGGAGTGGTGAGCGAGCACCTGCTCAATTCAATAGGCTGTACTGTGTTTAGGCCTATAGACTGCATTGGCCCACCGATCATTTGTTTGCTGTTCCGCTGGAGACCGGTAGCAGGACAGAGTTAAAGGGTCTCCAGCATAGTGTTCCTTGTGGTTACCTACTTTGTGGATTACAAAACTGTTCCTGAACGTGCACCACCATTTCAAGTTTGCATGCGAAGAAATCCTAATTCAAAAGACTGAGTTTAATTCTGTGTCAGGCCTGACCAGGGAGGGCAGATAGAATATTGTTTAGTGTGCCACAGGGCGCGTAGATACTAATAGCTGCGCGTGGTGGATTACCGCGCTGTGCTATTAGTGTATGCTATATCTATTGCTGCAGGGCTCTGTAAGCAAGTTACCTGTTATGTTTTAATCTGTGCCTTTTAAACTAAAGTAAAACTGTTATACTTTGCCACTTGTTATCACTGTGTTATCATTGCACATAGTGCTTATATCTCCTGAGAAGTTGGGGTGTGTGTATAATCAGGTATAGATTGTAATAGATACCATCCCTAGACTAACTGTGCCATAAGAGATTAGACAAGATTGCCGGGGGTTGGTGGAGCTGTACTCAGGGCCCGAAATCAAACTAGCGGCTCTCTTAACTGGGGGTAGCGCTACACGTGGGGGCTCTCGAGTCCGGGATCCTGATACAGCAGGTGAACACGCCAAAAGTACCGGCATGGACCCGTCAGAGGTTAGAGTGTGGTGCGAGGCAGCTAAGACAGAACCAGACCAGTCGGTGGTCATCAGCCTTCCAGGAGAGGAATGGTCAACAGAGACGGTAGAGAAACTTGTGGTGTCACTGTCCCCAGATCATACACCGTGGGTGATGGACATGAAGTCAGACCCAAACTTCTCATATCAGTATGCGCTGATAGAGTGGTGGGATGGAATGCCGGAAACCTTTAAGCGTAAATGTGTGCGCACTCCAGACAATAGAACTTAGAAGTTGGCGCACGCAATAACCGTTAAGACAGAGCCATCCCCAACGGGATCACCACAAGGGACACCCCGTGTCTCACCTGAAAGAAGAGAAATGACGACGCCCCCGGCGGCACCGGTCACTACCGTAGCACCAGAATTAATAAACGCCCTTTCTGATCTGCTGACAAAGTGCCAGAGGACAAGCACGGTACATGTAGAGGCTAGCTACCGCAGACTAAAGACATTCTCAGGGAAGCTTCCTGTCCCTGTAGGAGGAGAAGATTTCGATACCTTGGTTGAGCAGGCACTACTAGCAGTAGAGGCATGGGAGGTGCCTGAAGCGCAGAAGAGACAGCGCGTGATAGAAAGTTTGAAAGGCGCGGCAGCAGAAGCGGTGAAAAGCTTCCGGTTTGGCAATGCTGATTGCACAGCTCAGGACTGTTTAGCCATGTTACAAGAGGAGTTCAGGCAGCTAGAAAAGGTGACAGAACTAGTGTACCAATTCGAACATACTTTCCAACAGCCGAATGAGAAGCTTTCAGAGTATGTGAGAAGACTAAACAAGATGCTTTGCAAAATCGTGTTAAAAAAAGGGATGTTGCCCCAAGACACAGATGCGGCAAGAATGAAGCAAGTGTTAAAGGGAGCGTTACGCTCGGATCCAGTCTGGTTTCTCCTGAAAACCTCTGGAGGGGGAATGTCACTGACTTACTCTGATCTGATAAAAATTATTAGGGATGAGGAGTCATTACAGATGGATCAACAAGTGATCAAGACACATACCTCTGCTGCACCAGTGATAGTCAACTCAGTGATGACGAAAGAAAGAGACCCAGAAGTAGACGCTTTAAAATCACAGATGTCTCAGGTGTTAGAGATGCTGACCTCCCTGATTGCAAAAGATTCAAAGGTTCCTGAGAGAGGAGGACCAAAGAAGGAGTTGTTCTCAGACGCTTCAGTGCCCATTCCCCTACAAGATTGGGGGGATGTGATCTGTTTTAACTGTGGAGGGATTGGCCATATTGCAGCTGTATGTTCCAGTCCCAAGAAAAAGAAAGCAGATAACCGCAAGCCGGCGGGAAACTCCAGAGGGCCCCGGTGAAGGAGTCAACCGGGTGCCCATCATCTTCAGTGAGCTCCAAACTGACTGAGAAGCCAAAGAAAAGAGAGGACAGAACTCCTCAGAAGAAGCACAATACACCCCAGAAAAAAAGCATAGTGTCCCTCAGCGGGTCTGTACACCCATTAAAAGGAGGGAAATCAATGCATACCAGGCCCAAGAGAGACTTAAGTCCAAAGAGAAATGGAAGGAAGAAAGTCCAAAAGGGAAATGCAAAGATCCAAGGAAGGAGACCCCTTTGAAGCGATATCCAGAGAAGCTGGTGGGTCCCTCCCCGATAGTACCTGTCCAAGTGGAGGGAGTCTACACAAGAGCCATATTGGATACTGGGGCGCAGGTGACCCTGTTGTACCGGAAATTTTATGACAAACACTTAGGCCACCTGTCCATCAAGAAGATAGAGGAACTAGAAATATGGGGTATCGGGACCCAGAGCTTCCCCTATGATGGCTATCTGCCCATAAAACTGACCTTCGACCCATCTGTGGCCGGGAAGGCTGAAGTGTTTGACACTCTGGCAGTTGTGTGCCCTCGGCCGCCTGGAGCCAACAAGAGTTCCTTAATAATAGGGACGAACACGGACCTGGTCCGGAGGCTTCTGACCCTTCCTGCATGCAGGAAAGCCCCCACGGCCACCAAGATCCACCCCATGTTGAAGACAGCCTACCAGCGGTTGGTCTTGGAGCAACAGGCCCCGGAAGAGGGAGTGGGGAAGGTCTGGAGACTTGGAAAGAAGGGAGTGGTGTTGCAGCCCGGCGAAGTAACCTGTCTCAGAGCCACTGTGAAGCTTACTTGGGAGCAACTGGGACCTTTTGTCATGTTGGAACCCGATCCAAGGGAAGAACACTTGGGTTTAGAAGTAATCCCAGAAGTGGTCCTCCTGAGGGCTCTGAAGAAGGCCCACTGTAAGGTACCTGTGAGTGTCAGGAATACCACGGATGGCCCCATGGAAATCCCAGCCAGGATGTTGCTGGGCCAGTTGAGCCTGGCTACCCCAGTTGCTCTGTCGGATGTGGAGAAGACGGGTGAAGGAGGGAATGTTTGGGAGAAACTCTCTGTGGAGAACCCAAACCTGCCCAGGGCTTGGAAAGAGAGAGCCAAGGCCCAGTTGACCAGGTGGAAGAAGATCTTCTCTCAAGATGAGTTCGATGTGGGGTGTGCGAGGAGTGCCACCCATCGAATCCGCCTCCAGGAAGACAAACCCTTCAGGGTGAGAGTCAGGCGAGTCCCACTAGCAGACCTGGAAGATCTGAGGGAACAACTCTGAGAATTCAAGAGGACCGGTGTGATCCGGGAGTCTAGAAGTCCCTATGCCTCTCCGATAGTAGTAGTCAGAAAGAAGAATGGATCGTTGAGGTTGTGTATAGACTACAGGACCCTCAACAGGAGAACCATCCCTGACCAGTACACCACCCCGAGGATAGAGGATGCCCTACAGAGCTTGTCTGGAGCCAAGTGGTTCAGCGTGATGGACCTCAAGAGTGGATACTATCAGATCCCTATGCATCCGGAAGACAAGGAGAAGACAGCCTTCATAACCCCAGTGGGGTTCTTTGAATTCGACCGAATGCCCCAGGGACTGTCAGGAGCCCCAGCCACCTTCCAACGTCTCATGGAAAAGACTGTAGGAGACATGAACCTTATCGAGGTCCTTGTGTACTTGGACAATGTCATTGTCTTCGGGAGGACCTTGGAAGAACACGAAGAGAGACTGGAGAAGGTTTTGAGGAGACTCAGTGAGGAGGGACTCAAGCTTTCGCCAGAGAAGTGTAGGTTCTACCAATCTTCCGTTAACTATCTGGGGCACATAGTTTCTGAAGGAGTGGCCACAGACCCCGAGAAGTTGGAGGCAGTTAATTCCTGGCCACGGCCTACCACGGTAACAGAACTCAGATCCTTCCTGGGGTCCTGTTCCTATTATAGAAGGTTCGTGGAGGGGTTTGCCCGAATTGCCAGACCCCTGAATGAGCTACTCAAGACGGAAGGGGAAGAGGATGACTCGGGTCCCAGGAAGCCGGGAGAGTCAGTCCAAGACCAGTGGAACCAAAAGTGTGAAGAGGCCTTTCAGATGTTAAAAAAAAGCCTAACCACCGCCCCTGTCTTGGCCTATGCAGACCCAAAGAGACCTTATGAACTCCACGTAGATGCCAGTCATGACGGTCTGAGAGGAGTGCTCTATCAGGAGCATGAAGGACAACTGCAACCCGTTGCCTATGTGAGCAGAAGTCTGACCCCCTCTGAAAAGAACTACCCCACTCATAAGTTCGAGTTCCTGGCCTTCAAGTGGGCGGTAGTTGACAATCTTAAAGACTACCTGTATGGGGCAGAATTCACTGTGAAAACCGACAACAACCTCCTTACTTATCTCTTTACCACAGCAAAGCTGGATGCCACAGGACATAGATGGCTGGCTGCACTGTCTGGGTTCAATTTCAGACTGAAATACAGGCCTGGGGCTGGGAATCGAGACGCAGACGCCCTATCTAGAAGATCTCACGCCCCCACCAGTGATACAGAAGACTGGACCCAAGTGGCACCTGACGGGTGAGGGCCCTTTGCCAAGGGGCTGAACTTCAAGCCAGAGGAGGCTTAAGGGCAGAAGAGATAGGAGTTACCATGGTAGGAGTTCCCAAGCAATACTGTGGGGTAACCCAGTTGGAAGAAGGTAATCTGCCAAAACTGTCAAAGAAGGAGCTGAGATGTGACCAATTGGAAGACCCCATGGGGAGATTGGTCCTGGAGGCCCTGGAGAATCAGGATCCAAGTAGACTCCTGCGCCATCCTTCAAAGGAAGTTCGCCTGTTAAGGAAAAAGTTGGACTGGTTGCAGATGCATCAGGGAGTGGTCTACCGAAGGGGCCCCTCTGATGACCTGGAAGACAAATGGCAACTGTTTCTTCCCGAGAAACACAGAGAGACCGTCTTGGTTGCCCTGCATGACAATCATGGACACCTAGGGTCTGAAAGAACCTTCCAACTTGTTAGGAGTCGGTTCTATTGGCCCTGCATGAGGGCTAAAGTAGAGGAGTACTGCCATTCATGTGCACGCTGCATCCAGCGGAAGACTTTACCCCATCAAGCTGCCGCAATGGGCCATCTGCAAAGTCAAGGCCCGCTGGATTTGGTATGCATTGATTTTCTCTGCCTCGAACCCGATCTGAGTGGAGTAGGAAATGTTCTGGTGATAACCGATCATTTCACCCGGTATGCCCAGGCTTTCCCAACAAAAGATCAGAAGGCCTCCACGGTGGCCAAGGTACTTATAGAGAAGTATTTCGTCCATCACGGGCTACCACAGCGACTTCACTCAGAGTCGGCTGATCCGGAAGCTCCTGGATTCCTTAGGGATCAAGAAGACCCGAACCTCTCCTTACCACCCACAAGGGGATGCTCAACCGGAGAGGTTCAACTGAACTCTGCTCAATATGTTGGGGACCCTGAATAGCGAGAAGAAACCGCATTGAAGCAAGCACATAGCGGCTATAGTACATGCTTACAATAGTACCACCAGTGATGCTACAGGCTACTCCCCCTACCGTCTCATGTTCGGAAGAGAAACAAGGTTACCTGTGGACCTGGCCTTTGGCACCTCCATAGATCATTCCTCAGCCATCTCTCACAAGGGATATGTGGACAGACTCAGACACAGCTTGAAGTTGGCTTATGAACAGGCCCAAGCGGCTTCAGACCAAAGGGGGGCCCGCAACAAGAGGAACTTTGACCTGAAGGTTCGGATCCAGGACCTGCAACCTGGAGACGGAGTTCTGCTACGAAACCTGGGAGTCCCTGGAAAACACAAGCTTGCAGACAGATGGAGACCTGAACCCTATGTCATTTGTAAGAAGCTGCCAGGCCTACCTGTCTATAAGTTAAGGCCAGAAGGGAAGGTGGGCCCACTGAAGACCTGGCACCGGAACCACTTACTCCCACTTGCTGAAGCAGTTCGGATACCTCCTGCGAGGGACTCCCCAAGCCCAGACTCCATTCTGGATACCTCTAGGCCAAACACTCGGTCTCAGTCCTCTCAAAATAAAGATGTAGAGACCTCTGAACAAAGTGAAGATGAGAGACAGGAACTTGATTGGTTATGGCCTTCCCCAACTCCGGGAACTTCTGCTATAGATCTTCCCCCTACTGAAGACACTATAGACAGAAAACTGAATGCAGAAGCTACTGAGTTTGTTCCATCCAGTCCTTTGTCCGATTACTGGGAAGATGCCTGTGACACATACTCAGAGGAGGACCCAGGGGACTCTATGTACCTCCAGGATCCTGAACCAAGTGTTTCAGAGCCAGCAGAATCCCTCAAGTCTGCTCCAGAAGAGGAGCCTTCAGTGTCCCAGCCAGAAGTCCCAAGAGAGCAAAGAGCTAGAAGAGTTATAAGGCCTCCTAAGAAGCTGACTTACTCACAAATGGGGAAGAGTTCAGAAGAAACAGTGGTCACTGCAAGGAGGAGTACAGAGCATCCAGTTCCCTCCACTGTTCATTTGGTGGAGGGCAACCCCAACTCATCCTCTGGCACAGTTAGGCAGGCCACTCATGATAGTGTGACCTGTGGGCAAGGAATTCAACCCCTCAGTTTTGGTGGGAGTTCCATTTGCCGACATCGTACACAACATTGTCTAGAATTGTACGTAGTGTATGTTAAAAGTTATCTTTGGGGACCAAAGAGTTAAAGTGGGGGGAGTGTGTAGCGGGGTGTCCTTTAAGACTCCCGGGACTGCATTTCCCAGAGTCCCGTTCAGCACCCAGGGTGCAATGTTGCCACCGCAGAGACTTGTGGGAGGGAGATAAAAGGAGGAGGCGTGGAGAGCTCGGCCTCTTTTGGACACCGCACGGCTGCTGACTGGTCTTCCTGTGCGGATCTGCTGGAGTGCAGGGCCTGAAGCCTGGGGCCTTGCGCAACTTCCGAAGAGCCTTCCACCCCACTGCATATCCTGGGTGGCATCTGACTTTGTTTGCTGCGGACATCAGTTGGATCGGGCACCCGATCGTTGCAGACGCTGTGTGCGGAGACACAGCAGGTGGAAGTCCCGGACTGGGATCGCGTCCGGAGTGGTGAGCGAGCACCTGCTCAATTCAATAGGCTGTACTGTGTTTAGGCCTATAGACTGCCTTGGCCCACCGATCATTTGTTTGCTGTTCCGCTGGAGACCGGTAGCAGGACAGAGTTAAAGGGTTTCCAGCATAGTGTTCCTTGTGGTTACCTACTTTGTGGATTACAAAACTGTTCCTGAACGTGCACCCCCATTTCAAGTTTGAATGCGAAGAAATCCTAATTCAAAAGACTGAGTTTAATTCTGTGTCAGGCCTGACCAGGGAGGGGAGATAGAATATTGTTTAGTGTGCCACAGGGCGCGTAGATACTAATAGCTGCGCGTGGTGGATTACCGCGCTGTGCTATTAGTGTATGCTATATCTATTGGTGCAGGGCTCTGTAAGCAATTTACCTGTTATGTTTTAATCTGTGCCTTTTAAACTAAAGTAAAACCGTTATACTTTGCCACTTGTTATCACTGTGTTATCATTGCACATAGTGCTTATATCTCCTGAGAAGTTGGGGTGTGTGTATAATCAGGTATAGATTGTAATAGATACCATCCCTAGACTAACTGTGCCATAAGAGACTAGACAAGATTGCCGGGGGTTGGTGGAGCTGTACTCAGGGCCCGAAATCAAACCAGCGTCTCTCTTAACTGGGGGTAGCACTACACTTAAAATATGGCAAATATACCTCATTAGCTAAATATTACTACAGAAGTACATTGACAAATATAAATATATATATTTAAGGCCATACCACTGCTGACCTCTAGTCTGTCCACTTAATACTCATTAACCACATAGTGTATATGGATGCATGACGAATGCATCCTACATTGATGCCCTTGGTGTTTCATTACAGGTGCCGGCTGTCCGTCCGTGCGCGCCCCCTCTCGGGTCTCTCCCCCTCCATATGACTCCTTGCAGGTCGCACACGCCTTGGTGGCGCCCTTCTTTTGGGTGTCAAATGTCCGGGAGGCTGCTGATTCCCCTTGAGATGCTAGTGATGGAACCCTGGTTAGAAACCATGGTTCTAACACACAGTTGACTGGTAATCATACACTCTATATTTTTTACCATTGGGCCTACACCCATGTAGAGAATTGAAATCTAATATATATATTTCCCACAGCAAACCACCCATCCTCTGAAGAGATCCATTGGGATCGAAACGCGTCAGTAACATATACAGATGCATGTGAAATGTAAAACTGTATGGCAATGTTGTGTCTTAATCTGTGTGGTTATTATATACATGTTTTTACTGGAGTATATACGTGTTGGGACTGTACTTAATGTGTATACACAATAAATTTTTAACATGTATTATTGTAAATCATTTTCAAAATTTTGCTGCAAAAAACCCCTTGGGGAAACTTCCTATTCTTCTGTTAATTTTTGGGGTGCGCAGCGCCTTTCACTCCCAGTATACGTGTCCTTCCCATTTTTTCATACTCATTTCTTTCAAAACCTTTGCCCTCTCTCTGTCTTTTGTAGCCAAATTTCCTTCACCATCCTTTATGGGGCCCAATATGTTCTGGCCTCACTTTCTTACTATTTATATACTTATCTTCTCTTTCTTTCTTGCTCCTCTCTCCCTTTTTCTTTTTCTTTCTTTCTTTCCTTTTTTCTTTCTTTCTTTCTCTTTCTTTCTTTCTCTTTCTCCTTACCACTCTTTACAAATTTCCCACAATCCTCTTGTACACACCGTGAGATCTTTGTCAGTGCTGTTTGGTTCTCCTTGGCTCAGTTAAAGACTGAACCGCATGGTACACTATAAAAGCCTCCAACACAAACTGATGTAAACAAGCCGGCCGCAGACTCCATCCATTGTTTATAAACCACAAGAGGCAATTTGCCCATAAATAGCTTTAGATGAAGTTTTCTGTCTGTTGTGTAGAGGCTTGTTGTGTTTCATCCAGTCCTGCCAATTATTGTCTGAGCTGTATTCCAGTTCTCAGGTCTCTTCCATGTACATATTGTCAAATGGAAGGACTTTTCCAAGAGTCCTCTCCTCACTCCAGGTCTATCTTATGAGGCAGATCTACCATAGATAGTTATAGAGCTATGGAGTCACATTTAGTAGCTTTTTTACATTGAGGCTGCATTACCACTTCTGTATATTTTTATTTTTATTTCTTTCTTTTTCTTTCCTTCCTTCCTTTCTTTTCTCTTTTTATTCCTTCCTCTCCCTATCCATTTCTTCCTTTCTCTCTTTATTCCTTCCTTCTTTTCGCTCTTTATTCCTTCCTTCCTTTCCTGTCTTTATTTCTTCCTTCTTTTCTCTCTTTCTTCCTTTCTTTCTTCCTTCCTTCCTTCCTTCCTTCCTTCCTTCCTTCCTTCCTTCCTTCCTTCCTTCCTTCCTTCCTTCCTTCCTCTCTTTCTCCCTTAGAATGGAACCATGTTTAGTAGTCTTACTCTTTACATTGATGCTGCTTTGCTGTGTCAGGAACGAGTATGGAGATCAAGATGCCAAGAGGGCTCCCCTTGCGGCTGAGTGCAGCGCGCCCCTGGAGTTGGGGACAGGGAGCGCGGTGCCCACAGAAGCACGGTTGGCCAGGTGCTTGCTTGTAGTCTGATGGGCTTAGCCACTGAGGGATGGCTGCAGCAGGCAGAACTGAGCAGCGTTGTGCTCAGATGAGCGGAGATACCAGAAGCCAGGCCGGGGGTCATACACAGGTAGGTCAGTCCAGAGCAGTTACAGGGGCGAGCCACGGACATACACGAGCAGGGTCCAGATACAAGCTGAGGGTCAAGCCGGGTGGTCAGGAAGCAGAAGCCGAGTCCAGAAGCAGGCCAAGGGTCAAGACTAGGAGAACAGGAAGCGAGGTCAAGGCAAGCCGGGTCACAACAGATAGGCACGGATCAAGGAACAGGATCAAGGTACACAGGAGACTGAAGAGATAATCCAGTGCCATCCAGCAGTCACAGGCTGACTTAAATAGGGCCATTGGCGCCAGCGTCAGTCACGCAACTTGCGCGCCGTCTGTGACGGCCATGTCCCTGACATGCTGTCTCTCTACATCTCTGGCCTTCCTTTCGTTTCCTTCCCTTTTCCTTTCCATTAATTTCCTTTTTCTTCTTCCTTTTCCCATTCCTTTTTCTTTCCATTCATTTCCTTTTTCTTCTTCCTTTTCCCTTTCCTTTCCTTTTTCTTCTTCATTTTCCCTTTCCTTTTTCTTTCCATTCATTTCCTTTTTCCTCTTCCTTTTCCCTTTCCTTTCCTTTTTCTTCTTCATTTTCCCTTTCCTTTTTCTTTCCATTCATTTCCTTTTTCTTCTTCCTTTTCCCTTTCCTTTCCTTTTTCTTCTTCATTTTCCCTTTCCTTTTTTCTTTCCATTCATTTCCTTTTTCTTCTTCCTTTTCCCTTTCCTTTCCTTTTTCTTCTTCATTTTCCCTTTCCTTTCCTTTTTCTTCTTCATTTTCCCTTTCCTTTTTCTTTCCATTCATTTCCTTTTTCTTCTTCCTTTTCCCTTTTCCTTTCCATTCATTTCCTTTTTCTTCTTCCTTTTCCCTTTCCTTTCCTTTTTCTTTCCTTTCCCTTCCTTCATTTTCCCCTCCTTCCTTTCTTTCTCCCTCTTTTCCTTCATTCATTCCTTGGAATGGAACCATGTTTATTAGTTTTTACTCTTTACATTGATGCTGCATTGCTGTCTCTCTACATCTCTGGTCTTTCCTTTCCTTTTCCTTTCCCTTTTCGTTTTCGTTTTTCTTTTCCTTTCCTTTCCCTTCCTTCATTTTTTCCCTACAACCTTCTTACTATTGGATACAGCAAGAGGCCCTAAAGAGAAGGTCTACAGGCTCTTGTTATAGAAGCCATAGAAAAGACAAGCCTGCTTCTAAGCAGTTTCATATTCAGGGCCTTTAAAAAATAAGAATGCTGTCGGTCACCTAGATCCAGAAAGTGAGCCATAAGGGTGCAGAGGATGAAAATAAAAGTGGTTGGCTTTGCCTACTGAGTCAGTTTTTGTAGAACACTTTCCCATCTGACTTTTTCCATTACGTAAAGAATTAACAAATAATAAATATGAGCTCCTAGACTTTGGGTGTGGACTGAATCATGGATTTCGTTGGTGTGGTTTAAGGTAATATTTGCTCATCATGTGAATCTTCTTAAGAGAGATGCCAAAATGTTATTTAAAATACACAAGTATGAGAACAGCTGAGCGCACACACATGGCCTCATCACACAAAGAACATGTCAGTATTCTCTACCGGCTCTACGTTCCCGCCAGCAAGGAACTCATAGAAAGACCTTTATGACACTAGCGGAGGCAGTGTGCTATGGGCACTTTTTGCTCTTCGCTTGTTCTTTTGTTTTCTGTGTGTGAAAATTTTGGATCTTTATCCCTGTGGCATCACATTGTATACCTCACAAAAAAAAATCCCAATACCAACTAAACATAACAAACTAATCAATTGCAATAATAAAAAAAAAAAATAGGAAACCAAAGTGTGTTCGAAAATGCAGCCAAAGTATGGTCAACGCCCATTATTTGGGGTTTAAAACAGACTATGCCAAGTTTGACCTATTTTGCAGCTGACCTTTTACCTTAAGTGCCAGTTCACACAGGGGCGACTTGTCAGGTGACTTAGCCGCCTGACAAGTCGCGCTCCGTTCTGTACTATGGAACCGTTCTAATAGGAGCGACTCAAGTAGCTCCGACTTAGAAAAAGGATCCTGTACTACTTTGGGACGACTTTAGGGCGACTTCCATTGATTTTAATACAGAAGTCATTTTGCAAGTCGCCTCTGAAGTCGTGTGCAGATCGCCTTGCAGAGTCGCGCGGCAAGTCGTGCTGCCCCTGTGTGAACCGGAAATTAGACAAACAGACCAATACCAATGTTAAAACGAAAACCACCTGCTCAGTCTTCAGGACTTCAGCACCTAGTAGCCAACCACCAGGTTACCACCAGAAATACTGTTTACCCACAAGGGTTTACCTTTATTATACTAGTATAGCGGGGTATTCCCCTTTAATATCCGGAGACTACATTTCCCAAGACATCTTACAGCACCCAGGGTGCATTGCCCCGGAGCAAGGACTGCTGGAGCGAATTTTATAAAGGGGAGGCGGGGTTTATTCAGTCTCTTTGGACACCCCCTGGCTAGCAAGCAAGAACTGTGTCTAAGACTGCTGAAAACCCAGGCCTGAAGCCTGGGCAGTTTCTTCCAAAGAGCCCTCCGCCAGCCTAGCGGAACCTGAGAGACATCTTTTCATCCTTGCTGTACTGTACCAGGAGGACCGAAGACCCGGATGTCGATGGATCCATGTGCCTAGACGCATCGGCGGAGGAGACGGACTGGGACTGGTCCGGTTGGTGAGAGAGCACTTGCTTACAGACAAATACTGTATTTCTACTACCCTGTTGGATTACAAAGTTTTGTTCATCAAGTGCACCACCGAGTTTTGCTAGCGAAGATTCCTTTACAGAACTTCCATTTAGTTCAGTCAGGCCTGACTGCATAGGTAGACATTGCTGGGCGTCAGTCTGCCCACAAAGGGAAGTAGCTGAAAAAGGGTATCGGTAGAGTTGCATAGCAATACCTGTCTATTCTGTTTGTTTGAATACTGTTTATTGCAGGGAGTTGCAAATAATCTTATACTCTTGTTTATTACTTGCCCATTAGTCTCAGTAAATATACCTGGGTCAAGTACATTGGTGTCTGTTTCTTTTACTTTATACAGAAGTTTAAACATTTTACTGTGTGTGTTTGCCATAGGACTGTGTCACCCAGAGATGCCGGTCACGCAGTCCTATCTCCCCTTACTAGCTGTGCCACGGGAGGGTAGAGCCGATTGCCAGGGGTTGACAGCGGTGCACTACAGGGCCCAATAAATCAATACCAGCAGCCCTCTTAACTGGGGGTACCGCTATACGTGGGGGCTCGGGTCCGGGACTCCTGTATACTGCATGCTGCAATCAAGCCAGTCAGAAGCACCAGAATGGACCCTGCTGCCGTAGCCCGGTGGTGCAGGGATCCTACCTGGGAATGGCCTGGTGGTTGAAATCCAGAGAGAGGCCTGGGTAGAGGAGCAGCTAACTCCAGTCTTGAGAGCATTGTCCATGGACGGGAAGCCATGGGTGATTGACATAAAGACAGATACTGTAAATCCCCACACCTATGCATTGTGTGAGTGGAGGAACAGAATCTCTGACTACTTCAAGGGTGCCAGCATAAAAAATACAAACCAAGTAGAACTCCTCCTGATACACCCAGCAGAGAATAAAGATGGCCCCACATCCACTACTTCAAGAAGTGCCCCAACAACAGGGTCCCGGATGACCACCCTTAGCTCAGAATTATGCGCTGTCCTAGGGGAGATTGTGGCCAAGTGTAAAAAGGACCCTCCAGACTACCTGATGTCAGGATACAGGAAACTCAGGACTTTTTCTGGGAAGAAACCTGTACCTTCAGTGGAGGATGGATTTGAAGAGTGGCTAGATGGCGCCACTCAGGCCCTAGAAGAATGGGAGGTGCCAGAACAACAAAAAAACAAAGGATTGCGGAAAGCTTAAAAGGGGCCTGCTCTGGAGGCCATACGTAACCTCAAGTTAAGCAAGAAGGACTGCAATGCACAGGATTATCTGGATATTCTGCAGAATGTGTTCGGCGGGACGGATAAGGTCAATGAACTCACTTACCAGCTGGAGCATTGCTACCAAAAGGAGGGAGAGAAGCTATCAGAATTCATAAGACGTCTGGATAAGATCCTGCATCGGATCCTACTGAAGAAAGGGATCGATCCAAGAAAAGTGGATGAGGCCCGTGCCCAGCAGGTGTTGAGGGGAGCTCAATCCTTGGACCCCATCGCATTAATGCTACGCACCCGGCAGGATGGGAGCAGCCTGGAATACCCTGACTTGATCCGGATAGTCAGAAAGGAGGAGGCCATGTGGGAAGACAAAAGGAGGAGTCAACACACCGAACCAACTGCCCGAGTCAGAATGTTAAGTGTAGAAGGAGGTGATTCAGAAGTTGAACTCCTAAAGACCCAGGTGTCACAACTAGTAGAAATGGTATCCATGCTGACTAGCCAGGCCTCTGTGCTACACAAAAAGAACACGTCAGAGGAACAAAAAAACCCTCCTAGCTCCAATACGGGACTAATACAGAAGCCTAAGAGATTGATAACATGCTTCAAATGTGGGGGAATCGGGCATGTTAGAGCAGTGTGTGCCAGCCCAGATGAAGTTGCATCCAGATACCGCAAGCCGGCGGAAAACTTCAGAGGGCCCCGGCGAAGGAGTCAGCCGGGCTTCCGCTATTCACAGAAAGCTCCACTAAGATCCAGAAAGAGGAAAAAGTAAAGAGCAAGGGAAACAGAGCCCCTCTCAAACGACTCAATACTCCCTGTCAGGAGTTAAAGTCTAACAATCTGAAGGGAATCAATGCATACCAGGCCCAAAAGGGGCTGAGATCCAGAGACAAATGGACAAAGAAGAAAACCGCCAAGGGAAAACCCCAGAGTCCGAAGAAGAAGCCGCCTCGGGAGAGCTTTCCGGATAAGCTGGTGGGACCCTCTCCGCTAGTCCCTATTCAAGTAGAGGGAGTTTACACCAGAGCCATCCTAGACACGGGAGCCCAAGTGACACTCTTGTATAGAGACTTTTACCAGAGACACTTGAACCACATACCTCTAGAGAAGCTCAACGACCTCGAGATATGGGGAATTGGTACTCAGAGCTTCCCTTACGACTGCTACGTCTCAATCAGGCTGGCATTCGATCCCTCTGTAATGGGAAAAGCGGAAGTTTTCGACACTTTGGCAGTAGTTTGTCCTCGCCCACCAGGAGCCAATAGAAGTTCCCTAATTATAGGAACCAACACTGACTTGGTCAGGAGACTACTGGCCCCCATAGTGCAAGAACAAGGTGCTTTGGTAGCCAGGATCCACCCCATGCTACAACAGGTTTACCGAAAGTTGGTCCTGGAGCAGAAGGCCCCAGAAGAGGGGGTGGGAAAAGTCTGGAGATTATCCAAGAAGGAGAAGGTGCTGGAACCTGGTGAGATGACCTGTCTGCAGGCTACTGTCAAACTCTCCTGGGAGCAGCCTGGCCCTTTTGTGGTCTTGGAACAAGATCTGTTGGATACACACCCAGGGCTGGAGGTGATTCCCAAAGTGGTCCTGTTGAGGGCATTGGAGAAATCGAGGGGCCAGGTTCCAGTGAGTATCAGGAATGTCACTGACTCCCCTATGAAGATTCCGGCCCGGATGTTACTGGGGAAAGTGAACCCTGCCACCCCAGTGGGCCTGTCCGATCTAAGGAGACCAGGAGGATGAGAATCCCCTTTGGAGGAACTCTGTCTGGAAAACACCAACCTACCACCAGTGTGGAAGGAGAGAGCAAGGGCTCAACTAACAAAATGAAGATTTTTTTTTTCAGAAAATGAGTTTGATGTGGGGTGTGCAAGGAGTGCCACTCATAGGATCCGTCTGCAAGAAGACAAACCCTTTCGGGAAAGGGTCCGGCGAGTTCCTCTCGCTGATCTGGAAGACCTGCGTGAGCAGTTGGCCGAGTTGAAGAGAACTGGAGTGATTAAAGAGTCCAGGAGCCTGTATGCCTCCCCTATTGTAGTAGTCAGGAAGAAAAATGGACCATTAAGACTGTGCATAGACTACAGGACTCTCAATAGGAGGACCATACCCGATCAGTACACCACTCCCTGGATTGAGGATGCCCTGAAGAGTCTGTCAGGAGCCAAGTGGTTCAGCGTTATGGACCTGAAGAGTGGGTACTACCAAATCCCAATGCTTCCTGAAGACAGGGAGAAAACGGCTTTCATCACCCCGATAGGGTTCTATGAGTTCAACAGGATGCCCCAAGGCCTGTCGGGGGCCCCTGCCACTTTCCAGAGGCTGATGGAGAAGATGGTGGGGGACATGCACCTTATTGAAGTCCTGGTGTACTTAGACAACATCATTGTCTTTGGAAGGACTCTAGAGGAGCATGAAGAAAGGCTGGAGAAAGTTTTAAAAAGACTTAGTGAAGAGGGACTCAAACTCTCCAGAGAAAAGTGTCAGTTCTACCAGTCTTCAGTACACTATCTAGGACACATAGTGTCTGAAGAGGGAGTGTCTACAGATCCTGACAAGCTTGAAGCCGTTACCTACTCCTGGCCTCGCCCAACCACTGTGACTGAACTCGGATCCTTCCTCGGGTTTTGCTCCTACTACCGTCGATACGTGGAAGGATTTGCAAAAATAGCCAAACCTCTGAATGAGTTGCTGAAGACAGAAGGAGAGGAAGATGAGACTGGCCCCAGAAAGCCGGAAGAGTCCGTGGAAGGCCAGTGGACAGCGAGATGTGAAGAAGCCTTCAAAATGCTAAAAAATAGTCTGACCACTGCCCCGGTATTGGCCTATGCTGACACCAAGAAACCGTATGAACTGCATGTGGATGCCAGCCATGATGGCCTGGGAGGTGTGCTGTACCAGGAATATGAAGGACAGCTAAGGCCAGTCGCTTATGTCAGCAGAGGTCTAACACCAGCGGAGAAGAATTACCCCACCCACAAGTTAGAGTTCCTGGCCCTAAAGTGGGCAGTTGTGGATAAGCTCAGAGACTACCTGTATGGGGCTGAATTCACTGTAAAGACTGATAACAACCCACTTACATATCTCTTCACCACAGCCAAGTTGGATGCCACCGGCCACCGTTGGTTGGCAGCCCTTTCCGGCTTCAACTTCAGCCTGAAGTATAAGCCTGGAGCGGGGAACCGAGATGCTGACGCGTTGTCAAGAATGTCTCATGCTCCCACTTGCCACATTGAAGATTGGACCCAAGTGACCCTGGACGGAGTGAGGGCCCTATGTCAAGGGGCACAGCTTCAAGTTAGTGGCGGATCCAGGGCCGAAGAAGTCGTAGTCTCTGTGGTGGGAGTACCCAAGTACAACTGTGATGTGACCCAGATTGGCGAAGATGACTTGCCGGAGCTATCCAAGAAGGACCTCAGAAGGGATCAGTTGGAAGACCCCTGGGGAAGATTAGATTTGGAAGTTCTGGAGGATCAGGATCCGGATAGGCTCCTATATGACCCCTCAAAGGAGGCCCGATCCATCCACAAAGAATGGGACAAGTTACAGGTGCATCAAGGGGTGGTCTACCGAAGGGGCCCCTCTGATGACCTGGAAGATAAGTGGCAGCTGTTCTTGCCAGAAAAGCACAGGAAAACTGTCTTAGCTGCTCTGCATGATAATCATGGCCACTTAGGGGCTGAACGAACCTTTCAACTAGTGAGGAGTAGGTTCTATTGGCCCTGCATGCGGGCTGAAGTGGAGGAGTACTGTCACTCATGTGTTCGCTGCATACAAAGGAAGACACTGCCACGTCAAGCTGCCCCAATGGGCCATCTAGAAAGTCAGGGACCCTTGGACTTGGTATGCATTGACTTTCTTTGTCTAGAACCTGACCTGAGTGGACATGGAAATGTTCTGGTGGTAACCGACCATTTCACTCGTTACGCCCAGGCTTTTCCAACCAAGGACCAGAAGGCCTCCACCGTTGCTAAAATCTTGGTGGAAAAGTACTTTGTCCATTATGGATTATCTCATTGTCTCCACTCAGACCAAGGGAGGGATTTCGAGAGTCGATTAATCAAGAAGTTGCTGGATTCTTTAGGCATAAAGAAGGCTTGCACTACTCCCTACCACCCTCAGGGGGATGCCCAACCAGAGAGGTTCAACAGGACTTTGCTAAACATGTTGGGAACCCTGTCTAGTGAGGAAAGCAGCACTGGGGCAAGCACATAGCAGCAATAGTGCATGCTTACAACAGCACCATCAGTGATGTCACAGGGTATTCCCCCTATAGACTCATGTTCGGGAGAGAGGCAAGACTGCCAGTGGATTTGGCTTTCGGCACTTCCGTGGACCATACATCTGCTGCCTCACATAAGGGGTATGTGGACAGGCTGAGGAAAAGCTTAAAGTTGGCCTATGAGAAGGCTCAGTTAACCTCCGACCAGAGAGGAGCCCGAAACAAGCAGATTTTCGACTTGAAGGTTCGGATTCAAGATCTGCAGCCTGGAGACCGAGTGTTACTGAGAAATTTAGGTGTTCCCGGAAAACATAAGCTGGCAGACAGGTGGAGATCAGAGCCTTATGTGAAATGCAAGAAGTTACCGGATCTGCCAGTCTACCAAGTAAAGCCAGAAGGGAAAATAGGGCCACTGAAGACCTGGCACCGTAACCATCTGTTACCTCTGTCTGAGGCCGTTAGGATGCCACCTACTCTGGATTCTCCTGAGCTAAATTCTACCACTCATACTCCTCGACCTAGCACTAGGTCACAAGCAACTTTACCTAGGGAGGAGGAAGTCTCAGACCAAAGTGAGGAGGAAACAGAACTCAGCTGGTTGTGGCCGTCTCAGGCCCCTGCACCATCGTCCATTGACCTTCCACCCTCTGAAGTTCTTGTGGATAACACTTTGAATGTAGAAGCCACTGAATTCGTCCCGTCCAGTCTTCAGTTCCAAGAATGGCAAGATGTTCAAGACAACTTGCCTGCTGAAGATCCAAGGGATTCCATATACCCCTCTGCATCTGAGTTGGATGCCCAGGAAGCAGAGGAAGTTTTCACCACAGTGCCAGAAGAAGAACCTGGAGTGGCTGAGACTGTGACCCCCAGGGAGCAAGGAATGAAGAGAGTCATTCGTCCTCCCCGGAAATTAACCTATGCCCAGATGGGAGAGAATTCTGAGGACACAGTCACGACCGCAAGAAGGACAATGCCAACATCTGGTCCCTCCACTGTACATTTGGTGGAGGGCAACCCCAGCCCACTCCCTGGCACAGTTAGGCAGGCCACTCTTGCAGAAGTGACCTGTGGGCAGGGTAATTCCCTTCCTCGTTTCTGGTGGGAACTTCCCCTGCCAACATCTCTTACAGCTTTGAATGATGTATGTTCCTTTTTGTTGATGTTGTCTTTGGGGACCAAAGATTCTAAGTGGGGGGAGTGTGTAGCGGGGTATTCCCCTTTAATATCCAGGGACTACATTTCCCAAGACATCTTACAGCACCCAGGGTGCATTGCCCCGGAGCAAGGACTGCTGGGGCGGACTTTATAAAGGGGAGGCGGGTTTATTCTGTCTCTTTGGACACCTCCCGGCTAGCAAACAAGAACTCTGTCTGAGACTGCTGAAAACCCAGCCCTGAAGCCTGGGCATTTTATTCCAAAGAGCCCTCCGCCAGCCTAGCGGAACCTGAGAGACATCTTTTCATCCTTGTTGTACTGTACCAGGAGGACCAAAGACCCGGATGTCGATGGATCCATGTGCCTAGACGCATCGGCGGAGGAGACGGACTGGGACTGGTCTGGTTGGTGAGAGAGCACTTGCTCACAGACAAATACTGTATTTCTACTACCCTGTTGGATTACAAAGTTTTGTTCATCAAGTGCACCACCGAGTTTTGCTAGCGAAGATTCCTTTACAGAACTTCCATTTAGTTCAGTCAGGCCTGACTGCATAGGTAGACATTGCTGGGCGTCAGTCTGCCCACAAAGGGAAGTAGCTGAAAAAGGGTATCGGTAGAGTTGCATAGCAATACCTGTCTATTCTGTTTGTTTGAATACTGTTTATTGCAGGGAGCTGCAAATAGTCTTATACTCTTGTTTATTACTTGCCCATTAGTCTCAGTAAATATACCTGGGTCAAGTACATTGGTGTCTGTTTCTTTTACTTTATACAGAAGTTTAAACATTTTACTGTGTGTGTTTGCCATAGGACTGTGTCACCCAGAGTTGCCGGTCACGCAGTCCTATCTCCCCTTACTAGCTGTGCCACGGGAGGGTAGAGCCGATTGCCAGGGGTTGACAGCGGTGCACTACAGGGCCCAAGAAATCAATACTAGCAGCCCTCTTAACTGGGGGTACCGCTATACTAGTTTCATTAAAAGGCTTAACCCTTATGACAATAAAGAAAAGATGGGGGAGCAGTTGTGTGAAGTCACCATCCCATGAGGACACTTTATTAGCTCAATGTTATTAGCAGGGGTGTTAAGTGTACATAAAAGTTTACAGAGGAGCAACCTTTTAGGCATGAAACAAATTTAGAGAAGTTGAACTTGCACTGCTGCAGACTCTGGGGTGACTAAGGCCCCTTTCACACTGGGGCGTTTTTCATGCGGTTTAGCGCTAATAATAGCGCTATTATACCGCATGAAAAATTCCTGCCCTGTAGCCTTCAATGTGAAAGCCTGAAGGCTTTCACACTGAAGCGGTGCGCTAGCAGGACCGCTCCAAAAGTCCTGCTAGCCGCTTCTTTACAGCGGTAAAGGAGCGGTGTGTTCACCGCTCTTTTACCGCGGGTGCCCATTGAAATCAATGGGACATCGCGGTAATACCGCCCGCAAACCGCGGCAATAGCCGCGGTTTGCGGGCGGTATTAACCCTTTTTCGGCCGCTAGCGGGGGTTAAATTCACCCCCCTAGCGACCGCATACCGCGGTAAGAACGACGATATAGCAGCGCTGCAAATCGCGCTGCTATACCGCCACCGCTCCTGCCCGCCCCAGTGTGAAAGGGGCCTAAGAGTCTCAGCTGTGTGCCCAGGGCTTTCTTGCACCATGCATGAGGGAAGGGACATCCACTGGACACCACACTGTATCCACTTTCATTTCAGGCTCTCTGAGGATAACAGGCAATCCAGATATTTTTTTTTAACTATGTCAATTCTGGTCATGAAACTATTACATCATCTGAACCAGGACCAGGAGACATCCCCACTCTTGACATGTGCCATTTGCCAAAGTGGTGTCTAGTTTGTAGGCAGGTTGAAATGTGTTGAATATAGCAAGTCCGGGGAAAGCGTTAACTGGTGTTAGCTCAGTTCTCAGGCTTTTTGGTCTTAGCCAACCCACCTATGTTATAAAAAGAGGGAAGACTGAGGATCCAGGGGCTGCTTCCTAGCTGAACTGGTTGGCTCTGTTCTGCTCATGGTATCGGGACTGCTGTGCCTTGCAGTCCGTTGAAGACACCGGGACTTTTGGGGACATCCAAGCCATGGACAATGCCGTAATGGACTCACAGAGGTATGCCTGGGCAGCCACATCACAATAGTTAGGGGAAAGACGTTGTTCATATTGAACTGTTATGCAGCACTTGGTCAGTAAAGTTATATTACCCATTATGAGCCCGGTCTAAAGTTATTCAAAGGGTTGCATGTTGGTTTTGGTGTATCTAAAAGAATCAGGGTCTGTAAAGCACAACTGGATATTATTATTATTACGGGAACTTATATAACGCTGTCAATTTACACAGAGCATTACATATGTGTAGCACTACCCCCGTAGGAGCTGCTGGTTTATTTTGGGCCTGTACTCTGCCTATCAACCCCTGTAAGTTTGGCTCAATTCCCCTTGGCACAACTGGATAATAATAGCAATAATGTGATTGTGGACCCCTAGAAGGCTATAGAGGGCCACAATGATATCACAAACAATAAATGTAATTTAATATTGTTACCTCGTTGTGGTTTTCCTGCCACACAGCTGCAAAAGACAGAGTCCCACACAAGGAGTAGTTCAACCAAGAAGGAATATTTTTACTTGGTAAAGAAATGAAAATGATGCATATGACATTTGACTCAAACAGATCCCTGAGAGAAGTCACTGGCATACACATGCAAAACAGTTTTAGGGTTTCTTTAAAGTCAGACCTGAAGAAGTGCCGGGGGGAGGAATCTTCCACTTGAATGGTGTACACAGTGGGATACTTCTCCACCAAGTCCAACCCAGCTCACTAAACAGCACAACAACAGTAAGTAAATGCAACAATTGATTTACAGACGCAGATTCAACAAGCTATCTGGCTCCCCCTGGTGGGCAGCTTTACTGGTACGTGTCCCCGATGTATCAACCTATCAGTGAGCTATACTGATGATTGATTCTAAAAGTCTCCAGTGATCTTCGCTAGCCTTTGTTGGTGCACTTTAGTATTTGTAATCCAGAGAGAAGGTGAAGAAAGATTATTAAACAGTGAACATGTGTGGTGAAAGGGACAAGTGGAATGCTGATCCTTCCCAAACCGCTAACTCAATCCTTAATGTAGCGTAACTCTGCTTGCGTTACAGGCAGTGTGTGGCGCCACGCTCATTCACAGCACAGTGGCGTTGTGGGCCTTGTAGTCTATTTCTGACCCATAGCAATAAAGTCTCTTTCTCTCTGCACCACAAGGTCCGTCATGCATTGTCCTTACCATAGCTGAACCCAACAACTTGTAGAAGTATGGGGCAAACGGACAATGAAAAAAGCTAAGTTCTTATAGGCACAAACTGTAGTCCATAACCTACGTACAAAAGTAATACCTTGCTACACATGTATTACACATTCACATCAGTCCCTGCCCTCAAGGAGCTTACAATCTAATGTCCCTAACTCACATTCATACATACACATACTAGGGACAATTTAGACAGGAGCCAATTAACCTACAAGCATGCTTTTGGAGTGTGGGTGGAAACCGGAGCACCCAGAGAAAACCCACGCAGGCACAGAGAGAACATGCAATGCCGCGTACACACGATCGGACATTCTGACAACAAAATCGTGGATTTTTTCCGACGGACGTTCGCTCAAACTTGTCTTGCATACACACGGTCACATAAATGTTGTCAGAAATTCCGAACGTCAAAAACGCGGTGACGTTCAACATGTACGACGAGCCGAGAAAAATGATTTTCGATAGCCAGTGCAGCTCTTCTGCTTGATTCCGAGCATGCGTGGAATTTTGTGCGTCGAAATTGTGTACACACAGTCGGAATTTCCGACAACAAGCTTTGTTGTCGGAAAATTTGAGAACCAGCTCTCAAATTTTTGTTGTCGGAAATTCCGACAGCAAATGTCCGATGGAGCCTACACACGGTCGGTATTTCCGACAACAAGCTCCCAACGAACATTTGTTGTCGGAAATTCGGCATAAGACTCCTTGAGTACCAACTACAATGGGGATAAATATCATTAGGCTGGGATAACACTAGAGCACGGAGCGGCTCACAGCAGGGGGTCCGGTGCATCTCCATTTACCGGTTCAGGTCCGATTTTAGCCCGAATTTTGGGCTGAATTCGGACCTGAAACGGACCAAAAGACGCACAGGACTCTTGTCCAATTCGCACCGGAGCCGACCCAGAGATGTGTGAACCGGCTCCATAGAGAGCCAGTCACAATCTCTTGCAATGCGAATTGGATGTGGGAAAATCGGCATCCAATTCGCAATAGTGTGAACCCAGCCTTACTGGTATACATCACATATTTTCTATGGAGAAAGTAGGGCATGGCTTGGAGGAGTTTAAAAAATAAACAGGATAGACTTAATCCAGAATCCAATATTCCAGGGGTGTGGGTAATTCACCTTCTATGTTGTTTGCTCAGTTAATTAATGTTCCTGCTTCTTCAGAATTAAGTTCTTGGCACCAGTTAATTGTTCATATTGACACAAGTGTGATGTTACCCACAGCTCAAATATTTTATGTTTCCTGTTACAGTGAGAAATGATTATGTTTAAAGCCATTGAGGACATCTGTTGGGTAAGACTGGCCACTAATTACAGGTAAAGATTTCAGATTCTAACATCATTTTCTAACTATACTAACTAGAAGGTGATAGAGAGCATGGTCAGAGGTATGGGAAGAAAAGGACTTATGCCCTGTACACACGATCGGATTTTCCGATGGTATAAAATCCGATCGAATTTTCCGTCTGAATTACGTTCAAGCTGTCTTCCATCAGTCTTGCATACACACTGTCAGACAAAATTCCGTCCGTCAAGAACGCGGTGACGTACAACACTACGACGAGCTGAGAAAAATGAAGTTCAATGCTTCCGAGCATGCGTCGACTTGATTCTGAGCATGCAAGGGTTTTTTCTCTGTCGGAGTTCCACACAGACGATAGGAATTTCCTATCGTTCTTATTTCCGTCGGAAAAAAATAAAACATGTTCTATTTCTAAACACCGACGAAAAAAAATCCGATGGGGCCCACACACGATCGGAATTTCTGATGAAAAAAGTCCATCTGACTTTTTTCATCGGAAAATCTGATCGTGTGTACAAGGCATAAGTCACTATGTGTAAATCATTGTCCAACAGTGATGCCGGCAGTTCCTGCCAATCACACCTTGAAAAAGTTCTATAATTGCAGTAAATCCAACATGATATATATTTTTTTAACTACCTCTGTGTGCTTGGATATGTAGGTCAAATGACCTAAAAAGTACACACAAGGATTAGTAGGCATAGAAGTGATACCGTATATACTCGAGTATAAGCCGACCAGAGTATAAGCCGAGGTACCTAATATTACCCCAATAAACTGGGAAAACGTATTGACTCGAGTATAAGCCTAGGGGGGGAAATGTGCCCATTGCCACCTCACTGAGCCAATTGCCCAACCTTACTGTGCCCATTGCCACCTCACTGTGCCACCTCACTGTGTTCATTGCCACCTCATTGTGCCACCTTACTGTGCCCATTGCCAGCCTACTGAACCCAACCTCACTGTGTCCATTGCAGCCATTGTGCCCGAGTGTACCTGAAAATCTTCTTATACTACGGCCGGCGTCCATTGTTTAAATATCGCGCCTTTCTCCCTGTCCCTTCCGTGATAGGTGTTTCTAGCAAACACTGTGTTGAGTGTTCCGCCTATCACGGAGATCCTCTCATTCTCGGACTCCGTTTCCCAGCAGGCACTATGTTCAGTGTTCCGCCAATCACGGACGTCTTTTCATCCTCGGACAAGAGAACATCCATGATAGGCTGAACACAGTGTCTGCTGGGAAACGGAGTCCGAGAATGAGAGGATCTCCGTGATAAGCGGAACACTCAACACAGTGTTTGCTGGAAACGCCTTTCACGGAAGGGACCAGGAGAAAGCCGCGATATTTAAACAATGGACGCCGGCCGCAGTATAAGAAGATTTTCAGGTACTGACTCGAGTATAAGCCGAGGGGTGTACTTTCAGCCCTAAAAAAAGGGCTGAAAAACTCGGCTTATACTCGGCTTATACTCGAGTATATACGGTATCTGGAATTTTCGCTCCATTGGCTCAACATTTCACAGAAGTCTTTCAAGAGTTAAAACATGAAACAGATCTAATGGTGATAAATGAATGGTGGTATTTCCAGCTGAAACACTTTGTGGTGTATTTGCCGCAACCAATAACATCAGGAGATGACCTAACGCCGCTGGAGCGGCTATGTACAGCGGTAAATATAAGAAATAGCATATCCCGGATCTATAAAATACTAATAGCAGCAGAAGAGCCGGAGGTCCCGCCATATGTAAAAAAAATGGGAAAAAGAATTGAGGACACGAGGAAATAAGCATAATATTGGAAAGATTTTGAAATTGGCACATAGCTCCGCGGTATATATGAAGACTGCCAAAATGAATTACAAATGCTTGACAAGGTTCAGTGTTGCAGCTCCAGATAAAACATGTAAATAATACCAACCGGGGAAATCCCTGGAGTGCTGGCGAGGTTACAAGGCAGTAGGAACGATGGCTCATCTCTGGTGGGACTGTCCTAAAATTAAAAAATATTGGAAAGAGGTCTTACAACTTATAAAGGAGATTACCAATAAAGTAATACCTGAAGAACCGTGGACGTGTTTTTTTTCCACAGGGTGGAAGGTTCAGTAAAACAATATAAGGAATCAGTAATCCCCCATATGATGAATGCTACCAAAAGCCTTAGGCCTCGTACACACGGCCGAGAATCTCGTCAGGAAAAAACTTGTAGTTTTTCTTGACGAGATTCTTGGATAAGAAACTTGTCCCGGCCGAGTGTACACACGCTCGATTCAAAGAACCCGCGGTTCTTTGAATGGAGCGAACGTGGTGACGTCATCGACTACGACGAGCGTGCGCTCGTCACATTCGATGCCGTCGCCGCCATCTTGCTACACCCTACCTATGCCTAGGAAGCTACCGCGCATGCGTCAAAGTCATTTTCCACGGCGACAGGTAAGTGTACACACACACACTTTTCTCGTCGAGAAACATGCCAACGAGAATCTCGACGAGAAAATAGAGAGCAGGTTCTCTATTTTTCTCGTCGAGATTCTTGCCAGTTTTCTTGACGAGAAAACTGAAAGCCACGTACACACGACTGATTTACTCGGCAAGAAAGCTCTGCCAGCAAGTTTCTTGTTGTTTTTTGACGAGAAACTCGGTCGTGTGTACGAGGCTTAATACCCAAAAAGTGGCAAGAAATAGAAAGCCCCAAAACCCGGGACTGGATAAATAGAGTAGAAGAGACATACAACATGGAGTGTCTGAAGTATAGTGGGGAGGAAGAAATTGAGGGGTTGGCAAATAAATGGGAAAACTGGAAGGCATTTAAAAAGACGTGGGGATACGTTAAAGCCTAGTACACACGGCCGAGAATCCCGTCGTTAAAAAAAAACGTCGGTTTTCTCGACGAGATTCTTGTCAAGCTTGACGGGATTCTTCTCAAGCTTTCCTTACATACACACTGTCAATTAAAAATCTCGTTGTTGTAAAGCGCGGTCACGTACAACACGTACGACGGCAGTATAAAGGGGAAGTTCCATTCCAATGGCGCCACCCCTTGTGCTGCTTTTGCTGATCTTGTGTTACCGCGTGTTAGTAAAAGTTTGGGGAGAGACGATTCGCGCTTTTCAGTCTCCGTGCTTTTCAGTCCGTTACAGCATGAAGAATGTGCTATCTCCATTACGAACGCTAGTTTTACCAGAAGGAGCGCTCCCGTCTCATACTTGATTCTGAGCATACGCATTTTTTTAAGACTCGGAAAAGCATACACGCGACCAATTTTCTCGTCGGGAATCCCGATGAGAAAAATGAGAATCCTGACGAGAAAATAGAGAGCAGGTTCTCTATTTTTCTCGTCGAGATTCCAGGCAAGTTTTCTCGACAAGAAACCATACACACGAACAGTTTTCTCGGCAAGAAAGCTCTCCCAGCAGTTTTCTTGTCGTTTCTTGTAGAGAAAACCGGTCGTGTGTACGAGGCTTAAGGCAATAAGCTGATAGGGATGGGGAAATGGTCGAAACGGGATAGTAAATAAAATAAAGATTTCAAGTGAGAGGTAGGGTATGGGTCATAGGGGGGCAGAGGGATGGGCATGGCGTGGGGGGAGGGGGGGATTGAAATTGTAAATGTATTAATGCTATATGTAAAATTTGCACTTTGAAGAAAATTTCTTCTCTATTTTTGTTTGTTGGTATTTTGATAAAATAAAAATAAATAATAATAAAAAGGCTTGGAGTGTGACAATGATCAAATCAAGGCGTAGGTGTGCCATGTTGGGTGATGATGTATGGTGAAGAGTTCAAGGACAGCCCGCCAGCGTGACGTTGGTGGAGATCTGGTGGCGGGGCGGGCTGTCCTTGAACCCTTCACCATACATCATCACCCAAAATGGCACACCTACGCCTTGATTTGATCATTGTCACACTCCAAGCCTTAGGTATATTCACCGCAGTGATTTTTTCTATTTTTTTCTATTTGTTTCAATTGTTGGTTTTCTACTTTACCTACCCATTCACATTTTGTCAATGCTCTCACACAATAGGATGGTTGTTTCATACGCTCCTATTCCACACACACACACACACACATATGCCTAATTTCCTTGTTTTCTTCCTTCCACTAGCTCAGTATTATTACCCATATGCTAATTATCTTTTATATCACTATTTGTTACAGAAGCCCCTTTGGGCTCAGATCAATCACTGCAGCTGTGGAAAGGGGGATTCTTCTCATGCAATTCCTTACCTCTGGGTTCGGGCTCCCCCTGTCGTCGCATTGTCAACACCCCAGCTCCCAGGGGGATGTTCCTTATCCCCTAGTGCCTCCCATTACCATTATCATCTTCCATATTCTTATAAAGTCCACCATAGGTAAGAGTGCTAGGACCAAGTATTTTGCTCCCTCTCTCTCCCCCTTTTTAATCAATTAGCATTGATTATTATTTTACCCTCTATTATAGGTATTCCCAGTTTTAGCTGCTCCTGATGAGTGGAGAACAATCCACGAAATACGTTGAGCTTTCATATTTGTTGTCATGTCACATTAATCATGTATATACCATGAGTTTTATGTTGTTTGAATCATCAATTAATCTAATATAATTCTTATCTTGTTTTTACATATTCTGGGTATACTGCTGGTTTTATCAATTATTATGTGCTACTATGTATATTATGCAATTTATTATAACACTATGTGATTTACCAATCATGTTTTATTTTAATTTGTATTATATCTACTGACTTAATATGACTATCATGTACTGCACTATGCTCAATTGTGTTAATAAACATTGTATATACCTTATTGATTAATTCATTCTACCCTAGTGCTGTGTTTCATACAAAGTCCCAATATCCCCTTTTCCCCAATACCTCTCTTTCTCACTTAATAGGGATGGAGACCTATGTACTGGATGGTCATGGCCTCATATAAAGTCCCAACATTTTTTCTTTATAAATGATGGGGGTGGAGACGAGGAGGATGGGGTGAAGGAGAGGTGCGAGGGCCACATGAAATTATCTGGCTAGATCGGCCCGTGGGGCTTGTGTTTGACACATGTGCCCTCGAGGAACCCTTGAAATAATTTGCAGGTCTCAGGGGGAACCCCTGCTAAGATTAGTCCATCATGGGGCATTGTAGTAATGCTCCTTACATTGATGGTCAGTGGAAAAATGCCCCCCACACTCCTCTCCTGTACATACTGCCCACTTTCATACTCCCCACACTCCTCTCCTGTACATACTGCCCACTGGCATACCCTCCACACTCCTCTGCTGTGCATACTGCCCACTGTCATACCCTTCACACTCCTCTCCTGTACATAGTGCCTTCTGCCATAACCTCCACACTCCTCTCCTGTACATAGTATCCACTGTTAGACCCTCCACATTCCTCTCCCTCACCTGCACATACTTCCCACTTTTATACCATCCATACTCCTCCCCTATGCCTCTTACCCACAAAAACAGTTCTTTACAATGACCGTATTTATCGGCGTATAACACGCACCGGCGTATAACACGCACCCCAAGTTTAGGAGGGAATTTTAAGGAAAAAAACTTTTAGGAGGGAAATTCAAGGAAAAAAAACTTACATTTAAATGCAGCATGCAGCCTTGCCCAGTGTCCATCTGTCCATCTGCAGCCTTGCCCAGTGTCCATCTGTCCATCTGCAGCCTTGCCCAGTGTCCATCTGTCCATCTGCAGCCTTGCCCAGTGTCCATCTGCAGCCTTGCCCAGTGTCCATCTGTCCATCTGCAGCCTTGCCCAGTGTCCATCTGTCCATCTGCAGCCTTGCCCAGTGTCCATCTGTCCATCTGCAGCCTTGCCCAGTGCCTTTGCGATCGTGTCAGTCCCGGCGTTTTTTTAAATTTGGCGCCGATTTCTGTGGAGAGGAGCGAGCGGGGCCGATTGTACTTCGGCTAGACTCGGCTCCTCTCGCAGTCCCGCCCATCTCCACTGACTGCGCCGCTGACGGAGAAAGCCGAGTGTACTTCGGCTAGACTCGGCTCTGCTCACAGTCACAGGCAGGACTGCGAGAGGAGCCGAGACTAGCCGAAGTACACTCGGCTTTCTCTATGTCAGCGGCGCAGTCAGAGATGGGCGGGACTGCGAGAGGAGCCGAGTAAAGCCGATTGTACTTCGGCTTCGGCTCCGCTCGCTCCTCTCGCTCGTTTTCAGCAGGGGAATTCGACGGAGTATCGGCGTATAACACGCACCCACGATTTTCCCCTGATTTTAAGGGGAAAAAAGTGCGTGTTATACGCCGATAAATACGGTATACTGAATATCCTCAACCTACAAGGACAGCCTGCCAGCGTGACGTTGGTGGAGATCTGCTGGCGGGCGGGCTGTCCTTGAACCCTTCACCAAACATCATCACCCAAAACGGCACACCTACACCTTGATTTGATCATTGCCACACTCCAAGCCTTAGGTATATTCACCGCAGCGATTTTTTCTATTTTTTTCTATTTGTTTCAATTGTTGGTTTGCTACTTTACCTACCCATTCACATCATGGGGCATTGTGGTAATGCTCCTTACATTGACGGTCAGTGGAAAAATGCCCTTCTTACAGTGGTTGCCAGAACTTCACCCTTACAGTGAGCTGAAAAGATGATTGATGTCATGTTGTTTGCTCTGCCAAGTTTCTTTGTACTTGGAATTATTCAGGCATCATCAAATCGGAGTTTAATCAGCCACAGCCTAAGGAACCCCTGGCAACCTCTGGTGGAACCCTAGACCTCTACGGAACCCTGGTTGAGAATGACTGCCCTAGAGACATGAATGTTTTCTATTATTCAGGTCTATTATATCCCAGATTCCAGGCTTATTTTCACGCAATACTCGTATGAATGTGCACTTATTGTCTAGTGATACATATAGTGATTTAACTTATAATTTTTTTGGACAATATATGCTTCTGTTCTCTTTTACTGGCTTCCTCTAACTCCCTTAGTTGTTCGCTGCCGCCTCCTGAATCGGAATTCCGTGCTAAAGATCACTTCTGCGATTTGTTCTCTATCATTTGGTGCAGTAAAAGCCCCATGCACCTGCACCGATCCACCTCTTTGGGGTTGGCAACCCTAGATTACATGCTGCCTCACCCTGTGGCAGTGGCCACAACTACTGTCACACCAGAGGTGACGCGCCATTACCTTACTTCCAGTTGCTCATAAGAGCCGTTCCGTGAGGGTCTGCCGTGTATTTGGGGCTGTGGGTCATGACATGCCACAGGTACTCTACACCCTGAAACTCTTAGCATAATATATACATAAACACATGTAGCGGGGGTCTAAATCTAGGGGGTACACCTGGGTGGTAGTCTGACCCAGGTGTGTATAAATCATAAGAGGATTTAGACCATTTTCAGTCGTGGAGGACTTTGGTGGTGTACTATTCTCCTTGGCCTGGGGTGGCGGTGTTCCCACAGGTCGAGGTAGAATCACTACCGCAGTGTTGTCCTTTTTGTCCCGTTCCGGCGGTGGTACAGCGGGGGTGGAGAACCTGCTGTGGCGTCACGGGAGGAGATAAAGGGGAGAGACGCCCTCGCCACAAGGTTTTCTGCATCCGACGCCCAGGCACCTTAGGCCTGGGTGCGGTCGGTCCGGAGTTCCAGCCCAGGCGCCCATGGCCTGGTTGGAGCAGTGTTGACGTCCATCTCAGGCACCTTAAGCCTGGGGTGAGGTACTACACCGGAGGCCTGGGGCCCAGTGACTTTGACTGGGCTCCACAAGGGCGGATGAGTCCGAGGGCCCCTGAGGTGGATGGGGCCCATGTCTGAGGTGAGGAGGCTGAAGAGCCCGGAGCAGCATCAACCCAGTGACGGAGGGGCCTCTGGTAACTCCCTTGGAGGGACATCTTCCCCCTGACAGGGGCCACAACGCAGCAAAGGTACTCCAGTACATGTTCTCCAGAGTCGCTGGTAGAGACTCAAAGGTTTCAAGTTTCTCTCTCTAGCCGATGGCTATAGCAACCGCTGGTGACACCACAGTGGTTTAGTTTATTATCAGGACAGTGCCTCGACCTGCTCACCCCACCGTATTGAACTGTTTATGGGTCCCAACCAGTTGGCTGACAAAGAACTGTTTAATTATGTGCTACAATAAAACAAGTGTTGGATCCTTATCGGTGTGTGGTACTCTGGTTATTGGCAGCGAAGGGAAGTGTCAGCACAGAAGGACTTTGTATTCCTGCAGAAACACACAGGCCCGAGGAAAACAATAGGTACTGGCCTTCACCTCACCAGCTGCAATGGGGAGGACCTGGGCTGTAGCGCATCTCACTCTCACATACAAGCAGTAGTGTATTTAGGTTTTGTGCTGCCCTAGGTCTGACTAAACTCGTGCACCCCTAATTTAAATATGAACCACCCCTTCCTGTCAAGGCCACACCCCTTTGTGTTTAAGACCCACCCTGAAATTTTTGAGTGGGGACACTAGTTCTTAGGGTCTGGGGGGGGGGCAATAAATTTCCTTAATTTGCATAGATTTCCTCTAACTTCCTGTTTGGCTAGGAGGCAGGAAGTGAAGGGAAATCTCTGCAATGGGTCAGGGATGGTAAAAAATAAACAGACTGGGGCTATAACCCTCCCTTACTCTATCCAAAGTGAAAACATTTTTTTTCCTATAGTTCTACTTTAAGCACAAATTTCTGATAATTTTATGGAGAGGACTAAGAAGATATACCATGCCACTGGTGCAACAGAAAACATATAGCACTGTGAGGAAGGTTCGTGGTCCAGACTGATAGGACAGGGAGTGCGCATGCGCGGGGACTCGGAGAAGGACGTGTGCTGACCGAGCTCCCGGCACCCCGACCCACCAGAGCTAACGATAGCGCAGGCACTGAGGTCCGTGAGCCAGGACCGATCCCACACCAGCCCCGAAGTGGCGATGAACCGTAGGGCACAGGGGCAGCCGCGGAACGGACACGATACGCAAACTACAGCCCAGAAGAGAGCAGGGCCTTCCCCTACAGCACAGCCGCGATCCAAGATGGCGCCGGGTAAGCCAGACACACGAGGCAGCACGGCAGCAGCCAGATCCGACGGCGCTACACAGAGAGGAGACAGGCAGCTAAATCTGGAGCCAACTAGGGATCCATTCTCCTCACAATCCTCGGGAGAGGTGGAGACCGGACAGCGGGGTGAGTCACTATCACATCCCCCATCCCCAGCCATATACGCTGATAGACATGACTCTCCAAACTCCCCTGCCTCCCCTGCCTCCTCCATGGATAGGAACATGGCAGACTTAGCAGAAGTCCTCATTAGCCAATCCAGCCAATCCAGCCAGGATATGCCAATTCCCCAGCTCTCACACTATTCCCCTGATGCTGTACTGTTGGGCAGATTCTCCACCATGTTGCAGCAGGAGCTCTCTAAGGCCTGCACATTAATCACCACTGACCTGAAAAAAGACATCCATAGCTTGGGAGAGCGTTTTGAGCTAATTGAAACCAAAGTGGATGGAGCCATCAAAAGGGTCAACCAGAACTCAGCCATGGTGACAGACCTCCAGGATAGATTAGAAGAGGCATTCACAAAAATTTAAGATTTGGAGAATCGTTCTCGTAGGTACAATGTCCGCGTGCGTGGCCTCCCTGAAACTCACACAGATCTAGAGGGGGCTGTAAAAGACCTGATGAAAACCCTTATCCCTGATATAGCCAACCACCACATGGAAGTTGATCGCGTTCACCGAGCACTGACAGCCCCAAGGGCCGACGGCCTACCACGAGACATTATTGTTAAGCCACATCACTACCGCATTAAGGATAAGATGATGCTTGCGGCTCGCAACAGGCCGGACCTGTCGCTATTTGGAACACCAATACAGCTCTTTACAGATTTGGCGCCATCAACGGTCCAGAAACGCAGAAACCTACGGCCATTACTCCAGCAACTTATGGCCAAACAGATTAAGTATCGATGGTCGTTCCCTTTTAAGTTATCATTCACTTACAACGGAAAGTCCCACTCCTTTTCCACGTTCCAAGCAGGCGAAGACCTACTGCTTAGTCTCGGCATCATTGCACGGGACTCTCCGACTCCGATTTCATCTCCCCCTTGTCTGGATCATCGTCCCCTCTCCCCGATATGGCAGGATCGCACACGCTCACAGGCCAGAAATGCTCGCCGGAATACCTGAGTATTATTGCTCTTCTCTCTTTTTGCTTTTTTGCCCCCTTTTGGGAACTGTTAGTGCTTGATTGCACGGATATGGCCTGGGCCCATGGTGGACTATGGGCCTGATGGGGCCATCGTTACCGTTCACAGTTCACAGGTTACAAAGTCACGGGTTACAAAGTTACTGGAGTTCCTGGTTCTTCGGCCTGGCTGCCAGCCGAATATTTTACAACCCCGACGGGCCCAACCTGGTCGAAGAAATTTTGCTTTTTGCTTTTTAGCAGTCTGGGGGCCTTAGTCGGACCGCAATGTGTTCCCCTGTTGGGCTGTGGCTCGGGGGCCGGAACGACCGATGGGGACCCTTCCGGCCCCGGCGCCACTGGCCTTGGGAATGCATGTTCCTATAGACAGCCTGTTATGTTAAAACTGTATTGATTGATTTTGTCATTTCCGATATGACCTCGAATAGCCTGCTCGTACAGAGTGTAATCATATTTGGGTCGGGGTGGTCATGCTTGCCACCCAACTGCAAGACTACCTATCCTACGACAAGGATGGTACCCTTGCACCTAATTTGCCGGATGTTGTCTCCGGCAGGGGTTATTCCCCATTCCTTCATTCATCAGCTAGGATTGAGTTATATTGGTTGTTTGGGCCTAAGGCCTATGTATATGTTTTTTTGCTTTTATTTTTGTTTCTCTTCTTCTCTAATGCCTTTTCCTTCTCTCCCTTCCCCCTCTTTCTTCGGAGCCTCGGTTCAGCGCCCTTCCCTTATGTCATGGTCTGAGAGGTCACATAGCCAAACAGTCATCATCATCGGGACCCTTCTCGCTTCATTCATTATGCAAGGTAAGAGTGCTCTGCCCTACCACGATGGCCACCACATATAACACAGACTATTCGATAGTTAGCCATAATGTACATGGATTTAACTCCCCTACTAAAAGAACTAAGGCTTTCCAGTTTTATCATCAACAGAAGGCTGAAGTCCTGCTATTGCAGGAAACTCATTTCTCCAATGTCTCAGCGCCCCGTTACCTCAATGGGAAGTATCCACAGTTTTACTTGGCAGGGGGTCGGGAAAAGAAGGGCGGTGTAGCCATCTGCTTTTCGAAACGGACCCCCTTTACCCCCATCGCTATCGTTAAGGACAAGAGAGGTAGATATATTATGGCAGTGGGGCGGCTCCATGACCAGGAGGTGTCCTTTATATCATACTATGCCCCGAATACTGGACAGCCGGAATTCTTTAGCAAAATGCTGAAGATTCTTATGCCCAAAGTCCAGGGTCAGGTCATTATGGGAGGCGATAGTAATATTCCCTTGGACAGAATTATGGATAAATCGGACTCCTCTAGACCAACATTGAAACGTCCACCGACTGGAAGCAGCAAGGTTGCACGTCTGTTTCATTTCTATGACCTCATCGACGCCTGGCGAGAAAATAACCCTACGGTCAGAGACTTTACACACTTTTCACAAGCCCATCATACTTACTCGAGGATAGACCACGTTCTAGTACGTACGCCTTTGCTACCATTTATTAAGTCGGTTAAGATTTTATCTACCCCTTGGTCTGATCATTCCCCGATAAAACTCTCTACTTCAGGGCTATGGACTAAATCTAGACCCTCCCCGTGGAGACTCAATGTGAGCTTGCTGAATGACCCTACAATCTTTTTAGAGATTCAAAAGGAAATACAGGAATACTTTAGACTTAATAAGGCATCGGACACATCCCCCGCAATTAACTGGGTAGCTCATAAAGCAGCGATTAGGGGCATATTGTTACAAGTGGCAGCCAGGATTAAACGCAATAGGGAACAGGCAAATAAGATTCTGGAAACTAACTTAGATAACTTACTTAGTGAACAGCACAGAAATCCCCTGGTAGATATAAGGCATAAAATTGACGAGGCTCGACTAGCACTAAATCTTAGCTTGACTACTCAAGCGGAGAAACATATTAGTTGGTCTAAGCACAGGTTCTATACGATGGGTGATAAACCTACCACAATGTTAGCTAGAAAACTGGTTCCTCGACCGTACACACTGACTTTGCCTAAACTACGACTATCCACGGGCCTAACCTCCCAGAACCCCGAACGGATAATTGGAGAATTTCACAAATTTTATGCTAAGCTGTATGGAGTGCAGGACAAGTTCGATTCATCTGAAGCGAGCACATTCTTTCGCGACTTACAGCTGCCTAAATTGACACAAGCCCATGCGGAACTGATGGACGGTGCTCTTACAGAGCCTGAAGTCAGGGCTGCAATCAAAACCCTACACCCTACCAAGGCCCCTGGGCCAGATGGATTCCCGGGTCACTACTATAGGAAATATCACGATCTTCTGGCCCCACATCTCTGTACTTACTTTAACGACCTGAGAAGCGGCAGCAAGCTCCCCAGCCATGAAAATGTAGCCTATATAAGTGTTATCCCGAAACCAGGAAAGGACCATACAGACTGTTCCAATTATCGCCCAATTTCTCTGATCAATACGGATCTTAAGATTCTAACCAAAATACTGGCCCAGAGACTTAATACTTTTCTTCAGTGTTATATCCATCCTGACCAAGCAGGTTTTGTCCCGACAAGACAGGCATCGGACCAAACCCGCCGGATAATTAACCTTATCTCGGCAGTTCGGTCTGATTGGGATGGAAAGGGGACTAGGAGGGGAATGTTACTTTCATTGGATATCCAGAAGGCGTTCGATTCTATCTCCTGGGACTATCTTTTTGATGTTCTCACACGCTTTGGATTTGGGAGACGCTTTCTGGATCTCCTTCACATATTATATGATTCCCCCAGTGCCTCGCTAATGCTCAGAGGATATACATCCCAAACATTTCCTATCAGGAGAGGAACTAGACAGGGCTGCCCGTTATCGCCACTATTATTCGCCCTGGCGATTGAACCACTAGCGCTCAAAATTCGCGCCTGCAGAGATATACAGGGCATTTATTGCGGAGACTATGAACACAAATGTTTACTCTTTGCGGACGACTTGTTGCTGACCTTGACCTCACCGATCACATCCCTACCTAACTTGTATGCTATTTTGCAGCCTTTCTCCAACATTTCCGGGTTGGCAATTAATCATAGTAAGTCAAGAGCACTGAACTTATCTTTGCTAAGCTCCACTCAGGCTACGCTTGAAAAATCATTTCAATTCCGATGGGAATCCACAGCTCTCCCTTATTTAGGCATACAGCTGACCTCATCTATTGGTGAGTTGTACAAAGAGAATTATCCAGCCCTTTTCAAACGGCTAACAGCTGACATGGCTAAGTGGCAGGTTCACCCGCCATCGTGGTTTGGCAGACTTCACTCAATTAAAATGAATGTTCTACCTCGATTATTGTATTTCTTCCGTACCTTGCCAGTTTCATTGGCCCGTGATGACCTTAAACGATTCCAGAATAAAGTACTACAGTTTATTTGGGGTGATAAGAGACCCAGGGTGAATAGGAGCACTCTATACACGTTGAAGTGGAGAGGAGGACTTGGTCTTCCAGACTTATTAAAATATTTTTATGCTGCCCAGATAGCACAACTTACAAGGTTTCACTCCCAACAGGCACAGGCCATTTGGATGGCTATGGAATCTTATTCCTGCCGTCCCAAACCTATTTCTTATATTTTATGGCTCCCTATCAAGGAGCGACCTCCTATACTTTGCCCTACTTTATCCATGTCACTGGAACTATGGGACAGACTCTCCAGATCTCACAAATTCAAATCTCCTCATTCTCCACTGACACCTCTGCTTCAAAATAAAGCATTCACCCCGGGTCTCACTCCACTAGCGTTCGAATGGTGGACTAATAAGGGTTTTAAGTGTATTGCTGACTTGTGCGATCATAGAGGTATGCTGACCGAACGGACTATGGCTGACAGGCATCAAATGCCTCCAGCGGAGGGTTATAGGTTCGCCCAAATCTCACATTATGTACAAACCCTGGCTCGCAAGAACAACCTAGCAACCCAAACTCCCATGGAACATCTATGCAAAAATTATGATAAAATTAAAGGACATTTATCTGCTATATATTCGATATTGCTGAGTGTATCGACAAAGCTGACTTATATGGTCCAATGGGAGACCGACTTGCAGGAAACCCTGGATCTGGACGAATGGCATAGGATAGCCGAGACAGCATCTCGTTCGCTCGTCAATACTTCAATAATTGAGGCCAATTATAAGGTTCTACTGAGGTGGTATATGGTGCCGGTCAGACTGGCAACTTTTGTCTCAGGAGCTACCCCGTTGTGCTTTAGAGGATGTGGGCAGATGGGCACCACCTATCATATTTGGTGGACATGCCCAAAGGTCCGGAGGTTTTGGATCAGGGTGTATAATTTAGTTTACTCCCTTACCCAACTAAACCTAACTAAATCAGCTAAGCAAGCACTACTGGGGGGAGGAGATGTGGAAGCCTCCAAGTCCTGCAAGAGGCTCTTGACATTTATTTTTATTTCAGCCAAAATCACTATTGCTAGGAACTGGAAATCGGCAGCTCTACCATTCGATCAGCTTAAAGGCAAATTGTCTTGGTTGATGCTAAACGAACGCTTGACCGCTCTGGCCCAAGATAAAATGAAACTGTTTCATGGAGTTTGGGACCCATGGCTTCGTTACCTAACTAATGACCCGGGGATGTTTACAGCATAGCCTAGGGGATTAGGTTGAGATGTCTGGATGCTGAATCGGGGCTCCTCCCCCCCTCCCTCCCCCCATTCCCCCCTCCTCAACTGTCCTTTCCTTACTCTGTCTCCTTCCTTCTATTCTTTGTCACTGTCCTCTTTCCTCTCTTTTGAAATTTGTTTATTGTTTATTTTTGGAGTCAGATCCAGACCTTAGAGGTTTGTGCTGCTCCCTGTTTTCTCAGCTCCTACGGGACCATTGTCAGTCTGATCAGACCTCTGGGCTGCCCACACGGCCGGCTGAGTTGCGCCCCCCCCGATAGATGGATGGGGGGGCGGCTCATCTGGGTGGACGGTTCAGATATGATCTGCGATGCTAATAGGGGTTAACGGCTTTACGGAGCTTCGGACTACTCCAAGGACCCCTACACTTGGTGATCTTCATTGTGTTACCCCAAATGTTGATTGTGACTGTACAATGTTATGTGGCGACTTTTATACATTTTGTATGACAAAACTTGAATAAAAAGATTGAAACACAGACTGATAGGACAGTCAAAATTAGAAGCAGCTTGCGTTACACTAACAGGTTAGCACAATACGGCGGGGACTCTTTCCGTGCTGCCCCCCTGCAAAGTGCTGCCCTAGGCCTGGGCCTTGTTGGCCTAGGCCAGGATACACCAGCGTTGCATACAAGATACCCCTAGAAAAGAGCTATCGGAAACCCGATTTACATGAGGAGAGAGTGAGGCCACTACACACATATCCAAGGGAAAAATGGTCTTGAGAGCTCAGCAAGCATAAGACAAGGTGGCCCTCGCAGGGCTTAAAAGTTAAATATTCAGATATAATGTTTATCACTGAGTGTTCACCTTTCAAACCCCATAAGCGGCACCTTATCTTTAAGATTTTATATATTGCTATTTTCCAATATATGTATGTGTAGCGGGGTATCGTTTTCACCCACAAAACTACAGTTCCCAGCACGCTTTGAGGCACCCAGGGTGCAATTCCCCGCGCAAGGACTGCTGTGGTGGACTTTAAAAGGGAGAGGAGGAGCCTTTATCTTTGGACGCCGCCCTTCCTGCGAGAGGATCCCTGCACTCACCTGCTGCGCTTTGTTCCAGAGAGCCCTTCGTTCCACCGAGGAGCCTGCGGAGCATCCGATCCATCTGAGGTGCCACCATCTTCTGGAGGACCGAAGACCCGGTGCATCGTGGGCACTGTGAAGCAACTCATTTAACAATGATTGCCGATATTTGTAAATGACCAATAGATCTTCAAGAAAATGTCCGACAGAATGACATAAATATGTGAAGGTCCCCTATTCACTGTGGTGACTTTTCTAATATCGGCAATCATTGTTAAATTTTTGTTTAGTTTCATTCTGAACAATTTATCAATTTATTGTTCACCTTTATTGCAAGAGATTGAGTTCTAGGTAATAATGGTTCACCTCAAAGATTTTTTGTTTATTGTGTTTGCGCAGCTTTTTTCATTTCTACTGGTTTCTATTGTGTGTGTCTCACATATAAGTTGCAGCATTTGTCACCTATAAATATTAGGTAGATGTTTAGTTTGTTTTTAGACAGCACAGTATACACCTCCATTTTTGCACGATTGTATACAAATTACCTTTTATACTTTTACCAATAGTAAAAAGTTATAGTTAAGTAATTTGGTTGTCAGTGTCAATTACTGTGCTGGGATACAAAAGGGGTTGAACCATATAACAGTATAGATATATTACAGTTATACCATCCTTCCCCTTTCCTAACTGTGCCACAAGAGGTTAGAGCCGGTTGCCAGAGGTTGACAGCGGTGCATTACAAGGCCCAAAACAAACAAGCAGCCCTCTTAAACTGAGGGTATCGCTATATATGTTTATGGGTAGGGCATATTGTAACTGTAGCGCTACCCCCAGTTAAGAGAGCCGCTGGTTTGATTTCGGGCCTGTATACAGCACCGCCAATCCCTGGCAATCTTACTCGACCCACTCTGGCACAGCTAGTCTAGGGATTATACTTATCACAATCAACAGTATTGCAAGGAGTAATCTCTTTGCAGTAAGACAACACACTGAGGCGAGAGATCAAATATAATAGTTTTACTTTTATATCAAAAGGCATAGGCAGAACAGAACACATGCAACTTGCTTACAGAGCCCTGTAGCAATAGGTGTAGCACACAACAATGGCTCAGCGCGGTAACCCACCCCGCGCAGCTATTATGGTGTACGCGCCCTGTGGCGCACTAAACAATATTCTATCTCCCCTCCCTGGTCAGGCCTGATATAGAAGAAATCTCAGTCTTTTCACTTAGTATTTCTTCGCATGCAAACTTTCGGTGGTGCACTTGATGAAACATTATTTGTAATCCACAAGTAGGCAGTCCCAAGGAACACTATAATGGAGACCCTTTAACTCTGTCCTGCTACTGGTCTCCTAATGGAACAACAAACAACGATAGGTGGGCCAAGGCAGTCTATAGGCCTAAACATGGTACAGTCTATTGGCTTGAGCAAGTGCTCACTCACCACTCCGGACGCGATCCCAGTCCGGGACTTCCACCTGCTGTGTCTCCGCACACAGTGTCTGCAACGATCGGGTCCCCGATCCAACTGATGTCCTCACTCGACAAGTCTGATACCACCCAGGCTCCGCAGTGTGGTGGAAGGCTCTTTGGAAGTTGCGCAAGGTCCCCTGCTTCAGGCCTTGCACTGCAGCAGATCCGCACAGGAAGAAACTGTTGCTTGCAGCGCGGTGTCCAAAGAGGCCGAGCTCCGCCTCACCTCCTTCTTAAATAGCCCCTCCCATGAGTCTCTGCGGTGGCCAATTGCACTCTGGGTGCCGAACGGGGTTCTGGGTAACGTAGTCCCGGGGCCTTAAATGGGACCCCGCTACATAACATTGCTGGGTTTTATATATATATATATATCTTCATGTCAACTTGTTATGCATCTGCTCTCTTTATTGATGTATTTATTGCAAGATGCCTAGGCAATATCTATTGCCAAACATATTTTTCTTGCAAGATATATCTTGTGGGTGTGTTCATTCATTATTTTGTTCCAATGAAGTTGTTGGCACCAGTAGATGTTTGTTCATATTGACACAAGTGTGTTGTTATTTAAGACTCAAATATTGTATAAGTCTCCCCTTACAGTGAAGAATGTTCACGTTAGAAGCTACTTAGAACATGTGTTAGCAGACAAACCCATCAGGAAAAGCTGGCCAGTAATTAACAGCAATAATGCCAGTTTCAAGTATTTCATTGCAATGTTTACCATTGGTTTACCGTTGTCCAACAGGGATGGCGGTGGGTACTGCCAGTCATGTAGCCCACTCTAGGACCGGCAGACATCCCACCCACCTATCCTTCTTAGGGAGATATTTTACCATCTGTGGTCATTCCAAAGCAATGCTTCTAGACTCCAGTGTTTGGTGGCCACCAAATGGTAAGTTATGGTAAGTTATTTTTAATTTTATCAGAGTCTCAGTGTATCTTAGATAGAGATAGGAGTTCATTAATGGTGCTTGTTGCCTGGAGTTGTGTAAGAAGTAATTTTTATTATTGGTTTTCACCGAGAGCTCATTTGCATGTTCTATCATTGGGACACTTTTTGACTTTCTTTGCTGGGAAGTCCTTTGTAGCCATGATGTCCTAAATGGGGTTGTTGGCACCATACCTAAAGTATAGACGGAATCCACCTGAGTATGGCCTGCCCAGCAGCAGTGTACAGAAGACCTCAATTCGGAGCCTGAAGCGCTGTTGCACATGCTTTGAATATTTTTGGGACAGGCATAGATCAAAGCATAAACAAAGCATGGACCACTTGGTCTTTTGTTGCCGTCACTCTTCTATATTTCTACATAAGACCCCCTAGGTCAGCCTTTCTCAACCTTGAGTTCCCCCCATAGGCTGCTAGGGGTGCCTTGAGCAGGGAGCAGTGGTGGATTACAACTCCTGCCCATACTGACCATCACAGTAAGGGAGCCCTACACCAGGGATCTCCAAACTTTCTAAGTAAAGGGCCAAATTACTGTTTAGGGGGCCGACCTAGAGTCAGTGGGAGTAGAAAATGTTCTGGTGCCCAGTGGGAGTAGACAATGCACCATCTTTGGTGTCAATGGGAGGAATAGTGGCCCATCATCAGTGTCAGTGGGAGGAATAGTGCCCTGTCGTTGGTGTCAGTGGTAGAAAAAGTGCCCCATCATTGGTGTCATTGAGAGGAATAGCACCCCATAATTGGTGTCATTGAAAGGAATAGCGCCCCATCGTTGGTGTCAGTGGGAGGAATAATGGCCCATCCTTGGTGTCAGTGGGGGGCATAGTGCCCCCTCATTGGTGTCAGTGGAAAGAATAGTGGCCCGTCATTGGTGTCACAGGGAGGAATAGTGCCCCATCATTGGTGTCATTGGAAGAAACAGTGGCCCATCGTTGGTGTCAGTGGGAGGAATGGTACCCTATCGTTGGTGTCATTGGAGAAGTAGTGCCCCATTGTTGATGTCAGTGACAGGAATTACGCCCCATTGTTGGTTTCAGTGAATGGAATAGTGCCCAAAGGGCTGGATAAAGGCAGGCACAAGGCCGCAGTTTAGAGACTGCTGCTCTACACCATAAGTGTATGAAGACATTTCTATTTTCACTTTTGTCATTTAGAGAAGGGGGTCTTTAAAAATTATCTGTGCAGTGTTTCAAATACTCTGGGTATGCCACGATCCAAATGTACCTGAGATCTGAAAATTATTTCAAGGGTTCCTCCAGCGTAAAGAGGTTGCGAAAGGCTGCTGTAGACTAACCTGTATTTGGGGGAGTAGAGAAAGTGGCTTCTCATAAGAACTTGGCAACAAGGACCCAACCACTGACTTTGCAAATAGGGCTGGCCACATATGTTGAAATCTAATTATATGTTTAGATTTTCCAACAGATATATAGTGCAAGACCCTCCCTGGCTTTATATACTGTAGACTAAATGGACTGTTTACTGTAGGTAGTTTCCTATAGTTCATAATGTGTATGACCAGTTTAATCGTTTCATTCCCACAGCTTCTCTTCCATAATTTGGTTGGCATTGGACTGCTGAAGATGCTTATTGCAGCAAGTACTGCACCTCTATCATAACTAGGTTGTCCCCAGCAGACCACTTTACACTTGTCTATTGCCTACTAGGGTGACTTTAACTGGTGTCCCCTTCATCCAAAAACAAACAAACTCACAGACGCTTGACAGTATGAATGCTTCGTAACAGAACAATGATGAGTGCATAATACAATGGCGGGTCTCTCCTTCACAGAACATGATAGAAGACTGCCCAGTTTGGTTAATGACAGCCCTACAAGCTGCTTGGCATACCTATGTGTTTATTAAGAACTTTAAACTGCACAGCTGGTGTAGGGGTGTATTCTGGAACCACTGAGAGGAATTGGGAAGCTGTCAGCTCAGCATCACCAGTACACATGTGCACTGCCGGAAAATGTATTCGTTTTCGTTACATTCTTTTTTTGCACTTTTCGTAAATTTGTAAATTCGAAAATTCGGAAATTCGGAAATTCGAAAATTCGGAAATTCGAAAATTCGGAAATTTGGAAATTCGAAATTTGGAAATTCGAAATTTGGAAATTCGAAAATTCGGAATTTGGAAATTCGGAAACTCGGAATTTGGAAATTCGGAAATTCGAAAATTCGAAATTCGGAATTTGGAAATTCGGAAATTCGAAATTTGGAAATTCGAAATTCGGAAATTCGAAAATTCGGAATTTGGAAATTCGGAAACTCGGAACTTGGAAATTCGAAAATTCGGAAATTCGGAATTTGGAAATTCGAAAATTCGGAATTTGGAAATTCGGAATTTGGAAATTCGGAAATTCGAAAATTCGGAATTTGGAAATTCGGAATTTGGAAATTTGGAAATTCGAAAATTCGGAATTTGGAAATTCGAAAATTCGGAATTTGGAAATTCGGAAACTCGGAATTTGGAAATTCGGAAATTCGAAAATTCGGAATTTGGAAATTCGGAAACTCGGAATTTGGAAATTCGGAAATTCAAAAATTCGGAATTTGGAAATTCGGAAATTCGGAATTTGGAAATTCGGAAATTCGGAATTTGGAAATTCGAAAATTCGGAATTTGGAAATTCGAAAATTCGGAAATTCGGAATTTGGAAATTCGAAAATTCCGGAAATTCAAAAATCCAAATTTTCCGATTTTCGAATTTCCGAATTTCGAATTTCCGAATTTGAAATTTTTGCATTTTCCAATCTCCGATTTTCTAATTTTAAAATTTCTAATTTTCGAAATTTTGAATTTCCTAATTTCTAATTTCCAAATTTCCGAAATTTAAATATTCCGAAATTCGAATTTCCGAAATTACTAATTTTTGAAATTTCTAATTTCAGAATTTCCGAAAATTCGGAAATTCCAAATTTCGGAAATTCGAAAATTCGGAATTAACGAATTTGTCAAAATTAGTTAAAAAAACAAATTCGGAACTAATTGAATTGCACATGTCTATTCACCAGAACACTGCAACGTTAGAGTTCCTTACACTCTACTGTACCATCACTCTATCATGCGGAAGGATCCTCCTGAAGACCCAGGTGCACCACCACCAAGAAACCCACATCTTTTCTGCAGACTTGCACTTTCTGCTATCTGACCACCACCCAAACATCTGCTCCAAATGACCTATGCCATTCCATATCACCTTACCGAAGAGCTGGAGCCTTCCTCAGACAGATATCACTGCATTATAAGGGTGGAACTCTAGCTAGCCTCTTACAACATGTGTTTGGCTGCACTTCTGAGTAGTATTTGACCTTGTACTAAAAGGCAAGGTCCACTTATTGCACCAGGCTTTCCTCCCGAATGTAAAAGGTTAAAAAAAAAAAAGCCTTGAGGTCTCATTCATTCTTAAAGCCCCACTCAAAGCCCCACTCAAAGCCCCACTCAAAGCCCCACTCAAAGCAGATAAAAAATGATCCAATGCAGTGGGGCTGTGCCAGCACTTCAAGAGTTAGGTTCAATAAGTTTTTATTGTTTTAACATAAGTTTAAACAGAAAGAAGCAAGAACAGGACCAAGTGCCTGACAAGGGGCAACCTGGTCTACAAAATATGAAACATACAAAGAAAATATAGTGCATTCGAGGGCGTGCACATTGGTAACTTGTGATTGTGTCTTTAAGGTACAGTTTGAAACACAGTGCTGACATTCATATACAGGTGATACTCAAAAAATTAGAATATTGTGCAAAAGTTCATTTATTTCACTAATGCGACTTAAAAGGTGAAACTAATATCGTATATGATTTGTCATAATTGTGATGTCTATGGCTTACAGCTCAGGAAAACCCAAAATCCACAATCTCAGAAAGTTAGAATATTGTGAAAAGGTGCAATATTCTAGGCTCAAAGTGTCCCACTCTAATCAGCTAATTAAGCCATAACACCTGCAAAGGGTTCCTGAGCCTTTAAATGGTCTCTCAGTTTGGTTTAGTAGGAATCACAATCATGGGAAAGACTTCTGACCTGACAGTTGTGCAGAAAACCATCATTGACACCCTCCATAAGGAGGGAAAGCCTTTAAAAGGTAATTGCAAAAGAAGTTGGATGTTCCCAAAGTGCTGTATCAAAGCACATTAATAGAAAGTTATGTGGAAGGGAAAAGTGTGGAAGAAAAAGGTGCACAAGCAGTAGGGATGACCGCAGCCTGGAGAGGATTGTCAGGAAAAGGCCATTCAAAAGTGTTGGGGACTTTCACAAGGAGTGGACTGAGGCTGGAGTCAGTGCATCAAGAGCCACCACACACAGACGGATCCTGGACATGGGCTTCAAATGTCGTATTCCTCTTGTCAAGCCACTCCTGAACAACAAACAACGTCAGAAGCGTCTTACCTGGGCTAAAGAAAAACACACCTGGTCTGGTGCTCAGTGGTCCAAAGTCCTCTTTTCTGATGAGAGCAAATTTTGCATCTCATTTGGAAACCAAGGAGCCGGAGTATGGAGAAGAATGGAGAGGCACACACTGTAAGATGCTTGAAGTCCAGTGTGAAGTTTCCACAGTCTGTTGATTTGGGGAGCCGTGTCATCTGCTGGTGTTGGTCCACTGTGCTTCATTAAGTCCGGGGTCACCGCAGCCGTCTACCAGGAGATTTTGTGCTTCATGCTTCCTTCTGCAGGCGAGCTCTATGGGGATGCTGAGATCATTTTCCAGCAGGACTTGGCACCTCCCCCACACTGCCAAAAGCACCAAAACCTGGTTCAATGACCGTGGGATTACTGTGCTTGATTTGCCAGCAAACTCACCTGACATGAACCCCGTAGAGAATCTATGGGGCATTGCCAAGAGAAAGCTGAGAGACATGAGACCGAACAATGCAGAAGAGCTAAAGGCCGCTATTGAAGCATCCTGGTCTTCCATAACACCTCAGCAGTGCCATAGGCTGATAGCTTCCATGCCACGCCGCATTGAGGCAGTAATTGCTGCAAAAGGGGCCCAAACCAAGTGCTGAGTACATACGCATGCTTATACTTTTCAGAGGTCCGATATTGTTCTATGTACATGTAGCACACAGACCCCTCTTCCTTACTTTTGGCTCACTTATTAGGAAAAGGGGCACACCATGCCACATGCCCGTACCCTCCTGTGTGAAGAGGTTGAGCGGTGTAATGTACCCGGGTCTTTATGGTCAGGTTCTCCAGAGAATGGTTCCCGTCTTCACTGCAATAAAGACAAGTCTCTATTCCCCAATAACTCCAAGGTCCACACCAATTGCAACACCAACGTAGAGTTTATTTTTCTCTTATGCATAGTCATTTAGATAGAAAAGGTTGGAGGAAGATCAGGACAGCAAGAGGTGTTGGAGTAGGTCCAGGCACAAACAAATAATTATTCACTACCCATATCTTCAGGTAGTCTCAGCTCATCCGGATAGTCTCCCATTAGAGTGGATCCTAGCAGCCGGAGTGATGCTCGAATTAGATTACACACAGTCTCTGCACAAACTCTGCCACAGATCTGACTAACGATGGTTCTGGCATTAGGCCTCCAACAGGAAAATGACATCCCTCCAGAGAGTTACCGGGCCCCTTCCTTCACTGTGATCTCTCACCAGTCCCTCGGAAAGGTCCTCCCCCGGCCTCCTTGTCTAGATACGGGTCTCCTCACAAGGCAGCAACCTGGGATTCCTCCTCCCTCTGTGGGTTCCAGCCGAAGGTGCTGGACCCAAGGCCTTCAGTTGCAGCCCCAGGGCTAAAGGTGCCTGGGACTGATCCACCAGTGTACCGGGCCAGGAACTCCACCCCAGGGCTAAAGGTGCCTGGGGTGGCCACGAACAGCATCACACGCTCCTGGGGTCGGACCCCCGGGAACTCGGCCTCCTACAGACAGGGTCTGCCCCTTTTATATCCTCTCCCGGGATGCACAGCAGGCCGACACGCCCACCACACCACCGCCGAGAGGGGACATCCAAGGCACAGCACTGCACCAGCAGTTTAACCCCAGCCTCTGATGGCAGCGCCACCAACAGGCCACAAGGAACTACACACCAGCATCCCACCTGTAGTAATAAATGGGTTTTACAGAACCCTATCAAATAGTGTGTTTGAGTACAACTACCACTCAAATATTCCCCTAGATTTAAAAGCCCCGCTACACACAATTATTGTTTTATTGATTGCATGTAATATTCTAATTTTCTGAGATTGTGGATTTGGGGTTTTCATGAGCTGTAAGGTATAATCATCACAATTATGACAAATCACAGCTTGAACTATCTTGCTTTGCATGTAATGAGTCTTTCTCATATATTAGTTTCACCTTTTAAGTTGCATTAGTGAAATAAATGAACTTTTGCACGATATTCAAATTTTTCGAGTATCACCTGTAAATGCTACTTCGATCGGTCTGGGCGCCCCTGCGGGAACCTGTTGCGTCCAGAAACCGAGGAAGTCGATGTATATAGATTGAACCGTGGAAGCTGTCAGGACTCGAATGTCGATGAACTTTCAAGACTCCTAAGTAATAGAAATGCTCGTATTGAAAGATCAGAATGCGTATGAGTTCTTGGTGTGGCTAAGCATAGCCGAAAACAGAAAAGGTAGGCAAAGATAGAGATGATAGTAAAAGAGGGAAAACCAGCTGAGAAGAAGGGGGTTGCAGGGAAAAAGAGGGGGGTGGGGAGGTAGTGAGCCTCATTCCAATGGGGTCTAATCAGGGTCTAATCAGTCCAGGATATGGGACCCTAATTACAGGGTTAGTTAGACTCTCAAAGGACACTTGTAGGTGAGAGCCTGTGCTTCAGTTTATCTGAAGTAGAGTAATGCCTCCAGATGAAGGAAAACTTTGCGTGTTTGTCTAGAGATCTGGCGTGCATCTCCTCCATAAGCATAATATTGTTTATCTGACCTACCCATTCTATAAGGGATGGGGGGAGGTGGTTTTCCAGTGTCTGGAGATTAGTTGTCGGCCTGCACTGAGGAAGAATTTTAGGAGGTTATGTTTTTGAAATTTGACAGTGCCAGGTAATATGGAAAGAAGGGCAATAGAAGGAGAGGATGTGAGAGGTTTATTTCAGAATAAATTTGGAAGATTTGTGTCCAAAATGGGGGGAGTACATCGCATTCCCACCAGATGTGGCTGTACGCACCTTTCGCACCTTTCGCTGAAGTACATCTTCAACAGGTGTCGGTGACTGATGGGAACATGATCTTGAGGTTGGTCGGCACACGATACCATCTGGATACCACTTTGTAATTTTTTTCCTGAGTGTAGCTCTGTTGTAGTTATCTATAATGTGAGTTGATCTACTTTCTGGGAGGGCCGGGTTGTCAAATAGGGGGGTGAGGGGGCTCGGATCAGTGGATAGCGAGTATCTCTCTTTTCTTCGGTACCAGATTACTAAGGCATCTCTGGTGAGGGGGGACAGCATAGAAAAAGATCTATGAGTCCGTTCATATCCCCAAAGAAGTGCTCGAAGGTCAATCGAGGACAAATCTTATTTCACTAGGGTGGAGGCTTTGATCAGGGGGCGGGGGAACCACTCTAGGATTCGGGAGACCACTGCCGATGTATGATAAAGCTCAAAATCTGGTAGGCTTTAGAGGTGGAGGAGCATAAGAGTTTATGTTTCAGTCTTGCGTGGTTCCCCCTCCATATAAATCGAATGGCCATAGAGCAGAGGGTATGGAAGAATGTGGACGGAAGCACAATCGGAAGGGCTTGGAATAAGTACAGTAGTTTGGGAAGTATATCCATTTTTAGTGTGTTCATGCGACCAAACTATGACATCGGTAGGTCCATTCGGCCTTCAGTGAGGTGTCTAAGTTTTGTGAGAAGTGGGCTAAAATTCAGGGCATATATATCCAATGTGTGCGTTGGGATGGCTGTTCCTAGGTATGATATGGACTTTGTCTGCCATTGAAAGGAGAAATTGGCTTTAAGGGAAGAGAGGGTGGGTTGTGGTAAAGAAAGGTTAAGTGCTTCCGTTTTGGACATGTTCAACTTATTGTTGCTGAACCGGCCGAACCGGTTAATCTCAGCGAGTATGGATGCAATGCTGATATTGGGTTGAGTCACATAGAGGAGCAGATCATCCGCGTATAGGGAAAGTTTACATTGGGAGAAGGGAGTTCGTATACTGTGTACGGTTGGATTCGCTCTGATGGCTTGGGCTAGATGTTTAATTACTAGGGCGAATAGGAGAGGGGAGAGAGGACAACCTTGCCTGGTGCCATTGGCGATCGTAAGTTTTTCTGACTGGGTACCATTCACTAAAATAGAGGCAGAGGGTTTGGAGTACAGGGACATGATACGTCTAAGCATTTTCGGGCCTAGTCCTATCTGGGCGAGGGTGGATTGAAGAAATGGCCAACTGACCATGTCAAAGGCCTTCTCTGCATCACAGGAGAGAAGGCAGGTCGGTATGTGATTACGCTGAGCATAGGCTATGAGGTGTATAGTTTTGGTGGTGTTGTCCCTGGCTTTGCGGCCAGGAACAAAACCCACCTGATCTCTATGTATAACCTCGGGCAGTAAGGGTGATAGACGATTTGACAGGATCTTGGCAAACAATTTTAAATCTATGTTCAAGAGGGATATCGGTCTATAGTTGGAGCATAAGGAGGGGTCCTTGCCAGGTTTCGGAATAACCACTATTCGGGCTTTTAGTAGAGTGGATGAGGGGGCAAGGGTCTCGTCTATGGTGTTAAATGCTTTCGCTAGAAGAGGAGCCAGCAAGAGCGCAAACGTTTTATAAAAGCTTGAGGAGAACCCACCTGGACCAGGGCTCTTGCTGTTTTTGAGATTCTTTATGGCAAATTGGAATTCAGTTTCGGACAGGGGGGATTCCAGGTCCTCCGTGCCAGAAGCCGGGATGGTTGGAAGTGCGGTTTCTTGGATATAAGATGGTAGGTCTTGCGTAGAGTCACCTGACTGGGGCATGGGTGGTGGAGCTTGGGGAGGTAGGTTATATAGGGCGGAGTAGTATTGGCGGAATTCTTCGGCTATGGCCGAGTTAGCCAGTAATTTACCTTAAGTTGAGGAGTTGATAAAGGGGATACGTTTCCGGGCCTGTCGGGGCTGGAGTGTGTTTGCCAGGTGTCTACTAGGCTTGTGCAATTCGTTTCGTAACGAATTGAAATTCGTCCGAATTTAGCAACTTTCGGACATTCGGAAGCATTCGAATTTCCGAACAAAGCAATTACGAATAAGACCGAATCCGAAATAAATTATACCGCAAATAGCGAATGCCCGAATGTCTTCGGCATAATTCGTTATGAAAAAGTTACGAATGTACGAATCCATACGAAGCACAATAACACTCACTCTGCTCTGCTCTCTGCTTCTCCCACACCGTGCTGAACTCCCTCTCAAAATGGTGTACAGGGGCGGAGGTTATAGCCGCATGTAAAAAACGAAAGTAAAATACGAGATTTCGAATCCATTCGAAGCACAATAACACTCACTCTGCTCTGCTCTCTGCTTCTCCCTCACCGTGCTGAACCCTCTGAAAATGGTGTACAGGGGCGGAGCCTATAGCCGCATGTTAAAAACGAAAGTAAAATACGAGATTTCGAATCGTTACAAATAACCGCAATGTATTTAGAAAAGTACAAATCCATTCGAAGCACATTAGGCATAATAGGCAGCGTCGTTGTGAGAGAGACACGGAAAATTACGAATCAACGAACCCAAAAAAAGTTACGAAAGTAGGAGTTGTGTCCAGAATCAACGAAAAACAACGTACTCTACCGAAAGTACGAACCCAAAAAAAGTTACGAAAGTAGGAGTTGTGTCCAGAATCAACGAAAAACAACGTACTCTACCGAAAGTACGAATTATAAAGCAACAAAAAATTCAACGAAAAATGTCGCTTGCAAAAATACGAATGAGTCCGAACACGAAAAATCCCGTCTAGCAAAATTACGAATGATTACGAATCAACAGGACCGGAAAGAAACGAACCGAAACGGAACAAATTTTTCCGTTGTGCACAAGTCTAGTGTCTACCACACTTGTTGGCTTGAGAGTAATGGGCAAATCGCCCCCATAGAGCGTTCTGTGAAAATTTGTAGAAGATCTCTCCTGGCGTTGGTCAAATCTAGTTGTACAGTGGCGTCAGGGGTTCGTGGCTCCTCCAGGGCGGCTATAGTGGCAAGAAGGCATGTAATATCTGCCGTGTGCGCATGTTTAAGTCTAGAGCCATGTTGGATAATTTACCTCTAAGGACACATTTAAGTGCTTCCCACTTCGTAAGCGGGTTGGTGTCATCGCGTGCATGGTCTGTAATAAAAATGTTAATGGTCTGTATGATGTCTTGGGTGCAGACTGAATCGGACAGTAGGTTGTCATTAAACCTCCAAGAGGATCTAGTCTTGGAAGTGGGGACGTTTCCCAGACTCATGTGTATGGGGGCATGGCCAGACCAAAGGGTGAGACCTATAGAAGTGCTGGGGGAGTAGTCTAATAGGGATTGAGAGATGAATATATAGTCCAACCTACTGTAATAGGAGTGTGCAGGGGAATAATATGTGTAATCCCTAGTGGTGGGGTGCAGTACTATCCACACGTCCACTAGGGATAGGTCAGAAAGGAGTGCGCGCATTTTGGTCAGGGAGGCCGGGGAGATTGAGGACTTACCAATTGAAGCATCGAGACGGGATATCAAGGCAGCATTGAGGTCACCTCCCAGGATCATGTTGGTTGTGCTAAATCGTTTCAGGTGAGAGGTCACCGAGGAGAGGAACTGCAGTTGATCCTGATTTGGAGAATATACGTTAATTACGGTATAGATCACATTCATATATGACAATTTAAGAAAGACATATCTCCCTGTAGGATCAATATAGGTGTCAAGAACATACGGTGTGAATGAGGCGTGGAAGGCGATGGAGACCCCCTTGGATTTGGCAGAGGGGTTGGTACTGTGAAACTAGATGGAGTATTGTTTATGGAGGAGGTGTGGGATCTTGTCAGACCCAAAATGAGTTTCCTGAAAGAGGAGGATTTGGGTACAGAGTTTATGGAAATGGTATAGAATTTGCCTTCTCTTCTCTGGGGTGTTAAGGCCCCTGCAGCTTAGGGAGGAGACTTTCAAGGAGACGTGCGTTGCCATGGAGGGGACGATTTGGGGAGAAGGTATGAAGATGAGGCTTGCTGTCTCAGGGGAGGGGGTAGGAGGGGAGAAAGGGGGGATGGGACAGCATCTAGTGGGGAGCAAGTATAAGGTAAGTATAAGAAATGGGAAAGCAAGAAAAGGAGCGGAAAGAAGAGAAAACCAAGGCCTCAACGGCCACACTAGTAGCGTTGCGAGCAACATGTCAGCTAAGGCCACTATGGGCGCTGAAAATCCTAAGTGGGGGGTAGCAGTCAGTGCATAGAGGGGCCCGCACACACCGGGCAGCAAATACAAACATTTATAAACATTTGTAAACTGAACAGCTCAGGACCCCAAGTGGCTGAGTGCATTTGGTATACCTGTAAATAAGTAGGTATCTGGGAGGACAAGTCCTAGGAAGATACCTTAGAAACGTATAATGTCCTATACCTGGCTTCCAGACATAACAGTACATTATAAAAAGGAGGGGGAGGGAGGGAGAGGGGGGGATCCGACATGAGAGGGGGACAATAATTGCATACAGAGGGTAAAACTCGTTTAAGAGGAGATCACAGTTCTTAGTAAATAAGGCAAAACCTGTATATGAAAAATAAAGAATGGGTTAGCAACATAGTGTCCCAACAAAACTGTAACCAGGGATGGCTTCACTGGCTTCACTGGTCTGATGCCTGTGAAGAGAAAGGTAGTTAGTCAAAGAACATGCAGTGGAGGACAGGGATGAGCCGAACACCCCCCTGTTCGGTTCGCACCAGAACCTGCGAACAGACAAAATGTTCGTGTGAACTTTAGAACCCTATTAAATACAATGGACTCGAACGTTCGAAATCTAAAGTGTTAATTATAAAGGCTAATATGCAAGTTATTGTCCTAAAAAGTGTTTGGGGACCTGGGTCCTGCCCCAGGGGACATGTATCAATGCAAAAAAAAGTTTTAAAAACGGCAGTTTTTTCGGGAGCAGTGATTTTAATAATGCTTAAAATGAAAAAATAAAAGTGAAATATTCCTTTAAATTTCGTACCTGGGGGGTGTGTATGATATGCATGTAAAGTGGCGCATGTTTCCCGTGCTTAGAACTGTCCCTGCAAAAAATTTCATTTTTGAAAGAAAAAAAGTCATTTAAAACTCACTCGCGGCTATTAATGAATTGTCGGCTCCCGGCAATACATTCAAAAGTCATTGATAAAAAAAAAAAAAAAAAAGCGTGGGGGTTCCCCAGAATTCAATTACCAGGCCCTTCAGGTCTGGAATGGATATTAAGGGGAACCCCGCCGCAAATTTAAAAAAAAAATTGACGTGGGGTTCCCCCAAATATCCATTCCAGGCCCTTCAGATCTGGCATGGATTTTAAGGGGAACTCCACCCCAAATTTTTTAAAAAATGGCGTGGAGTCCCCCTAAAAATCCATACCAGACCCCTTATCCGAGCACGCAACCTGGCAGGCCGCAGGGGAAAAGGGGGGGGACGAGAGAGCGGCCCTCCCTCCCTCCTGAACCGTACCAGGCCACATGCCCTCAACATGGGGAGGATGTCCCCATGTTGATGGGGACAAGGGCCTCATCCCCACAACCCTTGCCCGGTGGTTGTGGGGTTCTGCGGGCGGGGGGCTTATCGGAATCTGGAAGACCCCTTTAACAAAGGGGACCCCCAGATCCCGGCCCCCCCCCCTATGTGAATTGGTAAGGGGTACATTGTACCCCTACCATTTCACAAAGAAAGCGTAAAAAAATGTTTAAAAAAAACACACAAACACCTTGAAAAAGTCCTTTATTTAAAAAAAATAAAAAAAACATTCCAGCGGTGAAATCCAGTGTCCCGCGGCGATCCCGATGTCCAGCGCTGTCCTTCATTGGTTGTGCCTGAGCGGACCTGATGGGGAACTCCCTCTCAGTGTTTTAAATGTATAGACCCGCCCCTTCTAAAGTTCCCCTTCAGGTCCGCTCAGCGGAGGCTTCCGATCTAGAACGCGTGGTCTTCTTGGATTGTTTCTGCCAGCCTGAGGCGACCGGGAATCCGGGAGTAGCAGTATGAATTTGCCAGTCCGGTATAGGGATCTGAGGTAGCTCAAAGGTCCCGAGGAACTTTGGAAGAGCACCCAGTGTGCGGAATACCGCTGACTTCCTGTCATGAGATGCAAAAAGGTTAAATGGGAAACTCCAGCGATATTTAATTTGTTTTGCTTACAGGGCTCCTGTAAGGGGCTTCAGAGCGCGAGACATGTCAAGGGTCAGCTTGGAGACGTCTGGGAGTAGGGATACTTGGGTGCCATTAAAGTATATAGCCTCTTGAGCACGTGCTGCTTGCATGAAGGCATCTTTAATCGCATAGAAGTGAACTCTGCAAATAACGTCTCTGGGGTGTTCGAGGTTTGGATTTTTAGGGCCCATGGCCCTGTGAACACGATCGAGTTCCAGAGGGGCATCTCTGTCTTTTTGGAGCAAGTCATTAAACATTGCGATGACTGCAGGGGCCAGATTTTTAGTTTCCACTGACTCTGGGAGGCCGCAGATACGTATATTGTTGCGTCTGGCCCTGTTCTCCTGGTCATCTTGGTGGTACATTAATTGCTGGATCTGAAGGGTGTGCTCATGTAAAATGGTTTCATGTGATTGTACTGTGGAAGCAATCTCCTCAACACTGCGTTCCACCTTCTCCAGCCTGTTTGTAACATCTCTGCGCAGCTCTGCTATCTCCTGCTTGTATGAGCGCACCATTCTCTGAACACAGGCTTCAAAATCATGTCTGGTTTGAAGGGCCTTAATGTATGTGTAGCGCCCTGCTCCCAATGAGTGGGCGCTATATGTTGAAATTTAGTTGTCTGGGCATTAGTTTAGCCCAGAGAGATTGTTATTTAAATTGTGGCACTGTTTCAGTTCGTTTTGGTTGCATGATTTTCCCCCACCGGTGGGTGTCGCTGTCACCGCTGGTCAGGGTTGGAAAGGCAACAGGCTGGATGTATTGGGTACCTCTTTCCTGGCAGCAGCCCAGGGGGCGTGGTGAACCCGCTGTGCATGCTGGGAGAGGGTATTTAAGTGACAGACGCCATTAGGGTAGAGGAGAATTGGGGATGGAGCGCTGAGAAGCAGCACCTTGTAAGGCCGCGTGTGTGCCTGAGGAGCGGATCGGCGCCATCTTGGATGAGGGGGGCCGTGCTGATTCTGCCCTAATCTCTAAAAAAATTGGTCGATTCCCCCCTCTTTGTGCGGATCTGGGGTATGGTTTCTCTCTCCCCCACCTCTCCTCCCCATTACCGACCTGTACAGCGGGTCTAGAAAGCGTGGAGAGCCGCGATTAGTCCGGTGTGTGCGGGAGCTCCAAGAGGACACGTCCTACTGCTCCATGCGCTTGGCCACGCCCGAGCACTACAAGAGTTAGTAGCTCACTTTTTCCCAGGGAGAGGAGAATTCTCCACTCCCCTGGCAGACAATGCTTCCCTACAATCCGACAGTGGACTGTTTCTCTGCATTTTCGTGCGCAGAGCAGAGCTTTGGACCCTGCTCTGGCCCTGATGACGTGGAGAGGAATAGATAATTGGGTAAATAATATCTCCTTTTATCATACCTCCCAACAAGCACGGATTATGCGGGTTTTTCCTGCATAGACTCCTCTTTCCCGCAGTCCCGCAAGAGTGCAAGTTTTCCCACACAGCAGGAAATGAAGGAAGAAGAGCCAGTGGAAGCAGGTAAGGCCCCCCCCCCCTGCGATCGGCGCGGGCAAAAAAATGTCCTGCGGCCCCCCCCCCCCCCACGATCGGAGGAAAGTTGGGAGGTATGTTTTATTATTACCTTAGATCAGTGGTCTCCAAACTACGGCCCGAGGGCCGGAATGCGGCCTTTTGCTATCCTTTATCTGGCCCCGGGGGTTGTGTGACAGGAGGGTCACTTTGGACACAGGGTGAGCCAGGAAATAATGGACATTAAGAAATATATCTTGGGCTACCTAAAATGGGTCTGTAATATTTATCCACCATATCCCCAAGGATATCTGTAAAGGACTATTTACTGTTTCTGAACTCAACAGGTTAATTGAGAGATACTGAGGTGTTTAGCCTCAATCACCTGTCTAGTGTAATGTTAATGAATTCCAGCTTCTAGAAGACCTGTTCATTTTTTGTGGTGATGTGGATCGGGGAAATTAAGTCTGTCCTTGTGTGTATTGTAAAGTATCAGACAGTCTGGTGACTATAAAGGTCATGCATAGTCATTCAAACATAAAGGGGATTATTAAAGTCTGTTGTCTCCTAACAGACGTCAAAATAATGTGTTGAGCCTTGTAATGTGTGGGTGGAGCTGGGCCATTGTTCATGTTAAACTAATGTGTATTAGATGTATATAAAAGTTACAATGTTTCTCAATAAAAGGCATTCGATTTAGGAAGATACAGAGCGTGCGTCTCGTTCTTCCAGAAGGATTAATTATATGGGAAGTGGTCGCCTGGCTGTGGAAGATTGGTAGCGAGTGGATGTGTGTCCAGGAGAGGGGAATATTTAAACGGCGTTTAATACCCTTGATATTTGGGGTGTCGTTACATTGGTTGGCAGCAGCGGGATTTTCCCTCCAGTTCCTGGGACACTCCAAACCACCACAGTGAATGACCAGCTATGCAGCCTGCAGGAAAGTCACGCTGAAAGACCTACTTGAGAGCCGAGATGGACCAGAAGAAGGGTGATGCAGGACCCCGGTCAGTTGAAGATTTGTTTCAGCAACGAGTTCAACAGCGCTTGGCATTATATGGTGCTAACCCATCAGAGACCGCCATACAGGAAGCCATTAGAGGCATCCAGCTGCAGGATGCGCGACAAGAGAGAGAACGACAGCGTCAAGAGAGAGAACGAGAGCGACAAAAGAGAGAACTAGAGCGGCAACATGAGCGGAGAATGGCGGAAATAATCGGAGATCGCCTACAGACAGCTGCTAGAATCTGCTCAGCAGCAGGGTGGGGCCCCCTTTGCCTGGGACTATCAGGAAATACCAGTGGACAGCTCTGAAATCCTGGCTGAAGAATCGGCAGTGGAAAATCTGGAGATTGCCATCCCTAAAGCCGAAGTGGATGATATGGAGTTCCAGGGAGCTAGGGCAGTTGGCTCATCTCCCCAGCCACAGATTACAGAAGGTATGGACTTAAGGGACTGTTCAGAGCATGTTAGGGATTATGCATCGCCTGCCCAAGTACTGGCAGCAGGACAGAGTACTGCAGACCCCGGCTCTACACCCGTGGCAGTTTTGGAGGCCCGAGGTGAGAAGGTGATGGTTCCTCTTTCCCAGGGGATTTCAGAGATGCAGGGAGGAGAAGCAGCCCTTTTCCCTCCCCAACAGTTAGCCAGAGCAGATGGTGTGAAGTCCCCAGAAGAAGTGCTGGCAACAGGGCAGAGTGATAGCAACCTCTGCCCAGCATCGGAAACAACTGTGGAGTTTCAGGGAGCCGGGGCAGTTGGCCCCTCTCTCCAGCAACAAGCTGAGGTGGTAAAGCTTTTACCCCCAGCTGAATCACTGGCAGCAGGGCAGAATGCTACTGGCCGCTGCACACAACTGCCACTTGAGCGGATATCGGTGGATGGGACTGCGGTCTCCACTCACAGCAACCCAGCACAAGAGCTGGCAACAGAGCAGAGTGCCGCGGGCCTCTGCTCTCAACTATCAGAAGAGGGAGTTCCTGTGGTATTTGACGGGACTTCGGTCCTCACTGACACAACCCCAGAAAATGGTGTGACACTGAGACAGGAGGATGTCAGCCTTGCTTTGCAAGCACGGGGGGATTTTCACCTGCCACAAGGGGATGGGACTTCAGCCTCCACTTGTATACCCCAGGGATGCCGGGCAGTCGACCCAGATCCCCAACAGCATGACGGACTGAGCCCAGTCACCCTGTCTTCTCTCCAGCGGCTGAAAGGACTCCAGGGAGAAGGGCCAGTCCAGGCCTCTCCCCAGTGGCGGGTATGTTCTCTGAGAGAGGCAGAGGTTGGCTGGGTAAGTAATGCTCTGTTTGGAGCAATTTATTTGGGGTACTGTGTGGATACCGGCATTAGAGGAATGGACCTATGGACTAACTTCGGAGTCAACCCGTCTGGGGTCGCCTCCTCTGTTAGTCTCCTGCCGAAAGGGGAGATGTGTGACAGGAGGGTCACTTTGGACACAGGGTGAGCCAGGAAATAATGGACATTAAGAAATATATCTTGGGCTACCTAAAATGGGTCTGTAATATTTATCCACCATATCCCCAAGGATATCTGTAAAGGACTATTTACTGTTTCTGAACTCAACAGGTTAATTGAGAGATACTGAGGTGTTCAGCCTCAATCACCTGTCTAGTGTAATGTTAATGAATTCCAGCTTCTAGAAGACCTGTTCATTGTTTGTGGTGATGTGGATTGGGGAAATTAAGTCTGTCCTTGTGTGTATTGTAAAGAATCAGACAGTCTGGTGACTATAAAGGTCATGCATAGTCATTCAAACATAAAGGGGATTATTAAAGTCTGTTGTCTCCTAACAGACGTCAAAATAATGTGTTGAGCCTTGTAATGTGTGGGTGGAGCTGGGCCATTGTTCATGTTAAACTAATGTGTATTAGATGTATATAAAAGTTACAATGTTTCTCAATAAAAGGCTTTCGATTTAGGAAGATACAGAGCGTGCGTCTCGTTCTTCCAGAAGGATTAATTATATGGGAAGTGGTCGCCTGGCTGTGGAAGATTGGTAGCGAGTGGATGTGTGTCCAGGAGAGGGGAATATTTAAACAGCGTTTAATACCCTTGATATTTGGGGTGTCGTTACAGGGCGCTATTCCTCCCAATGATAAGAGGCACTAGTCCTTCCACTGACACCAACAGTGGGGCATAATTCCTGCCACTGACACTAATGATGAAGCACTATCCCTCCAATAAATATCAATGATGAGGCATTATACCTTCCACTGACACCAATGATGGGGCACAATTCTTCCCAGTGACACCAATTATGGGGCACAATTCTTCCCAGTGACACCAATTATGGGGCACTATTCCTCCTACTTACACAGATGTTGGGGCACTATTCCTCCCACTGATACCAATGAAGGGTCACTATTCCACCCATGGACACCAATGATGGGGCACTATTCCTCCCACTGACACCAATGATGGGTCACTATTCCTCCCACTGATACCAATGAAGGGTCACTATTCCTCCCACTGACACCAATGAAGGGTCACTATTCCTTGCACTGACACCAATGATGGGTTACTGTTCCTCCATTTAATACCAATGATGGGTCACTATTCCTACACCAATGATGGGGCACTATTACTCCCACTGACACCAATGATGGGTCACTATTCCTCCCACTGATACAAATGATAGGGCACTGTTCCTCCCAGTAATACCAATGACGGAGCACTATCTCTCCCACTGAAACCAATGATGGGGTACTATTCCTCCCACTGACACCAATGATGGGTCACTATTCCTCCCACTGATACCAATGATGGGGCACAATTCCTCCCACTGACACCAATGATGGGTCACTATTCCTCCCACTGATACCAATGATGGGGCACTATTCCTCCCACTGATACCAATGATGGGTTACTGTTCCTCCTCTTACTGACTACAGGTGCTATGTAACTGACTATCAACCCTGATGCAATGTTTATTCTCACTGATGCTAGGCCTGGGGACATTTTCTACACCCACTGACCACAATCCAGCTTCCCCAAAGTCTGATGAACAGTAAACCGTCCCTTTGTTTGAAAAGTTTAGAGACCCCTGGTCTAGACAAAAACAAGCAATTAAACCTTGTGGTGCAGGAACAACCCCACTGCCAGGGATAATTTTTTTATTTGCCCGGAATTGGGTTTTAAGAGTTTCATTTTGGTACATTAATGCACACGTGGTAACGTGCATTGCAATGATGCAGCCCATTCATTATAAAAAACATAAGGGTCAAGCCTCGTACACACGGCCGAAAATCTCGTCAAGAAAAAACACGTTGCCGTCGCCGCCATCTTGCTACACCCTATCTATGCCTAGGAAGCTACCGCGCATGCGTCAAAGTCATTTCGAGCATGCGCAGGCTTCTCGGAGGACAGGTAAGTGTACACACACACAATTTTCTCGTCGAGAAACAGGCTGACGAGAATCTCAACGAGAAAATAGAGAGCAGGTTCTCTATATTTCTCGTCGAGATTCTTGTCGGTTTTCTTGACGAGAAACCATACACACGAACGATTTTCTCGGCAAGAAAGCTATCTCGGCAGTTTTCTTGTCGTTTCTTGCCGAGAAACTCGTTCGTGTGTACGAGGCTTGACCCTGAAAGCCGGACACTTGGATATATTGACACTTCTTCGTCCTCTTTTCCTCAGACTTTTAGAGAGTAATTCTACAGAATGAGATTTATTTTTGGATTACGCTAAGAATTTCTATTATCCGAAACATTCCGTCTCTGGAAGGATCTTTATTTAGTCCTTTCTTGTTACTATGTGTAACCAAACATCACGGAGGCTCCGCTCTTCCCATACGAGGTCGGATGTTTATGCCCCGACTCCACTGTTTGATTTAACCTCCTATCGGACACGGATCTGTCTGCGTTAGGGGCGGCCTGTAATGTGCACTAGGAGAAACAAATGGGTATGATTTAAAGGTGACCTGTCACCACGTTACCTTTATTAATATGCCGACAAACAGCAGGCGCCAGGGGTGTCTGCATGCAGCTTTAGTTTCTGAAATTATGACCCTGGTGCTCTAGGAACCTCTAAACCAGGACGGCAATGCATCCTATTACAGTTAGTGGAAGCCTGGGGGGGGGGGGGGGTAGGGTTGCCACCTTCTCTTCAAGCCAAACCTGAACACTTTAGTGGCCTGGGACATCTTTGGGTGCCCCAAGGAGAGTAGTAATGCGGTGTGCATAGTGTGCCGCAGCGAACATTGGGTGTAGCCAAATTGCTCTTGCTGACATCATCGTCCTGCACCACAGTGATGCTGAACCTGCCCCAAGACAGCCGCCCGCAGCTCCCGGGTGGCAACAGATTTGTATGTGCCTATCTCGGTTACTTTAGGAGCCACAGCCAGGTCTGAATAATGTGTCCGGGTTTCAGTCCGCCTGGAACCCGGACTGTCCAGGTGAATCCCGGACAGGTGGCAACCCTACCGGGGGGGGCTACCGTCTGGCAAATCAACCAAGAGTGACCAATCAGAATTCACCCAGAAATAATGCCTTGCTTTGCTCTGTAGGTCATGCTTGTTGTTACAGGTCCATCATACTCGGGGGGGGGGGAGCATAATGGTACTCGGAAGCCAATGTCTGGGGTGGCAGGGTTGGAAGCGGCAGCACCAAATCCCAAAATGCACAAAAATTTTACTTTGACCCTATTTTTTTCCACTCTTCTGGCCACCTCTGCAAGAGAAATGTAGGAGCGCACAGGAAAAATGTATTATTTAGTAGTGTTGTTTTGCTGCTGTGGGGCCTTGGGGTAAAAGGGGGCCCCATTAAGGGGGGGGGGGTTGGGGGTTTGATGGAATTTAAAAATAGCATGCTGAAATAATACATATCCATCACTGTATCATTAAAGTGACAACAAACAATATTCGTATTCTCCAACAATAATCAGTACACATCCACTATTTAAAGACCTTATAATCAATTTTTTTATTAAAGGGGGTTGTAAAGGTGCATCCTTTGCATTAAGGTGAAAGAACACCTGGCTGTCACAGGCCCCCCAGCCCCCCCCCCCCCCCGTTTTACTTACCTGAGCCCGTTCACCTGCTGTGCGCGTCCCCAGCGTCCTCTTCTCCACTACTTCTCGGCGTTGATTGGATAGATTGATAGCAGCGCAGCCATTGGCTCCCGCAGCTGTCAATCAAATCCAATTACGCGGCCGCCGGGGGGCGAGGCCGAGTCATACACTCTGTGTCTTTGGACGCAGAGTGTATGACACGGGAGCGCGCCCGCAAGGTAACCCCCTCGGGAGAGAGTTTCCCAGAGGGGGTTAGCTATTGCGGGGAGGAGCTGAGACAGCCACCGAGGGACCCCAGAAGAGGAGGATCGGGGCCACTCTGTGCAAAACGAAATGCACAGTGGAGGTAAGAATGATATGTTTGCTATTTAAAAAAAATTAAACCTTTACAACCACTTTAACTTGTTTTTTACTGTGTTATTCTGCTTCCTTGTAATCCCCTCCTGAACCTCTCCATTTCCCTCTCAGTTCCATTTGTTTGGAATAAACAGCGCACGTTGGTTGCAGTCCTGTGAACACTACAAATTCTCTAGTCCACCTTCGCGAGTAGGGTGACCACGTGTCCCGGATTGCCCGGGACAGTCTTGCATTTTGCAGGTCTGTCCCGGGCACCTTCATTCCAGGACAATACAGTGTCCCGGAATGAAATTGACACAGCCACCACCCCCGGGCCAATCTGATGCCCCTAAAAAAGGCCACCACATCACCGCTTTACTCACTGACAGTACTTGTCCTGGCCGGGAATGCCTGGAGGAGCACAATCCCCGCCCCCTGCTTGTGATTGGAGAAATCCTAAATCCCGCCTCTTGTGTCCAATCACTGTGCTGTGATTCGTTACAGCACAAGCTGATTTTTGGGAAGGGGGGGTGTCCCTGAATGGTAGTTTGGAAATGTGGTCACCCTATTCGTGAGTGAGCTACGTTGCTTTATACAGTTGGTACATGGGCATAGCATAAGGGGTTGCAGGGGTCACAATCGCAACCCCACCCCTAGCTCCAGGGGGCCCCTGCAGCCTCCCTGTCATATTTCATATTCTCCACAAAGTCCAGCTCCGATCTGCCCAAGGGCCCCACAGCCACGCTCCAGTACTGGGCTTCCACTTTGCCTTCCACAGTCCACACCCCTCTGTGCTCATTGGCTGGGGACAAGCTGTGAGCCATTTCCTGAATGGAGAGGTGCACAGGGTGAGAACAGCCCAGGGGCCAGGTCAACTTTTGCACCGGGGCCCACAAGCTTCAAGCGACGCCTCTGAGTTGGTACCATGGAGAATGAACTTAGCCACCCTCTAACAGGAAGTCAAATCACAGCAGCAAATAAAAAATATAAAAAATAAGAATTTGGAGATCTCCAGCAGGCTAAAAGTAAAAGAATTCTTGAATATACCCTGAGAGAAAAAAATATTTGCTCCCCTGCTGATTTTGTACGTTTGCCCAATGACAAAGAAATGATCAGTCTATAATTTTAATGGTCGGGTTATTTTATCAGTGAGAGACGGAATAACAACAAAAATATCCAGAAAAACACATTTCAAAAAAGTTATAAATTGATTTGCTATTTAATGAGTGAAATAAGTATTTGACCCCTTTGCAAAACATGACTTAGTAGTTGGTGGAGAAACCCTTGTTGGTGATCACAGAGGTCAGACGTTTCTTGTAGTTGGCCTCCAGGTTTGCACACATCTCAGGAGGGATTTTGTCCTCTTTGCAGATCCTCTCCAAGTCATTAACCATTTGGCGCCCGTGCTATAGGCAAAAGATGCCTACATTGCGACAGTCAATTGCCGGGGGGCATCCCTGGACGTCCTCCTGTTTACTTCCTCGTTGTGCGCCGCCACGGGCGCGCATCAGGGAAAATCTGTGCCCGCCGTGTCACGTGGGTGCCGATGCGCGTGCCTGGTAGCTGCAGTGTCGGCCAGGTACCCGCGATCGGCATTTACAGAGCCAGGGACGTGGATCTCTGTGTGTAAACACAGAGATCCACGTCCTGTCAGGGAGAGAGAAGACCGATGGTGTGTCCCTTGTACATAGGCACACAGATCGGTCACCTCCCCCAGTCAGTTCCATACCCCCACAGTACGAATCACTCATGAGGGAACACATTTAACCCCTTGATCGCCCCCTAGTGTTAAGCCCTTCCCTGCCAGTGACATTTATTCAGTAATTAGTGTGTAGCGGGTATTTGAATTTAGGGGAGGCATCTGGGTGGTAGTGTAACCCAGATGCATTGATTGTCAGGGAATCTGAGACCCTTTTATGGTTCTTGGAGGACTCTGGTGGTGTGAGGTTCCCTGCGGCCTGCAGGTGGCGCTGTCGCCCTGGCCGGAGTTGAACTCACACCGCAAGACTGCTTACTTTTTGTCCTTTCCTGGCGCTGGTACAGCGGGGCAAGAAACCTGCTGTGACGCAAAAGGCGAGGGGATAAAAGGGGTGGACACCCTGACCTTGGGGTTCAGAGTCGGAGGACGCGGCCGTACCCAGGCACCTTCAGCTTGGGTGCTGGCGTTCCGGAGTATCCGGGCCCAGGTGCCCTTGACCTGGCCGGAGCGGGAGATGGAGTCCATTTCAGGCACCTTTAGCCTGGGGTGAGGTACTATGGCGGAAGCCTGGAGCTCAGTACCTTCGACAGAGTTCCGCGAGGGTGGAGGAATCCGAGGGGGCCCTAGCTCCTTGGGTGCCCGTGTCTGAGGTCGAGGAGACTGGTGAGCGGAACTTCTCTGGAGAGTCCAGCGCAGCATTGCTGGTGACAGAGAGGCCTCCGGTGACTCCCTTGGACGGATCTCTTTCCCCTGACAGGGGCCGTGCTAGCGAAGGTAATTCATGTTCTACCTCATATAGTCAGTGGCAGTGACTATTCGCCATTGGTGACAGCACAGTGGTTAGCGATACAGTGAATGATTGTGCCTCGACCTACTCCCATTAATACTGAACTGTTGCAAAGGTCCCAACTTGACTGTGCTGTATGTTTGTTCGCTGAGAAGAATAAAACTGTGTTGGATCTATTCAGTGTGTGGAACTCTAGTTACTAGGAGCAAAGGGGGAGTGGATCCGAGGAAAGGATTTGACTCTAGGACACCTACACAAAGCCCCGATCTTTCTGGCCTTCACCTCGTCACTATGGAGGACATGGGCCGTGGTGTATCTCATCCCTCCCCCCGGTACTGACACCCCTAGACAGAGACAGACAAGCCGAGAATGAGAAGGGGTGAGAGGGTGAGGTCGCTACAAGTGCATATTTATAGAATTATTCGCTGTATAAATGTGAATGGTCCCAAAAAAGTGTCAAAAGTTTCCGATCTGTCCGCCGCAATATCACAGTCCTGACAAAAATCACAGTTTGCCGCCATTACTAGCAAAAAAAAAAAAAGTCATAAAACTATCCCCTATTTTGTAGGCGCTATAACTTTTGCGCAAACCAATCAATATATGCTTATTGCGATTTTTTTTTACCAAAAATATGTAGAAGAATACATATCAGTCTAAACTAAGAATTTTTTTTTTTTTTTTTTTTAAATGGGATATTTATTATAGTGTAGCGATACCTCCAACTAAGGAGGCCGCAGAATTAGATTTGGGCCCTGAGTGCAGCTCCGCCAACCCCCGGCAATAGGCTCTACCCCCTTCTGGCACAGCTAGTACTGACAATCAATGGTATATCCTATGCAATATAATAACTAAGCCAGGACACAGTAATGAATTGTAATAGATAAAGTGTTTTACTCATTTTCTCAATATGGATAAAGGGGTAACAGTAATCACAGCTCGAGATAATCACTCCTAAGGGCAGCGTCCTGCCACTCTAACACATTATGTAGTAACACACGCTACAGGTGCGCCATACGGGCGACCGTTAACTAAGTGCCCTATGGCGCAGTAATCAAACACGCTAGAATCCCCACCAGGCCTGGTTCTAATATTTAACTTAGTCCTTCTTTCTTCACCGGCAGGTCTGTAATGGTGGTGCACTTTAAACAGAGTATAACTTTGTAATCCAAGGGGTATAGAACTTGGTTAAATAAAGCCGCAGGCTCAGTTCTGACAAGGCTCTTCAATAGGGGTATCAAAATAACTTGTAGGCCACGGCAGTCTATAGGCCTATATACAGTAACAGTATCTTAGCTGGGCTTATGCCCTCTCACCCGCCGGACTATGGATCCAGTCCGGGAAACCTCCACCGGCCGTGTCACACACACTCGATCTCTCCAACGATCGGGCCCCCGATCCGACAAGGCTGTAGCGTACAAAGTCAGATGCCACCCAGGCTCGCAGAGGGAGGTGGAAGGCTCTTTGGTGCAGAGCAAGGCCTCAGGCTTCAGGCCTTGCACTCCGACACATCCGCACAGGAGGATCCGTCTGTGAAGTCTCGTGTCCCAAAAACCCCGAGCCCGGCCTCGCCTCCTCCTTTTATAACCCCTCCCATGAGTCTCTGCGGTGGAACATGTGAAGAATGGGGTTATGGGTAATGTAGTTTCTTCCCAATCTAGGGGAATACCTCGCTACACACTCCCCCCACTTAAACTCTTTGGTCCCCAAAGATAAATTTTAACAACAACTATATATAACACTGGACAATTCTGAAAACGATGTTGAGATAGGGGATTCCCACCATAACTGAGGGGTAGAATTCCCTTGCCCACAGGTCACATTATCATGGGTGGCCTGCCTAACTGTGCCAGAGAGTGAGCTGGGGTTGCCCACCACCAAATGGACAGTGGAGGGATCCGGAATCTCAGCATTTCTCCTAGCAGTGACTACAGAGTCTTCCGAACTGTTCCCCATCTGAGGGTAGGTCAGCTTCTTAGGAGGTCGAATGACCCTTCGAGCCCTTTGCTCTCCTGGAATCTCTGGCTCTGGCGCCGCAGGCTCCTCTTCCTCGGAGCAACTATCATAGGCATCCTCCCAGTAATCTGCTGAAGGACTAAAGGGGATGAACTCTGTAGCCTCTGGGTTCAGTGTTTCATCTGTGGTATCTTGGGTGACTGGAAGATCTATGATAGAAGTTCCTGGAGTTGGGGAAGACCACAGCCAACCAAGTTCTCCCTCTTCATCTCCACTAAGTTGGGAGGCTTCTCCATTTTCAGCTCGGGAGGTCTGTGACCGAGTGTTCGGCCTAGGAGTATCCAAGATAGAGGCCGGTTCAGGGGAGTCTCCCACGGGAGGTATTCTAACTGCCTCCGCAAGTGGGAGCAGGTGGTTTCGATGCCATGTCTTCAGTGGGCCTACCTCTCCCTCTGGCTTCACCTTGTAGACAGGTAGGCCCGGCAACTTCCTGCAGATGACATAGGGTTCAGATCTCCATCTGTCTGCAAGTTTGTGCTTTCTGGGGACTCCCAGATTGCGCAACAGTACTCGATCCCCGGGCTGTAGGTCTTGTACCCGGACCTTCAAGTCGAAATTTCTTTTATTCCGAGCTCCCCTTTGATCTGAGGCCGCTTGAGCTTGTTCATAGACTACTTTCAGGCTGTGTCTGAGCCTGTCCACATATCCTTTGTGGGATGTGGCTGAGGAATGGTCCAGTGAGGTGCCAAAAGCCAGGTCCACCGGTAGTCTCGCTTCTCTCCCAAACATGAGTCGATATGGGGAGTAGCCTGTAGCATCACTGATGGTGCAGTTGTAAGCATGTACTATGGCTGCTATGTGTTTGCTCCAATGTTGCTTTTTCTCGCTTTCCAGAGTCCCCAACATGTTGAGCAAGGTTCGGTTGAACCTTTCCGGCTGAGCATCTCCCTGAGGATGGTAAGGTGTAGTTCGAGTCTTCTTAATTCCCAAAGAATCCAAGAGCTTCCGGATTAGCTTACTCTCGAAGTCCCTCCCTTGGTCTGAATGGAGTCTCTGTGGCAGCCCATAATGGACAAAGTACTTCTCCATAAGTACCTTGGCCACGGTGGAGGCCTTCTGGTCTTTGGTGGGGAAAGCCTGGGCATACCGGGTGAAATGGTCGGTTATCACCAGAACATTTCCTAGTCCACTCAGGTCGGGTTCGAGGCAGAGAAAGTCAATGCACACCAGGTCCATGGGCCCTTGGCTCTGTAGATGGCCCATTGGGGCAGCTTGATGGGGCAAAGTCTTCCTCTGGATGCATCGCGCACATGAGTGGCAGTACTCCTCTACCTCTGCTCTCATGCAGGGCCAATAGAACCGACTTCTGACAAGTTGAAAGGTCCTTTCAGCCCCTAGGTGGCCATGATTGTCATGCAGGGCAATCAGAACAGTCTCCCGATGTTTCTCTGGGAGGAACAGCTGCCACTTATCTTCTGAGTCATCAGAGGGGCCCCTTCGGTAGACCACTCCCTGATGTAACTGCAACCTATCCCACTCCTTCCTCAGCAGGCGAGCTTCTTTTGAAGGTTGACGCATGAGTCTGTTTGGATCCTGATTTTTCAAGGCCTCCAGGACCAATCTCCCCATGGGGTCTTCCAATTGGTCACACCTCAATTCCTTCTTGGACAGTCTTGGTAGGTTGTCCTCTTCCAATTGAGCTACTCCACAGTAGTGTTTGGGGACTCCCACCGTGGTAACTCCTATTTCCTCTGCTCTGGAGCCTCCTCGGGCTTGGAATTCAGCTCCTTGACAAAGGGCCCGCACCCCGTCCGGTGCCACTTGGGTGCAATCTTCTATTTCAATGGTGGGGGAATGAGATCTCCTGGACAGAGCGTCTGCGTCTCGATTCCCCACTCCTGGTCTATACTTAAGGCTGAAGTTGAATCCAGACAGTGCGGCCAGCCACCTGTGTCCAGTGGCGTCCAGCTTGGCCGTGGTGAACAGGTAGGTAAGGGGGTTGTTGTCGGTCTTCACAGTGAACTCCGCTCCATACAGGTAGTCTTTGAGCTTGTCTACTACCGCCCACTTGAGGGCCAGGAACTCCAGCTTGTGAGTGGGGTAGTTCTTCTCAGAGGGGGTCAGGCTCCTACTCACATAGGCAACAGGCCGCAATTGCCCCTCATGTTCTTGGTAGAGTACTCCTCCCAGACCGTCATGACTAGCATCCACGTGCAGTTCATAGGGTTTGATTGGGTCTGCGTAGGCCAAGACTGGTGCAGTGGTCAGGCTCCTCTTCAATTCCTGGAAAGCCTCTTCACACTTCTGATTCCACTGATCTCTGATGGACTCTCCTGGCCTCCTGGGCCCCGAGCCATCCTCTTCTCCTTCAGTCTTGAGCAACTCATTCAATGGTCTAGCAATTCGGGCAAATCCCTCCACAAACCTCCTGTAGTAGGAGCAGAAACCCAAGAAGGATCTGAGTTCTGTTACTGTGGTGGGCCGTGGCCAGGAGGTAACTGCCTCCAATTTCTCAGGGTCTGTGGCCACCCCTTCTTCAGACACTATGTGCCCCAGATAGGTCACAGAAGACTGGTAGAACCGACACTTCTCAGGCGAAAGCTTAAGTCCTTCCTCACTGAGTCTTCTCAACACTTTTTCCAGCCTCTCTTCATGTTCCTTCAAGGTTCTCCCAAAGACAATGACATCGTCCAGGTATACAAGGACTTCGATCAAGTTCATGTCCCCTACTGTCTTCTCCATGAGGCGTTGGAAAGTAGCTGGGGCTCCAGACAGACCTTGGGGCATCCGGTCGAATTCAAAGAACCCCACTGGGGTTATGAAAGCTGTCTTCTCCTTGTCTGCTGGGTGCATCGGAATCTGATAGTACCCACTCTTAAGATCCATAACGCTGAACCATTTGGCTCCAGACAAGCTCTGTAGGGCATCCTCTATCCTCGGAGTGGTGTATTGGTCAGGTATGGTTCTCCTGTTGAGAGTCCTGTAGTCGATACAGAGCCTCAATGATCCATTCTTCTTTCGGACCACCACTATGGGAGAAGCATAGGGGCTTCTGGACTCCCGTATCACACCAGTCCTCTTGAGTTCTGCAAGTTGTTCCCTCAAATCCTCCAGATCTGCTAGCGGGACCCGTCTGACCCTCTCTCGGAAGGGCTTATCTTCCTGGAGGCGGATCCGATGGGTGGCACTCCTTGCACACCCCACATCAAACTCATCCTTAGAGAAGATCTTCTCCCATCTATTCAACTGGGCCTTGGCTCTCTCTTTCCAAGCCCTGGAGAGATTCGGGTTTTCCATGGACAGCTTCTCCCAAACATCCCCTCCTCCACCTGCCCTCTTCACTTCTGACAGGGTAACAGGGGCCGCCGGGCTCACCTGGCCTAGCAACATTCTGGCTGGGATTTCCATGGGGTCTTTGGTAGTATTCCTAACACTCACTGGAACTCTATAATGGGCCTTCTTCAGGACCTTCAGCGGAATCACTTCCGGTATCACCTCCAGGCCTGAGGACTCACCCCTTGGGTCTGACTCCAGCATGACAAAGGGACCAGGCTGCTCCCAAGTAAGCTTCACAGTGGCCCTGAGACAGGTTACTTCACCGGGCTGCAACACTACCCCTTCTCTTCCAAGTCTCCACACCTTCCCTATCTCCTCTCCAGGGGTCTCCCGCTCTTGGACCAGCCGTTGGTAGGCTGTCTTCAGCATGGGATGGATCTTGGTAGCTGCTTGTCTTTCTTCTGTCACGAGAGGGGTCAGGAGTCTTCGGACCAGGTCCGTGTTCGTCCCTATTATAAGGGAATTCTTGTTGGCTCCAGGCGGCCTAGGGCACACAACTGCCAGGGTGTCAAACACTTCGGCCTTCCCAGCCACGGATGGGTCAAAGGTCATTTTGATGGGAAGGTAGCCGTCGTAAGGGAAACTCTGGGTTCCAATTCCCCATATTTCCAGCTCTTCTATCTTCTGGATAGGCAGATGACTCAGGTGCCTGTCGTATAAGTTCCGGTATAGTAGGGTCACTTGTGCCCCGGTATCCAGGAGGCCCCTGGTGTAGACTCCCTCCACTTGAATGGGCACTATAGGGGATGGGCCCACCAGCTTCTCTGGATATGGTCCGGCAGGAGCCGCCTTCTTCAGACCTTTTCCCTTTGGACTCTCTCTTGTCCTATTCCCTTTGGACTTGAACCTTTCTTGAGCCTGGTATGCACTGACTTCCCTCCTTTTAATGGGTGTAGGAACCCGCTGAGGGGTACTATTATTTTTCTTGGGTGGGCACCCCCTTTGGGGAGTGCTGTGCCTCTCCTGAGGGGTCTCCCCCCTTTCTCCTGGACTATAGTTTTTTTGAGGGGTATTGCGTTTCCCCTTTGGTGTTCTATCTCTCTTTTTGTTTTTCTTCGCATTCAGCTTGGAGTTTACTGAAGATGATGGGCACCCGGTTGACTCCTTCACCGGGGCCCTCTGGAGTTTCCCGCCGGCTTGCGGTTGTCTGGTCTCTTCTTCTTCGGACTAGAACATGTGGCTGCAATGTGGCCAACTCCCCCACAGTTGAAGCAGACTATATCTCCCCATTCTTGTAGAGGTTCGGGTGCTGAGGCAATCGGGAACAATTCCTTCCTTGGACTTTCCTTCTTCTTGGGACACTCTGTGTCTTTTGCTATCAGAGAGGTCAATATCTCTAACACCTTGGACATCTGAGTTTTTAGGGTGTCTATCTCCGCCTCTCTTTCAGGAGTCATTACTGGATTGACCAGCACCTGTGCGGGTACAACACTTGTCTTATCCTTCTGCTGGTCCTGTTGCAGCGCCTCCTCATCTCTGATGATTTTTATTAAATCAGCATAAGTCAGCAACATTCCTCCTCCCAAGGTTTTCAGGTGCAGCCAGACTGGATCGGAGCGTAGCGCTCCCTTTAAGACTTGCTTCATTCTTGCCCCATCGGCATCTTGGGGCTTCATCCCTTTCTTTAACACAGTCTTGCACAGCAGCCTGTTTAGCCTTCTGACATACTCGGAAAGTTTCTCCTCCGGTTTTTGGAAAGTGTGTTCAAACTGGTAGACCATCTCTGTCACCTTGTCTAATTGACCAAACTCTTCCTGCAGCATAGCTAGACAGTCCTGCGCCGTGCACCCTACATTCCCAAACCGGAAACTTTTCACTGCTTCTGCTGCTGCACCTTTAAGGCTTTCTAACACTCGCTGCCTCTTCTGTGCTTCAGGTACCTCCCATGCCTCCACCGCCTGTAATGCCTGCTCCACCCAGGTATCAAAATCTTCTTCCCCTGCCGGGACAGGGAGCTTCCCTGAGAATATTTTTAGTCTCCGGTAGCTAGTTTCCACATGCACCGTACTTGTCTTCTGACATTTGGCTAGCAAATCCCCTATTGCATTTATCAGTTCTGGTGATATAGCAGTGGCCGGTGCAGGTGCCACCGGGGGTGTCGCCCTGTCTTCTCTTTCAGGTGGAGTTCGGGCCGCAGCCTGTGGCGATCCCGTAGGGGATGGTTCCCTTTCTACAGTTATTGCGTGCGCCAGCCTAAATGTTCTGTTGTCTGGCGTCCGCAGACACTTGTGCTTACAAGCCTCTGGCATCCCGTCCCAATATTCCACTAATGCGTATTGATATGAGATGTCTGGGTCTGTCTTCATGTCTATCACCCACGGTGTGTGATCTGGGGACACTGAACTCATTAGTTCCTCTACCGTCTCACTTGACCATTTCTCCCCAGGGAGGCTAATGGCTATCGACTGTTTTGGCTCTGTATTAGCGGCTTTGCACCACTCTTCTACCGCTCTTGGATCCATGGGGTCCATGCCGGCACTTCTGGCGTTCGCTTTCTGCATCAGGAACCCGGACGAGAACCCCCACGTGTAGCGATACCTCCAACTAAGGAGGCCGCAGAATTAGATTTGGGCCCTGAGTGCAGCTCCGCCAACCCCCGGCAATAGGCTCTACCCCCTTCTGGCACAGCTAGTACTGACAATCAATGGTATATCCTATGCAATATAATAACTAAGCCAGGACACAGTAATGAATTGTAATAGATAAAGTGTTTTACTCATTTTCTCAATATGGATAAAGGGGTAACAGTAATCACAGCTCGAGATAATCACTCCTAAGGGCAGCGTCCTGCCACTCTAACACATTATGTAGTAACACACGCTACAGGTGCGCCATACGGGCGACCGTTAACTAAGTGCCCTATGGCGCAGTAATCAAACACGCTAGAATCCCCACCAGGCCTGGTTCTAATATTTAACTTAGTCCTTCTTTCTTCACCGGCAGGTCTGTAATGGTGGTGCACTTTAAACAGAGTATAACTTTGTAATCCAAGGGGTATAGAACTTGGTTAAATAAAGCCGCAGGCTCAGTTCTGACAAGGCTCTTCAATAGGGGTATCAAAATAACTTGTAGGCCACGGCAGTCTATAGGCCTATATACAGTAACAGTATCTTAGCTGGGCTTATGCCCTCTCACCCGCCGGACTACGGATCCAGTCCGGGAAACCTCCACCGGCCGTGTCACACACACTCGATCTCTCCAACGATCGGGCCCCCGATCCGACAAGGCTGTAGCGTACAAAGTCAGATGCCACCCAGGCTCGCAGAGGGAGGTGGAAGGCTCTTTGGTGCAGAGCAAGGCCTCAGGCTTCAGGCCTTGCACTCCGACACATCCGCACAGGAGGATCCGTCTGTGAAGTCTCGTGTCCCAAAAACCCCGAGCCCGGCCTCGCCTCCTCCTTTTATAACCCCTCCCATGAGTCTCTGCGGTGGAACATGTGAAGAATGGGGTTATGGGTAATGTAGTTTCTTCCCAATCTAGGGGAATACCCCGCTACAATAGCAAAAAGTAAAAATTATTGTTTTTTTTTTTCAAAATTGTCAGTATTTTTTGTTTATAGCGCAAAAAATTAAAACCGCAGAGATGATCAAATACCACCAAAAGAAAGCTCTATTTGTGGGGAAAAGAGGACGTCTATTTTGTTTGGAAGCCACGTCGTACGACCGCGCAATTGTCATTCAAAGCGGGACAGTGCTGAAAGCTGAAAATTGGCCTGGGCAGGAAGGGGGTTTAAGTGCCCAGTAAGCAAGTGGTTAAGGTTTTTGAGGCTGACATTTGGTGACTCGAACCTTCTGCTCCCTCCACATATTTTCTATGGGATTAAGGTCTGGAGACTGGCTAGGCCACTCCAGGACCTTAATGTGCTTCTTCTTAAACCACTCTTTTGTTGCCTTGGCCCTGTGTTTTGGGTCATTGTCATGCTGGAATATCCAACCATGACCAATCTTCAATGCCATGGCTGAGGGAAGGAGGTTCTCACCCAAGATTTGATGGTACATGGGCCCCGTCCATCGTCCCTTTGATGCAGTAAAGTTGTCCTGTCCCCTTAGCAGAAAAACATCTCCAAAGCATAATGTTTCCGCCTCCATGTATGACGGTGGGGGATGGTGTTCTTGGGGTCATAGGCAGCATTCCTCCTCCTCCGAACACGGCGAGTTGAGTTGATGCCAAAGAGTTTGATTTTGGTCTCATCTGACTACAACACTTTCCCCAGTTCTCCTCTGAATCATTCAGATGTTCATTAGCAAACTTCAGACGGCATGTACATGTGATTTCTTGAGCGGCGGGACCTTGCAGGTGCAGCAGGAGTGAACTTCCCAGCTGCCTTGAGATCATTGACAAGATTCTCCCGTGTAGTTCTGGGCGGATTCCTCACCGTTCTCATGATCCTTGAGACTCCACGAGGTGAGATCTTCTATGGAGCCCCAGACCGAGGAGAGTGACAGTTATTTTGTGTTTCTTCCATTTGTGAATAATCCCCCCAACTCTTGTCACCCTCTCACCAAACTGCTCGGCGATGGTCTTGTATCCCATTCCAGCCTTGTGTAGGTCTACAATATTGTCCTTGACATCCTTGGAAAGCTCTTTGGTCTTGGTCATGGTGGAAAGATTGGAATCTGATTGATTGATTGCTGCTGTGGAGAGGTGTATTTCATACAGGTAACAAGCTGAGATTAGGAGCACTCCCTTTAAAAGAGAGTGTTCCTAATCTCAGCTTGTTACTTGTATAGAAGGCACCTGTGCCAGAAATCTTGCTGATTGATAGGGGATCAAATACTTATTTCACTTATTAAAATGCAAATCAATGTATAACTTTTTTGAAATGTGTTTTTTTGGATATTTTTGTTGCTATTCTGTCTCTCTCTGTTAAAATAAACCGACCATTAAAATGATAGACTGATCATTTATTTGTCAGTGGACAAATGTACAAAACCAGCAGGGGATCAAATACCTTTTTCCCTCACTGTATATACCTATATACCTTTCCCTCACTGTATATACCTTTTTCCCTCACTGTATATATATTTACAGTGCCTTGAAAAAGTATTCATACCACTTGACATTTTCCACCAAAAAGGTAAATGTATTTGGAGCAACCACCCCACCCTCCTTCTCCTCTCTTTGGCTCATTCACTGGAGAGGAAGGCGTGCACGGTCTCCCCCATGCCCGTACCCCCTGGGTTGCAGAGGTTAAGCACACTTAGTTTTACTACGGGTCTTTGCAGCAGCTCCCCTCAGTGTTGGTTTTCGTCCCTAATATGTAAGGACAAAAGTCCCTATGCCCCAAGTAACTCCAAGGTCCACACCTGCATCAACTCCAACATAGAGTTTATTTCTTTATGCATGAACATCCACAAATGAGGAGAAGAGAAAGGTGTTAGGAAGACAGATCAGTTCAGGCACTCTTGTTTCTTCGCCACTCGATCCCGAGTGGGTATAGCTCACCCGGATAGTCACCCAAGGGCACTAGCAGCCGGTGTGTAACTCGAACAGTCTATTAGATTCCTTAATGGATGTGTAGCGGGGGTTTAAATTTAGGGGATACACCTGGGTGGTAGTATGACCCAGGTGTGTATAATCATGAGAGGATTTAGACCATTTTTTTTTTCGTGGAGGACTGGGTGGTGTACTATTCTCCTTGGCCTGTGGGTGGTGGGGTTCCCGCAGGCTCAAGGTAGATTCACTGCCGCAGTGCTGTCCTTTTTGTCCCTTTCCGGAGATGGTACACTAAGGGCGGGGAACCTGCTGTGATGTCAAGGGAGGAGATAAAAGGGGGAGACGCGCCCGCCACGGGGTCTTCTTCTTCTTCACGCGCCCAGGCACCCTAGGCCTGGGTGCGGGTGGTCCAGGGTTCCGGCCCAGGCGCCCTAGGCCTGATCAGAGTGGAGTTGGCGTCCATCCCAGGCACCTTCAGCCTGGGGTGAGGTACTAAACCGGAGGCCTGGGGCCCAGTGACTTCGACTGGGTCCCGCAAGGGCGGAGGAGTCCGAGGGTCCCTGAGGTGGATTGGGCCCATGTCTGAGGTGAGGAGGCCGGGGAGGTCACCCGTCTGAATAGTCCGGAGCAGCATCAATCCGGTGACGGATGGGCCTTCGGTAACTCCCTTGGAGGGACATCTTCCCCCTGATAGGGGCCACAGCGCAGCGAAGGTACTCCCATTGATATTCTTCAGAGTCGCTGGTAGAGACTCACAAGTTTCAAGTTCTCTCTCTAGCCAATGGCTATAGCAACCGCTGGTGAGACCACAGTGGTTTAGTTTACTATTAGGACAATGCCTCGACCTGCTCACTCCACCGTGTTGATTTGTTTATGGATCTCAACCAGTTATCTGACCAAGAACTGTTCAATCGTATGCGACAATAAAGCAAGTGTTGGATCCTTATCGGTGTGTGTGTTTCTCTGGTTGATAGGAGCAAAGATAAGTGTCAGCACAGCAGGACTTTGTTACTAATTGAAGCACACAGGCCCGAGAAGAATATCTGGTACTGGCCTTCACCTCCCCCACTGCAATGGGGAGGACATGGGCCGTAGCGCATCTCACTCTCAAGTATAATATACCCCTGGACAAGAGCTATCGGAGAACCGATACACAAGAGGAGGGAGTGAGGCCGCTACAGATGCGTTCAGGAGATCCTCTGCCACAGAATCTATAGTGTCCCAAACCTCCTACTGGTCCTGTTGTTTAAATTCCCTTTTTCCGGATGGATGACATCCCTCCAGAGAGTTACTGGGCCCCTTCCTTCACTGTGATCTCTCACCAGTCCTTCGGAACGGTCCTCCCCCAGCCTCCTCTTCTAGAAACGGGTTCCCTCGCAAGGCGGCACCCTGGGATTCCTCCTCCCGAAATGGGCTCCAGCTAAAGGTGCTGGGCCCAGGGCTGAAGTTGCAGTCCCAGGACTAAAGGTGCCTGGGACTGAAGTGCACGTGGCCCCATGGCCTGGAGGGCCACGCGCCATGCACCAGGACTCCGACTCTGGAACCAGGAACGAACAGAAGACAGAAGACCCCTCCCAGGCGGCGTCTGCCTTTTATGTATCCTCTCCCGGCATGCCCAGCAAGTCAACCACACCCACTGTACGGCTGCCGAGAGGGAACACCAAATCACTGCCCTATTACCTGTGGTTCAACCCCGATTATAGGTGACAGAGCCACCCACACTTCCAAGGGGAACTGCACACCAGGCAAAACAACAGCAAGGCAGAGTCCAGCAAATTGAAAAGATTTGAGCCAACTACCACTCGAATCACCCCTAAATTTGGCATAGCAGTCCCTAAATTTGGTACCCCCGCTACATATTTTATGGGGATTTTATGTGATAGAACAACACAAAGTGTCACATAATTGTGAAGTGGAAGGAAAATGATAAATGGTTTTCAAAGTTTTTTTTACAAATAAATGATATCTGAAAAGTGTGGCGTGCATTTGTATTCAGCCCCCTTTACTATGATACCCCTAACTAAAATCTAGTGCAACCAATTGCCTTCAGAAGTCACCTAATTAGTAAATAGAGTCCACCTGTGTGTAATTTAATCTCAGTATAAATACAGCTGTTCTGTGAAGCCCTCAGAGTTTTTTTAGAGAACCTTAGTGGACAAACGGCATCATGAAGGCCAATGAACACACCAGACAGGTCAGGGATAAGGTTGTGGAGAAGTATAAAGCAGGGTTAGGTTATAGAAACGTATTCCGAGCTTTGAACATCTCACAGAGCTCTGTTCAATCCATCATCTGAAAATGGAAAGAGTATGGCACAACTGCAAACCTACCAAGACATGGCCGTCCACCTAAACTGACCGGGCTGGGCAGGAAGAGCATTCATCAGAGAAGCAGCCAAGAGGCCCATGGTAACTCTGGAGGAGCTGCAGAGATCCACAGCTCAGGTGGGAGAATCTGTCCACAGGACAACTATTAGTCGTCACTCCACAAATCTGCCCTTTATGGAAGAGTGACAAGAAGAAAGCTCTTGTTTAAAGAAAGCCATAAGAAGTCCCATTTGCAGTTTGTGAGAAGCCATGTGGGGGACACAGCAAACATGTGGAAGAAGGTGCTCTGGTCAGATGAGACCAAAATTTTACTTTTTGGCCTAAAAGTAAAACGCTATGTGTGGCGGAAAACTAACACTGCACATCACCCTAAACACACCATCCCCACTGTGAAACATGGTGGTGGCAGCATCATGTTGTGAGGAAGATGGATTGAGTCAAATCTTAGAAGAAAACCTGTTATGCCCCGTACACACGATCGGACCTTTGTCCGACCAAGCTCACAATGGAATTCCATCGGAGAAAAATAGAACAGGTTCTATATTTAAACTCTGATGGAATTCATCGGAATTTCTCCGATGGGGCACACACACGGTAGGAATTTCCGTCTGACTTTTTCCATCGGAAATTCCTATCGTGTGTATGGGGCATTAGAGTTTGCAAAAGACTTGAGACTGGGGCGGAGGTTCACCTACCAGCAGGACAACGACCCTAAACATACAGCCAGAGCTACAATGGAATGGTTTAGATCAAAGCATATTCATGTGTTAGAATGGCCCAGTCACAGTCCAGACCTAAATCACATTGAGAATCTGTGGCAAGACTTGAAAATTGCTGTTCACAGACGCTCTCCATCCAATCTGACAGAGCTTGAGATATTTTACAAAGATGAATGGGCAGAAATGTCCCTCTCTAGATGTACAAAGCTGGTAGAGACATCCCCAAAAAGACTTACAGCTGTAATTGCATCGAAAGGAGGTTCTACAAAGTATTGACTCCGGGGGGCGCTATACAAATGTACCCCAAAACTTTTCACATATTTATTTATAAAATAAAATGAAAACCATTTATCCTTTCACTTCACAATTATGTGCCACTTTGTGTTGGTCTATCACATAAAATCCCAATAAAATACATTTACTATTTTGGTTGTAACATGAGAAAATGTGGAAAATTCCAAGGAGTATGAATACTTTTTTAAAGGCACTGTATATACACGGTATATATATATATATTTTTAAACCAGAGTTCAGTGTCACTTTAGGGATTGCAGAAGTTGTGGTTGACACTGACCTTGTATTTCCTGTGACATTTCCGGAGAGCTGACTTCAGATGTACAGGAGGAGACTTCACAATGACATTAGTTACTGATCCCCATCTGTGCAATAAGGAGAATTTGCTTAGCTGTCTTAGTAGTGTAGATTTATTGCCCTCAGAGCTGTTGGTCATCCCGGCCAGCACTGAAGTTCACCCTGTACGTCTAACACAGTTATCCTCAGACTGCCAAAATCCCAGAGTGCCTCCTCAGACCGTTCTGCAAAAAAACTCCCACATTTTAAAGGGTTACTCCATCTTTTGCACCATGTTACATGTTACACCCATATTAAGGGTGTAACATGGTGCAAATAGGAATCCCCCCCCCCCACCTTACAATCGCCGAAGACCGACTTGTATTTCTCAGTGGAATACAAGTGTGGTGATCACTGTCCAGTGACATCTTCCTTCAACTTTTCAAATGAAAGCCTGTACAGAGGGGCTGGAGGAATAGTCTGCAGGAGCCTGTCATTGCATCCGTCATCCACTTGTAGCGGGCATTTAAATTTAGGGGGGAGCATCTGGGTTATTTAACCCAGATGTACTAATTGTTAGGGAATCTGAGAATCCCTTTTGTGGTTCTTGGAGGACTCTGGTGGTGCAAGGTTCCCTGTGGCCTGCAGGTGGCGTTGTCGCCCTGGGCCGGAGTTGAACCTGCACCGCAAGACTGTTCCTTTTTGCCCTTTCCTGGCGCCGATACAGCGGGGTGGGGAACCCGCTGTGACGCAAAGGGAGAGGAGATAAAAGGGGTGGACGCCCTGACCTTGGGGTTCAGAGTTGGAGGCCGCGCCCAGGCACCTTCAGCCTGGGTGCTGGCATTCCGGAGTCCCGGGCCCAGGTGCCCTTGACCTGGCCGGAGCGAGGGATGGAGTCCATCCCAGGCACCTTAAGCCTGGGGTGAGGTACTATGGCCAAGGCCTGGGGCCCAGTAACTTTGACTGGGTCCCGCGAGGGTGGAGGAGTCCGAGGGGGCCCTAAGGTGTTGGGACCCGTATCTGAGGTGAGGAGGCCGGGGAGTGTAACCCTTCCAGATAGCCCGGTACAGCATTAATCCGGTGACGGCGGGGCCTCTGGTAACTCTCTTGGAGGGATGTCTTTCCCCTGACAGGGGCTGCAACGTAGCGAAGGTAACTCCAGTTCCTGTTCACTAGAGTGGCTGGAAGAGACTCTGAAGCCAAAAAAGTACGTTTTACAGCCACTGCGCTTAGCAACCGTTGGTGAAACCTCCACAGTTTAGTTTCTTTGAGGATTGTGCCTTGACCTACTCCCCACCAATACTGAACTGTTCTATGGGTCTCAAACTGTCTGCTCGCAAAGGACTATTAGTTTGCCGTTATGGAATAAATAAGTGTTGGACCTTTTCAGTGTGTGGTACTCCAATTACTGGGAGCAAAGGGGGTTATCAGCAGAACAGACCCGGCTCTAAGCGTACACACAGCCCGAATACAACTAGATACTGGCCTTCACCTCTACATGCTGTAATCGAGAAGACATGGGCCGTGGCGCACCTCGCTCTCCCCTTCAAGGTACCCCTAGACCGAAGCCAAAGTAACCGCTAAAGAAGAGCGAGAGGGTGAGGCCGCTACACACAGATCACAGGTAGACATGTGCGTTTCGTTTCGTACGAATTTCCGAAAATTCGTACATTCGGAAGCATCCGAAATACGAATTTCTATTCTTACAAATTTTATACGAAACACGAAATTTGGTTGACGAATTTGGTTTCGGGAGTGGGAGAGACGGCTCAGACTGGTATTGGTAGTCGATGGGAGATTCAGAATTGGACAAAATAGGAATGTTCGTTAATATTGTTTTATTATTGTCATAATAATTACGATTATTTGTTATGATGAAGTTAAAAACCCAGGAAGTCAGCACAGCACAGGGATGGTGGGAGCCCCTCATAATGAGCACAGCACAGGGATGGTGGGAGCCACTCATGATGAGCACAGCAGGGGTACAGCCCCAGAAGGAAGTCAGCACAGCACAGGGATGGTGGGAGCCCCTCATAACGAATGTTCGTAATTGTTACAAAAAGTTAACGAACCTAACGAACTTTCGTATTTCGTACGAATTCAAATTTAATTTCGGACATGAATTACGAAATACGAATTAATGGGCTACTACAAACCCAGGAAGTCAGCACAGCACAGGGATGGTGGGAGCCCCTCATAATGAGCACAGCAGGGGTACAGCCCCAGGAGGAAGTCAGCAAAGCACAGGGATGGTGGGAGCCCCTCATAATGAGCACAGCACAGGAATGGTGGGAGCCCCTCATAATGAGCACAGCACAGGGATGGTGGGAGCCCCTCATAATGAGCACAGCACAGGAATGGTGGGAGCCCCTCATAATGAGCACAGCACAGGGATGTTGGGAGCCCCTCATAATGAGCACAGCACAGGAATGGTGCAAGCCCCTCATAATGAGCACAGCAGGGGTACAGCCCCAGGAGGAAGTCAGCACAGCACAGGGATGGTGGGAGCCCCTCATGATGAGCATAATGAGCCGACGACTGCCATATTGACAAAGGTATTTTTTGCTTTTTAAATTCATCATAACGAATGTTCGTAATTGTTACGAAAAGTTAACGAATCTAACGAAACGAAAATTCGTATTTCGTACGAAACAAATCCAAATTGAATTTCGGATGCGAATTACGAAATACGTATTTTCGTCTAATACGAGACAGAACGGAACGAAAGGAAACAAATTTATTGACGGCGCACATGTCTAATCACAGGTGCAATGCTTTTCAGGCTCCTGTTTAAAATAAGTATTTGATCCCCAAGCAAAACATGACTTTGTACTTGGTGGGGAAACCCTTGTTGGCAATCACAGAGGTCAGACGTTTCTTGTAGTTGGTTACCAGGTTTGCACACATCTCAGGAGGGATTTTGGTCCACTCTTCTTTACAGATCTTCTCTAAATCCTTAAAGTGTAAGTTCACCTTTAGAGAAAATCTGGACAACCTTCCCACCCCACCCCCCCACCCCGGTCCCGTTGTACCTGGAGCCGGTGATCACCCGCTAGGAGACATCGGGTTGCTGCTTCACCGGTCCATGGATATAAAATCTGCACAGCTTTCTCTCTTCTTCTCTCCCCGCTGATAGGACGGGCTAGGCGGGTTCTGATTGGTCGACGCCGTCAATGTGATGGCGCCCACAAATTAAAATGTCTCCTATACTGTATGTACCTTTACGAGGTACGTTTAGGGGGTTAAGCCACAGGGATTACAAACCCCTGGACCAGTAAAGCGGCGACCCGATGTCTCCTAGCGGGTGATCGCTGGCCTCAGGTAAAGCTGGAACGGGGGGATGGGGAGGGGTCCAGTGTAAGTTCACCTTTATAGATTTTCTGTAAAGGTGAACTTACCATTTAAGGTTTCCTGGCTGTCTCGTGGCAACTCGAAGTTTCAGCTCCCTCCATAAATTTTCTATAGGATTATAAAGGGGTTGTAAAGGTACAAGTTTTTTCACCTTAATGCATCAGATTGGCCCGGGGGGGTGGCTGTGTCAGTTTCATTCCAGGACACTGTATTGTCCTGGAATGAAGGTGCCCGGGACAGACCTGCAAAATGCGGGACTGTCCCGGGCAATCCGGGACATGTGGTCACCCTAGCTGTGTACGCGGCATTAGAGTTCCAGAGTATTTGTTTGCAAAAGCATTAACAACTATGTCATCATATAAAATATTGTTGAGGGTCGTTATTATCAGGGCCGGTGCTTGACTATTTTGCGCCTTAGACAAGACCAGCTACTTGCACAAACCCCCCCTCATCCAGAGCCCTTGTATGGGCTGCCATTACACCGTACTGTGAGTGTATGTAGATGAGCGGTGCTGCCCATTGATGAGGTGTACACAGAATAAGCCGTCCTGCCCGGTCGGGCTGCACAGCTTTCAGCCGTCCATCCGACTGTCAGAGTTGACTCACCGGAGCTGCAGCATCTGCTTCTGTTTTGCTCCAGCTTCTGGGCTTGCTTGGACAGCCGGTGGTTGGTGCTGCGCAGCCGGTAGCAGCCACCCAGCATGCTCCTGAATTCAGTCACAAATCAGTCTATAGCGCGGTACTGGCCAGCAAAGAACTTCTCCTCCATCCTCAGGAGTAGGGTGACCACATTTCCAAACTGCCATTCAGGGACACACCCCCTCTCTCACCTTCCCCAAAAAAAGATGAGGGGGGGCAGGGGGAAATGTAGTCTCGGGGTTGATGGGGAATTTGGCGGCGGGTTATTTGTCAGGTGAATGTGCCACTTGCCACCAGATGCAGTGCCACTTGCCACCCAGAGCCTGCCACCAGATGCAGTGCTGCTGTCACTCCCTCTGTATGAGCCACGTGCGTAGAAGGAAAGGAGTGGCGTCACTATCTGGAGAGTGAAGATCACACCAGTCCCTGCTGCTTGCCGCTGGGTGCCGGAAAAGGAGGAGGTGCCGAGGTGGGTGGGGACAGCAGTGCTGCACTAGGCGCAGGCCTCGCTCCCGATCTCACTGTCTTGGAGTAAATTGTCACTGGTTGCAAGATGCCAGGCAGCGCTGGCCCTAGCAACCAGTTCCGGAAATGTAGTTATTAGTTAGTAGGGGGCGTCCTCTATTTCATTCCGGGACATTGTATTGTCCCAGAATGAAGGTGCCCGGGACCCAGGATAGACATGTCAATTGCGGGACAGTCCCGGGCAATCCGGGACACGTGGGCAGGAGAGACACGATGCCCGCGTCCTCCACCCATCCAGCTGTCCTTGGACTCCCAGGGGCAGTCTTGGTGTCACCCTCCTCACATGCCAAGCTGCTGCTGACCTCCTCTGCAGCCCTCGTGACAGGCGTCCCCCATGGCTGCTTCAGCCCCTCGTGTTCCTCGGCCAGGCTAGTAGGGAAACCAGTGGCCGTGGCTGCACCCTAGACAGTGAGCCCTAGGTGGCTGCCTAGTTCGGCTGGAGGTTATTATCGCTACTAAAGTATATATTTTTTAATTAATACTACTCCACTTATTTCAGCATTTGCTTGCTGTTGCGATGGAAGGGGTGGGATTACTTTGCAATGAAGACCTTAGATCTGAGACTCTGAGAAAAATACTGGAGGACAGAGCAGGCAGCTGGAAAGTTAATTCCCTGCACTGTTGCTTCTCTTTTCTCCAACCAAATTCTGTCTACAGCTCTGCTCCTTAGTAATGTACTGACTATTCTGACAGTACCTGTCTTTGAAATATACATATTGTGGGAACCAACTTCAAGTAGTAGTGCATTAAGGACACAACCACTTGCTCAAATCTTCTCTTTTAGGGCTTTTCTTGCCCACTTTCTTTAAAACAGAGGTCAAGAAATCACCTGAGTTTCCCTCGCAAGGTTTTTTAATTTCTAAACTACAAAATAACTATTCAGCAGCCTCCCGCCTTGCACGTAGAGCGATGCTGCTCTGTCCTCAAGTTTCAGACCCTTTGGCTTTCCTCATAAGCGTGGTGCCTACACCTGGCAGCTACCAGCTGTACTGGCTCCTAGGCTAAGGTGACCAGATTTTTAAAATGAAATCCGGGGACATTTTATTATTTTTTTTTACTAGTAATGGCGGCAATTAGCGACTCCCTGCCTGTCGCCACCACCGCCCGCCTCACAGCCTATTAAAGGGGTTGTAAACTCTTGTTTTTTCACCTTAATGCATCCTATAACGCAGGCACCAGACGCCTAATGAATGACTCGGGAGCACGCCCGCAAGGTAACCTCCGGGAGGTTCTCCTAGGGGGGTTATCTAATGCGGGGAGGAGCCGCGAGAGCCGCCGAGGGACCCCAGAAGTCGGTGTTCGGGGCCACTCTGCAAAACGAGCTGCACAGTGGAGTTAAGTATATGTTTGTTATTTAAAAAAAAAAAAAGATCCTTTACAATCACTTTAAGTCTTACTCTTCGGGCCCCGGCTACTACTGGGTGGGGAGCAGAGGAAGATCACTCCGCCAGGGAAGGCAAGGAGATGAGCAGGCAGGCGGCTGGCCTGGACTAAAGCCAAGGCAGAAGAACAGCCAAGCCGAGCGGAATGGGCATGCACCCAAAACTAAAGAAATATTGCGTCTGCTCTGACCAGCACATGATCATCAGAAAGGGGCACGGATAATGAAACAAATACGCCCCCTAAGCTAGTAGGAGCGGCGGAGCGGTGGGGTGTAAGTCAGATTTTTTTTTTTCTGCACTGTCTTTGAAATTGCCCCAGCCCCTGTTCAAATCCAATCCGGGGACAAAACCGGGGACAGACTTGGTCCGGGGACAGTGTCCTCAATCCGGGGACTGTCCCCTGAAACTGGGGATGTCTGGTCACCCTATCCTAGGCAGAGGACTCCCCTGTCCACCAGGGTGCAGCCCAAACCATAGTCATGTCTCTAATAAAACCCTGCACACCCATGACCAATTAGAGGGCTGTTTGTTCACAAAGCCTGGACCCAGGATTGGAGACGTCATCCCTTCCAAGTCTCTATTAGGCCTCCAGACTCCAGGTCCCAAACTGGGTTTTACCAACCTCTGAGAAAAATCCAGTTTTCTTCATGTGAGATAAAAAGGAAGAGAAGGGAAGCGCAACATAAGCATAGTATAAAAATAAAATGTATGTGCAAATGGTCATACAAAACTCAAAGGATAAAACAGAGGTACTCGCTCAACAGATAAGAGAAACGCGGCTCAGCATTCTCCCGCAGGGCCTGCCAGTTGAATCCTTTCACTGGCACTGTGGATGGTCAGATGGAAGCCAAGACACCAGGTAGGAACTGGGAAGTCTCCAGGGCTAGCGTGAAGTGCACACAAGGGTGGATGTGATTGTAGAGGAAGAACGGGTCGGTGTAGGAGAACAAGCTACACGCTCGGAGCTTCAGTGAGACAAACACCCTGGAGCACCTCAACATGCCCAGATGAGAACCCTGGGTGATACAAATCTCTTTCCACACCATGGCAAGGCACAGCACTGTCACAATACTTTATATCTAGATCAGTGACAGTAGGGAGGTTGTTGATAAATCCCATCAAAACTTTGCTATGGGGCCCCATCATCTGTAGTTAAGCCTTTGTACACTTTAGTTCACAAGGTAAAGAAGATCCTGAAAACACAATCTTCCTGGGGCATATGAGGATAGACTAATGCCCCGTACACACAACCGGTCTTCCGGACATGCCAAAACCCGACGTTTTTCCCAACGTGATTCCTCTCAAGCCTGCCTTGCATACACACGTTCATTAAAAAAAACGCTCGACCAAAGCGCGGTGACGTCCAGCATGTACGACGACACTATAAAGGGGACGTTCCATTCAAATGGCTCCACCCTTTGGGCTGCTTTTGCTGATCTTGTGTTAGTAAAAGTTTGGTGAGAGACGATTCGCGATTTTTAGCCTCGTGCTTTTCAGTCCGTTACAGCGTGACGAATGTGCGATCTCCATTACGAACGCTAGTTTTACCAGAACGAGCGCTCCTGTCTCATACTTGATTCTGAGCATGCACGTTTTTTTTTCCCCTTGGAAAAGCGTACACACGACTGGTTTTTGAGACGAGAAAAAGACTGATGGGAAACACAACTGGAAAAAATAGAGCAGGTTCTGAATTTTTTGCGGGCAGTTTTCTCGTCTAGAAAACTGCTACGAAGCATACACACGACCGGTTTTACCGACCAATCTAAAAAATGGCAGTTTTCTCGTCGGGAAAACCGGTCGTGTGTATAGGGCATTACTCTGTTGGCATAAGATATATAAAAAAAAGACCAACAACTTGTAAATGATAAGTCCTAATAAAGCAAAGATTGGGCAGTGGGACAGGAGAGTCCTTTCTAGTCCTTTTCATTTAGGGTGATTATGAGTTTTTTGTAGGGCTGTTACTGATTAAAATTTTCGTGTTCGATTAATCGATTTTTTTTTTAAATCGATTAATCGACTAATTTCGATTAATTATATCCAACTACTTTTAGCTGATCTCCTTGCAGGTGGATTCCCAGTGCAGCTACCAACCACTGGAAAAATCGATAGCAGGATACAAAAAACACACAAAGGCAGCGCTCGATGGGAATAGCATTAAAACTTTTATAGTCTTCAAGTAGGTAACAAAATAAATATTGCACTGGAGATAAAATCTATGGTAGCAAAAGCAGTCATAAAAACATGTATCCAAGTATGATACTGGTAAAAAAGGGGGAAAACGATACCACTGCTGAATCCAGATGAGAAGGGGCTAACATCAGTCCGTCGGCATGTAGATGTCCCATGAAGGGAACTATCACAACTCCCAGTGGATGGCTGTAGAATCCCAGGTTGATAGAGGGAAGTGATAGAGGGAAATGTAACAGCCCTTGCGTGTGGCAGATAGTAAGGTCCTGCCGGCATGCAGATATGAAGGCACAGCAAAGGAGCCATTCAGATGGACATGGCAAGCCCAAAGAATTTTGATCGAATTTTGATCGATCAAAAGAATTTTGATTGATCAAAGCAATTAATCGATTAATCGAGGAATTAATAGTTAATTTCCACAGCCCTAGTTTTTTGTAATCTTTTTATGTGTAGATCAGCCTTTCTCAACCTTTTCAACACAGAGGAACCCTTGAAATAACGTTCTGATCTCAGGGAACCCCAGCTAAAAATTCCTATATCTATAACTCATGATACATTAGTGTGATGGTTAGTGGGAAAAAACGGAAAATTTATTACCAAATACTTACCGTAATTTTCCTTTCCTGATAGACTCCATGGCAGACTACGTGTGGGTTAACCCCACCTCCTCTCCACAGCTATAGGACCCCTTACCCATAAATTTGAGCTCACCTCCACAGACAGGTGTTCCGTAACTAGCCGACTCACATTTCAACTCTCATATTTTTAATTCATGGGTGGGAACTCCGTCTGCCATGGAGTCTATCAGGAAAGGAAAATTACGGTAAGCATTTGGTAATAAATTTTCCGTTTTCCTGACAGACTCCATGGCAGACTACGTGTGGGAAATAACTAGCCAAACCACACGGGAGGGTATGCTGAACAAAAATATATTTTAATCTTTCCCGTCAACTGACAGGATTTTTCAACCAAAATTAACAGAGGAAAGGGAAGCAGGCTCAATACAATAATGAGACATAAATGTATGAATAGAAGACCACGAGGCTGCCTTGCATATCACTTCAGGAGCCACGTGTCGAGCTGCTGCCCATGAGGCTGCCATGCCTCTGGTGGAATGAGCCGTCACCGCCTCTGGAGGAACCAAGCCCTTTGCCCTGTAGGCCTGTTGGATAAATTGAACCATCCAGGCTGCTATTGTTCTGGAGGAAGCCCTCTTTCCTTTGTTGCCGCCAGTATGTAACAAGAACAGGTAGTTCAAGCTTCTAAAAGATGAAGTGACTCGCAAATATTCTTTCAGAGTCTCACCTACATCCAAGGGATGAACATCTGCTGATTCTGGAGAATTGAAAGTAGGAAGGACTATTTCCTGACTCTCGTGAAAAACTGACGTGACTTTTGGTTTAGACCCAAGCATGGGAATAAGGACCACACGGTCCGGGAAGAAAGTCAGAAAGGGTTTTTGACAACCCAGGAAGCTTATTTCTGAAACCCTTTTGGCTGAAGTAATGGCCACTAGAAAGGCCAGTTTGATTGATAAGTCCTTAATAGAAGGGTCCTTGTTGTTGAGTGCTGAAAGAGCATCAAGGACGAGCAGAAGATCCCATTTGGGAAATCTAGGTTTCCTCTGAGGCCTGATTCTCGAAGCCCCCCGAAAGGATTGTTGAACCAGGGGATGAGTTGCCCATGATGTTCCTGAAAATGCCGAAAAGGCTGAAACTTGTCAATCAGTTCCCTCAGAGTACAAAGGAAGATCCAAGCCTGATTGTAGAAAACCCAAAACGTCTTGAACTCCAGGATTTCTGAAAGATTTTCCAGCAGAAGTCATGAAGCTGACAAACCTGGTCCAGATTCTGTTGTAGGTTTTGTTCATGTTAGGCTTTCTGGAGCTCATAAGGGTAGAGAATACCCCTAAAGCACACCCAAGAGACTCTTGCGGGTCCCTGAAGCTCATCAGATTCAGGAGAGGAAACCATGGCCTGTTCGGCCAGTATGGTGCTATTGTTATCACTTCGCCTTTCTCCAATTGGAGCCGCTGCAGGAAATTTTTGCATGATCGGAGGTGGAGGGAAGGCATATGCCTTGTTGAATTTCCGTTGGCTTGTTAATGCATCTACTCCGAAGGCTTGACTGCACCGACCTCGAGTGTAGTATCTGTCTACTTTGTGATTGCAGGGGGATGCAAACAGATCCACTTCTGGATCGATTCCCAACGATAGGATCCACTTGAATGTCTGTGTATGCAGTGACCATTCGTTGTTGTCTAGGTTGCTGCGTGACAGAAAGTCCGCTTGAATGTTCTGCTCCCCTGGAATGAAGACTGCTGTTAAGTTGAGTAGATTCCTCTGAGCCCAGGTCATAATGGGCTCGACCTCTTGGAGAAGGGCAGAGCTCCGAGTGCCCCCTTGTCTCTTCACATATGCCACAGCGGTGGTATTGTCCATTTTCAGTAGGACCGACTTCCCTTTCAGAAGGTGGGAGAAGGCGTGAAGGGCGCATCATGCCGCACGCAATTCCAGAACGTTTGACCCTGGAATGTGGAGATGGGCATCCCATTTGCCCTGAGCCAGTTCTGCCCCACAATGTGCTCCCCAGCCCGCATTGCTGACATCGGATGAAACAGTCATCCATTGGATGGGAGCAAGGGAGTGGCATGTTAACAAGTTTTTGTGTTGAAGCCACCAGAGAAGACTGTTCCTCATTGACTGAGTAGTCCTGATCAGCTGATTGCGATCGTCTGTCTTCCATTACTGAAGGAATCCTGATTGAAAAGGCCGAAGCCTCCACATTGCCCATTTGACCATGGGGAACGTGGCCACCATCACCCTTAGGTGAGAGTAGTCTAGGGCTAAAGATATTCTTACCCGAATGACCGGGATTTTTCTTCCGGAAGAGAGATGGTATTCTCTACTGTGTCGAATTGAGCTCCTAGGTAGGTTAGGCGTAGGGTCGGGTCTGGCTGACTTTTCTCTTGGTTTAGGAGCCATCTGAACTCTATCAATGTAGAGATCACTTGATCTTTGTGGATCAGCAGCTGCTGCTTGTCTTGGGACAGTAGTAGCAACTCATCCAGGTAATGAGACAGACGCACACCCTGTATTCTGATAAGAGACACAATTACCAACAGTACCTTAGAAAAGACCCTTGGAGAGGTCGTTAGTCCAAATGGAAGACAAATAAATTGTAAGTGCTCTCGTTCGACCTGAAATCGAAGGTATTTGTGGAATTCTTCTGCCACGGGAACATGAAAATACGCGTCCTTAACATCTATTGAGATCAACCAGTCGCCTGGTTGAACGACTTTTTGGATGGTTGAGAGTGCTTCCATCCTGAATTTCTCGTGCTTTATGTACCTGTTCAGGAAAGTGAGATCTATAACTGGACGCCAAGAGCCGTTCTTCTTTTGTACTATGAAGAGGGGGAAGTATACCCCCTGGAATTCCTCGTCCTTTGGGACGGGCACCACTGCTCCTTGATCTTTCAGGGCATTCACATATGAAAGAAGAACTTGTTGTTTTTCTTCTGATTGAGGCAGTGAAGATTACACTGGTCTGCATGGAGGGACCTTGGTGAAGGACCATGCGTGATCTGTTGAGACTGTTTTGATGGTCCAATAATCTGAGATCAAGGTCACCCAGACGTGCCGGCAGAAACGTAGGCGAGCCCCCTACCCGACCCGCTTGGGCGGGCCCAATCTCAAAAGGACTTGGTTGGCTCGCGCCCACCGGGCGTCTGTTTCTTGCCAGATTTTTTGGAAAGATATCTGCCTATTCCAGTTCCAGCTTCTCCTAAAATCCCGTCCGGGCCTATAGGAGCGTGCCTCTCTTGAACGCTCTGTGCTGCGTTTCCGCTGAGGCCTTCTTTGGTTAAACGGACGTTTGTCCTGAGGGAGGAATCCCGACTTTCCGCCTGTAGCCTTTGAAATAGCGTTATCTAGCTTGTTTCCAAACAAGGAAGTTCCTTCAAAAGGAATTTTGCACCATGCCTGCTTTGAGGCAGGATCAACAAGCCAGGGGCGCAACCATCGTGTTCGTTTGGCTGTGACCAAAGATAGCAAGGATCTAGCCATCAAGCGGATGAGATCAATTGAAGCTTCTCCCAAAAAGGCAATAGCCAGTTTAAGTTCTTGCACTGCTGAACTTTGTGCCAATTCCTCCGAGACACCTTTCAGATCGGAGTCAACATTTTCCACCCAGGCCTCCATTGCTTTGGAGGTTACTGCAAGGGCAAAAGCTGGTTTGCATGCCGTTCTGGCCAGGCTATATATTCTTTTAAGGTCCTGGTCGATCTTCCGATCCAGACCATCTTTAAATGAAACGGTGTCATCTAGCAGGAGGGTGACATGCTTCGCTAGGCGCATTACTGCTGCATCTACGAGGGGAGCATTCTCCAGATGCTTGACATCCTTTGATTTAAAGGGATACAGTGTAGAGGTTTTGCTTAGCATGGAAACCTTCTTATCTCCCTTGCTCCATTCTTCCTCAAACACTCCTTTCAGCTCATAGGGAAGTGGGAAATTGGAGCGTTCTTTCCCCAGTTGCTTAAACAGTTTTCTTTGTTTTTCTGGGGGGGCAGTGGTATCCTCCAACTTTAAGGTTTCCTTCACTGCCTTGATCAGTGGAGAGATTAAGGCGTAGTCGAATCCCACCGTAGAATCATCTCCCTCCATCTCGTCTTGCGAGGAATCATGGGAGGAATCACAGAATCATCTCCCTCCATCTCGTCTTGCGAGGAATAATGGGAGGAATCATGGGGCTGGAATTGGCCGGGATCCTCCTGGGCCTCGTCAGCCAAGGAGCCAGACAAGGTGGTGGACTGGCTCCTTGTGTGGGGGGGCAACTATTTCTTTCATAGATTGCTGTACCACACGTTTCACAAGAGACTCAAGGTTTTGATTTTCGGTCTCTTTCTCACCAACCGCTCGGGCATAACATGGGTCGCATAGCGATTTGCCCTCCGGGATTCTGGTGATGCATCCCCAACAGGCTCTGTGGTCAGAGCGATCATCGCGGTGGTGGTGGCGGTGACTAGAGGAGGAATGGGAACATCTCCTATGTCTAGAGGGGGTATGTGAACGTCCCCTATGATGATGGGTCCTAGACGTAGTGTCGCGTCTAGACCTGGATGATGAGTGATGATGCGGCCTGGCAAGGTCCCTTTCTTGTGACCGATGAACTGAAGTTGCCAGGCTGTAAGAGATAATATAGACAGAGGGAGGGGGAGGGGAGGTGGGCAGGATGTAACCGTTAGCAACCACCAGAAGCAAAAAAGACACCAACCCCCTACCCACTCCACACATACCTTGTGCGGGAGGGCTGGCCACTAGGGTGACCACATTTCCAAACTGCCATTCAGGGACACCCCCCCCCCCCAAAAAATGATGATTTTTGACAAAAAAAAAATGCAGATTTTTGGGGCAGGGGTGTATCATGAAATCAGCGGGCCCGTGTGCAAGATCAAAAGTGGGTCCTAGGCATCAAGAAGAACAACAATATGGCGCGCAAAGCAGTGAACAGTGGACATGTCTTAAATTGCGCTAAATAATGGGCGTGGCTTAAAGGGGGTGTTATTAAAGAGTCTGAGATGACCTATATAGTGCAGAATGTGGTAATGTTAAATAGGGAATGTAGAGTGTATGGTGGTGAGTAGTATGTACAGGAGAGGAGTTTGGAGTGTATGGTGGTGAGTAATATGTACAGGAGAGGAGTGCAGTGCATGGTGGTGGGTAGTATGTATATGAGAGGAGTGCGGAGTGTATGGCGGGGGGTAGTTAGTGGAGAGAGGAGGAAGAGGAGTGAAATACCACCTCCTGATAGTCTGTCAGCCACTGCTATCTTACCTTGGTGGTGGGGCACTCCGAAGGATGTAAGGGGGCACTCTGGAGGCACTAAGGGGGCACCCTGGAGGTTGTAAGGGGGGGATGTGAGGGGACACTCTGGCGGTACTTAGACAGAGCCCCCTTACATCCTCTGGGGTGCCCCCTTAGTGCCCCCTTACATTCTCCTCCAGAGTGCCCCCTTACTTTCTCCTCCAGAGTGCCCCCTTACTTTCTCCTCCAGAGTGCCCCCTTACTTTCTCCTCCAGAGTGCCCCCTTACATTCTTCTCCAGAGTGCCCCCTTACATTCTTCTCCAGAGTGCCCCCTTACATCCTCCTCCAGAGTGCCCCCTTACATCCTCCTCCAGAGTGCCCCCTTACATCCTTCTCCAGAGTGCCCCCTTACATTCTTCTCCAGAGTGCCCCCTTACATCCTCCTCCAGAGTGCCCCCTTACATCCTCCTCCAGAGTGCCCCCTTACATCCTCCTCCAGAGTGCCCCCTTACATTCTTCTCCAGAGTGCCCCCTTACATCCTCCTCCAGAGTGTCCCCTTAGTACTACTGTACTAAGGGGCACTCTGGAGAAATGTAAAGGGGCACTCTGGAGAAAGTAAGGGGAGGTATGGGAGCACTCTGAAGTTAGTAAAGGGAGCACCACTACACTGACCTACCTGACCCCTAAAATGACCTGTCCACTACAATGACCCCTGCACTGACCCACCTGACCACTATTACCTACCTGGCCTCTACACTGACCTACCTGAACCCTCTGACCACTACACTCCTTCTTGCAGTACTCACACTACTGACTACTCCCCCACACAAACACAAGGTAGATCAGTGGATTTCACTCACCACTCCAGGCCAGGACTCCATCCATGAAGATCATCCATTCCATAGATGACTGCTATCCCCCAGTCGCTCCTTGGTATCCCCCGCAGGCCGAGAACTCTGCCAGTAGCCGCCGCACGCTCGTCTGCACCGAGCACCGCTCCTCCCACTCACACACACGGACCGCCCGGCTCAGGCTGGCTGGCTGCACAGGAAAGTGGCGCTGTCTCTGAGACAGTCACTGGAGGAGGACTCAGACGACGAGGCTCAGGCTGGCCTGGCTGGCTGTGCACAGGTGAGTGGCTCTGTCTGAATGGTCACTGGCGTGAGCGTGAGCGTCACGGTCACTCACTCTGTGCTGGCTCTGGACTGGCTGGTGGCTGCGGAGGGAGGCGCGCGCGCTGCTCTCAGACTCAGCGTAGTGTGCGCCGGGCGGGTGCACTCACTGCCCACACTGACAGGCCTCAGCTCAGCTGACGTCACCAGTTGCTAGACGCGGAGCGGCCCCTAGCCTAGCAACCAGACTGGCAGTGGCAGCCGCAGCCGCAGCCTATATGTTATCAGTGTAATAAAATTTATAAGGTGGTGTCGGCAGACAGGCGGAGTCGGCGGAGCGGACTGGTCACTGTTTTTTTTTCATTCCGGGATGTCTGTATTGTCCCGGATTGAGCTGCCCGGGACATGGGACAAAAATCTCTAATCAGGGACAATCCCGGGCAATCCGGGATACGTGGGCACCCTACTGGCCACACGGCGGTGAAGATGAGTCCATTACGAGGGAGACACAGGAGTACTACACTACCTAGACTAAGGATAAGCAAATCAATGCAAGGAAGCATAAGAAAAAGAAAAAGTTTTTTTTTTATTTTTATTTTTTAAACTGTCCCTTTAAGAGACACTTAAACAAAACAGGCATTACATTGCAATAGAAGTGCTTACCCCGTCCTAGCAGTCTTGAGGCTCCGGGAGGCTGCCGCTCTATGCCCACAGGTTATCCCACCTGTATAGGGCTCTTCGGCGGTTTAAATAAACCGCCGGAATGACGTCATGGCCGGTCCCGCTGCGCGCATGCGCCGATGAGACCAGACCCACTGCGCCTGCGCGGCCCCTGACCCCTCCGCCGCAATGCGCATGCGCGAAAACCAAGCCTCGGTTTCACCACGGCTTGGCGCATGCGCAGATGCGCGGCGGACCGGGAACCAGGAAGAGATATGGCGTCCTGGAACGCAGAAGCGTTCCACATGCCGCAACACACACGAAATAACACAAGGGGAAACAAAACAACATACACAAACTTGTCTGCCATGAAAGAAGAGGTGAATAAAATCTTCAGACCTTGCCAGCCGAGGATTCCTGCGACATCCAATCCGGTACTCTGGGGCCACATCCCTTCCACCATAGGGGTATTTTCCGGCCCTGAAACCACTCGCCCGCTCATAGCTGGGCCCTGGGTGCACCGCAGTAACAGTACCGATCGATCCAAGTAATCCACATCCTGGACATCGCACCGAATTGCATGATGAAGGTCCATGTGAGGAGGATAAAAGAGGAACACCTGTCTGTGGAGGTGAGCTCAAATTTATGGGTAAGGGGTCCTATAGCTGTGGAGAGGAGGCGGGGTTAACCCACACGTAGTCTGCCATGGAGTCTGTCAGGAAATGCTCCTTACACTAAGGTGACAAGATTTTTTAAATAAAACCTGGGGACATATTTTTTTTTTTACTAGTAATGGCGGCAATCAGCGACTTATAGCAGGACTGCGATATTGCGGAGGACAAATCGGACACTAAGTGACACTTTTGACACTTTGTGGGAACCAGTGACACTAATACAGTGATCAGTGCTAAAAATTTGCACTGTCACTGTACTAATGACACTGGCTGGGACAGGGATAACATCTAGGGCAATAAAAGGGTTAAATGTGTGCCTAACAAGTGTTTTCTCACTGTGAGGGAGGTGCTTTTACTAAGGGAAGGCATAGATCCCTGTACCTGCTTTGCAAGAACACAGGATTAATGTCTTCCATACCGACAGAACGGCAAACTGCCATGTTTACATAGGCAGACCACTGTTCTGCCTGTAAACATAACGATCAGCGGGTACTGGTGGTCATCGAGTCCGCTGGACCCGCTGATTAGCTCCCATACCCAGAAATGCAGGATCACGTATATAAGTGATCCTGCGCAGCGCAACCGCCCTGTAGCAGTAAATCTGCTATGTAAATCTGCTATGGGGCGGTCAGCAACTGGTTAAGATCATCAGCATTATGATAAGTCACAGGCAGCAGGCACTCTATCATGGTTCTGGCTGGCTCTGTCACAGTGTGTCACATGACATGGCTGCTGGGTGCTGATTTTGCTAACTTATGACCAATAAGTGCCCGCTGCCTGTGAGTTCTGATACCATCCATTATGCCAGAGAGATACAGACAAAGTGCAATGTCGTCTATTCACAGACACCCCCAAAACTGAAAAAATAGTCCCTCCACTCTGACCAGCAGATGATCATCAGAAAGGGGCACAGATAATGGAAAAATACACCCCCTAAGCTAGTAGGAGCGGGCGAGTGGGGGGGGGGGGTTGATTCAGATTTTTTTTTTTTATTCTGCACGGACTGTCTTTGAAATTTCCCCCTGCTCCTGTTGAAATCCAATCCGGGGACAGACTTGGTCCGGGGACAGTGTTCCCAATCCAGGGACTGTCCCTGGAAACCGGGGACATCTGGTCCCCTTACCTTACACTCAGGGGCGGACTGACCAGTCGGGCACTCGGGCACAAACCAAGGGCCCGAGGCCATTAGGGGCCCGGACTCGGCCCCATGAGAGGCCACTTGAAGCAGCTGTAGTAATGCCATTGTCGATTATGCCGAGAATAATACTGCTAATGGCGCGCTGCTCCCCGCCGGCCCCTCCTCTTCCCTCCCGTCTGTCCCAGGTGCTTGTACTGTATGCGTCGTGACATCACCTGGGACGGACGAGAAGAGAGGAGGAACACCGGCGGGGAGCAGCACGCCGTTAGCAGTATTATTATCGGCATCGGTGGGATGAGTGAAGCTGAGACACCAGGGCCGTCATGGGGGGGGGGCAAGTACAGATGCATGGGGCCCGGGCCCCACCTTGACCGCAGGAAAGCCCAGCCATAATACTCTCCTGGTCCCCCCCACCCCCACAGTGTCCCCCTGTGTGTGTGTGCTCTCCCTCCAGTGTCCCCCTGTGTGTATGCGCTCTCCCTCCAGTGTCCCCTTGTGTGTGTGTGTGTGCGCTCTTTCTCCAGTGTCCCCCTGTGTGTATGCGCTCTCCCTCCAGTGTCCCCCTGTGTGTGTGTGTGTGCGCTCTTTCTCCAGTGTCCCCCTGTGTGTGTGCGCTCTCCCTCCAGTGTCCCCCTGTGTGTGTGCTCTCCCTCCAGTGTCCCCCTGTGTGTGTGTGTGCGCTCTCCCTCCAGTGTCCCCCTGTGTGTATGTGTGTGTGTGTGCGCTCTCCCTCCAGTGTCCCCCTGTGTGTGTGTGCGCTCTCCCTCCAGTGTCCCCGTGTGTGTGCGCTCTCCATCCAGTGTCCCTCTGTGTGTGTGTGCTCTCCCTCCAGTGTCCCCCTGTGTGTGTGCGCTCTCCCTCCAGTGTCCCCCTGTGTGTGTGTGCTCTCCCTCCAGTGTCCCCCTGTGTGTGTGTGCTCTCCCTCCAGTGTCCCCCTGTGTGTGTGTGCTCTCCCTCCAGTGTCCCCCTGTGTGTGTGTGCGCTCTCCCTCCAGTGTCCCTCTGTGTGTGTGTGCTCTCCCTCCAGTGTCCCCCTGTGTGTGTGTGTGCTCTCCCTCCAGTGTCCCCCATTGTCCCCCTGTGTCTGTGTGCTCTCCCTCCAGTGTCCCCCTGTGTGTGTGTGCTCTCCCTCCAGTGTCCCCCTGTGTGTGTGTGTGCGCTCTCCCTCCAGTGTCCCCCTGTGTGTATGTGTGTGTGTGTGCGCTCTCCCTCCAGTGTCCCCCTGTGTGTGTGTGCGCTCTCCCTCCAGTGTCCCCGTGTGTGTGCGCTCTCCATCCAGTGTCCCTCTGTGTGTGTGTGCGCTCTCCCTCCAGTGTCCCCCTGTGTGTGTGTGCTCTCCCTCCAGTGTCCCCCTGTGTGTGTGTGCTCTCCCTCCAGTGTCCCCCTGTGTGTGTGTGCTCTCCCTCCAGTGTCCCCCTGTGTGTGTGTGCGCTCTCCCTCCAGTGTCCCCCTGTGTGTGTGTGCTCTCCCTCCAGTGTCCCCCTGTGTGTGTGTGCGCTCTCCATCCAGTGTCCCTCTGTGTGTGTGTGCGCTCTCCCTCCAGTGTCCCCCTGTGTGTGTGTGCTCTCCCTCCAGTGTCCCCCTGTGTGTGTGTGCTCTCCCTCCAGTGTCCCCCTGTGTGTGTGTGCTCTCCCTCCAGTGTCCCCCTGTGTGTGTGTGCGCTCTCCCTCCAGTGTCCCCCTGTGTGTGTGTGCTCTCCCTCCAGTGTCCCCCTGTGTGTGTGTGTGCTCTCCCTCCAGTGTCCCCCATTGTCCCCCTGTGTCTGTGTGCTCTCCCTCCAGTGTCCCCCTGTGTGTGTGTGCTCTCCCTCCAGTGTCCCCCTGTGTGTGTGTGCGCGCTCTTCCTCCAGTGTCCCCCTGTGTGTGTGTGCTCTCCCTCCAGTGTCCCCCTGTGTGTGTGTGTGCTCTCCCTCCAGTGCCCCCCATTGTCCCCCTGTGTGTGTGTGTGCTCTCCCTCCAGTGTCGTGTCCCCCTGTGTGTGTGTGTACTCTCCCTCCAGTGTCCCCCATTGTCCCCCTGTGTGTGTGTGTGCTCTCCCTCCAGTGTCCCCCTGTGTGTGTGCTCTCCCTCCAGTGTCCCCCATTGTGCTCTCCCTCCCCAGTGTCCCTTGTGTGCCCCCCCCTGTGTCTCCCTGTGCAGGTGTGGCTTGAGTGTGGGGGGGGGCACAGGGGGCCCCATGATCTTCTATTGCCCGGGGGCCCCATGAGTTGTTAGTCCGCCCCTGCTTACACTTGTGGTCATTGGAAAGAATGACCCATTTACAGAAAGCTAAAAAGATCACTGGTGTCAGTGGGAACTTATCTGACAGGCAGAAATTGCTCATTGCTCAAGGAACCTCTAGCAACCTCTGGAGGAACCCTGGTTGAGAAACCTGGTGTATATAGATTTCCTTTGAGAAACGGAGAAATAATTGATCAATTGTACAAACTATCAACAATGCAGGAGAACCTTCAGCTTCCAGTTCCTTTATTGACTTTATTTCAAGTTGGGACATGCTTGCACTTCACAGACTTTTTTTAACTCCTCTTGTTGGCAACAAATCTCAGTCAAGTATGAACAGTTTTGTCTCTTTGGTCCCAATGCTCATTGAAGAATTTTATGGCTCACAGGTGTGCTTGAGGTAGGTAGTTTCTTGAAGCACTGTCACGTTGTGGCTGTCTGCAAGGTTTCCCAGCAGGAATAGAGTTTACACAAAAGATTGCGGGCGATCCATCTACTGCTCAGGTCTGTCTCCTCAAAAGTGGATCCAGGCTGGAGGGCAGAAAAGTGCACAGCGATGTCTGGAAACAATCCAACTTGTGCATCACTTTTTAGCCATCTTGTTTTTGAATAGAATGGATGTTGTGGAGAGATGCTAAGGCCTTCCAGACATTGTTCCACCTATAAAATCACATATTTAACTTTCTTGAAGAATATTTTGTCTCTTGGCCCATTCTCATTGGCTCATCACTTTGATGGGAAGCCCCAATGGCCAATAATATTATGTTGGAGGTGGGAGGGGGCAGGCAAGCTCCATCAGGGTCAGAACTTTGCCCAATTGGTCTAGCATTTAGCAGAAGATAGGGTGGTAAAAGCTGTTGCAGTTATCTACAGTAAGGTGACCAGATTTTTTTAATGAAATCCGGGGAAATTTTTATTTTTTTTACTAGTTATGGCGACAATAAGCGACAAATCGCACACTAAGTGACACTTGTTGGAACCAGTGACACTAATACAGTGATCAGTGCTAAAAATATGCAGCCCCACGATCGGATCCTCTTCCCCTCTGTTCTTGCTGCTGGACACCGTCAGCTGAGCTCAGCTGCCTCTCTCTGCCCGTCGCCGCCGCTGCCCACCTCACAGCCTCTCAAGTCTTACTCTCCGGGTCCCGGCTACTACTGGGTGGGGGTGGAGGAAGATCACTCTGCCAGGGAAGGCAAGGAGATGAGCAGGCAGGCGGCTGGCCGGGACTTGAGCCAAGGCAGAAGAAAATGCGAGTGGAGCTGAATGAGCATGCACCCGAAACTGAAGAAATGGTCACTCCGCTCTGACCAGCACATGATTATCACAAAGGGGCACAGATGATGGAAAAAAATAGGTGCGGTGGAGCAGGGGTGTGTAATTCAGATTTTTTTTTTTCAATTCTGCACTGACTGTCTTTTAAATTGCCCCAGCCCCTGTTCAAATCCAATCCGGGGACAAAACCGGGGACAGACTTGGTCCGGGGACAGTGTCCTCAATCCAGGGACTGTCCCCGGAAACCAGGGATGTCTGGTCACCCTAATCTACAGGTACCTGCACTTTATACCTACTAGCAAAGTGATGTGGTCACTTTAAGGGGGTTGTAAAGGTTCGTTTTTTATTTTCTAAATAGGTTCCTTTAACCACTTCAATACCAGGCACTTATACACCTTCCTGCCCAAGCCAATTTTCAGCTTTCCGCACTGTCGCAATTTGAATGACAATTGCGCGGTCATGCTACACTGTACCCAAACTAATTTTTTAGATTTTGGTCCTACGAATAGAGCTTTGTTTTGGTGGTATTTGATCGCCTCTGCGATTTTTATTTTTTTGCGCAACAAATAAAAAAAGAGCGAAAATTTAGAAAAAAAATACGTTTTTCTTTGTTTCTGTTACTTTTTTTTGTAAATAAGTACCTTTTCTTCTTCACTGACGTGCACTGATATGGCTGCACTGACGGGCACTGATGAGGTGGCACTCATAGGCGGCACTGATGGGCACTCATAGGCGGCACTGATGGGTACTTATGGGTGGCACTGATGGGTACTTATGGGTGGCACAGAATGGCACTGATAGGTGGCATTGATGGACACTGGTGGGTGGCACTGGTGTCACTGGTGGGTGACATTGCTGGGCATCACTAATCTTGTTGGTGCCATGATGGTGCCAGTCAGTGCCCATTTGTGTGCACTGATTGGCATATGTTAGCTATACATTTGTACATGTGGATGGCCATGGGGGACTTACCTGGCCATCCACATGTTAGGTGCTTCCCGGGTGGTCCTGGGCGGCATCCTGGTGGTTTAGTGTGGGCATCCGAGGGGGGGCAGCGCTGATAAACAATCAGCATGAACCCCCCCTGTCAGGAGAGCCACCAATCGGCTCTCCTCTACTCGCGTCTGTCATACGTGAGTGAGGAAGAGCCGATCAATGACTCTTCTTGTTTACATCGTGATCAGCCGTGATTGGACACAGCTGATCACGTGGTAAAGAGCCTCCACCGGAGGCTCTTTACCGAGATCGGTGTTGCGGCGTGTCAGACTGACACACCGCACCACCGATTGCCGCGATGCACGCCCCCTGGGGCGCATGGCGGCTGTTATCCTGCTGGACGTCATATGACGCCCAGTCAGGATAACTGAACCACCGCCCGGCCGTCATTTTGCTATAGGCCGGGCGGGAAGTCGTTAAGCTAGTGTATTGTTGGTTCACTTACCTTTTCCTTCGATTTCCCTTTTAAATGTTTTTTTTCTTTGTCTGAATTTCTCACTTCCTGTAAGCTTGCCCCCATCATCCGAGCTGCTCTGGCTGGGGGTTAGTCAGCGTGCTTGCCCCCTCCCTTGGGACTACATCCCTGCGGGGAGACGATGTGCGTTCACAGCGTCTCCCCGCAGGGATGTAGTCCCAAGGGAGGGGGCGAACACGCTGACTAACCCCCAGCCAGAACGGCTCGGATGATGGGGGAAAGCTTACTGAGGAGGAACAGGAAGTGAGAAATTTAGACAAAGAAAAAAAAACATTTAGAAGGGAAATCGAAAGAAAAGGTAAGTGAACCAACAATGCACTAGCTTAAAGGAACCTATTTAGAAAATAAAAAACAAACCTTTACAACCCCTTTAAAGCAACTCTGTCGCCATTTTTCAAAACATAAAACAAAGTCAGCAATAGTCACCTGTCTGCCAACCTGACCGGACTCGGCTGGGTTATTATCAAAAGAACTGATGGTGTGGAAACAGGCGGTTAATCTGTGTTTTTACCTTCCCCTCCAAATGGATGTGGCTGCTGGAGGGGTGAGTACACATTGCTGTGGCCAGGATGCTTTGCAGAAAGGTAAATTTAGCTCAGCATTAGAGATCAGCTAAGGAGCCCTTCGGGAACCGTCACGTGATAGTAGGCCATCAGCCAAATCAGCTGTGGCCATAAAATTCCCCGCCCCACAGCCACACTTATCAAATGGGTGGGCATGCTGGTAACATCATTGACCTAATTTGGTCACATGGCCATATTTGGTCAATGACGTTGCCCAAACTCAGTTCAACCTGAATCTTAGCTCATTCTTACTCGACATGTCAAGTGTGGCAGGTGGCGCCATCTGTCAATATCGCCCATCCCCTTATGCATACCTATCTGGCTATATTTTCACACCTGTAGCATAACCCTAGCCCAGTAAGTATCCTAAAATTGGCTTGTCATCTGCATTGAATGAATATATTATTACTTTAGTCCATTGTTCTACAATACGCATTCTTTATGTGATATAGATCCTTGACCTGTTGTCTGGATAATTTTATGATCTCCGTCATAATCCGGGCATTAGACACGTGCACAACATAAAAATTTGTTTAGTTTGGTTTAGTTTCTGTTAGTTTCCGTTGATTCATAACGATTCGTAATTTTGTAAGACATGGGTTATCGTATTCGGACTCTTTCGTATTTCCGTAAGGGTTATTTTTCCGTTGATTCGTTTTTCCGTTAGTCTAATTTTCATTGATTCGAAATTCGTATTTTTCGTTATATTTTATATTCGTATTTTCGTAAGAACTATATTTTCGTTGATTTGCAATGATTCGTATTTCCATGTCTAATTTCCGTTTATTGGAAAATTGTACTTTTGTAGATTTAATTACATTCGTACTTTTGTTAGAATACATTTTCCGTTTATTCGAAACACTACTTGTCGTAATTTTGTAATTCGTACTTTCGTGAGATTGACCGGCTCATTTATTCGTACTTTCGTATCATTGTTTTCGTAGATTCGTAATCGGGGCATAATTCGTAATATAGAAACTAGATTCTAGACAGAGTATGCTTAAGAAACAAAGAATTTCTCTCTCACAAGTCACAACTTAACTCACAAATCCACCAAAACAGTGCCACCTACCCAACCACACCCTATCTGGACTCTGGATGGAATGCACTGCAGTCTAAAGGCCCGTACACACGGTCGGACTTTTGCCCAACAAACTTCGTTTTGAGCAAGTTGGACCAACAATCCGACCGTGTGTACGCTCCATCGGACAAACTTTTTTCGTTTGGTTTTGGATTTCATCGGACAAAAGTTGGGTCTGCAAACGGACAAACTTTTGCCCAACAAAAGTCAGATGGAGCAAAGTCCGACCGTGTGTACAGATAACCATCGGACTTTAGTCCGATGGACAAAACAGCTAATGTTAAAATCAACCAACAATAGCAGAAGTTGACCAAAGGGTGGCAGTAAAGATCAGAAAAGAGCAGAAAAAACACGTGATGTTGTAAGAAGTTTTAAGAAAGTTTGCAGAAAAGTCCGAGCGCGTGTATGCTATGGGTGTTCCCAACCAACTCCGTTTGGACAAAAAACCACGGAAAAGTCCGATGGAAGTCCGACCGTGTGTACGAGGCTTTACACAGAGAAACACACAAGGGAATAAGAAACAAGCTCATTGGGGGAAGGGACAAGCTTATTGGCCAACGTCCAGAAATATTTCAGAACTAACTAAATTGTTGTTTTGATTTCCGTTTTCCGAATATTTGTAATTTCGTTTTTGTTTTTTTTTCATTCATTTTGATTTTCGTTATTTTGAATCTTTGTTCGGTATTTTCGTTGTTTTGATTTCCGTTTTCCGAATATTCATAATTTCGAGTTTTCGTTCATTTTGATTTTCGTTATTTTGAATCTTTGTTCGGTATTTTCGTTGTTTCTATGTTTTCGTTTTTTCACTCTTTCGTATTTTCACTGTTTCTAATTTAATAATTTCGTATTTTCGTTGTTTTCCATATTCGTTCTTTTCGATAATTCGTTTTTCGTTGGTAATTTTAGTAAACCGTTCGTTCATTCGTATGTTTACGAATTAACGAATATAACGAATTCTGACGAATAACAAATTCGTAACTAAGCGAATTGCACATTTCTACCAGGCACCTTGGGGTGACGTGGGGCATGTCACACATATGAGAGTTCTGCTGTTACAAGTGAGTGGTCCACTCTATGCATCAATTTTCTGCAAAGCAGAAACTTCATCCTTTAGATGTATATTTGTGTCCATTATCCGTATGTGAAATTTGATTATTTCCCCTTTCTTACACAGAATCCCTTTGCTTGATGTCTGACAAATAGGTCCTGAGGAAGCGAAAGCGAAACGTTGACCAGCTTTGTCCAAGCACTAACAGGGACTCGCACATACAATGTGTGGCTCTTATTTGTATTTGTATACATTAAATCATATTTTTTACAATTCATTTGTATTCCTTTTCTGGTACCTATAAAGTCCGCTCCAATAGTCCTAAACAAATTCTCATTTATCGCCCATGGAGGTCAATAGGATCATGCAGCATGGCTATGGCAGTTGTGACATGGTAGCTCAAAGTAAAACTCCATAAGGATAGAAAATAATCCCTCTGGGGATTTTCACCTTTCCCTTCGGAACTCCTGTAAACCGGCTGTCAATCACTGTCTGAAGAGGGATCCGCCGCGGATCACTTTCCAGAGAGAAGTAAAGTCTTCCGCCAGTGTGAAAGAACTCTTATGCCTTGTACACACGATCGGATTTTCCGTCGGGATAAACGGATTTTTCAGATGGAATTCCGTTCAAGCTGTCTTGCATACACACTGTTAGACCAAATTCCGACTGTCAAGAACGCGGTCACGTACAACACTACGACGAGCCGAGAAAAATGAAGTTCAATGCTTCCGAGCATGTGTTGACTTGATTCCGAGCATGTGTGTTTTTTTCTCCGTCAGAGTTCCATACAGACGAACGGAACATGCTCTCTTTCTAACTCCGTCGGAATTTCCGACAGAAAAAGTCAGATGGGGCACACACATGGTCGGAATATCCGATTAAAAAATTCCGTCGGACTTTTTTCATCGGAAATTCCGACCGTGTGTACAAGGCATTACAAGGTAAATTGAATGTCCCCTGCTATGCTTTGTGGCTACTTCTGCCAGCCCTTGTGTCCTGTAATGATGTAGGAGCCAGTGGGGGAAACCCCAGAGTGCAGCGGGGGCTCCAGCACCTGAAACTCCTGGAAGTGTTGAATTTAGAAGTTCATTGAGCAAGCTTCTTTCTTCAACCCAGCGCAGACTGGCAACATGGGTAGGGGGTGAGTTTTTATTTCTGTCCAGGTTATATCTTGTAGTGGTTAGTTACATTCAACTGGACTTGTTCTGTAATGTTGGAGATGTTTCGTAGCTTATCAAAGCCACTTCTTCAGTTTCAATGAGTGTCAGGAAAAGACCCTGGTAGCACAAACAACTTGATCCAATTACCATAGAAAAGCATATGTTCCTGTTATTGTCAAAACACTGGAGTGGAGATGTTTAAATGACATTATATGTGGAAGACAGGTGGTGTCGAAGGCCTCAACCCTGGTCAATGATGGTTGTTCTAGCTTGACACTCGTTAGAACAGAAGAAGTGGCTTAAACAGTGGCGGCCCGTAATGCAGAGCGCAGGGGGCGCTGCCCACCTAATCCATGCATCCAGCCCCCTAATCTATATGCGGGGCCCCGGGCACATGGACTCCAATCTGGTTTTTAATTTTTTTATGTTTAGAAGCACAAGATTAGAGCCAGAGTCTTTAATAGGCATCAAAAAAGGGTTGGCACAGTTGTGCGACAATAGCGAATTAATATAATGTCTCCCTGATTCTCCTCCTGGCCAGTCAGGAAGCGGGTCCTGAAACCTGTCACCTGATTGGCCGAGAGGAGAAGTGATCCTATTGGCCGCTGAGGAGGAGGCGGGAGAAGAGGCAGGGAAACCCGCCGTGAAGCACCAGGAGGAGAAGTCTCCGCCCACCGCCTGCCGGAGGAAGCGTTGCCTGCGACCTAGATGGGGTAAGTGCGGGGCTGGTGACTGACCGGGAGGGGGGGTGCCTGTGAGACGAACGACCAAGTGGATTGTTTGCCCCCAAAACATATACCACCAGCCGCCACTGGGCTTGAGTAAGCTATGAAATAATTGTCTTCAAAATTACAGAACAAGACCTGTTGAATGGGACTAATTACTACTAGATGTACTGTAGGTACTTATTGCAGAGGTTTTAGTGACTTTTGTGACTGGTAGCATCACTTTTTTGCAGGCATCTGTCAATATACAAAGTGTCTCTTTATCCAAAATTTCTTCATGGTCTACATCAGCGGTCGCAAAACTTTGGTAATGGTGATTCTGATGGGGACATTGATGAAAATAGAGATGATTTTGGGGACCCTGATGAAAGGGGGGGCTCTGATAGGGATCCTAATGTATAGAGGGGCTTTGATGGGGACCCGGATGTAAGGGGGACTCTTATGGGGACACTCGTGTAAGGTGAAACTTTGATGGGGGCCCTGTAAGGGGGATTGTGATGTAGACCCTGATGTACGGGGGCTCTTAAAGGGGGGATTTATAAGGGGGGACTCTGATGGAGACCCTGATGTAAGGGGGACTCTTATGGGGACACTCGTGTAAGGTGAAACTTTGATTGGGGCCCTGTAAGGGGGATTGTGATGTAGACCCTGATGTACGGAGGCTCTTAAAAGGGGGATTTATAAGGGGGGACTCTGATGGGGACACTCATGTAAGGTGAAACTTTGATGGGGGGCCTGTAGGGGGGACTCTGATGGAGACCCCGTTGTAAGAGGGCTCTTATGGGGACAATGATGTAAAGAGAAACTCTGATGGGGACCCTGTTGTAAGGAGGACCATAAGGCTACTTTCACACTGAGGCGCTGGATGCGCTGGTGGTATAGCGGCGCTATTTTTAGCGCCGATATACCATTTTTTTTGCCGCGATTTGCAGTCGCTAGCGGGGGTATTTTAACCCCCGCTAGCGGCCGAAAAAGGGTTAAAAACGCCCGCAATAACGCCTCTTTGCAGCGTTTTGTGGGCGTATTGGAGGCGCTACCCCATTGATTTCAATGGGCAGGGGCGCTATAGGAGCGCTATTTTTAGCGCTCCTATTGCGCCTCAAAGATGCGGCTTGCAGGAGTTTTTTGACCCTCCTGCAAGCGCAACGCTCCAGTGTGAAAGCTCTCGGGCTTTCACATTGGATATTATTGAGCGGCTTTTTTGGGGCGCATTGCAGGCGCTATTTTTAGCGCAATAGCGCCTGCAAAGCGCCTCAGTGTGAAAGGGGCCTAATGAGGACCCTGTTGTGAGGGGGTCTGATGAGGATCCTAATGTAAAGGGGGGAAGGGGTTAATAGGGACCTTGATGTAAGGAGGGACTCTAATGGGAAGTCTGATGTAAGGGGACTGAATCAAACCATGCTAATTACAAAAAAAAATTCAATATTCAAAATTGAATTATTTATTTATAAAATGAAAAGTTCGGAGACTCCTGGTCTACATGACCAGAAGTGGGGCAAAGGCGAGGCCTTTGCCAAAATACATTTGTGCTAAAAAGCGTCCTTCTCCCCAACCTCTGAAAGATGGGAGCTTTGAACTGTACGGTGTGTCCGGCCCCATTGCCTGCACTGACACTTATTGCTCCCTCTAGCAGGCCTCCCTGCTTGGACGGTGTTCAGAAGTCCTTTCCGAACGTTGCACAAAGTTATGCAATCTTGGGATAAGCTTCTCAATTCAGGGCCTGAGCAGACAAAGCCTTAGCATTTGCAAACTTTAAATGATCATAGGCTCAGAAAGAAGAAAAAATGACAGCCAATCCAAACTAGTCATGACCGTGTACCAAAATGCGCTTATCCTTGAGATGTGTGGTGGGGTCATCAAAGAAGACCTCCACCCAGTAATCTTTATGAGCAATGATCAAAAACAACCCCATTATAGAAGAAGAAAAAACATTCCCAATTGTTTCCCTTTTAAAGCGGAGCTCCACCCTAAAGTGGAACTTCCGCTCATCGGAACCCTCCCCCCCTCCGGTGTCACATTTGGCACCTTTCAGGGGGGAGGGGGGTGCAGACACCTGTCTAAGACAGGTATTTGCACCCACTTCCGGTAGTCCTCTCTGTGGGTATTCTGCGGGTATTCTGCGGGTAGTGCGTCATCCCGCAGAACGCCCGTTGTGTTCTGGGAAACACTCGGCTCCCAGGACACAACAGTGACCAGTGAGGACGGCGCTGCGCGACTCGCGCATGCGCCATAGGGAACCGGGCAGTGAAGCCGGAACGCTTCACTTCCTGGTTCCCACACCGAGGATGGCGGTGGGGGCAGCAGAGTGACGAGCGATTGCTCGTCTTCTGCTGCAGACGTCGCTGGACTCCAAGACAGGTAAGTGTCCTAATATTAAAAGTCAGCAGCTGCAGTATGTGTAGGTGCTGGCTTTTAATATTTTTTTAATGGCGGAGCTCCGCTTTAAGTTTATTCAGTAGCCACTCCAGGCACAAAAATATGCTGTCATGGTTCAATGAGGGGTTTCCCTTCTCTGCTTCTGCATAAGCCAAGTTGCCAATGATATAATGGAAGGGGTCCATAGCATAGCTCCCAACTGTCCCTGATTTTGAGGGACTGTCCCGAATCTGGATCAATGTCCCTCTGTCCCTCTTTCTACCTCAATTGTCCCTCATTTTGGTCTGATCTCTATAAGTGTATATAAAATGCAAGTTTTATCTTAAAAAAGAAAGTGTTTCCCAGTGCTAAACCTTTCATCCAATTTCTAAATTGCTCCATTTGTAAATTTCAAAAGAAAGTATAAAGGAATAGTAGTGGTGAAAAAAAGAAGCACTTGTGGGTTTAAAGCGGTTGTATACCCCAAAACTATTATTTTTTTTTTTAAAACCTGCAAGGCAAAAGCATAATGAGCTAGTATGACTAGCATACTAGCTCATTATCAATTACTTACCGGTACCTTAGATCGAAGCCCCTGCAGTGGTCCTCGGACACGTCCTCCGTCGCCGCCATGATGCCCAGAGTGACTTCTGGGTATCGCCGCTCCGGCGCTGTGACGTCACTCTGCATGCGCGAGGAACGCAGGCTCCCATTCAAGAGCCGCCACGCTCAGTGCGCCTGCGCCGTTATCTATCTAGACATCGGTGCTCGCTTTTCTGAAAATATCTCCTTAACTATGTAGGTTAAGGAGATATTGCAGGCACCTACAGGCATACCTCCCACCGCGGGACATTCAGTCAAATTTTTTCTTCCCAGTCACAAAAGTTGTAGAGCGGGGGGGGGAGTTGTTTGGGTGCCGCGGGGGGGGGGGTTGCGGGGGATAGTTTTTGCCGCGGATCATGGGGGTAGATAAGGGGGAGGCCGCCGATCGCGCGGGGGGGGGGGTGTCTTACCTCCTGCTGCTTCCACTGGCTCTTCTTCCTCCACTTCCTGCTGTGCGGGAAAACTTGCACTCTCGCGGGACTGCGGGAAAGAGGAGTCTATGCGGGAAAAACCCACAGAATCCGTGCTTGTTGGTAGGTATGCCTACAGGTAAGCCTTAATGTAGGTTTACCTGTAGGTACATGTATCACAAGAGGGCATACAACCGCTTTAACTAATCTTTTTCTGGTATAATTCTCCTTTAAGGGGGCGTGGCAGGGGGTGTGTCCTATACCTACATACTTTTCCTAATAGGTGTACCTCGTTCCCGTCTTAAAAAGTTGGGAGGTGTAGTCCACAGAGTCAGCTATGTGATGACCTGCCAGGTTATAGGGTAAGGTGACCACGTGTCCTGGATTGCCCGGGACAGTCCCGCATTTTGCAGGTCTGTCCCGGGCACATTCATTCCAGGACAATACAGTGTCCTGGAATGAAACTAACACAGCCACCCCCCCCCCCGGGCCAATCTGATGCCCCCAAAATAGGCCGCCACATCACCGCTTTACTCACTGACAGTACTTGTCCTGCCCGGGAATGCCTGGAGCACAATCCCGCCCCCTGCTTTTGATTGGAGAAATCATAAATCCCGCCTCTTGTGTCCAATCACTGTGCTGTGATTCGTTACAGCACAAGCTGATTTTTGGGAAGGGAGGGTGTCCTTGAATGGCAGTTTAAAAATGTGGTCACCCTATTATAGGGTAGTTTAGTTTTAACAGTTCTGCGCTGACCTGACGTAACCCACCCTCCCACCATGGATGCATAGTTGCCTCCATCCAATGACCACGGCTCTGCTCTTTGTTTACATCCATGCGTGCAAGTCTTCCCTGTCCTGGCCGCGTCTGTGCATTACAGCCCATAGACTATAAGACCCTCTCCAATCGTCCTCAAGACACAGCCCTAATAAAGTCTATAGGGCAGAAATGCAACAGACACAGCCAGGAAAATGAAGACTTGCACCACTGAATGTAAACAAACAATGGAACTGTGGCCAATGGATAGAGGTTAGTACGCATCTGTGGAGGGTGGTTAGGTCAGGGGAATGGGGGGCTAAAAATGAATGCACTTGTCCTTTAACCGCTTGCCGACTGCCACCTGTACATATACATCGGCAGAATGGCACGGCTGCACAAAGTAACGTATATATACCTCACTTTGAATTTCGGGCCGCAAGCTCCGTGACCGTGCCCGCGGTACCCGTGGACTCGATGTCCGCCGGTGTCAGCGCGATCGTGTCACAGAGCTGCAGAACAGGGGGATGCCTATGTAAATAAGGCATCTCCCTGTTCTGCCTTGTGACAGGACACTGATCGTCTGCTCCCTGTGATTGGGAGCAGTGATCAATGTCATGTCACAGTAAGCCCAGCCCCCCCACAGTTAGAATCACTCCCTTGGACACACTTAACTAGACATGTGCATTTCGTTTCGTTCCGAATCGAAATTCGGACACATTTTTCATTATTCGGACACTCGGATGCATCCGAATTACCGAATTACAATACTAGCGAATTTAACCGAATCTGAATTTTTTCGAATCGAAAAATCGCGGACGAAATTCGAATCGAATTCGAAATATTTTCGATTCGAAAATAAATTTGAATCAAATTAGAAAAAATATAAATCGTTTTTTAAAAAAAGAATACAATAAAATAGAATATAAAAATAAAAAACAATAGAATAGAAATAAAAGAATAGTAGAGAATAGAATAGAATTGAATAGAATGTAATAAAATACAATAGAATATGACCGTCTATATTTTTTTTATTCTATTCTTTTCTATAGTTATTATATTCTAATCTTTTCTATTCGAATTTGAATTCATTCTGTATGAATTTCGAATTTCAGAAGATAGTTATATGTATAAATATTTCGTATAGAATGAATTCGAATTTGAATAGAAAAGATTAGAAGAGAAATAGAAAAAAGACTAGAAAAACAATAGAATAAAATATAATATATATATATATATATATATATATATATATATATATATATATATTATATTATATTATATTATATTTTATTCTATTTTATTATATTCTATTCTATTTTATTATATTCTATTGTTTTTCTATTCTAATCTTTTCTATTCGAATTTGAATTTATTCTATACTAAATTCGAATTTCGGAAGATGGTTATATACCGGTATATACATATATATACATACATATAAATAACCATTTTCCAAAATTCGAATTTCATATAGAATAAAATCGAATTTGAATAGAAAATATTCTAAAATAATAGAAAAAAATATCATTAAAAAAAAAACAATAGAACAATAAAAAAAAATAAGATTATATATAGAAACGATTAGAATATAAATATAATATAGACTAGAAAAACAATAGAACAGAATAGAATAAAATATAATATATATATATATGTATTTTATTCTATTCTGTTCTATTGTTTTTCTATTCGATTCTTTCCAATATTTTCTATTCTATTATAATCTTTTCGATTCGAATTTGAATTCATTCTTTACGAAATTAGAATGTCGGGGAAAAAAAATATATAACCATCTTCCGAAATTCGAATTTAGTATATAATGATTTCCATTTTAATAGAAAAGATTTTAATAGAATATAAAAGAATAGACTAGAAAAACAATAGAACAGAATAGAATAAAATATAATATATTCTATTCTGTTCTATTGTTTTTCTAGTTTATTTTCTATTTTATTATAATCTTTTCTATCCAAAGTTAAAATGAATTAATAAAAAAAAAATTAATTCCTACTATTCGAAATTCGAATTTCAGAAGATGGTTGTATATTCTTTCTATTTTATTCTATTAAATTATATATTTTTTCTATTCTGTTCTAAGCTTTTTTATTTGAATTATACATTTTGGAAGATGGTTATTTGTCCACTTGCCACTGTCACCTGCCACAAGTTATGGGGTTCCTAACCCCAAGTGACCCTCAGATATGGGCGATATGTCAAGTACTTTTCTGCAGCAGAGAATGACATTTTATGACCCGAATTTGGGGCCACATATCTTGGGTCCACTTATAGCTAGAAACCCCAAATTTGGTATGCAAACAGAGTAGAACTAGCACTACAACATCTCCAAATTTGGGGTTTCTATCACTAAGTGACCCTGAGATACGTGGACCCAAAGCGGGTCGCAAAATATTTTCGAATCCGGTTGAAATAGTTTCAAATGCGGTTGAAATAATTTCGAATCATGTTGAAATAATTTTGAATCCGGTAGAAATATTTTCGAATGCGAATTCGGTCGAAAATGAAACGAAATCCGAAAACGAATTTAACAAATTTAACAAATCTAACTAAACGAAATTATTAATTAAGGAATTGAAACAAAACGAAACAAAACAAATTTTTTCCTTTTGCACATGTCTACACTTAACCCCTTCATCGCCACCTAGTGGTTAACCTCTTCACTTCCAGTGTCATTTACACAGTAATCAGTGCATTTTTATAGCACTGATCGCTGTATAAATGACAATGGTCCCAAAATAGCGTCAAAGGTGTCCGATGTGTCCACCATAATGTCGCAGTCATGATAAAAATCGCTGATCTCTGCCATTACTAGTAAAAAAAAAAAAATATTAATAAAAATGCCATAAAACTATCCCCTATTTTGTAGACACTATAACTTTTGCGGAAACCAATCAATATACGCTTATTGCGATTTTTTTTTACCAAAAATATGTAGAAGAATACGTATCGGCCTAAACTAGGCCCCACCCACTAGAGGCTGCCTGCAGAAAACTACAGGAGGGGGTGGCGACAAGACCTGTCACTCTGCACAAGGAGAGGGAGAAGCAGTGACCAGTCTTTATTATAGGAAGCTCCTGCACAGAGGATAGAGTTTCACACTGGATTACTGCACAGATCTAGAAGAAAAATACAAAGCATGCCAACATTCAAAGAAGAATACACGTGCCTTTTGTATTGAGACAATATTTGCTTATCCTGGCGTAAAACGGGAAAAAAAAAATCTTTTTCACATGGCTCAAATGATATACAGAAGCTTTTCCTCCAAAGCCCATAAACTCGTCTAAAGGTGACTGGTCATGGGCACAGAGTCAACACCACCAATAAGAGCAAACTCCTGGCTCATACAACTGATCCATATTTTTTTTATCAAAACTATTTTACTTCTTTTATAAAAAAAAATCTAAAAATCCTACAAAATTTCCAGGGACGATGATTTCTGAATTTTGTGCACAATTCATCCCATTGGTGTACAGATCCTAAGAACAGTTGCAGGTTTTCAAGGAATCACATGTTTGAACACCATAAGCCATAGACCAGGCCGTGCCTTTGATCCTCAGGGCTGCCTTGTGCAAGCAAGCCAAGCACCATGATTGATGACCTCATTGAAACTCTAATCTAAAGCCTCGTACACACGACCGGTTTTCTCGGCAAGAAAACTGCTGGGAGAGCTTTTTGCCGTGAAAACGGTTCGTGTGTATGGTTTCTCGGCAGGAAAACTGCTGGGAGAGCTTTTTGCCGTGAAAACCGGTCGTCTGTATGCTTACCTGTCCGAGGTAAACCCCTGCATGCTCGAAAAGACTTTGACGCATGCGCGTTAGCATACAAGGTTAGTGTGGGATGTAGAAAGATGGCGGTGACGGCATCGAATGTGACGAGCGCCGGCTCGTTGTAGTCAATGACGTCACCGCGTTCTTGGCATTTGAAAAGAACGGCGTTTTTTTGGAGTGTTGGATAGAAAAAAATCCTGGACTGCCGCACTCCATAAAACGACGTCTTTATTGGGTAGGTAAAATCCAAAAACAACCAAAACGATACAGTCAAAATAAAGTGAAAAGGAAATTTTTTTTTTTGGAGTGGTCGTCTGTACACAGGGCTTGGCAAGACAAGCTTGCCAGGAATCCCGTCGAGAAAACCGACGTTTTTTTTTTTTCGACGGGATTCCCGCTCATGTGTACAGGGCTTTATCGTACACACGATCGGAAAATCCAACAAGAAAACCGTGGATTTTTTTTCCGACGGAATGTTGGCTCAAACTTGTGTTGCATACACACGGTCACACAAAATTCAGACGATCAAGAACGCGGTGACGTACAAGACGTACGACGAGCTGAGATCAATGAAGTTCAATAGGCAGTGCGGCTCTTCTGCTTGATTCTGAGCATTCGTGGAATTGCATACAGACGATCGGAATTTCCGACAAGAACTTTTCTTGTCGGAAAATTTGAGAACCAGCTCTCAAATTTTTGTGGGCGGAAATTCCGACAGCAAATGTCCGATGGAGCCTACTACACGGTCGGAATTTCCGACCAAAAAGCTCCCATCGGACATTTGTTGTCGGAAATTTCCGATTGTGGGTAGGCGGCTATAGTAGGTCCGGTTTCCTTCATATAATTGAAATTTGCTCTTGCCACCAGTAAGAACAAGCTCCTAGCTCATACGACTGATCCATTTTGTCCTTCTAAAAACTATTTTACTTCTTTATACACAATTAAAAAAAAAAAAAAAAAACAGTTTTCCAGTGTCCTGTAAAGTTACCAGGATGGGTGCTACTGAATTTTGTACCTCCTGTGCACATCTTACAGTTCATCCGATTTAGTGCATGAAGGCTAAAATTAGTTGAAGAGTTGCAAGGGATCACATAATGTGGCGTGAATAGGCCGTGCCTTTGATCTTCATGGTAGCCTTGTGCTAGCAGCCCCAAGCACCATGAATGAGATCCACTTTGGAACTTCTGGGAGCTTCTGTAATCCTTCCAGTTCCCTTCATTTCATTGAAACTTGTTCTTGCCACCAGTAAGAGCAAGCTCCCGGCTCATATGGCTGATCCCTTTTCTCCTTCTCAAACCTATTTTATATAATTTATACAAAAAAATCCATCAATTTTCCATCGTCCTACAAAAATCCCAAGACCAGTGCTACTAAATTTTGTAGCTCTTGTGTGCACCATGCAGTTCATCCCATTAGTGCATGGACGCTAAAATCAATTGTAGAGTTGCAAGGAATCACGTTTGACCACCATAGGACATAGACCAGGCCACGCCTTTGATCCTCACGATGGCCTTGTGCCAGCAACCCAAAGCACCATGAATGAGGACCTCATTGGAACTCCTAAGAGGTTTTGCGAACCTTTCAGCCGCCTTCATATAACTGAAACTGGACTGTTTTTAATGTAAACGTGGTAGGGGTCACTGCGTTTGTCCACATTCTTAGATCGTGTATATCCGAGTATCAGACTGCCTACAGTCACAGCAAAGAGGAACATGACGAAGATGATGAAGATATAGGCATTGTCGTCCTTGTTGGGTTTGGTGATGTTGTGTTGCGTGTCTGACTGGCACGACGCATTGTTCAGTGTCTTGTTGATGGCCTGAAGCACGGTGTGAAGGTTTTCCAGGAGCTTTTCCATGGTTAAGTTCTTCTCCATGTCAACAGGGATTAAATGGATGGAGAGCGGTTGCAGTTCAATGTGTCCAGCAGAGCAGAACCTGGAGAAAAAGTAAGTACGTTAGTGAATGTCTTACTGACATACCAATGACAGGTAGGCACGTGTATCTCCTGGAGCAAATCACGACTCAGCTAATCTTCCTACAAGAAGTGTGTGTGCTTGTTTTTGTACTGACCACTGTCACCAGGACAACATTTTTTGGGCAAATCTTGTCCTGGAAGAGTACATGGGGGGAAATCTTCTAATAGGAGCACCTGTTCCTCTTTACCCATGTAGCGCCCACCCCATTTAGGGGTGCTATATATCCAAATTTAGGGGGCTGGTCTGAGTTAGTAGTTAGGCTCAGACCGTTCTCATTGACAGGTTGTGCTATTTTGTTTCCGCAGGTGGTATACTGGTGTGCAGTTCCCTGTGGCCTGTAGGTGGCACTGCCATGACTGGTCAGGGTTGAACCACTGGTAACCGTGCTGTGCCTTAGGGTGTCCTCTCTCGGCAACGGTGAAGTGGGCGTGGTTGGCCTGCTGGGCATGTTGGGAGAGGATACATAAGGGGCAGACGCCGCCTGGGGAGGGTTCTGGAGTCGGAGGCGAGGAGTCTAGGTGCGCGGCCCTCCAGGCCATGGGGCCGCGTGCGCATCAGTCCCAGGCACCTTTAGCCCTGGGGCTACAACTTCAACACTGGGCCTAGCACCTTTAGCTGGGGCCCACTTCTGGGAAGAGGAATCCCAGGGTGCCCCTTGCGAGGGAGCCCGCTTCTAAGAAGAGGAGGCCGGGGGAGGACCTTTCTGAAGGACCGGTGAGAGTTCACGGTGAAGGAAGGGGCCCGGTAACTTTCTGGAGGGATTCATCTATCCACCAAGGGCCTAGTAATGTGCTGTTGCTGGCACCTGTCTTTGTATTGCAAGAACTGAGAAGTTCGGGACATGATAGATTCTGTGGCAGAGGATCTCCCGATCGTATCTAAGGAAAGAACCTAATTAAGTGTTCGAGCATCACTTCGGCTGCTAGGATCCACTTTGACAGGAGACTATCCGGGTGAGCTGAACCCACTCAGGGATTGAGTGGTGATTGAATCATTTACTTGTGCCTGGACTAACCTCCCAAAACCTTGCTGTCCTGTCTCTTATCCACTCTTTCCTATCTGCTAATATTGAAGAAAAATAAACTCAACGTTGGAGTTTAGAGTGGTGTGGACATTGGAATCACTTGGGGGGAAAACAGAGACTTGTCCCTATATCCTAGGAGATGAGAACCAACTGATGGAGAACCTAGCTGTGGGACCCAAATACATGACACCGCTCAACCTCTTCAAACAAGAGGGTACGGGCATATAGTACAGTGTGCCCTTTTCCTGCAAGTGAGCCAAAGCAAGGGAAAAGGGTCCGTGTGCTATACCCAACTTGTCCAGAAGTTGGTGTAAACCCCTTTAGTTCCAGTGGGCTCCCACAATCCTCAGGACTTTTGGGCACAGCCGGGAGATAAAAGATCCACTGCTTCCCACATTCAGTTGCTCAGAGAGACTATATCTGTTGAGACAGCATTAACTGAGCATGTTAACTGGCACCAGGTAGGCAGGGCCGGGACAAGGGGTGGGCAAGAGGGATGGCTGCCCTGGGCGCAATGGTTTATTGCAGAGATGGAGGCTCTCTGTGCTAGTTGCTTCTGTTACAAGGCTGAAAGGAGTAAGTGACAGCGACATCACTGCTAATCTTAAGGGAAGAGGGGGGTATAGTTTGGTATCTTAGCCTTGGGCGCTGGATGACCTTGTCCAGGCATTGCAGGTAGGGGTGGGTCTTCCTTTGTTGCTCCTGATGTGCAGGCCACTGCATGAGAGCTCAAGAGCATACTGAACAGTAGGGCCGCTGATAGGGGGGACCTCCAGTCCTCCTGTAGGGGGCCCAGGCACCCATGGGGGGCCGAACAGCAGGGGGAATTGGTGCGGTTGGGCGGAGGGCCAATTACAGAAGGATGCCATGTGTGTCTCTCTGCAGCAGCTTCTCTCCCTCCCATTGACCTTCAGCTCCTGCTAGGAGAAACACAGACACAGGGCATCATTCAGTAATTGATCCCCCCGCACCCTGTGTGCCCTCTGTTACTGTGCCCCCCCACCACCACCACTCTTCTGTGGCGCTGCCAGCTTCCCTATTCTGTAAAAAACAAAAATTGTAAAAAAAAAGAAAGAAAATTAGAAATTGTAAATAAAATTATTTTAAAAATGTGTTTTTTTTTTAAATTTAAAAAAAAAAAGTTTAAATGTAAAAAACAATGAAAAAAGGGCTAATTCACACAGGTTCTCTGTTATGTTTGTGTCCGCTAATAATGATTTTAGTGTATTTTTAGTGAAAATATTGTTTGGGGGAGAGCCCTGCTAGGTAGGCTGTAGCTTAGCCATCTGCATCTTTTACCAAGCCAAGCCACCTGCATCCTGGCTACCAGGGATGCTGTGTGACCCAGTCGTCTGCATCCTAACAGCCAATGACACTGTATGGCCCAGCCACCTGCATCCAACAACCAATGACACTTTACGGCTTATCCGCCTGCATCTTAGCAACCAATGACACTTTATGGCTTAGCCGCCTGCATCTTAGCAACTAATGACACTTCACAGCCAACCACCTGCATCGTAGCAACCAATGACACTTTACAGCCAACCACCTGCATCATAGAAACCAATGACACTTTACAGCCAACCACCTGCATCATAGCAGCCAATGACACTTTACAGCCAACCACCTGCATCATAGCAACCAATGACACTTTACAGCCAACCAGCTGCATCATAGCAACTAATGACACTTTACAGCCAACCACCTGCATCATAGCAACCAATGACACGTTACAGCCAACCACCTGCATCATAGCAACCAATGACACTTTACAGCCAACCACCTGCATCATAGCAGCCAATGACACTTTACAGCCAACCACCTGCATCATAGCAGCCAATGACACTTTACAGCCAACCACCTGCATCATAGCAACCAATGACACTTTACAGCCAACCAGCTGCATCATAGCAACTAATGACACTTTACAGCCAACCACCTGCATCATAGCAACCAATGACACGTTACAGCCAACCACCTGCATCATAGCAACTAATGACACGTTAGAGCCAACCACCTACATCATAGCAACTAATGACACTTTACAGCCAACCACCTGCATCGTAGCAACCAATGACACTTTACAGCCAACCACCTACATCGTAGCAACTAATGACATGTTACAGCCAACCACCTGCATCGTAGCAACCAATAACACTTTACAGCCAACCACCTACATCATAGCAACCAATGACACTTTACAGCCAACCACCTACATCATAGCAACCAATGACACTTTACAGCCAACCACCTACATCATAGCAACCAATGACACTTTACAGCCAACCACCTACATCATAGCAATCAATGACACTTTACAGCCAACCACCTACATCATAGCAACCAATGACACTTTACAGCCAACCACCTACATCATAGCAACCAATGACACTTTACAGCCAACCACCTACATCATAGCAACCAATGACACTTTACAGCCAACCACCTACATCATAGCAACCAATGACACTTTACAGCCAACCACCTACATCATAGCAACCAATGACACTTTACAGCCAACCACCTACATCATAGCAACCAATGACACTTTACAGCCAACCACCTACATCATAGCAACCAATGACACTTTACAGCCAACCACCTACATCATAGCAACCAATGACACTTTACAGCCAACCACCTACATCATAGCAACCAATGACACTTTACAGCCAACCACCTACATCATAGCAACCAATGACACTTTACAGCCAACCACCTACATCATAGCAACCAATGACACTTTACAGCCAACCACCTACATCATAGCAAATAATGACACCTAATGGCTGACCACATGCATCCTTGCAACTAATGATGATGTGCAGCTCAGCCACCAATGTTCCACTCCTAGCAACCAATGGCACAGAACCGCACAGCACCTTTGGTTGCTTTTTATTCTGAGCAAATGAGGCCAAGAAAAAAACAAATCCTATCAGGCTTTTCTCCTGTGCTGGTTGCTTGTTTTTCATTGATTTAAAACAGACAGTACCGCATTTAGTCACTACTTGGTACTAGTGATTAAACCATCTAGTGGCCAGATGTGGTATTTTCCATTTTAAATAATTTAAACACATTCAGCCAGCGCAGGAAAAGCCTAATAACATTTGTTTTATTGAGCCCATTCACTCAGGATTAATGTACATGCCATCTCAATGTGCAACTTGCTATTTTTTTTATAAATTCACCCCTTAGATTTATATATATTTGTACACATCTTTTACTTCTATTCTTCTTTCTACTATTTCTACTTTGTATACAACCATTATATGGGTCATGTACTCCTGGGAGGAAATATATTCATGCATATATGAATGACAGATCCGGATCCAGGAACCCCTGGGGGGAATCGCCTACCCTATTCAGGATAGCCGTTGTTATATGATCTCATTTCTTTGTTGAAATATGTTTTTAAAGCTGATGTAAACTCCAACTGAATAAAATTTAGCTTCCATCATCAGCAGTTGTTATTTGATTTTCATCTGCTATTACAGCTCCTTGCAGCTTATCTCCTGCAGCTTCTTTACATCGTCTTTCTGTCTTCATTTGCTACATTGATGGCTGTATAGCCCCCATTCACACCTGTGCATTTGGTAGGTGTTCAGGTGTTTTATAATAAAAGTCTATGGGTTGCGATGAAAAAAAAAACGCAAAAGGGCGCAAAAAAGCCGAAAATTCTGCACTATGAACGTAACGCATTTCTAAACCCTGCACTCTGTACACAGCACACCCCTGAACTCTGCATGTAAGGCACTCCTGAACCCTGCCCTCTGTACTTAGCGCACCCCTAAAAAACTCTACACTTGGTACATAGCACACCCCTGAATTCTGCACTATGAACGTAACGCATTCCTAAACCCTGCACTCGGTATGTAGCACACTCCTGAACCCTGCCCTCCATACGTAGTGCACCCCTAAACCCTGCACTCAGTACACAGCGCACTCCTAAACATGCACTCTGTATGTAGCATACCCCTGAACGCTGCACTCTGTACATAACACACTCCTGAACCCTGCACTCTGTACATAATGCACTCCTGAACCCTGCACTCTGTACATAACGCACTCCTGAACCCTGCACTCTGTACATAACGCACTCCTGAATGCTGCACTCTGTACACAGTGCGCTTCTTAACTCTGCACTCTGTACACAGCGCACTCCTGAACTCTGCACTCTGTATGTAACGCACTCCTGAACCCTGCACATAGTGAACTCAGAGGGGGAAATGGAGAAATGGGTTCCTTTATATGCAGCCACCCACTTGCGACTGGGTCCTGTAGTTCCACAACGGGGCTCGAAGAAAAGAGCCCTGTCCGGGGGTCAGAGGGGCCCTTCATGGTTTCTTGCATCGGGGCCCTGAAGGTTCTAGTTACGCCACTCTAAACAATGTTACTTGTTACTTTGTATCTCTCTATCTCCTGTCTGATCAATGTTCATAAACAATGTTACTTTGTATCTCTCTATCCCCCATCTGATCAATGTTTATAAAAAATGTTACTTTATATCTCTTTATCTTTGGTCTGAACAGTGTTTATAAACCCGGTGTCAGACATTTTTTTTTTTTACAGCTCCTGCACAGCAGCTCCCGGCTGTCATTTTCACAGCTGGAAATTGCTGGCAAGTGCAAAAGTGCGGGTAGAAGCAGCAAGGTAGAAGGATAGGACAGGACGTAGTACACAACACAACACCCTGTGTTTGTTGAGGAGGTTTTCTTGAGCATGAGTCCTCAACTGTTTAAGGTTGCTTTTATTTGACAGCAATTCTAGCAAAACTACAGCGGCGGCAGCATGGGTTAAAAAGGACGGCCATAGTATCCAGTTCCACATGAAAGGGAAGCTGTCTGGATGGAATTAGGGAGTTGCCTCTGTGTTCTTGTTTGGTTCCTCATCCTTGATTCTCTACATTGTGAGTCACGGACCTTTACCAAGCAAGTGATGCTGGATACCAATGTCATTGTTCCAGGTCAGTGGCTCTATAAGTAGTGAAACATTTCAGATCCTATATTTCTGTCCTAGGAGGTTCTCTTTAAGGGGGGGTGCATTGTCATGCATTTTAAGGTTTGAACTGATTCAGTAAAGTCTGCCACCAACAAGTTACATTGTAGAGAGTTGGGACAAGTCTCATATGTCACATATAGGGGGCGCTGACCTACAACTTGCCATTACGGAATAAAGCATGATGAGAAGGTAATGAGCTGGTGTACTGCTGTAAGTCAGTGAAAAAAGGATTACCTGCGAGATTTATAATGATATATATGGATATAGAACTGCCCAAAATCACCTCTTCTCCATACACTACCCGATAATGTCCCCAGACTCCCCTCCTACCCCCTTTATATGATCCCTTACCCCTGATAATGTCCCCCGACTCACCTCCTATCCCCTTTATATCATCCCTTACCCCTGATAATGTCCCCGGACTCCCCTCCTATCCACTTTATATTATCACTTAGCCCTGATAAAGTCCCCGGACTCCCCTCCTATCCCCTTTATATTATCCCTTACCCCTGATAATGTCCCCGGACTCCCCTCCTATCCCCTTTATATTATCACTTAGCCCTGATAATGTCCCCGGACTCCCCTCCTATCCCCTTTATATTATCCCTTACCCCTGATAATGTCCCCGGACTCCCCTCCTATCCCCTTTATATTATCACTTAGCCCTGATAATGTCCCCGGACTCCCCTCCTATCCCCTTTATATTATCCCTTACCCCTGATAATGTCCCCGGACTCCCCTCCTATCCCCTTTATATTATCCCTTACCCCTGATAAAGTCCCCGGACTCCCCTCCTATCCACTTTATATTATCCCTTACCCCCAATAATGTCCCCGGACTCCCGTCCTATCCCCTTTATATCATCCCTTACCCCTGATAATGTCCCCAGACTCCCCTCCTATACCCTTTATATTATCCCTTACCCCCAATAATGTCCCCGGACTCCCCTCCTATCCCCTTTATATTATCCCTTACCCCTGATAATGTCCCCGGACTCCCCTCCTATCCCCTTTATATTATCCCTTACCCCCGATAATGTCCCCAGACTCCCCTCCTATCCCCTTTATATTATCCCTTACCCCTGATAATGTCCCCGGACTCCCCTCCTATCCCCTTTATATTATCCCTTACCCCTGATAATGTCCCCAGACTCCCCTCCTATCCCCTTTATATTATCACTTAGCCCTGATAATGTCCCCGAACTCCCCTCCTATCCCCTTTATATCATCCCTTACCCCTGATAATGTCCCCGGACTCCCCTCCTATCCCCTTTATATTATCCCTTACCCCTGATAATGTCCCCGGACTCCCCTCCTATCCCCTTTATATTATCCCTTACCCCTGATAATGTCCCCGGACTCCCCTCCTATCCCCTTTATATGATCCCTTACCCCCGATAATGTCCCCGGACTCCCCTCCTATCCCCTTTATATTATCACTTAGCCCTGATAATGTCCCCGGACTCCCCTCCTATCCCCTTTATATTATCCCTTACCCCTGATAATGTCCCCAGACTCCCCTCCTATACCCTTTATATTATCCCTTACCCCCAATAATGTCCCCGGACTCCCCTCCTATCCCCTTTATATTATCCCTTACCCCTGATAATGTCCCCGGACTCCCCTCCTATCCCCTTTATATGATCCCTTACCCCCGATAATGTCCCCGGACTCCCCTCCTATCCCCTTTATATTATCACTTAGCCCTGATAATGTCCCCAGACTCCCCTCCTATCCCCTTTATATTATCACTTAGCCCTGATAATGTCCCCGAACTCCCCTCCTATCCCCTTTATATCATCCCTTACCCCTGATAAAGTCCCCGGACTCCCCTCCTATCCACTTTATATTATCCCTTACCCCCAATAATGTCCCCGGACTCCCCTCCTATCCCCTTTATATTATCCCTTACCCCTGATAATGTCCCCGGACTCCCCTCCTATCCCCTTTATATTATCCCTTACCCCTGATAATGTCCCCGGACTCCCCTCCTATCCCCTTTATATTATCCCTTACCCCCGATAATGTCCCCAGACTCCCCTCCTATCCCCTTTATATTATCCCTTACCCCTGATAATGTCCCCGGACTCCCCTCCTATCCCCTTTATATTATCCCTTACCCCTGATAATGTCCCCAGACTCCCCTCCTATCCCCTTTATATTATCACTTAGCCCTGATAATGTCCCCGAACTCCCCTCCTATCCCCTTTATATCATCCCTTACCCCTGATAATGTCCCCGGACTCCCCTCCTATCCCCTTTATATTATCCCTTACCCCTGATAATGTCCCCGGACTCCCCTCCTATCCCCTTTATATTATCCCTTACCCCTGATAATGTCCCCGGACTCCCCTCCTATCCCCTTTATATGATCCCTTACCCCCGATAATGTCCCCGGACTCCCCTCCTATCCCCTTTATATTATCACTTAGCCCTGATAATGTCCCCGGACTCCCCTCCTATCCCCTTTATATTATCCCTTACCCCTGATAATGTCCCCAGACTCCCCTCCTATACCCTTTATATTATCCCTTACCCCCAATAATGTCCCCGGACTCCCCTCCTATCCCCTTTATATTATCCCTTACCCCTGATAATGTCCCCGGACTCCCCTCCTATCCCCTTTATATGATCCCTTACCCCCGATAATGTCCCCGGACTCCCCTCCTATCCCCTTTATATTATCACTTAGCCCTGATAATGTCCCCGAACTCCCCTCCTATCCCCTTTATATCATCCCTTACCCCTGATAAAGTCCCCGGACTCCCCTCCTATCCACTTTATATTATCCCTTACCCCCAATAATGTCCCCGGACTCCCCTCCTATCCCCTTTATATTATCCCTTACCCCTGATAATGTCCCCGGACTCCCCTCCTATCCCCTTTATATTATCCCTTACCCCTGATAATGTCCCCGGACTCCCCTCCTATCCCCTTTATATTACCCCTTACCCCTGATAATGTCCCCGGACTCCCCTCCTATCCCTTTTATATGATCCCTTACCCCCGATAATGTCCCCGGACTCCCCTCCTATCCCCTTTATATCATCCCTTACCCCCGATAATGTCCCCGGACTCCCCTCCTATCCCCTTTATATGATCCCCTACCCCTGATAATGTCCCCGGACTCCCCTCCTATCCCCTTTATATTATCCCTTACCCCTGATAATGTCCCCGGACTCCCCTCCTATCCCCTTTATATTACCCCTTACCCCTGATAATGTCCCCGGACTCCCCTCCTATCCCCTTTATATTACCCCTTACCCCTGATAATGTCCCCGGACTCCCCTCCTATCCCCTTTATATGATCCCTTACCCCTGATAATGTCCCTGGACTCCCCTCCTATCCCCTTTATATGATCCCTTACCCCCGATAATTTCCCCGGACTCCCCTCCTATCCCCTTTATATTACCCCTTACCCCTGATAATGTCCCCGGACTCCCCTCCTATCCCCTTTATATGATCCCTTACCCCCGATAATGTCCCCGGACTCCCCTCCTATCCCCTTTATATCATCCCTTACCCCTGATATTGTCCCCGGACTCCCCTCCTATCCCCTTTATATTATCCCTTACCCCTGATAATGTCCCCGACTCTCCTCCTATCTCCTTTATATTATCCCTTACCCCCAATAATGTCCCCGGACTCCCCTCCTATCCCCTTTATATTATCACTTAGCCCTGATAATGTCCCCGAACTCCCCTCCTATCCCCTTTATATCATCCCTTACCCCTGATAAAGTCCCCGGACTCCCCTCCTATCCACTTTATATTATCCCTTACCCCCAATAATGTCCCCGGACTCCCCTCCTATCCCCTTTATATTATCCCTTACCCCTGATAATGTCCCCGGACTCCCCTCCTATCCCCTTTATATTATCCCTTACCCCTGATAATGTCCCCGGACTCCCCTCCTATCCCCTTTATATTACCCCTTACCCCTGATAATGTCCCCGGACTCCCCTCCTATCCCTTTTATATGATCCCTTATCCCCGATAATGTCCCCGGACTCCCCTCCTATCCCCTTTATATGATCCCTTACCCCTGATAATGTCCCCGAACTCCCCTCCTATCCCCTTTATATGATCCCTTACCCCTGATAATGTCCCCGGACTCCCCTCCTATCCCCTTTATATTATCCCTTACCCCTGATAATGTCCCCGGACTCCCCTCCTATCCCCTTTATATCATCCCTTACCCCCGATAATGTCCCCGGACTCCCCTCCTATCCCCTTTATATGATCCCTTACCCCTGATAATGTCCCCGGACTCCCCTCCTATCCCCTTTATATTACCCCTTACCCCTGATAATGTCCCCGGACTCCCCTCCTATCCCCTTTATATTACCCCTTACCCCTGATAATGTCCCCGGACTCCCCTCCTATCCCCTTTATATGATCCCTTACCCCTGATAATGTCCCCGGACTCCCCTCCTATCCCCTTTATATGATCCCTTACCCCCGATAATTTCCCCGGACTCCCCTCCTATCCCCTTTATATGATCCCTTACCCCCGATAATGTCCCCGGACTCCCCTCCTATCCCCTTTATATCATCCCTTACCCCTGATATTGTCCCCGGACTCCCCTCCTATCCCCTTTATATTATCCCTTACCCCTGATAATGTCCCCGACTCTCCTCCTATCTCCTTTATATTATCCCTTACCCCTGATAATGTCCCCGGACTCCCCTCCTATCCCCTTTATATGATCCCTTACCCCTGATAATGTCCCCGGACTCCCCTCCTATCCCCTTTATATTATCCCTTACCCCCAATAATGTCCCCGGACTCCCCTCCTATCCCCTTTATATTATCCCTTACCCCCAATAATGTCCCCGGACTCCCCTCCTATCCCCTTTATATCATCCCTTACCCCTGATAATGTCCCCGACTCTCCTCCTATCTCCTTTATATTATCCCTTACCCCCAATAATGTCCCCAGACTCCCCTCCTATCCCCTTTATATGATCCCTTACCCCTGATAATGTCCCCGGACTCCCCTCCTATCCCCTTTATATCATCCCTTACCCCCAATAATGTCCCCGGACTCCCCTTCTATCCCCTTTATATTATCCCTTACCCCCAATAATGTCCCCGGACTCCCCTCCTATCCCCTTTATATCATCCCTTACCCCCAATAATGTCCCCGGACTCCCCTTCTATCCCCTTTATATTATCCCTTACCCCCAATAATGTCCCCGGACTCCCCTCCTATCCCCTTTATATCATCCCTTACCCCTGATATTGTCCCCGGACTCCCCTCCTATCCCCTTTATATTATCACTTACCCCTGATAATGTCCCTGACTCTCCTCCTATCTCCTTTATATTATCCCTTACCCCCAATAATGTCCCCGGACTCCCCTCCTATCCCCTTTATATTATCCCTTACCCCTGATAATGTCCCCGGACTCCCCTCCTATCCCCTTTATATTATCCCTTACCCCCAATAATGTCCCCGGACTCCCCTCCTATCCCCTTTATATCATCCCTTACCCCCAATAATGTCCCCGGACTCCCCTTCTATCCCCTTTATATTATCCCTTACCCCCAATAATGTCCCCGGACTCCCCTCCTATCCCCTTTATATTACCCCTTACCCCTGATAATGTCCCCGGACTCCCCTCCTATCCCTTTTATATGATCCCTTATCCCCGATAATGTCCCCGGACTCCCCTCCTATCCCCTTTATATGATCCCTTACCCCTGATAATGTCCCCGAACTCCCCTCCTATCCCCTTTATATGATCCCTTACCCCTGATAATGTCCCCGGACTCCCCTCCTATCCCCTTTATATTATCCCTTACCCCTGATAATGTCCCCGGACTCCCCTCCTATCCCCTTTATATCATCCCTTACCCCCGATAATGTCCCCGGACTCCCCTCCTATCCCCTTTATATGATCCCTTACCCCTGATAATGTCCCCGGACTCCCCTCCTATCCCCTTTATATTACCCCTTACCCCTGATAATGTCCCCGGACTCCCCTCCTATCCCCTTTATATTACCCCTTACCCCTGATAATGTCCCTGACTCTCCTCCTATCTCCTTTATATTATCCCTTACCCCCAATAATGTCCCCGGACTCCCCTCCTATCCCCTTTATATGATCCCTTACCCCTGATAATGTCCCCGGACTCCCCTCCTATCCCCTTTATATCATCCCTTACCCCCAATAATGTCCCCGGACTCCCCTTCTATCCCCTTTATATTATCCCTTACCCCCAATAATGTTCCCGGACTCCCCTCCTATCCCCTTTATATTATCACTTACCCCTGATAATGTCCCCGGACTCCCCTCCTATCCCCTTTATATCATCCCTTACCCCCAATAATGTCCCCTGACTCCCCTTCTATCACCTTTATATTATCCCTTACCCCCAATAATGTCCCCGGACTCCCCTCCTATCCCCTTTATATTATCCCTTACCCCTGATAATGTCCCCGACTCTCCTCCTATCTCCTTTATATTATCCCTTACCCCCAATAATGTCCCCAGACTCCCCTCCTATCCCCTTTATATTATCACTTACCCCTGATAATGTCCCCGGACTCCCCTCCTATCCCCTTTATATTATCACTTACCCCTGATAATGTCCCCGGACTCCCCCCCTAACCCCTTTATATGATCCCCTACCCCTGATAATGTCCCCAGACTCCCCTCCTATCCCCTTTATATTATCCCTTCCCCCGATAATGTCCCCGGACTCCCCTCCTATCCCCTTTATATCATCCCTTACCCCCGATAATGTCCCCGGACTCCCCTCCTATCCCCTTTATATCATCCCTTACCCCTGATAATGTCCCCGGACTCCCCTCCTATCCCCTTTATATGATCCCCTACCCCTGATAATGTCCCCAGACTCCCCTCCTATCCCCTTTATATTATCCCTTCCCCCGATAATGTCCCCGGACTCCCCTCCTATCCCCTTTATATCATCCCTTACCCCCGATAATGTCCCCGGACTCCCCTCCTATCCCCTTTATATCATCCCTTACCCCTGATAATGTCCCCGGACTCCCCTCCTATCCCCTTTATATGATCCCTTACCCCTGATAATGTCCCCGGACTCTCCTCCTATCCCCTTTATATCATCCCTTACCCCCGATAATGTCCCCGAACTCCCCTCCTATCCCCTTTATATTATCCCTTACCCCCAATAATGTCCCCGGACTCCCCTCCTATCCCCTTTATATGATCCCTTACCCCTGATAATGTCCCCGACTCTCCTCCTATCTCCTTTATATTATCCCTTACTAGGGATGAGCTCGGTGTTCGAGTCGAACATACGTTCGACTCGAACATCGGCTGTTCGATCGTTCGACGAAGATCGAACGATTTGGGCCGTTCGCGCCTAATTCGAGTGACGCGAACGGCCCACAGTGCACTATGCCCTCGCAGTGTCATCCAGGCGCTGTGATTGGCCAAGCATGCACTGTGACCCCGCATGCTTGGCCAATCACAGCGCCGGCAGCGAGGAGAGCAATGATTGGCCACAGGCAGGATGCCTGTGGCCAATTATTGCTGAGGGTGTTTAGTACACGCTCCACACTATAAAAGGCCGCCAGCACGGCGGCCTAGTGTAGTGTGTTCCGGAGCAGGGAAAGAGAAGCATAGGCAGGGACAGTGACATTTTTTTTTCTTGCTTAACCTGGATTCCTTTAGTTTAGGGAAAGAGAAGGATAGGTAGGGAGAGTGTCAGTGTGTTTTACTGTGCTAATCCTTGTTTCTAGGGAAAGGGAAGGACAGTGAGGGAAATTCTCCTTGTGCTATACTGTGCTAAAGCATTGATCATCAACCATCTTTAAAAAAACATTTTTTCTAGGGACAGAAAACTATAGGTAGGGAGAGTGTCAGTTTCTTTCACTGTGATAATCCTTGTTTCTAGGGACAGGGAAGGACAGTGAGGGAAATTCTCCTTGTGCTATACTGTGCTAAAGCATTGATCATCAACCATCTTTAAAAAAACTTTTTTTCTAGGGACAGAAAACTATAGGTAGGGAGAGTGTCAGTTTCTTTCACTGTGCTAATCCTTGTTTCTAGGGACAGGGAAGGACAGTGAGGGAAATTCTCCTTGTGCTATACTGTGCTAAAGCATTGATCATCAACCATCTTTAAAAAAACATTTTTTCTAGGGACAGAAAACTATAGGTAGGGAGAGTGTCAGTGTGTTTTACTGTGCTAATCCTTGTTTCTAGGGACAGGGAAGGACAGTGAGGGAAATTCTCCTTGTGCTATAGTGTGCTAAAGCATTGATCATCAACCATCTTTAAAAAAACATTTTTTCTAGGGACAGAAAACTATAGGTAGGGAGAGTGTCAGTTTCTTTCACTGTGCTAATCCTTGTTTCTAGGGACAGGGAAGGACAGTGAGGGAAATTCTCCTTGTGCTATAGTGTGCTAAAGCATTGATCATCAACCATCTTTAAAAAATCATTTTTTCTAGGGACAGAAAACTATAGGTAGGGAGAGTGTCAGTGTGTTTTACTGTGATAATCCTTGTTTCTAGGGACAGGGAAGGACAGTGAGGGAAATTCTCCTTGTGCTATAGTGTGCTAAAGCATTGATCATCAACCATCTTTAAAAAAACATTTTTTCTAGGGACAGAAAACTATAGGTAGGGAGAGTGTCAGTTTCTTTCACTGTGATAATCCTTGTTTCTAGGGACAGGGAAGGACAGTGAGGGAAATTCTCCTTGTGCTATACTGTGCTAAAGCATTGATCATCAACCATCTTTAAAAAAACATTTTTTCTAGGGACAGAAAACTATAGGTAGGGAGAGTGTCAGTTTCTTTCACTGTGATAATCCTTGTTTCTAGGGACAGGGAAGGACAGTGACGGAAATTCTCCTTGTGCTATACTGTGCTAAAGCATTGATCATCAACCATCTTTAAAAAAACATTTTTTCTAGGGACAGAAAACTATAGGTAGGGAGAGTGTCAGTTTCTTTCACTGTGATAATCCTTGTTTCTAGGGACAGGGAAGGACAGTGAGGGAAATTCTCCTTGTGCTATACTGTGCTAAAGCATTGATCATCAACCATCTTTAAAACAACATTTTTTCTAGGGACAGAAAACTATAGGTAGGGAGAGTGTCAGTTTCTTTCACTGTGATAATCCTTGTTTCTAGGGACAGGGAAGGACAGTGAGGGAAATTCTCCTTGTGCTATACTGTGCTAAAGCATTGATCATCAACCATCTTTAAAAAAACATTTTTTCTAGGGACAGAAAACTATAGGTAGGGAGAGTGTCAGTTTCTTTCACTGTGATAATCCTTGTTTCTAGGGACAGGGAAGGACAGTGAGGGAAATTCTCCTTGTGCTATACTGTGCTAAAGCATTGATCATCAACCATCTTTAAAAAAACATTTTTTCTAGGGACAGAAAACTATAGGTAGGGAGAGTGTCAGTTTCTTTCACTGTGATAATCCTTGTTTCTAGGGACAGGAAAGGACAGTGAGGGAAATTCTCCTTGTGCTATACTGTGCTAAAGCATTGATCATCAACCATCTTTAAAAAAACATTTTTTCTAGGGACAGAAAACTATAGGTAGGGAGAGTGTCAGTTTCTTTCACTGTGATAATCCTTGTTTCTAGGGACAGGAAAGGACAGTGAGGGAAATTCTCCTTGTGCTATACTGTGCTAAAGCATTGATCATCAACCATCTTTAAAAAAACATTTTTTCTAGGGACAGAAAACTATAGGTAGGGAGAGTGTCAGTTTCTTTCACTGTGATAATCCTTGTTTCTAGGGACAGGGAAGGACAATGAGGGAAATTCTCCTTGTGCTATACTGTGCTAAAGCATTGATCATCAACCATCTTTAAAAAAAACATTTTTTCTAGGGACAAAAAACTATAGGTAGGGAGAGTGTCATTTTCTTTCACTGTGATAATCCTTGTTTCTAGGGACAGGGAAGGACAGTGAGGGAAATTCTCCTTGTGCTATACTGTGCTAAAGCATTGATCATCAACCATCTTTAAAAAAACATTTTTTCTAGGGACAGAAAACTATAGGTAGGGAGAGTGTCAGTTTCTTTCACTGTGATAATACTTGTTTCTAGGGACAGGGAAGGACAGTGAGGGAAATTCTCCTTGTGCTATACTGTGCTAAAGCATTCCTCATCAACCATCTTTGAAATCCTTGTTTTTTGGACAGTCAGGGAAATTGTCGTTGTGCTATTCTGTGCGAAAGCAATCATCCTCAACCATATTTAGAAATCCTTAAGTAAAGGGACAGAGAAGGACACCTGAAGGTAGCCCTTATTGCTTTTTTCCCATCTCCCTGCAGGCCATCTATTAGAATGTCTGGAAGGCAAACAAGGAGAGGCAGACAGTCAGGAGGCAATAAAAGAGGGCAAGCAGGCTCTGTGTCTGGGGGCAACAGTGCTGGTCGTGGACGCGGCGCATTGTCATCAGCACATGGCCATGGGACACGCTTGTCCTTCTTTTCGGCAGCTGGACATGTTGAGCCACATCATGCCGAAGACTTGGTAGAGTGGATGACCAAGCCCTCCTCCTCCTCCTCATCCTCTCTCACCCAGGCTCAGGGTACTGGCAAAGCAGCTGCCAAAGCGTCCTCTTCCCTGGTATCAATGTCAGACTCATCATCAGTCACTCCTTCCCTAGACCCACCATGTCCTCCTCCTGAGGAGTCCCCCGAACTGTTTGAGCACAGTGTTGGGTACATGCTCCAGGAGGATGCCCAGCGTTTCAAAGGGTCTGATGATGAAACCCAGCTACAGGAAGGCAGTAGCGTGAGAGCAGACAGAGGGGATGCTCAAGAAGGACACCAATCTGGCAGTCATGTTCCAGCAGCTGCAGTATACTGCCAGATTGGCTCCAGTGATGAGGAGGGAGGGGATGATGAGGTCACTGACTCCACGTGGGTGCCTAATAGGAGAGAGGAGGAGGAGGAGGATGAGGAGGAGGCACATCTCCAACGAGGCAGGATGCCCTTTGGTGGCCAGCGTAAGGGCAGTACACCGACGGAATCACACCGCAGAGCTCCGCCTGTGCAGGGCGCTGCCTCTGCCCGTCATTCAAAAAGTTCTTTGGTGTGGGCCTTTTTTGAGGCTAGTGCATCAGATCGCACAGCTGCTGTTTGCAACATATGTCTCAAGCGTATATCGCGTGGCCAAAACATCAGCCGCTTGGGTACCACATGCCTGACCAGACATATGTTGACCTGCCATGCAGCTCGTTGGCAAGCCTACCTCAAAGACCCACACCAAAGAACAAAGCGGACCTCTCCTTGCACCGCATCAGCTGGGATCTCCAACCCCACTATAACTTCAGTCCTCTCTGAAACATGCACTGAGAGGAATGAAGGTGTAGAATTAGGTGTGTCACAGCCAAGTACTTGCGGCCACTCTGCTAGCAGTACACCGACGTCCGATTCCAGCAGGCAAATTTCCCTGCCCCAGCTGCTGGACCGTCGAAAGAAGTTCACTCCCAGCCATCCACATGCCCAGCGGTTGAATGCTAGCTTGGCTAAATTGCTAGCGCTTCAACTGCTGCCTTTTCAGTTGGTAGACTCGGCCCCCTTCCGTGAGTTTGTGCAATGTGCGGTTCCTCAGTGGCAGGTTCCCAAACGCCACTTTTTCTCACGGAAGGCTATTCCGGCTCTCTATCAGCATGTGGAAGGCAATGTCTTGGCCTCGCTGGACAGGGCGGTCAGCGGTAAGGTGCATATTACCGCTGACTCATGGTCCAGCAGGCATGGACAGGGACGTTACCTTTCTTTCACGGCCCATTGGGTCACTCTTTTGGCAGCTGGGAAGGATGCAGGACAAGGTGCAGTAGTGTTGGAGGTTGTTCCACCGCCACGCCTCCAAAATGCTACTACTGGTTGTGACACACCTCTCTCCTCCACCCCCTCCTCTTCTTCTTCCTCCATGGCCTCTTCCTGTGCTTTGTCCTCTGAACCAGCGGTGCTCCGTAGCCGTTCAAGGGGCTACGCAAGTATGCAGGCAAAAAGATGCCATGCCGTGCTTGCGCTGGTGTGTTTGGGGGACAGAAGCCACACTGGGGCAGAGGTCCTGTCTGCTCTGCAGGGCCAGGCCGAGAGGTGGTTGACGCCACGCCAGCTTAAGCCAGGAATGGTGGTTTGCGACAATGGCACCAACCTCCTCTCCGCCCTCCGACAGGGACAACTGACCCATGTGCCCTGTATGGCTCACGTCCTTAACCTGGTGGTGCAGCGGTTCTTGGGCAGGTACCCGGGCTTACAGGATGTCCTGAGGCAGGCCAGGAAAGTCTGTGTGCATTTCCGCAGATCTTATAATGCCAGTGCTCGCCTGGCTGAGCTGCAAAAGGAGTTGAACCTGCCCAAGAACCGCCTTATATGTGACATGCCCACCAGGTGGAACTCAACGTTGGCCATGCTGCAGCGGCTGCACACGCAGCAGAGGGCCATCAATGAGTACCTGTGCGACTACGGCACCAGGACAGGGTCAGGGGAGCTTGGTTTTTTTTCTCCACGCCAGTGGGGCATGATCAGGGATGCATGCACTGTCCTGGCACCATTTGAGGAGGCCACGAGGATGGTGAGCAGTGACAGTGCATGCATCAGTGACACTGTACCTCTTGTCCACCTGTTGGAGCACACGCTGCGTGGAATAATGGACAGGGCACTTGAGGCAGAACAGAGGCAGGCAGAGGAGGACTTCCTTGCCTCTCAAGGCCCCCTTTACCCAGACAGTGTTCCTTCTGTCCCACCCATCGCACAGGAAGAGGAGGAGGAGGAGGAGGATTGTGTCAGCATGGAGGTGGAGGCTGGCACTCAGCATCATCAGCAGCAGTCTTTTAGGGATGATTTACAGTCCCAAGAAACCAGTGGACTTGTACGTGGCTGGGAGGAGGTGGCTGCGGATCATGTCGTCCTTAGTGACCCAGAGGACTCCGGACCGAATGCCTCAGCAAACCTACGCTGCATGGCCTCCCTGATCCTGCAAAGTCTGCGGAAGGATCCTCGTATTCTTCGGATCAAGGAGAGGGACCATTACTGGCTGGCCACTCTCCTTGATCCACGGTACAAGGGTAAGGTTGCGGACCTTATGTTACCGTCGCAGAGGGAGCAGAGGATGAGACAACTCCGGGAGGCCTTGCAGAAAGGTCTGTGCAACGCGTTCCCAGAGACTGGGAGGTTACAAACTCCTGGTCCTGGACAACGAGTTGCTGAGGCTTCGGCCAGTCAAAGAAGGAGCGGTGGGGAAGGTGGCCGTCTGACCGATGCGTTCAGACAATTCTTTAGTCCGCAGCCCCAAAGTATGATCGGTTCCAGCAACCATCGCCAGCGTCTGATAAACATTGTGACAGCAGGAAGGTAAAGTCACCTGGTTGCATCCAGGGGGGTAGATATATTTCGCCCAGATTCAGGCTTTACGCCGATTTGTACAACTAGGTGGAGAGTTGTATAAGGCTAGTGTGCTCATGGATGACTCATACCTCTAGGGAGAGGGCTGGGCGTCGTGCAGACAGGGAGTTGATGAGACCAGCTGAACCTTGTCAGCTCATTTAGGCCTCTATAAGAAACTCCCAGATTCATTAGATGTTAGCTCATGCCTGGAACCAGACCTGTGTGGACTGTCTAGGGAGAGTGAACCCCTGTGCGGTGAGGCAAAGCCTGTGTGGCTATTTGTTTGGACTTTTACTAAACCAGGGACTTAGGGACTAGGACAGCACTAGGCTGATCCCAGTTGTTAGTTTAGGAAACCTGCATGTTTAGTCAGAGGTCAAACTGACCAGGATTTATTTTGTTTGTTTCTTTTTGGCTTTGCTGTGTTTTTGTCACTGTACATAGAGAAATAAACCGCACCTTTTGATTTTGAAAACCACAACCTCCGTCTGCTGGCCCTGTTTTTGTGTGGGGAGCCCAACCAGGGGGTCACACACACCCGCTACCGAGTTAACCCCCTCACAGTTGGTGGAGAACCAGTGGCAGTTTTTTTAAGCCAGCATGGAGGAGATACTGAAACAGCTGGCTCTAGCAAATGCCAATCAACAGCAGACAAATGCAGGTTTGCAAAGGAGCCTTGCAGCCCAGCAGCAAGCTCATCAACAAGCCCAGCAGCAATCTGAGGCCCGCTTCATAGACCTGTTACAGAAGCAAGAGCAGAGACTACAACAAATGGAAGCAGTAATGCAGCAACGTCCGCAGACCAGTGAGGAAAGCCGTCCCACTAATACCGCGTCCTTTGGGGTGAGTCGTTTATTGACAAAAATGACTGGAGAGGATGATCCAGAGGTATTTTTGACCACATTTGAAAGGACTGCTGAAAGAGAAAAGTGGCCTGAGGAGCAGTGGGCTGGACTGGTGGCTCCTCTGTTAACTGGTGAATCGCAGAAGGCTTACTATGACCTAGAGCCTGACCAAGCAAAAGACTATGTGATGCTAAAAGCTGAAATATTGGCAAGGCTGGGTGTCACCCTGGCTGTCCGGGCTCAGCGTGTGCATAACTGGACTTTCCAGCTTGGAAAACCCCCCAGGTCTCAAATGTATGATCTCATTCACCTGAGCAGGAAGTGGCTACAGCCAGAGACTTTGTCCGCACCGGAGATTGTGGAACGTGTTGTGATGGATCGTTTCTTGAGAGCTCTTCCTACCGCCATTCAAAAGTGGGTAAGCCACGGAGACCCAGAAACGGCCGGTAAACTTGTGGATCGTGTAGAGAGATACTCTTCCAGAGACTCTCGGACTTTCCACCCTAAGACCAGACCATCCCCAGGGGCGGATAAGAGGATTCCAAGGGGTGAGGGTGGAGAGAGTGAGAGGGTGGGAGCTCTACCCCAAGTTTGGCGAGAACAGCCTGGGAAATCAGCGGCTCAAGAGGCCGCAAGAAGGATCGTTTGCTACCGCTGCCGGCAAGCGGGACATATTGCAGCCAATTGCCCGGTTGTGGAGGAACCCATGCAGTGTGACTTTCTGACGGGCAGACGTCAGTCGCTGTGTGCGACAGTCGCATGCACTGCCATTCGAGGAACTGAGAAACATTTATGCAAAATGTGTGTTAATGGTAGAAATGTTGTGGTATTGTTGGATTCAGGTAGCCTTGTGACCCTGATAAAGGCTGAGTTAGTTAAAACAGAGGTCTCTGGGAATAGCAAGGTAGCTGTTATTTGTGTGCATGGGGACACCCGAGAGTATCCAGTGACTACAGTGTGTTTCGAGACCCCCAAAGGTACCCTCTCTCATCCAGTGGGCTTAGTATCTCAGTTACCGCATGACGCCATTGTGGGAAGGGATTTTCCGAAGTTCTGGGAACTGTGGGATGATCCTGAGCCCCCCACTGGTGCCCCTATGTACCAGGAATGTGATAGCCAGAACTCCTCTGAGAGTGGTGAGGACTCTCCAGAATTTCCCTTGTCAGTATTGGCAGGGGAGACTCAAGAAACTGGAGAGGAGCCCACCTCCTCAGACGAAAACCTACCGTCTGTGGAGTTTTCTGATCTGGAGGTTCACAGGGAAAATTTTGCCACAGAACAGTTAAAAGACCCCGCCCTAATAAAGGCACGGGAAAACGTAGTGGAAATAGATGGCGAGTTAGTGAACCCAGATAATACCTGCACTTACCCATACTTCAGCGTAGAGAAGGACCTACTGTATCGGGTGGCAAAAAGGGCAGAAGAAACCGTTGAGCAGCTGGTGGTGCCCAAACCTTACAGGAAGTTGGTGTTGGAGTTGGCCCATGGGCACATTCTTGGAGGTCATCTGGGGACAGAGAAAACCCGAGAGAGGGTATTACAGAGATTCTATTGGCCTGGGGTGATGAAGGACATAGAAAATTATTGTTCCTCCTGCCCTGTGTGTCAGAGGTCGGCCCCGATGCCACATTTCCGTAGCCCGCTGGTCCCTCTACCCATCATTGAGGTCCCGTTTGAGAGAATCGCAATGGATTTGGTAGGTCCTATAATCAAGTCCGCTAGGGGGCACCAGTACATATTGGTTATAATGGACTATGCCACCCGTTATCCAGAAGCGATCCCTCTCAGAAATACCTCGGCCAAAACCATAGCCAAAGAGCTATCTCTTGTTTTTAGCCGGGTGGGTATTTGTAAAGAACTGCTTACGGACCAAGGTACACCCTTTATGTCCCGGGTTATGAAAGAGCTGTGTAAATTGTTCAAAGTGACGCAATTGCGTACATCTGTGTATCACCCCCAAACCGATGGGCTGGTTGAAAGATTCAACAAAACCCTAAAACAAATGTTGAAGAAAGTGGTGGATAGAGATGGAAAGGATTGGGACTGTCTACTTCCTTATTTGATGTTTGCTATTAGGGAGGTGCCCCAATCCTCTACGGGATTCTCCCCCTTTGAGTTACTGTATGGGAGACACCCAAGAGGGCTGTTGGATATTGCCAAGGAAACTTGGGAAAGTGAGAGTTCTCCCCACAGGAGTGTGATTGAGCATGTCGCCCTGATGCAAGATCGAATTGCACAGGTAATGCCCATCGTGAAGGAACATTTGGCCCAAGCGCAGTTGGCACAGCAGAGAGTGTACAACCGTGGAGCAAAGACCCGTACCTTTTCCCCGGGGGATAGGATATTGGTACTTGTCCCTACGGTTGAAAGTAAATTCCTTGCCAAATGGCAAGGCCCCTACGAGATAATGGAAAAAGTGAGCGAAGTGAATTACAAGGTCAGACAACCAGGAAGGCGAAAGCCCGAACAGATATATCACGTTAATCTGTTGAAAGCCTGGAGGGATAGAGAGTCCCTAGTCGCAGAAACTTGGTCACCAGCTCAAACTGGTTGCGTGATTCCGGAGGTTGGAATAGCAGCCACCTTGTCACAACCCCAACAACAGGAGGTTAAGGAGTTTGTGCTTCGCAACAAGGAGGTGTTCTCTGAGCTGCCGGGACAAACATCTGGGGTAGAGCATGATATTATTACCCCGCCCGGTGAAAGGGTGAAGTTAAAACCCTATCGGATCCCAGAGGCCCGACGGGAGGCAATACGGGAGGAAGTACAGAAAATGCTGAACTTAGGGGTGATAGAGGAGTCCCAAAGTGATTGGTCTAGTCCCATTGTGTTGGTGCCTAAACCGGATGGGAGCTGGCGATTTTGTAACGATTTTCGTCAGTTGAACAAAGTTACAAAATTTGACACCTACCCCATGCCACGTATAGATGAGTTGATCGACCGGCTGGGAACAGCCCGATACATGACGACTCTTGACCTCACAAAAGGGTATTGGCAAATTCCCCTGGCCAAGTCGGCCAAAGAGAAAACCGCATTTGTAACCCCAGACGGGGCGTTCCAATATAAGAGAATGCCGTTCGGGTTACAGAATGCGCCGGCCACATTCCAGCGGAAAATGGACCAGATGCTGAGGCCCCATCGGAAGTATGCTGCGGCTTACCTGGATGACGTAATTGTCCATAGCACAGATTGGGCCTCACATCTGCCAAAAGTGCAAGCAGTCCTGGACTCTGTTCGGGAAGCGGGGTTTACGGCTAACCCCAAGAAGTGTACCATTGGGCAGGAGGAGGCCAAATATCTTGGGTACACCATTGGCAGGGGAGTAATAAAACCCCAACTCAACAAAGTCGAGGCCATCCAGAGTTGGCCACGTCCCAACAGCAAGAAGCAGGTACGAGCCTTTCTGGGAATCGCGGGTTATTATCGGCGCTTCATTCCCCACTTTGCTTCTAAGGCTGTGCCCCTAACCAACCTGACGAAAGGGAAAGGGTCGGTCATGATTAAATGGACCCCCGAGGCTGAGGCAGCATTCCAATTCTTGAAACAAGCCTTATGTAGCCAGCCAGTGTTGTACTCACCCGACTTCTCTAAAGACTTTGTCGTACAAAGTGATGCGTCAGATGTGGGGTTAGGAGCAGTATTGTTCCAGGTCTGGAACGGGGAAGAGCACCCAGTCATTTACCTCAGCAGGAAGTTGAAGTCCCATGAGGTAAATTACGCCACGGTTGAAAAGGAGTGTTTAGCGGTGAAGTGGGCTCTAGATTCCCTTCGGTACTATCTGCTAGGTAGGCACTTTGACATGGTTACGGATCACGCTCCGTTAAAGTGGATGGCTCAAAACAAGGAAACAAATAGAAGAGTGAATAGGTGGTTCCTGGCCCTCCAGGAATTCAACTTCACAGTAAAGCATCGCCCTGGCGTTCAAATGGGGAATGTGGATGCTTTGTCTCGAGTACATGAATGCCTGATTGCTGGTGTTCCAACCCCGAGGTTAAAACAAGAGGGGGGGGTATGTGACAGCAGGAAGGTAAAGTCACCTGGTTGCATCCAGGGGGGTAGATATATTTCGCCCAGATTCAGGCTTTACGCCGATTTGTACAACTAGGTGGAGAGTTGTATAAGGCTAGTGTGCTCATGGATGACTCATACCTCTAGGGAGAGGGCTGGGCGTCGTGCAGACAGGGAGTTGATGAGACCAGCTGAACCTTGTCAGCTCATTTAGGCCTCTATAAGAAACTCCCAGATTCATTAGATGTTAGCTCATGCCTGGAACCAGACCTGTGTGGACTGTCTAGGGAGAGTGAACCCCTGTGCGGTGAGGCAAAGCCTGTGTGGCTATTTGTTTGGACTTTTACTAAACCAGGGACTTAGGGACTAGGACAGCACTAGGCTGATCCCAGTTGTTAGTTTAGGAAACCTGCATGTTTAGTCAGAGGTCAAACTGACCAGGATTTATTTTGTTTGTTTCTTTTTGGCTTTGCTGTGTTTTTGTCACTGTACATAGAGAAATAAACCGCACCTTTTGATTTTGAAAACCACAACCTCCGTCTGCTGGCCCTGTTTTTGTGTGGGGAGCCCAACCAGGGGGTCACACACACCCGCTACCGAGTTAACCCCCTCACAACATGGTGCAGGAATATCTAGGGGCAAGGTCAGACTTGGACACCTTCCCCACCGAAAATCCTCTGGCTTACTGGGTCTTGAGGATGGATCACTGGCCAGAGCTTGCACAGTATGCAATTGAGCTACTGGCCTGTCCTGCATCCAGCGTTTTTTCGGAACGCACATTCAGTGCTGCTGGAGGATTTGTCACGGATCACAGGGTGCGCCTGTCCACCGACTCGGTTGATCGACTGACTTTCATCAAGATGAACCAGTCTTGGATCACCACCAGCTACCACACACCTGATGCTGATATAACAGACTAATTGATTTTAACATGTCACATCCCTTCAAGACTGATGCTGATGCTGAGTGCCTGTGCTGTTATGTTGACTGGCTATCCTCCTCCTCCGAGTCCTCAATGATACGATTGATGATGATAGCTTGGAAGATCATTTTTGTTTATGGGTGCCGCCACCAGTGGCTAAGGCCCAATTTTTCAGCCCCTGTTTAACAGGGGCGTGTAATTACAATTTTTGAAGCAATAATTTGCCATGGGGCTCATTGCTGTGCTCCAAGTACAGTATCTGTGAGGGGTTGGAGTGTTGTGGCACCAGTGCCTAAGGCCCAATTTTTCAGCCCCTGTTTAACAGGGGCGTGTCATTACAATTTTTGAAGCAATACTTTGCAACAGGGCTCATTGCTGTGCTGCAAGTACAGTATCTGTGAGGGGTTGTAGTGTTGTGCCACCAGTGCCTAAGGCCCAATTTTTCAGCCCCTGTTCAACAGGGGCATGTAATTACAATTCTTGATCTAATAATTCACAGCAGGGCCCATTGCTGCACCCACCAAGAGTAACTCTGAGGGCTTACAGTGTTGTGGCAACGCCACCACCACCACCACCACGAAAGGCCCAATTTTTCAGCCCCTGTTCAAAAGGGGCATGTAATTACAATTCTTGATCTAATAATTCACAGCAGGGCCCATTCCTGCACCCACCAAGAGTAACTCTGAGGGCTTACAGTGTTGTGGCAACACCACCACCACCACCACCACGAAAGGCCCAATTTTTCAGCCCCTGTTCAACAGGGGCATGCAATTACAAATCTTGATCTAATAATTCACAGCAGGGCCCATTGCTGCACCCACCAAGAGTAACTGTCAGGGCTTACAGTGTTGTGGCACCAGCACCACCATCAAAGGCCCAATTTTTACTACCACTGTTCAACAATTATATGTAATTAAAATTCCTGATATAATAGTTGACAGCAGGGCGTTCCAGCACCAACCAAGAGTAACTGTGAGTGCTTACAGTGTTGTGCCAACACCAACAACTAAGGGGCCTATTTCTGCAGAGTATATACGGCAGGTCCCTACTTTTAAACATCCAACTTACAAACGACTCCTACTTGCAAACGCAAGAAGACAACAGGAAGTGAGAGGAAATCTACCCCTTGGAAGGAAAATTCTCTCCTGTAAGAATTAATATGGGAGAAAGGTGTCTCCTCTGTACTGATGCTTTATCACCAATCCTTGTTTCAAGAAAAACACCACATTTCAAAAACAGTTGTCATTGGGACGGAAAGTGAGGTGAAATGTTCTGAACAGGGGGGGGCGTGTCCGGGAGCCGACTGAGGAGGACGTGCAGACATTGAGCTCCACAACTGCACCCTCAATCTATAGCCATCCTTGCTCCTAATCCACTGGAAATTGCTCCAACTCTTCTCCTGTCGTTCCTGAGGATTCCATACCTGCAACCCAGCCTGAATTGTGACTCCGGGCCGGCCGTGCGGCAACTACCAGGCCTGCTCTACACAGCCCAGGCCCGACGCCATCTTGGGGCCCACAAAGCCTCCACCGCCTCCCGGAGGGTCTCCGGATACCCCACGGACATTCTACATCTCCATCCAGGCTCGGATGGAGGTGTTTGACTCTTAGGGAACCCCCTCGGTCTTCTTTTCGGCCCGTGGCCGGCTCCGGGGCCTGGCCGCCATCTTGCGGCCTGCGGGAACAGCAGCATCCTCCGGCCTAAAGTGCTGCGGTCGGCGGAGTGTGCGGCGGGCGGATCGGCCGCAAGTGTGCCTGCACTGGTCTGGTCTACATACCTGAGGGATCCCGGGACGTTCGGCCTGACACACCCGCGGCGGCCAGTTTTAGGAAAGTCCGCGGCTTCGGCCTACTCCTGGAAGTCGGCGGCCATCTTGCTGCTCCCAATACACCCAGAGCAACATCCAGCACAAAGCACCATCTCGCACGGGGTAAGCAGGGCGGGGGCAGAGTAAAAGGCACCAGAAGTAGGCTGATCCCTCCCCAGCTGGCAGTCAGAAAGGAGCACTCGGTGGGAGCCCTGACCCCATAGGTTCGAGGGGCGGCCATCTTGCTATACCCGACCATAGGACTGCTGGGTCCCCCCTTGCCCGTTTAAAACTGCTTTGCCCTACCCATCAAGGTCTGATTACTCTGGTGTACGGGGCGGCTGGGCCTCCACCTCATTCATCTTGCCCTCCCCGTAACCCTCCAGTCACAGACTAGCAAGCAGTGTAGTGGCCATCTTGCTCCACCCGGACTCCGTGCTCCCCCTTGCCACTAGCCTTGCTCTGCCCCCTCCTCAGCCGCCAGTGCTGCCCAGGCTGCCGTACCGCTGTCCTGTAACGCAAACACCGGCACTCCCCTGCGCCTGCTCCAAGACGTCAGTAGCAGCAAAGCAAGCGTCTATTCCCATGTACGACACGGGTCGCACTTTCTGTTCTTCCACTCCACCTATGGGGATGCGTGGCTGAGGATGGACGGCTGAAGACATGTACTGCTGAGCATTGTGCTCTCCCGACGACCGCAGGCTGCGTTCCCAACCAATCACGCCCAATCTGCTGATGGCGGCTTCCAGCTCTACCTCTACTGATTCCGCTGCACTGCAACCAGGTAATATCCAACGGTACCTGCTACGCACAGCCTCACAGGACTCCCGTACAGGGAAAGACAGGGCTTCATCAGCCCGAACTCCAGGCAAACCAACACCTCCTCCCCCGGCTGCAGCAGCTTTCTCTGTCGGTGGGACCGGCCCAGGTGTACACCCGACCCCTCCGATGGATCCCGCTACTCTTAGCGTGAACACGGCCTCAGCAGAGATGCTCTCCCAGGGCTCCACATCCGCTGCCGTACTTTCTGCTTTCCGAGCTGACTTTGATTCCTGGGCTTCCAAAATGGAAACTTCTCTCCATGTTGAACTGAATGCCCTCAAACAACGGGTTTCCGCGTCGGAGGTCACGGTTTCTGCTATGGCCACCACCCAGGAGGACCATTCAGCCCGCATAAAGGCGCTTAAAAATGCATCTACGGCTCACCTCTCCCGTCTACGGCAACACCAGCTCCGGATAGAAGATAGTGAGAACCGGAGCCGCAGGAACAACATCCGGCTGCAGGGGATCCCGGAGGCTACATCAGGTGCCGATCTCAAACCCACTGTCATCGCTATCCTCAATCAGGTCCTGGGCAGGGAAGTTACATCTCCCATTGAATTGGACAGAGTGCATAGAGTGGGAGGCATGGGGGGTGACTGCAGGGACCGCCCTCGTGACGTACTTTGCCGAGTGCACTACTATACCCTGAAGGAAGAAATTTTGCGCAAGGCCTGGCGCCTGGGGCCACTGGACTTTCACGGATCACCTATACACCTCTACCCGGACCTCTCCCGCAACACGCTGTGCATGCGGCGAGCGGTCCGTCCTCTGCTGGACTTGATTCGCCAAGTAGGCGCCACGTACACTTGGGGCCACCCCTTCAGCATCAAAGTGACCCGAGAAGATAACCACAAATTTGTGCTGTCAGACCCGGACCAGCTTCCTGCCTTCTTCCTGTTCCTGGACCGGGACCCTATTGTCATCCCGAACTGGTTGGACCCCCCAGATGACCGTCAGCGGCTACCGGGCCCTCCTCTACAGCGTCGAGGACGCCCACAGTCTAGATCGGTACCTTCCGGTCCTAGAGTACGGCGAGCCACGTCACCAGAAGACTGATCCAGATTCTGTCGTCCGAGACCTGAAATGGTTCTTTTTTGATATGTCCTTTAGTCCACCAGGTGACTACAGTTCCTTTATGAGACTCCGGCCAGGTTTGCCTACTGTTTTCTCTATTTTGTTTTGTACTCACGGTTTTACTTGCGTATCCACCCCGCTGACTCTTGCTCACTTTGTTATCTAAGTGCTGCTGACGGTTTAGTTGTCTCGCTTGGCACGGAGAATGTTTCCTTGCCCTCAGCTGGTGCGGTTGTGCTTGCGGGGGCTTTGGAAAGGCGGTCGGTGGTGTTGATATGTTCTTTCACGGCATTGGCTCTACTGGCTGGCTTGGTGTTTCCCGGGCATAGCCCTTTGGCTTGTCCGGGGACCTCCGGGTCTTCCCTCGGGCTCTGGACATCTATGTCCCTGGAGCTTGGGACTGACTGGCCTTATCACTGACACCTTCTGTGCGTTTACACAGATATCTGAGCTAAGCCGTGACAACTATCATAGTTAATGCTGCTATAAATGTAGTAATTGGTGCTTCCAACCCTCGCATGCTTACGCGGGAATACCTGTGCCTTTATTCTGTCACCAGTTTGTGTACACCTTGTTCTACGTTGATGTTATTTTTCTATGTAATTTTAGACTGTTTATTACACTCCAGCGTACCAATGGTATTAGTCTGACACTCTGCCCTTTAGTGACTAGGCAGTTGAGCATTAGATGCCACGGTCATTGGGTGTGTTACACTTACAGTTATGTTATATATGCCTGTTAGGTTGTCGGGATCACAACTCAGCTGTTCTAACCCCGTTCTCTCCCCCTAAATAGGATTGGCACAGTTAGTGCCTACTACGTGATATTTCACGAAGTGTTACGTTTTTGCGCACACTTTAGTATTCTTGAGCCGCCTTCCCCAGGTGCTCTCTACGTTCAATCTCTCCCCCGCCTCGCTCTACCTTCTCTCTTCCTCCCCTGTTGTGTTTCCCCCCTTTTTTTTTTTTTTTCTTCTTCTCTCTCTCCTTCCCCCCCCCCTCCCCCCCCATCGCTCCATCATGGCCCACACAGTGACCTCTCACCCTAGGTTACAATTCTGTTCCTACAATGTCAATGGGCTCAATATTGCCTCCAAAAGAGGACGAATCCTGTATCAAATGCACAAACGCCAAGTCAATGTGCTTCTTCTCCAAGAGACACATTTCACTCTGCCTCCACCCCTTCCTGTTCCAACAGATACTTCAACAGGTGGTTCCACAGCACTAGCCCAACCCAGAAAGCCAAGGGAGTGTCTGTGGCCTTCCATAAGACGCTCCCTATAGAGGTGCTTGACCATCTCTCGGACCCCCAGGGGAGGTATGTTTTTGTGAAATTCGTGTTATGGGGTACCAAATTTACAGTAGCTAACATTTACCTTCCTAATGTTAATCAAGTATCGGCCGCGTTACAATACATGAGGATTTTGTCAGGATTCAGGGAGGGTAAGCTCATATTGGGGGGAGATTTTAACACCCCTCTTGAACCACTTTTAGATTCCTCCACCTCGCGATCGTGTATCTCCTTCCCCAAACTGAGGGCTCTGAAACGGGCATTCTACGATCTGCGTCTGGTGGACGTTTGGAGAGTGCTGTACCCCACGGTCCGTAACTATACCTAACTTCTCCCATGTTCATCACACCTATAGTCGCATAGACTACCTAATGAGTGACCATAGCTGCCTGGACTGGTCCCCGGAATGCACCATAGACCCAATGGTCTGGTCTGACCATTCTCCTATACACATGACATTCTCGCTCCCTTCCACTCCGATTAGGGAATGGTCATGGCGCTTGAACGATTCGCTGCTTACGAACCCGGAATGTGTGACAAGGGTTTCAGATACAATCTCTAACTTTTTTGCGGACCACGCTTTGGATACGACATCGTTGCCCTTTCAATGGGAGGCACTTAAGGCTGTCCTACGTGGTACCTTTATCCAAATGGGTACGCGTCTTAAAAAGGAGCGCTCAGCCGCCATAGAGGCAGCAAATAAAACGCTTAGAAACTTAGAAACTGAGCACAAACGATCCCCGACAGTGACAATGCTGGCGGACGTTTCTAGGGCACGATCACAACTTAGAGAACTTTATGAAGCCTCTGCACGTACATATGCAGATAAGCTCACTTTCCATCAATATAAGTTTCGAGATAAATGTGGTAGGCCACTGGCTCGCTCCCTGCACCCAAAAACAACCTCCGCCTTTGTGCCTCATATTCGGGGGGCACAGGGGGAAATGGTATCCTCACCCACTAAGATGGCGGGGGAATTCAGGGACTTTTATCAGTCCCTGTACAATATCCCTAAGACTCAAGGGACAAGTTCCCCTTCCTCCGGGGTGGAGGACCAGATGTCATATGTATTGGAAACCGCGCTCCCTACGTTAGAAGATGACGTCATCGCTGATCTGGAAACCTCAATCACAGAAGACGAAGTCACCAAAGCCATAGCGGGTACACCGAGTGGAAAGAGCCTGGGCCCAGACGGCTTTACTCCTAAGTTCTACAAACTTTTTGCCGCCCTCCTCACGCCCTTTCTAACTAAGGTGTTCAACTCTTTGTCGGAGGGTTCAGTGTTCCCTCCACAAACACTTGAGGCTCACATATCCCTCATCCCAAAGCCAGGCAAAGACCCCACTCTTTGTGCAAGCTATAGGCCGATCTCCTTGATTGGGGTCGATTTGAAAGTCTTTGCTAAAATCCTAGCCAATAGATTACAACCATTGTTGCCTGGGATAATACACCTAGACCAGGTCGGCTTTGTGAGTGGCCGTGAGGCTAGGGACAATACCCTGAAGACCCTTCTTTTAACCAACTATGCCCGGTCCCACGATATCCCACTATGCCTCTTAACAGTCGATGCCGAGAAGGCATTCGACCGAGTAGACTGGCAGACCCTTTGACTATCCCTGCAACAAATAGGCGTGGGAACCAATATGATGGCGAGAATAATGTCCCTTTACTCCTCTCCATATGCTAGGATTAGACTAAATGGCTCGCTATCTCCAGCCTTCTCTGTATCTAACGGGACGCGACAGGGATGCCCACTGTCCCCCCTCCTCTACGTTCTCACTATGGAACACCTAGCTATTGCTCTACGTAACAATTCTTCTATCCAAGGCATAACAGTCGGGCCCACACATACTAAACTTGCCCTCTTTGCAGATGATCTGCTCCTGTTCGTGACACACCCTCACACATCCTTGCCCTTGGTATTGCAGGAGTTTCGGAAATTTGGAGAAGTTAGCAACTTCAAGTTCAACTACAATAAATCGGAAATCCTCAACATATCTCTGCCTACGTCGGCCCTGCGAAGACTATCGTCTTCTTTCCCCTTCAAAACTGGTTCCCCCTCCATAAGGTATCTCGGAATTCAAATACCGGCGGATGCTTCCCAACTTTTTTCCTTGAACTTTGCCCCCCTACTTCTTAGGACCCAGGCAGATTTAATCAATTATGCGTCCAAACAGCTCTCATGGCTAGGTAGAGTGAATGCCCTGAAAATGGATGTTCTCCCCAGGTTCCTGTATTTGTTTCAGACCATCCCTATTCACATACCTAATTCGTACTTTAAGAAAATACGCCAACTGTTTTCCAAATTTATTTGGAATGCGGCCCGTCCCAGGATACGGTATGAAACACTTTCTCTTCCAAAGGCTCGGGGGGGGGGGCTGGAGCCCCAGATGCCTCCCTATACCATAAAGCAGCGGTGCTCACCTGCATACTAGATTGGTTCCATCATTCTTCAACCAAGCTTTGGGTTCAGTTGGAAAGCCACATGAGCCCAATTGAGCTCTCCGCTCTCCCCTGGACCTTGCCTACGGTACGGGGGGGTTCGGGCCCTCTTAATGACCTTACCCATCAAACGATCCAGATTTGGGATCGCATGCTGTCCAGAAGGGGCTTATCAAACCGCATGGGGCCTATGACTCCCTTCTTTGGGACCCCGGCCTTTCCGCCAGCTATGTCGGTAGCAAGATTCGGACCATGGCGAAGAGAGGATCATAGGCGACTTGCCCAGGTCCTTCGTGCAGACCCCACTTTGAGGTCAGATACCTCTACCGGTCTGACCCCCCGTCACCCCATGCAGTGGCTTCGGAGGCAACAGACTGCCTCCTACATCCGGACTTTCCCATCTATTACAGACATTCTTGCTGAACCGACGGGATTCGAGGAACTGCTCCTGCAGGTGGAACCTCCAACGCATGTTGTATCGCAACTATACTCCCTTCTGCTCGATGTTTACTCCCCTGGCCTCCCACCGTTTACGGTGGCCTGGGAGACAGACCTCCGTCACACTATCTCCCCTATTGACTGGCAAAAATGTTTTACCCTGACGCACAAATTGTCCATAGCCACCAAGACCCAGGAGAAGGGGTTTAAACTGTTAACAAGATGGTACAGATGTCCATCAACTCTTCACCACTTCAATCCGGAGGTGTCGGATGCCTGCTGGCGGTGCCTCGGCTCCCGGGGAACCATGCTCCACATTTGGTGGGAGTGCCCTCCTGTGCGGAGGTACTGGCAGCGGATTTTCACACTCTACTGCAAATTGATGGCGACCTCTATCCACCCTTCACCTGAGGTGGCTCTCTTGTCTATTATCCCAGGATCATTTAAATCCATCAGAAATGATGTCTTGCGACACTTTCTGGCGGCGGTCAGGGTAGTGATTCCCCGTCATTGGAGAATGGCAACCATGCCTTCCCTGGGGGATTGGGCTGTTGAGGTGGACCGCATTAGGGACCTTGAGCGCCTGGTGGCGGAGGAAAATGACAAAAGTGAACAGTTCTCTCTCACATGGACTTCGTGGTCCGTGTTTCGGTACTCCTCGGAGTTTATCTCTTGGGCGGAGTGTGCCCTGGACGAGACCACTCTCGGACCTTGATGGAGTGATTCTGATCCCTGTCCCCTATCTGTGTACCCCTACTATTTGCCCCTGACTCTGACTCTCTTTTCTCTACACATAAATACACCTCTAAGAACCCAGTAGGATAACGTACCAGGGCTTCAATTTACCTACTACCTATAACCCATTGAGTGACCCTACTTCATACTCTCCAAATAGGTTTGTGTATACTTTCATCTGATGGTACTTAGCCCTGCTCTGTTCTGACACACATGATGCCTGTTGAGGATGTATCCTATTAATGTTTGTAATGTTTAAGACAATGTATGTCTTTTTCTGTCGTTTCATTGCATAAACAAATAAAATAAGATTGAATTAAATGTTCTGAACAGGGGCACAGACAGCAAAACAAATGTTACAGGGGTGATAACCCTTACCTATGTTTTCCAAAAAGTTTAAAAATAGATTTTTGGGCTGGAGCTACACTTAAACAATGTACCTGTTCAAAATTACAAACAGATTCTACATAAGAACAAACCTACAGTCCCTGTCTTGTATGCACCGCCTGTATACGGCTGTTCAGAGTATATAGGGCCTTTTTTATTTTATGTGCGGGGTTCCCCTTAATATCCATACAAGACCCAAAGGGGCTGGTAATGGGCTGGGGTGGGGGGGGGGGGGTCATGGGGTAGCTATGCCATTTTTCTTAAAGATTTTCATCCATATTACCGGGACCAGACATTACATTAAAGCCGCAAGCAGTTTTAAATGGCTTTTTTTTCCTTTAGAAGTGTAATTTTGTGCAGGGACAGTTCTAAACACGGGAAACACGTGGCACTTCACAGGCATACTTTAGACACCCCCCAGGTACGATATTTAAAGGAATATTTGACTTTTTTTTTCACTTTATGCATCATTAAAATGACTGCTCCCGAAAAACGACCGTTTTTAAAACTTCTTTTTGCATTGATACATGTCCCCTGGTGCAGAACCCGGGTTCCCAAACCCTTTTTAGGACAATAACATGCATAATAGTCGTTATAATTAGCACTTTAGAATTCGAACGTTCGCATCCATTGTATTTAATAGGGTTCTAATGTTCGTACGAACTTTCGGTCCGTTCGCGGGTTCTGGTGCGAACCAAACCCGGGGGTGTTCGGCTCATCACTATCCCTTACCCCTGATAATGTCCCCGGACTCCCCTCCTATCCCCTTTATATTATCCCTTACCCCTGATAATGTCCCCGGACTCCCCTCCTATCCCCTTTATATGATCCCTTACCCCTGATAAAGTCCCCAGACTCTCCTCCTATCTCCTTTATATTATCCCTTACCCCCAATAATGTCCCCGGACTCCCCTCCTATCCCCTTTATATGATCCCTTACCCCTGATAATGTCCCCGGACTCCCCTCCTATCCCCTTTATATGATCCCTTACCCCTGATAATGTCCCCGGACTCCCCTCCTATCCCCTTTATATGATCCCTTACCCCTGATAAAGTCCCCAGACTCTCCTCCTATCTCCTTTATATTATCCCTTACCCCCAATAATGTCCCCGGACTCCCCTCCTATCCCCTTTATATGATCCCTTACCCCTGATAATGTCCCCGGACTCCCCTCCTATCCCCTTTATATGATCCCTTACCCCTGATAATGTCCCCGGACTCCCCTCCTATCCCCTTTATATTATCCCTTACCCCTGATAAAGTCCCCAGACTCTCCTCCTATCTCCTTTATATTATCCCTTACACCCAATAATGTCCCCGGACTCCCCTCCTATCCCCTTTATATGATCCCTTACCCCTGATAATGTCCCCGGACTCCCCTCCTATCCCCTTTATATGATCGCTTACCCCTGATAATGTCCCCGACTCTCCTCCTATCTCCTTTATATTATCCCTTCCCCCTGATAAAGTCCCCGGACTCCCCTCCTATCCACTTGTAGCGGAGCATCACTCTCCCTCTCGGGTTTTCTCGTTTGAGTGGCTTGTGTCTAGGGGTATCTGGGAGAGGAGAGTGCAGGAACACTACGCCAAGCTCTCCCCTCGTATGTGTATGAGGGTTGAGCAGAGTTACTTGAATTACCTCCGGGTCGGTTCACTGCATACGAAGCCTCCAGCCGTCCCGTGGAGATGTGTCTGCCAATAACATAGAGCCCCACACCAATCGAAAGTCCAACACTCCTTTATTTCTCTACTTTCAGGGTGAACACAAACAGTTGAACTTTCAGTAACAGACAGACAGGGGTGTGGGTACGAGTAGGCCAAGGCACAAATGAACTCTCCTATTCCTTTGCTAGCGAATAGGCCTGGCGCACGGTCTCTGCCACCGACAGTGAGTTTTGGTCGCTGCCACCGACCGAGTGAACTGTTGAGGCCCCTGCCACAGGCCTAATAGCAGGTCTCTGCCACTGACCTGAGTTGACTAGTTGGACCGCTGCCACCGGTCATTGGACATGAACCACCTTCCTCTTTGAACTTGGCCCCTGTTGGGGAAAAATATCCCTCCGGGCGGTCTCCAGAGGTTCACCCGGCACTGGCAATCTGCTACACCAGGTCTTCGGATGAGTCCCTCCTTCGGTCCCTTACGCCTCTGGATTCGGGTACCCCACTCCAGGGGCACCCTAGGACAATCCCTCCCTCGCGGGACCCAGCGGAAGGTACTGGGCCCCAGGCCTCCAACCGAGTACCTCACCCCAGACTGAAGGTGTCTGGGATGGAACACGAACTCACGGTGCCCAGGCCTAGGCCACCTGGACACCGACCGCGGACAGCAGCCCTCAGGCTGAAGGTGCCTGGGACTCGAACCTCGTGGCAAAGATGTCCGCCCCCTTTATACCCTCTCCCAGCAAGCACGGCGGGTTCCCCGCCCCGCCGTACAACTGCTGCGAGAGGTCACAAAGGGTACGGCACTGCAGTGATGGTTAAACCCCGGCCCAAAGTGACAGCGCCACCTGCTGGGCCGCAGGGAACTATGCATCACTGGTGTCCTTACCAGTTTTAAAAGTATATACCCGCTACACACTTTTATATTATCCCTTACCCCAGATAATGTCCTCGGACTCCCCTCCTATCCCCTTTAAATTATCCCTTACCCCAGATAATGTCCTCGGACTCCCCTCCTATCCCCTTTATATTATCCCTTACCCCCGATAATGTCCCCGGACTCTCCTCCTATCCCCTTTATATGATCCCTTACCCCTGATAATGTCCCAGACTCTCCTCCTATCCCCTTTATATTATCCCTTACCCCCGATAATGTCCCCGGACTCCCCTCCTATCACCTTTATATTATCCCTTACCCCTGATAATGTCCCCGGACTCCCCTCCTATCCCCTTTATATCATCCCTTACCCCCAATAATGTCCCCGGACTCTCCTCCTATCCCCTTTATATTATCCCTTACCCCTGATAATGTCCCCGGACTCCCCTCCTATCACCTTTATATCATCCCTTACCCCCAATAATGTCCCCGGACTCCCCTCCTATCCCCTTTATATTATCCCCTACCCCTGATAATGTCCCCGGACTCACATCCTATCACCTTTATATGATTCCTTACTCTGATAATGTCCCCGAACTCACATCCTATCACCTTTATATGATTCCTTACTCTGATAATGTCCCTAAACCCATCTCCTATCCCTTAGCCCTGATAATGCCCCTAGACCTATCTCCTATCCCTTACTCCTGATAATGTCCCTGGACCCATCTCCTATCCCTTACTCCTAATAATGTCCCTAGACCCATCTCCTATCCCTTACCCCTGATAATGACCCTAGACCCATCTCCTATCCCTTACCCCTGATAATCTCCCTGGACCCATCTCCTATCCCTTACTCCTGATAATGTCCCTGGAGCCATCTCCTATGCCTTACTCCTGATAATGTCCCTTACTCCTAATAATGCCCCTAGACCCATCTCCTATCCCTTACCCCTGATAATGTCCCTGGACCCATCTCCTATCCCTTACTCCTGATAATGTCTCTGGAGCCATCTCCTAGGCCTTACTCCTGATAATGTCCATTACTCCTAATAATGTCCCTTACTCCTGATAATGACCCCCTCCTATCCCCTTAATATCCCTCACCCCTGATAATGTCCCTAGACCCATCTCCTATCCCTTACTCCCAATAATGTCCCTTACTCCTGATTATGTCCCTAGGCCCATCTCCTATGCCTTACCCCTGATAATGTCCCTAGACCCATCTCCTATCCCTTACCCCTGATAATGACCCTGGACCCATCTCCTATCCCTTACCCCTGATAATGTCCCTAAACCCATCTCCTATCCCTTACTCCTGATAATTCCCCTAGACCCATCTCCCATCCCTTACCCCTGATAATGACCCTGGACCCATCTCCTATCCCTTACCCCTGATAATGTCCCTAGACCCATCTCCTATCCCTTACCCCTGATAATTCCCCTAGACCCATCTCCTATCCCTTACCCCTAATAATGACCCTGGACCCATCTCCTATCCCTTACCCCTGATAATGTCCCTAGACCCATCCCCTATCCCTTACCCCTGATAATGACCCTGGACCCATCTTCTATCCCTTACCCCTGATAATGTCCCTAGACCCATCTCCTATCCCTTACCCCTGATAATGTCCCTAGACCCATCTCCTAATTCTTACCCCTGATAATTCCCCTAGACCCATCTCCTATCCCTTACTCCTGATAATGTCCCTAGACCCATCTCCTATCCCTTACCCCTGATAATGACCCTGTACAATTATTTTCTCAATTGCTTTGGCAAAGCTCAATGGTATTTGGTCCTACCAAAAAAAAAAATCTTGTATTTGAGTTTATTATAATTGAATATATAAATACATTATATGAGACGCAGGTATTCCTGATCTTTCTTTTGGTTTCCTTCATTCTGTGAATTCATGTAATTTATTTTATTTCAATGAAAGGAATGAAAAGAAGAGCAAGAATACCTGTGCCACAACTAACCCTTCTTTTGGATTTATATGTCCTTTGAGAGAGAGGAGAGAGAGACACGTAAAGAGAAAAGGGATACAGAGTGGGGGGGGGGGGGAGAGAGGAGAGCTAGAGAAAGAGGAGCTAGAAGAGAGATAAAAGAGAGGAGACATAGAGGAAAAAGAGAGCTAGGGGAGAGAGGAGAGTGTGTGAGAGAGAGAGATACAAGAAAGAGGAAAGATGGAGAGGGAAAGAAAGAGAGAGAGAGGAGCTAGGGGAGAGAGGAGCTAGGAGAGAGTGGAACGATGGAAAGAGAGAAAATCTAGGGGTGAGCTAAGAGAGAGAGGAAGAGAGAGAGAGGAAAGATATAGAGAGAGAGAGAGGAGATAGGGGAGAGAGGAGATAGGGGAGAGAGGAGATAGGGGAGAGAGGAGATAAGGGAGAGAGGAGATAAGGGAGAGAGGAGATAAGGGAGAGAGGAGATAAGGGAGAGAGGAGATAGGGGAGAGAGGAGATAGGGGAGAGAGGAGATAAGGGAGAGAGGAGATAGGGGAGAGAGGAGATAGGGGAGAGAGGAGATAGGGGAGAGAGGAGATAGGGGAGAGAGGAGATAGGGAAGAGAGGAGATAGGGGAGAGAGGAGATAGGGGAGAGAGGAGATAGGGGAGAGAGGAGATAGGGGAGAGAGGAGATAGGGGAGAGAGGAGATAGGGGAGAGAGGAGATAGGGAAGAGAGGAGATAGGGGAGAGAGGAGATAGGGGAGAGAGGAGATAGGGGAGAGGGGAGAGAGGAGATAGGGGAGAGAGGAGATAGGGGAGAGAGGAGATAGGGGAGAGAGGAGATAGGGGAGAGAGGGATAGGGGAGATAGGGAGAGGGGAGAGAGGAGATAGGGGAGAGAGGAGATAGGGAAGAGAGGAGATAGGGAAGAGAGGAGAGAGGAGATAGGGAAGAGAAGAGATAGGGGAGCGGGGAGAGAGGAGATAGGGGAGAGAGAAGAGCTAAGAGAGAGAGGAACGATGGAAAGAGAGAAAAGCTAGGGGAGAGCTAAGAGAGAGAGAGAGTGGGGAAAGATATAGAGAGAGAGGAGCTAGGGAGAGAGGAGATATGGAGAGAGGAGATAGGGAGAGAGGAGAGCTAAGAGAGAGAGAGAGAGAAGACAGAAAGAGAGAAGAGCTAGGGGCGAGATAGGATAGAGAGGAGCTGGGGAGAGAGGAGAGCTGAGAGAGAGGAACAATGGAGAGAGAAAAGAGCTAGGGGAGAGAGGATAGAGAGAGAAAAGATGGAGAGAGAAAGAGAGAGAGAGAGAGACGGACAGAGAGAGAAAAGCTAGGTGAGAGGGAGAGAGAAGAGTTTGAGGAAAGATGGGAAAGAGAAGAGCTAGGGGAGAGAGGAGCTAAGGGAAAGAGGAGAGAGAGAAGAGGAAGGGGAGAGAGGGGATAGAGAGAGAGAGGGGCTAGGGGAAATAGGAGAAAGAGCTAGAGGAGAGCTAAGAGAGAGAGGAAAGATGGAGAGAGAAGAGCTAGGGGAGAGAGGAGAGAGAGAGAGAGGAAAGATAGAGAGAGAGAGAAAAGCTAGGGGAAAGAGGAGCTATGGGAGAGATGAGAGCTAAGAGAGAGAGGAAAGATGAAGAGAGAGAAGAGCTAGGGGAGAGAGGAGATAAGAGGAGCTAGGGGAGAGAGGGAAGAGCTAAGAGAGAGAGGAAAGACTAAGAGAGAGAAGAGCTAGGGGAGAGGAGATAAGAGGAGCTAGGGGAGAGATGAGAGCTAAGAGAGAGAGGAAAGATGAAGAGAGAGAAGAGCTAGGGGAGAGAGGAGAGAGAGAGAGAGAGAGGAAAGATATAGAGAGAGAGAGAGAAAAGCTAGGGGAGAGAGGAGAGAGAGAAGAGGAAGGGGAGAGAGGGGATAGAGAGAGAGAGGGGCTATGGGAAATAGGAGAAAGAGCTAGAGGAGAGCTAAGAGAGAGAGGAAAGACTAAGAGAGAGAAGAGCTAGGGGAGAGAGGAGAGAGAGAGAGGAAAGATAGAGAGAGAGAGAGAAAAGCTAGGGGAGAGAGGAGCTAGGGGAGAGATGAGAGCTAAGAGAGAGAGGAAAGATGAAGAGAGAGAAGAGCTAGGGGAGAGAGGAGAGAGAGAGAGGAAAGATAGAGAGAGAGAGAGAAAAGCTAGGGGAGAGAGGAGCTAGGGGAGAGATGAGAGCTAAGAGAGAGAGGAAAGATGAAGAGAGAGAAGAGCTAGGGGAGAGGAGATAAGAGGAGCTAGGGGAGAGATGAGAGCTAAGAGAGAGAGGAAAGATGAAGAGAGAGAAGAGCTAGGGGAGAGAGGAGATAAGAGGGGCTAGGGGAGAGAGGAGATAAGAGGGGCTAGGGGAGAGAGGAGATAAGAGGGGCTAGGGGAGAGAGGAGATAAGAGGAGCTAGGGGAGAGAGAGAAGAGCTAAGAGAGAGAGGAAAGATGAAAAGAGAGTAGGGGTGAAAGGAGAGAGGAGCTGGGGAAAATAGGAGATAGAGAATAGCTAAATGAGATTGAGGGAGAGGAGCTATTGGAAATAGAAGAGAGAAAAGAGCTATGAGAGAGAGAGAGAAGGGGGGGAGATGGAGAGAGAAAAGATCGAGGGGAGAGAGGAGCTAGGGGAGAGAGAGAGGGGGGGCGGGGAGATGGAGAGAGAGAAGATCGAGGGGAGAGAGGAGCTAGGGGAGAGAGAGAGAGAGAGAGAGAGAGGGGGGGCGGGGAAGATGGAGAGAGAGAAGATTGAGGGGAGAGAGGAGCTAGGGGAGAGAGAGAGGGGGGGCGGGGAGATGGAGAGAGAGAAGATCGAGGGGAGAGAGGAGCTAGGGGAGAGAGAGAGAGAGAGAGAGAGAGGGGACGGGGAAGATGGAGAGAGAGAAGATTGAGGGGAGAGAGGAGCTAGGGGAGAGAGAAAAGAGCGAAGAGAGAGAGATATTGGTGAGAGTGCGGAGGGGAAATCTTTTTACAAACTTTTTAACTTAAAAAAACTTTTGAAACTTTTGAAACTTTGAAAACAAAAGTGTTAGTAAAATATTAGAGTTCTCCTTTATCTCAGAGAGTGATGTGCGGAGGGCAGACGCGATCGTTTTGCTGTTTTGAACTTTTCCCTCTGAGTGTTCTGCTTCTTATAATTACAAATAATTATTTTATTAAGAACAATTCTGAAGACGTTTGGAAGCTGCAGTCACTGACCTCTACTTCTGAAAATGCCACTTCCCTGGCTGCCACGTTAATCCAGAGGCTCCAGTGCTTTGAATGGCTCCTCCGGGAGAATTATGCAGGTTGGGAACTCCAAACTTGCTGCCTGCTCTGGGTCAGTGACCCGTAAAAGTAAAAATGAGTTGAAGGATCAGGATGACAGCCGGGCAGGTCGGTATTTTTCTTTGACTTTTCTGATCTGTCTCCTTGTTTTGGGTCAGTGACTTTGAGAGTCTGGAAGTCAGAGGCAGCCAGGCAATTGGCATTTTCAGATATGGTATAAAGCGGTGAATCTGATACACCGGTGACTCTTCCTGGTGGATGTCTTTTCAATGACACCGATTGATTCACCACCAGTGAATGTTTGGTGAAAGTCAGACTTTGTATGGGATTCACTTACCTGATACATTGTAATCCTGGATTCCTGGGAAGTTGCTTGTGACTGGCTCTGGAGGTGGTCGGGTTCTGTGGTTGGACAGTCAGGTGCTGTGATGGGTGTGCAGCTCCTCGTGCTTCTCATACTCACTGCTGTCAGTGATCTCCCATTCAGGGCGATCCTCGGGGCCCCGCCCCCCTCCACAGTTATGTCACAATGCTGTCCAGCCCCCGTCACTCTCATTCACTTTTCCTCGCCGGTGTCACTTCCCAACCAAGAATTTCACATTTAACCTTTGCCGGGACTTGTGGTCGGCGCCGGGGATTCTGGATCTAATTTCCAGCAGGGTTGTGTCTGCATTGTGAGCCAAAACCATTGTATTCTGGATTTGATTAAAGAGGAATTTCAACCACCGTCCATTTTTTTCCCCTCTCACATGTGCAGCAAATCCAGCAAAGTTTAGTGTATTCCGCCGCGACTCCATCGATGGCACGCTGGATCCTGTGCCGCCATCTTTTTATTCTTACAGCATCAGGGCAACTGCTGCAAGAACTGGGGAGAGACAGCCAGCCCCTGATGACGTCCATCATCACACAGCACCCCTCATAATGGGCACATCAGGGGTACAGACCCAGGAACTCAGCACAGGGATGGTGGGAACCCCTCATAATGGGCACATCAGGGGTACAGACCTGGGAACTCAGTACAGGGATAGTGGGAACCCCTCATAATGGGCACATCAGGTGTACAGACCCAGGAACTCAGCACAGGGAAGGTGGGAACTCCTCATAATGGGCACAGCGGGTGTATAGACCCGGGAACTCAGCACAGGGATGGTGGGAACCCTCATAATGGGCACATCGGGTGTACAGACCCAGGAACTCAGCACAGGGATGGTGGGAACCCCTCATAATGGGCACAGCAGGTGTACAGACCCGGGAACTCAGTACAGGGGTGGTGGGAACCCCTCATAATGGGCACATCAGGTGTACAGACCCGGGAACTCAGCACAGGGATGGTGAGAGCCCCTCACAATGGGCACAGCAGGTGTATAGACACGGGAACTCAGCACAGGGGTGGTGGGAACCCCTCATAATGGGCACAGCTGGTGTATAGACCTGGGAACTCAGCACAGGGGTGGTGGGAACCCCTCATAATGGGCACAGCAGGTGTACAGACCCGGGAACTCAGCACAGGGATGGTGGGAACCCCTCATAATGGGCACAGCTGGTGTACAGACCCAGGAACTCAGCACAGGGATGGTGGGAACCCCTCATAATGGGCACAACGGGTGTACAGACCCAGGAACTCAGCACAGGGATGGTGGGAACCCCTCATAATGGGCACAACAGTGGTATAGACTCGGGAACTCAGCACAGGGATGGTGGGAACCCCTCATAAAGGGCACAACAGGGGTATAGACTCGGGAACTCAGCACAGGGATGGTGGGAACCCCTCATAACGGGCACAGCAGGTGTACAGACCCGGGAACTCAGCACAGGGATGGTGGGAACCCCTCATAATGGGCACATCAGGTGTACAGACCCGGGAACTCAGCACAGGGGTGGTGGGAACCCCTCATAATGGGCACAACAGGGGTATAGACCCGGGAACTCAGCACAGGGGTGGTGGGAACCCCTCATAATGGGCACAACAGGGGTATAGACCCGGGAACTCAGCACAGGGATGGTGGGAACCCCTCATAATGGGCACAGCAGGGGTATAGACCCGGGAACTCAGCACAGGGATGGTGGGAACCCCTCATAATGGGCACAACAGGGGTATAGACCCGGGAACTCAGCACAGGGATGGTGGGAACCCCTCATAATGGGCACAGCAGGTGTACAGACCCGGGAACTCAGCAGATGGATGGTGGGAACCCCTCATAATGGGCACAACAGGGGTATAGACCCGGGAACTCAGCACAGGGATGGTGGGAACCCCTCATAATGGGCACAGCAGGTGTACAGACCCGGGAACTCAGCAGATGGATGGTGGGAACCCCTCATAATGGGCACAACAGGGGTATAGACCCGGGAACTCAGCACAGGGATGGTGGGAACCCCTCATAATGGGCACAGCAGGTGTACAGACCCGGGAACTCAGCAGATGGATGGTGGGAACCCCTCATAATGGGCACAACAGGGGTATAGACCCGGGAACTCAGCACAGGGGTGGTGGGAACCCCTCATAATGGGCACAACAGGGGTATAGACCCGGGAACTCAGCACAGGGGTGGTGGGAACCCCTCATAATGGGCACAACAGGGGTAGAGACCTGGGAACTCAGCACAGGGATGGTGGGAACCCCTCATAATGGACATGCTACATACAGTTGATGGAATGTGGTGCCATTCATTCTGAATATCACCCCAACCCACCAATGCGGCAGGCAGGCCGGTGAATGGCCCTGAGACATGGAGATGAGATTGTCGGGGTTTAGACTCTTCAGCTTTCACCAACAAACTTTACTTCTTTTTTTTTTTTTACTTTTTTTTTTTTATTGGAAACCAGTTTAGAAGTGAGAACTCCTCTTTCACGGGTGATGAAGATAATAAGGACAATCCATTTGTTGAGCCTCCATAGAAGAGAATCTGTGACATCACACAGCGATCTTTTGTTGTCGGGGGAAATTCATGATAAAATGATCTGCCGCTTCCGGCACAGATCTGCGGTGGGAACCCAACCGAGGTCCATGCCGACATCTGCAAGATCTACATCAGAGGCGCCAAGAAACATTTTCCACTGCTGATTACTCAGAAGCCTGCAGGAAGAATTTAAATCTGACCTCCGACCTTCCTTTCAGTCTTGCACAGGTGTACCGGCTCCTCTCCTGAAAATGGCTTCCTCTGATTACACCGCACACTGTGAGCTTCTCACCATGTGCATTAGTAGCTGCAGCAAGTCAGATAGAGCCCCGCCTGATTACCTGGCTGGCAGACATCCAACATCATCTAGCCCCTTGCTCCCCATCCTTACTGTCCCTGGTCGGTCACTTTCATTCACTGGATTTTAGTTCTTGGAGGCTCAGCATCACAGCTACAATGCTCCTTTAAAGCTGCTAGGAAGTTTGACTACTCCAGGAAGAGTCAATTGCCTAGCACAGCCTCCTCCTTTGCATCATAGCCCTCTCCTCTTCTGGGAGTGTATAATTACTGTCCGTGCTGGCCCAGCTCCATCTCCTCTCCCTTCACCTCCATATAAAACCTTTTACATAGCTGCCAGAGGAGGAGCGAAGGGCAACGATGGGGCACCATTCCTCTCACCGACACCAACAATGGGGCACCATTCCTCTCACTGACACCAACAATGGGGCACCATTCCTCTCACCGACACCAACAATGGGGCACCATTCCTCTCACTGACACCAACAATGGGGCACCATTCCTCTCACTGACACTAATGATGGGGCACCATTCCTCTCACTGACACCAACAATGGGGCACCATTCCTCTCACCGACACCAACAATGGGGCACCATTCCTCTCACTGACACCAACGATGGGGCACCATTCCTCTCACTGACACCAACGATGGGGCACCATTCCTCTCACTGACACCAACGATGGGGCATTGTTACCGACACCAGTACATTTTCTTTGCTTATTGGCCACAGTCCGGCCCCTATAAAGTCAGAGTCAATGGCTTGGTATTTTGGACAGCTATTTTATATAAGAGAAATTCCCAAAACATGGCCTGTTGGGGGTACTTGAGAACAGGGTTGGGAACCACTGGTCTAGAAAGTGACAGCATTGAGTCTCCTGGGGCGGCCAACATCTCATCAAAGATGGCAGCACCCAGCAGCAGTCTAAGGGATTTTGGATAACTACACAAGGGAGGCTTTCCAGGTAAGTACACCTAAACTACAATAAATGTACATACATATCATCTTATAGGAAGGTTGTTGCTCAAAAAAATGGTTTTAGCAACCAGATCACGCAAAAAAATCTATTGGGTATCAGTGCCTGTAATACATCATTGCGGCCTCTAGGTGGCAGAGTACCACCCCTTTAAATGTTCATTGACTGATTAAAGCGGTTGTAAAGTAACCAACTTTTTTTTTTTTTACTAGTGACCTGCAAGGGAAAGGCATAATGAGCTAGTATGCACCGCATACTAGCTCAATATGAAATACTTACCTTTCAACGGGGCATCGTTGACTCACCTGGTCCACGCCGAGGGAGATGACATGTTGCCTCGGCTTGTCTTCCGGGTATCGCGGCTCCAGCGCTGTGAGTGGCTGGAGCCGCGATGTCTCACTCCCGCGCATGCGCGCGGGAGACTTCGTTCCGGCGAGGTCCGGCGTCTCCCGAGCCTTCAGCCTGAGAACCCCCTGTGCGCATGCACCGCTGCTGTCAGCGGCGCATTGCGAGGGGAATAGCTCCTAAACTGTACAGGTTTAGGAGATATTTTTTTACCTACAGGTAAGCCTTAGTATAGGCTTACCTGTAGATAAAAGTAAAAAAATTACCTATACAACCGCTTTAAGATGAACTAATATTGTTATTCACAATGACTTCACAGGTGTATAATAAAGAAGGGGCACACTCTGTCCTACTGGCCCTTGCAGATAACACTGAAGAGTTGCCATCAGGGCCATCATTAGAAGTCATGGGGCCCCATCAGGGCCGGTGCTACCACTAGGCAAACTAGGCAGCCGCCTAGGGCGCACTGCTGCCTAGGGCGCCCAGCCACTCGTGTTTCTACTCTCTTCTCTCTGCAGCAAGCAACTAAGTCTCAGCATCAGGAGGCAGCTGCCGCTCCGTTCGCACATAATGTCAGAGGCGCAGCGGCTGCAGAGGACTGTGTCTGTGTCCCGAATCCCGAATGAATGGAAGCAAGCAAACATTAATTGATGGGCACTGGGAGGCTGCATTGATGGGCGCTGGTGAGGCTGCATTTGATGGGTGCTGGTGAGGCTGCATTGATGGGCGCTGCTGAGGCTGCATTTGATGGGTGCTGGTGAGGCTGCATTTGATGGGTGCTGGTGAGGCTGCATTTGATGGGTGCTGATAAGGCTGCATTTGATGGGTGCTGGTGAGGCTGCATTTGATGGGTGCTGGTAGGCTGAATTGATGGGCACTGGCGAGGCTGCATTTGATGGGCGCTGGTGAGGCTGCATTTGATGGGTGCTGGTGAGGCTGCATTTGATGGGCACTGTTGAGGCTGCACTTGATGGGCGCTGGTGAGGCTGCATTTTTTGGGTGCTGGTGAGGCTGCATTGATGGGCAGTGGTGAGGCTGCATTGATAGGTGCTGGTGAGGCTGCATTGATGGGCGCTGGTGAGGCTGCATTGATGGGCGCTGGTGAGGCTACATATGATGGGCGCTGATGAGGCTGCATTTGAAGGGCGCTGGTGAGGCTGCATTTGAGGGACGTTGGTGAGGCTGCATTTGATGTGCACTGGTGAGGCTGCATTGATGGGCGCTGGTGAGGCTACATATGATGGGTGCTGGTGAGGCTGCATTTGATGGGCGTTGGTGAGGCTGCATTTGATGGGCGCTGGTGAGGCTGCATTTGATGGGCGCTGGTGAGGCTGCATTGAAGGGTGCTGGTGAGGCTGCATTGATGGGTGGTGGTGAGGCTGCATTGATGGGCGCTGGTGAGGCTGCATTGATGGGCACTGGTGAGGCTGCATTTGATGGACACTATTGAGGCTGCATTTGATGGGCTCTGGTGAGGCTGCATTTGATGGGTGCTGGTAGGCTGCATTGATGGGCACTGGTGAGGCTGCATTTGATGGGCGTTGGTGAGGCTGCATTTGATGGGCGCTGGTGAGGCTGCATTTTGGGGGTGCTGGTGAGGCTGCATTGATGGGTGCTGGTGAGGCTGCATTGATGGGTGCTGGTGAGGCTACATTGATGGGCGCTGGTGAGGCTGCATTTGATGGGCGCTGGTGAGGCTGCATTTGATGGGTGCTGGTAGGCTGAATTGATGGGCGCTGGCGAGGCTGCATTTGATGGGCGCTGGTGAGGCTGCATTTGATGGGTGCTGGTGAGGCTGCATTTGATGGGCAGTGGTGAGGCTGCATTGATGGGTGCTGGTGAGGCTGCATTGATGGGCGCTGGTGAGGCTGCATTGATGGGCGCTGGTGAGGCTACATATGATGGGCGCTGATGAGGCTGCATTTGAAGGGCGCTGGTGAGGCTGCATTTGAGGGACGTTGGTGAGGCTGCATTTGATGGGCACTGGTGAGGCTGCATTGATGGGCGCTGGTGAGGCTACATATGATGGGTGCTGGTGAGGCTGCATTTGATGGGCGCTGGTGAGGCTGCATTTGATGGGCGCTGGTGAGGCTGCATTTGATGGGCGCTGGTGAGGCTGCATTTGATGGGAGTTGGTGAGGCTGCATTTGATGGGCGCTGGTGAGGCTGCATTTGATGGGCGCTGGTGAGGCTGCATTTGATGGGCGTTGGTGAGGCTGCATTTGATGGGAGTTGGTGAGGCTGCATTTTATGGGCGCTGGTGAGGCTGCATTTGATGGGCGCTGGTGTGGCTGCATTTTATGGGCACTTCATTAAAAAGGTGGGATATACATGGGCAGGGCAAAGGGGGTGGAGCCAAGAGGGGGGCGGCAAAATGAGGTTTCGCCTAGGGCAGGGGTCTTCAAACTACGGCCCTCCAGGTGTTCAGGAACTACAATTCCCATCATGCCTAGTCATGTCTGTGAATGTCAGAGTTTTGCAATGCCTCATGGGATTTGTAGTTCCGCAACAGCTGGAGGGCCGTAGTTTGAGGATCCCTGGCCTAGGGTGTCAAAAATCCTTGCACCAGCACTGGACCCCATACAGCTTTCCTGACGTATTTTTCGGGATCAGGCGGAGTAATCCTCAGTGCTGCGGCACCCAGCAATAAATTGAAATTCCAGCCTCTGCCTAAAGGATCACTTCTGTGCCCCTCTCTGATTTAGTTTCACCAGGACTGACTTTCTCTGACTTTATGGCTTTAGCAATGGCAGCCAGGGGTGGTAGAGTCAGCCCACCTGTACCAGTCCCGGGCCCCAATCAGTTCAGCCGGGGGCCCAGGTGCGGAGAGGGAACTCTATATATACATTTGGGTGCATGTACAGTAATCCCACAGGCCATGGCTCCCAGCCATTAAATAAAAATTCCCCTGGACTTTAAAATAGTTTTTGGGATCCACTGCATGGCCTGACTGCCCGCCCGCCCCAGTGGGTTTATATAGAAGATGAGTCCATAACTTTAATTTAATGGTCGGTGAATTACTCCACCAGATCCCGAAAACAAGTAAATAGTCCCCTGTCTATCCCCAGCCGCTGCTCCTAAACTGATGGGGCCCGGGGGACTTGGTAGCACTTAGAACCTTCAGGGCCCCGGCGCAAGGAACCATGAAGAGCCCCTGACCAGGCCTTTCCCAGTGATCCCGGGGCTCTTTACTCCCATTGTGGGGCCCTTTATTCCGATCCTGCAGCTGGCCACCTTCCTACCGTCTTGGGGGTCCCCCCCCCCACAATGGCAGAACGCCAGAGTCCAGTCGCAAGTGTGACCTTTGCGACCCTGGTAGTTCCGCCACTGGTGTCAGTCGTTTCTTTTTTTTTTTTTTTGTTTTCTTTTTTTATTACTTTTTTACCATTTTTATATAAAAAAAAATTACAATTACATTTTTTTTGTATTTTTTACCTTTTTTTTTTTTGGACTTTATTGGTGAAATATCAGGGGTCTAAACAGACCTCTGATCTTTCACTTTTGAGACAGAGAAAGGGACTGAGGACAGATTTATCAGTTCCCTTCCCTGCAGCTTCTGCTGTACAGAATGAACAGGAATAGTTCTGTACAGAGGCTTCCCATTCATTCACAGTGTTGTTCATCTTGCTCTAAAAAAGTAATTAGTTACAGTTACAAATGACTTCTCCCAAAAAGAAAGTGAGTTAGTAACTTAGTTACTACATAGAAAAAGTAACTATATTGGTTATATTATATATACACAGGGGCGGGGGCGGGGCGGTAGAAGGATGATATATATGTAATTTTTTCAGTGTATAAAAATAATAGGAGGGATAACAAATAATATTGGTACTGTGCCCATGCCTCACTGTGCCTCACTGTGCTCAATGCCTCACTGTGCCCGTGCCTCACTGTGCCCCATGCTTCACTGTGCCCGTGCCGCAGCCTCACTGTGCCCCATGCCTCACTGTGCCCCATGCCTCACTGTGCCCAATGCCTCACTGTGCCCCATGCCTCACTGTGCCCGTGCCGCAGCCTTACTGTGCCCCATGCCTCACTGTGCCCCATGCCTCACTGTGCCCAATGCCTCACTGTGCCCGTGCCTCACTGTGCCCCATGCTTCACTGTGCCCATGCCGCAGCCTCACTGTGCCCCATGCCTCACTGTGCCCCATGCCTCACTGTGCCCGTGCCCCATGCCTCACTGTGCCCCATGCCTCACTGTGCCCCATGCCTCACTGTGCCTGTGTGTTACGGTACCTCAGATCGGCGGCGCCCCGAGACTCCCGACTCCCGGCGGCCATTCTATTATTCAAAAGCCACGCCTCCTCCAGTCCTCCTCGTTTGTGATAGGCGGAACACTCAATTTCCCAGCATTCAGTGTTCCGCCTATCACGGACATCCTCTCATCCTCATAACATGGACGGGGATGAGAGGATGTCCGTGATAGGCGGAACACTGCCTGCTGTGAAATTGAGTGTTCCGCCTATCACAGGCGACGAGGACTCGGGAGGTGCGGCTTTTGAACACTGCAATGGCCGCCGTCTGTCTGCATGACACGCTGATCAGGTAGGCAGACGGCGGCTTGCAGTTAGATACATTACATCTACTCGCGGCGGCTGCCGCGAGTAGATGTAATTAGGGTAACGCCGCCAAAGTAATGGGAACGGCGGTGCCACGAGGGGAAGAGTAATCCGTTAGATTACTCGTTACCCCAAAAAGTGGCTACGTTACCTAACGGTGTTTATTTAAATGGCGTTAGTTACAACACTGTTCATTCATAAACTGAGGCATAGGACACGCACCCGCAATGCCGCGATTTAAAGGGGAATGTTCAGGTACGTCCATATGCGCAGCCGTGCCATTCTGCCAATGTATATAGTAGTGCAGCGGTCGTCATGTGGTTAAAGTGGAGTTCCACCCTGAAAAAAAAAAAAAAAAAAATACACGAAAATCCTGCAAAAAAATAGAAAAAAATTTATTGAATTTTTATTTTTATTTTTTCCTTACCAGAACAGGCGGTTGCTATGCGGAAGTTCCTAATCTGCCTCTTCATCGTCCTCGGCAGGTCTTCTTCCTCCTCCTCGCGGTGTCTTCTGGTGAATGGGGCGCACTGCCTTCTGGGAACTGTGTGTATCCCAGAGAGCAAGCCGCCCATTCACAAAGCGCCGCGCGACTCGCGCATGCGCAGTAGGAGCCGCAAGGCTCCACTGCCTGTTTCCCTTAGTGAGGATGGAGGCGCCGGGACCTGCAGTGATCGAGGGGCCGGCCTCGGGGGGGACCGACATCGCGGGCGAGTAGGACAGGTAAGTGTCCTTATTAAAAGTCAGCAGCTACAGTGTTTGTAGCTGCTGACTTTAAAAAAAAAAAAAAAAAATGCGGGTGGAATCCTCCCTTTAAGGAGTTCCTCTCTGCCCCTGGTAGGGCCCAATACAGGTGGGCCAGCTCTGCCACCCCTGGCTGCCATTGGTATAGCCATAAAGTCAGCTCTAGTGAAACTAAATCAGGGAGGGGCACGGAAGTGAAGTAGACACACACTCACCGGCCTCTTTATTAGGTGCCCCTTGCTAGTCCCGGGTTGGACCCCCTTTTGTCTTCATTCTTCGTGGCTCAGATACAACAAGGTGTTGGAAACGTTCCTCCGAGATTTTGCTCTATAGCGACATGATAGCATCACGCAGTAGCTGCAGATTTAATTCATGATGGGAATCCCCCATTCCACCACATCCCAAAGGTGCTCTATTGGATGAGATGTGGTGAGTGTGGAGGCCATTGGAGGACAGAGACCTCATTGTCCAGTGGTTGGAGCTTTGTGACCTGGTGGATTATCCTGCTGGAAGGAGCCATCAGAAGATGGGGACACTGGAGTCATAAAGGGATGGACATGATCAGCAACAAGACTCAGGTAGGTCGTGGTGTGTAAATGATGCTCAATTGGTACTAAGGGGCCCAAAGTGTGCCAAGAAAATATCCCCCCCCCCCCCCCACCATTACACCCCCACCACCAGCCTGAACCCGGTGATACAAGGCAGGATGGATCCATGCGCCAAATTCTGACCCGACCATCTTAATGTCGCAGCTGAAATCCAGACTCATCAGACCCGGCAACGTTTTTCCCAATCTTCTATTGTCCAGTTTTGGTGATCCTGTGCCAACTGTAGCCTCAGTTTCCTGTTCTTAGGCTCGATTCACACCTATGCATGTTGCTTTTGAGCATTTTTGCGGTGCTTGCCGCGTTTTTCAACATGCGTTTTTACCGCGATTTGCGTTTTTTTTATTTTTATATTTCTTTATTTTTATACATTAATTTTAATTTGTTTACATTTCCTTCAAAAATAAATAAAAACGCAAACCGCAAATAGCGGTAAAAACGCAGCAAAAACACGTTACTTGTCCATTGACTTCTATTACATGCAAAACGCTGCTTTTTGCGGGGGAAAAAAAAGTCCCCCGACCCTTTCCAAAAACCGCAGAGGCACAAAAATGCATTGATGTGAACATGTTCCATAGGAACCCATGTTAAAAAAATTCCCTGCATTTCTGCAAATTGCAAAATGCACCAAAAAAACGCATTCGTGTGAATCAAGCCTTATGCCTCGTACACGCGACCGGTTTTCCCGACGGGAAAACTACCATGACAGCTTTTGGCCGGGAAAACAGGGCGTGTGTACGCTCCATCGCAGTTTTTCCCGAGGAGAAAACTGCCGGGGGTCGGGGGGGGGGGGGGGGAGAGAACTTGTTCTCGTCACGAAAACTGTCGTCTGTATGCTTTCCTGAGGGTAAAAAAAAGCCGCGCATGCTCGTAAACAATTCGACGCATGCGCGGAAGCATAGAACGTCATTTTGTCGGCTCGTCGTAGTCTTTGACGTCACCGCGTTGTTGGCATTCAAAAGTTCAGCGGTCTTTTGTGTGGCAGTGTGTGTGTGCAAGGCAGGCTTGAGAGGAATTGTCGTGGGAAAAGCGTTGTTTTTTTTTTTCCTGCCGGGAAAACCGGTCGTGTGTACGAGGCATTAGCTGACAGGAGTGGCATCCGGTGTGGTCTTCTGCTGCTGTAGCCCATCTGCTTCAAGGTTGGATGTGTTGTGCATTCAGAGATGGTATTCTGCATACCTTGGGTGTAACGAGTGGTTATTCGAGTTACTGTTGCCTTTCTATCACCTCCAACCAGTCTGCCCATTCTCCTCTGACCTCAACAAGGCATTTTCCTCCACATAACTTCCACTCACTGGATATTTTCTCTTTTCCCCACCATTCTATGTAAACCCGAGAGAGGGTTGTGAGTGAAAATCCCAGAAATACCAACAACCATGCCACGTTCAAAGTCACTTAAAGAGGAAGTAAACCCTGATGGGTTTCCTTCCTCTTTGTTCCCCTGCAAAGGTAAAGCATAATGGGCTACTATGCATCGCATACTAGCCCATTATGTGTCACTTACCTACAGTAGAAGCCTGCAATGTCCCGGATTTCCTCGCTACCGTTTCCCCCAAAAAAATAAGACCTAGCGCTATTTTCCAGGACTGCAATATAAGACCTACCCCGAAAATAAGACCTAGTGCTATTTTCCAGGAGGACTGCAATATAAGACCTACCCCGAAAATAAGACCTAGCGCTATTTTCCAGGAGGACTGCAATATAAGACCTACCCCGAAAATAAGACCTGGCGCTATTTCCCAGGAGGACTGCAATATAAGACCTACCCCGAAAATAAGACCTGGCGCTATTTTCCAGGAGGACTGCAATATAAGACCTACACCGAAAATAAGACCTAGCGCTATTTTCCAGGAGGACTGCAATATAAGACCTACACCGAAAATAAGACCTAGTGCTATTTTCCAGGAGGACTGCAATATAAGACCTACCCCGAAAATAAGACCTAGCGCTATTTTCCAGGAGAGCTGCAATATAAGACCTACCCTGAAAATAAGACCTAGCGCTATTTTCCAGGAGGACTGCAATATAAGACCTACCCCGAAAATAAGACCTAGTGCTATTTTCCAGGAGAGCTACAATATAAGACCTACCCCGAAAATAAGACCTAGCGCTATTTTCCAGGAGGTCTGCAATATAAGCCCTACCCCGAAAATAAGACCTGGCGCTATTTTCCAGGAGGACTGCAATATAAGACCTACACCGAAAATAAGACCTAGCGCTATTTTCCAGGAGGACTGCAATATAAGCCCTACCCCGAAAATAAGACCTAGCGCTATTTTCCAGGAGGACTGCAATATAAGACCTACACCGAAAATAAGACCTGGCGCTATTTCCCAGGAGGACTGCAATATAAGACCTACCCCGAAAATAAGACCTAGCGCTATTTTCCAGGAGGACTGCAATATAAGACCTACACCGAAATTAAGACCTAGCGCTATTTTCCAGGAGGACTGCAATATAAGACCTACACCGAAATTAAGACCTGGCGCTATTTCCCAGGAGGACTGCAATATAAGACCTACCCCGAAAATAAGACCTAGCGCTATTTTCCAGGAGGACTGCAATATAAGACCTACACCGAAAATAAGACCTGGCGCTATTTCCCAAGAGGACTGCAATATAAGACCTACACCGAAATTAAGACCTAGCGCTATTTTCCAGGAGGACTGCAATATAAGACCTACACCGAAAATAAGACCTGGCGCTATTTCCCAGGAGGACTGCAATATAAGACCTACCCCGAAAATAAGACCTAGCGCTATTTTCCAGGAGGACTGCAATATAAGACCTACACCGAAAATAAGACCTGGCGCTATTTCCCAGGAGGACTGCAATATAAGACCTACCCCGAAAATAAGACCCAGCGCTATTTTCCAGGAGGACTGCAATATAAGACCTACACCGAAAATAAGACCTATCGCTATTTTCCAGGAGGACTGCAATATAAGACCTACACCGAAAATAAGACCTAGCGCTATTTTCCAGGAGGACTGCAATATAAGACCTACACCGAAAATAAGACCTAGTGCTATTTTCCAGGAGGACTGCAATATAAGACCTACCCCGAAAATAAGACCTAGCGCTATTTTCCAGGAGGACTGCAATATAAGACCTACCCCGAAAATAAGACCTGGCGCTATTTTCCAGGAGGACTGCAATATAAGACCTACCCCGAAAATAAGACCTAGCGCTTTTTTCCAGGAGGACTGCAATATAAGACCTACACCGAAAATAAGACCTAGTGCTATTTTCCAGGAGGACTGCAATATAAGACCTACCCCGAAAATAAGACCTAGCGCTATTTTACAGGAGAGCTGCAATATAAGACCTACCCTGAAAATAAGACCTAGCGCTATTTTCCAGGAGGACTGCAATATAAGACCTACCCCGAAAATAAGACCTGGCGCTATTTTACAGGAGGACTGCAATATAAGACCTACCCCGAAAATAAGACCTAGCGCTATTTTCCAGGAGGACTGCAATATAAGACCTACCCCGAAAATAAGACCTAGCGCTATTTTCCAGGAGGACTGCAATATAAGACCTACCCCGAAAATAAGACCTGGCGCTATTTTCCAGGAGGACTGCAATATAAGACCTACACCGAAAATAAGACCTAGTGCTATTTTCCAGGAGGACTGCAATATAAGACCTACCCCGAAAATAAGACCTAGCGCTATTTTCCAGGAGGACTGCAATATAAGACCTACCCCGAAAATAAGACCTAGCGCTATTTTCCAGGAGGACTGCAATATAAGACCTACACCGAAAATAAGACCTGGCGCTATTTCCCAGGAGGACTGCAATATAAGACCTACCCCGTAAATAAGACCTAGTGCTATTTTCCAGGAGGACTGCAATATAAGACCTACACCGAAAATAAGACCTAGCGCTATTTTCCAGGAGGACTGCAATATAAGACCTACCCCAAAAATAAGACCTAGCGCTATTTTCCAGGAGGACTGCAATATAAGACCTACACCGAAAATAAGACCTAGTGCTATTTTCCAGGAGGACTGCAATATAAGACCTACCCCGAAAATAAGACCTAGCGCTATTTTCCAGGAGGACTGCAATATAAGACCTACCCCGAAAATAAGACCTAGCGCTATTTTCCAGGAGGACTGCAATATAAGACCTACCCCGAAAATAAGACCTAGCGCTATTTTCCAGGAGGACTGCAATATAAGACCTACACCGAAATTAAGACCTAGTGCTATTTTCCAGGAGGACTGCAATATAAGACCTACACCGAAAATAAGACCTGGCGCTATTTCCCAGGAGGACTGCAATATAAGACCTACCCCGAAAATAAGACCCAGCGCTATTTTCCAGGAGGACTGCAATATAAGACCTACACCGAAAATAAGACCTATCGCTATTTTCCAGGAGGACTGCAATATAAGACCTACCCCGAAAATAAGACCTAGCGCTATTTTCCAGGAGGACTGCAATATAAGACCTACACCGAAAATAAGACCTAGTGCTATTTTCCAGGAGGACTGCAATATAAGACCTACACCGAAAATAAGACCTAGCGCTATTTTCCAGGAGGACTGCAATATAAGACCTACCCCGAAAATAAGACCTAGTGCTATTTTCCAGGAGGACTGCAATATAAGACCTACACCGAAAATAAGACCTAGTGCTATTTTCCAGGAGGACTGCAATATAAGACCTACCCCGAAAATAAGACCTAGCGCTATTTTCCAGGAGGACTGCAATATAAGACCTACACCGAAAATAAGACCTAGCGCTATTTTCCAGGAGGACTGCAATATAAGACCTACACCGAAAATAAGACCTAGTGCTATTTTCCAGGAGGACTGCAATATAAGACCTACCCCGAAAATAAGACCTAGCGCTATTTTCCAGGAGGACTGCAATATAAGACCTACCCCGAAAATAAGACCTGGCGCTATTTTCCAGGAGGACTGCAATATAAGACCTACCCCGAAAATAAGACCTAGCGCTATTTTCCAGGAGGACTGCAATATAAGACCTACACCGAAAATAAGACCTAGTGCTATTTTCCAGGAGGACTGCAATATAAGACCTACCCCGAAAATAAGACCTAGCACTATTTTCCTGGAGAGCTGCAATATAAGACCTACCCTGAAAATAAGACCTAGCGCTATTTTCCAGGAGGACTGCAATATAAGACCTACCCCGAAAATAAGACCTGGCGCTATTTTACAGGAGGACTGCAATATAAGACCTACCCCGAAAATAAGACCTAGCGCTATTTTCCAGGAGGACTGCAATATAAGACCTACTCCGAAAATAAGACCTAGCGCTATTTTCCAGGAGGACTGCAATATAAGACCTACCCCGAAAATAAGACCTGGCGCTATTTTCCAGGAGGACTGCAATATAAGACCTACTCCGAAAATAAGACCTAGCGCTATTTTCCAGGAGGACTGCAATATAAGACCTACCCCGAAAATAAGACCTGGCGCTATTTTCCAGGAGGACTGCAATATAAGACCTACACCGAAAATAAGACCTAGTGCTATTTTCCAGGAGGACTGCAATATAAGACCTACCCCGAAAATAAGACCTAGCGCTATTTTCCAGGAGGACTGCAATATAAGACCTACCCCGAAAATAAGACCTAGTGCTATTTTCCAGGAGGACTGCAATATAACACCTACACCGAAAATAAGACCTGGCGCTATTTCCCAGGAGGACTGCAATATAAGACCTACCCCGAAAATAAGACCTAGCGCTATTTTCCAGGAGGACTGCAATATAAGACCTACCCCGAAAATAAGACCTAGTGCTATTTTCCAGGAGGACTGCAATATAACACCTACACCGAAAATAAGACCTGGCGCTATTTCCCAGGAGGACTGCAATATAAGACCTACCCCGAAAATAAGACCTAGCGCTATTTTCCAGGAGGACTGCAATATAAGACCTACACCGAAAATAAGACCTAGCGCTATTTTCCAGGAGGACTGCAATATAAGACCTACCCCGAAAATAAGACCTAGCGCTATTTTCCAGGAGAGCTGCAATATAAGACCTACCCCGAAAATAAGGCCTCGTACACACGGCCGAGATTCTCGTTGAAAAAAACATGTCGTTTTTTTCGACGAGATTCTTGGACAAGAAACTTGTCCCGGCCGAGTGTACACACGCTCGTTTCAAAGAACCCGCGGTTCTTTGAAAGGAGTGTACGCGGTGACGTCATCGACTACGTCGAGCATGCGCTCGTCACATTCGATGCCGTCGCCGCCATCTTGGTATACCCTACGTATGCCTAGGAAGCTACCGCGCATGCGTCGAATTCATTTCGAACATGCGCAGGCTTCCGGGAGGACAGGTAAGTGTACACACACTCACTTTTCTCGTCGAGAAACATGCCGAGGAGAATCTCGACGAGAAAATAGAGAGCAGGTTCTCTATTTTCTCGTCGAGGTTTCTTGACGGTTTTCTCGACGAGAAACCCGATAGCAGCGTACACACGACCGATTTACTCGGCAAGACCTCTCTGCCAGCAAGTTTCTTGCTGGTTCTTGCCGAGAAAATCGGTCGTGTGTACGAGGCCTAAGACCTAGCGCTATTTTCCAGGAGGACTGCAATATAAGACCTACCCCGAAAATAAGACCTAGTGCTATTTTCCAGGAGGACTGCAATATAAGACCTACCCCGAAAATAAGACCTAGTGCTATTTTCCAGGAGGACTGCAATATAAGACCTACCCCGAAAATAAGACCTAGCGCTATTTTCCAGGAGGACTGCAATATAAGACCTACCCCGAAAATAAGACCTAGCGCTATTTTCCAGGAGGACTGCAATATAAGACCTACCCCGAAAATAAGACCTAGCGCTATTTTCCAGGAGGACTGCAATATAAGACCTACACCGAAATTAAGACCTAGTGCTATTTTCCAGGAGGACTGCAATATAAGACCTACCCCGAAAATAAGACCCAGCGCTATTTTCCAGGAGGACTGCAATATAAGACCTACACCGAAAATAAGACCTATCGCTATTTTCCAGGAGGACTGCAATATAAGACCTACCCCGAAAATAAGACCTAGCGCTATTTTCCAGGAGGACTGCAATATAAGACCTACACCGAAAATAAGACCTAGTGCTATTTTCCAGGAGGACTGCAATATAAGACCTACACCGAAAATAAGACCTAGCGCTATTTTCCAGGAGGACTGCAATATAAGACCTACCCCGAAAATAAGACCTAGTGCTATTTTCCAGGAGGACTGCAATATAAGACCTACCCCGAAAATAAGACCTAGTGCTATTTTCCAGGAGGACTGCAATATAAGACCTACCCCGAAAATAAGACCTAGCGCTATTTTCCAGGAGGACTGCAATATAAGACCTACACCGAAAATAAGACCTAGCGCTATTTTCCAGGAGGACTGCAATATAAGACCTACACCGAAAATAAGACCTAGTGCTATTTTCCAGGAGGACTGCAATATAAGACCTACCCCGAAAATAAGACCTAGCGCTATTTTCCAGGAGGACTGCAATATAAGACCTACCCCGAAAATAAGACCTGGCGCTATTTTCCAGGAGGACTGCAATATAAGACCTACCCCGAAAATAAGACCTAGCGCTATTTTCCAGGAGGACTGCAATATAAGACCTACACCGAAAATAAGACCTAGTGCTATTTTCCAGGAGGACTGCAATATAAGACCTACCCCGAAAATAAGACCTAGCGCTATTTTCCTGGAGAGCTGCAATATAAGACCTACCCTGAAAATAAGACCTAGCGCTATTTTCCAGGAGGACTGCAATATAAGACCTACCCCGAAAATAAGACCTGGCGCTATTTTACAGGAGGACTGCAATATAAGACCTACCCCGAAAATAAGACCTAGCGCTATTTTCCAGGAGGACTGCAATATAAGACCTACCCCGAAAATAAGACCTAGCGCTATTTTCCAGGAGGACTGCAATATAAGACCTACCCCGAAAATAAGACCTGGCGCTATTTTCCAGGAGGACTGCAATATAAGACCTACACCGAAAATAAGACCTAGTGCTATTTTCCAGGAGGACTGCAATATAAGACCTACCCCGAAAATAAGACCTAGCGCTATTTTCCAGGAGGACTGCAATATAAGACCTACCCCGAAAATAAGACCTAGCGCTATTTTCCAGGAGGACTGCAATATAAGACCTACACCGAAAATAAGACCTGGCGCTATTTCCCAGGAGGACTGCAATATAAGACCTACCCCGAAAATAAGACCTAGCGCTATTTTCCAGGAGGACTGCAATATAAGACCTACACCGAAAATAAGACCTAGCGCTATTTTCCAGGAGGACTGCAATATAAGACCTACCCCGAAAATAAGACCTAGCGCTATTTTCCAGGAGAGCTGCAATATAAGACCTACCCCGAAAATAAGACCTAGCGCTATTTTCCAGGAGGACTGCAATATAAGACCTACCCCGAAAATAAGACCTAGTGCTATTTTCCAGGAGGACTGCAATATAAGACCTACCCCGAAAATAAGACCTAGCGCTATTTTCCAGGAGGACTGCAATATAAGACCTACCCCGAAAATAAGACCTAGTTTAAAATGCTTGTTAAATCCTATTATCCACTCTATTACAGTCAATTATAATGTACAATGTGTGTTTCTGTAATATAATTGCGGGGAAGAGAGATCTGGCGGCTCACAGAAGCGCTATAACGAAGGTATTTGGCACAATTATATTACAGTAACACACACATTGTACATTATATAATACTGTAATAGAGTGGATTATAGGAATTTACAAGCATTTTAACTCAGTTCCCACTGGAGATTCCTGACAGGCAGGGAGGGGGAGGGGGACATAAGACAGCACATTACATGGTAAGACCTACCCTGAAAATAAGCCCTACTGTGTCTTTTGTTGCCAAAATTAATATAAGACCCGGTCTTATTTTCAGGGAAACACGGTAGTAGCGAGCGTTTATCTTCACCCCTCTTCTTCCAGGGTCCGCAAACTCCTGCTCTGTGACTGGCCTGGAGTCGCGTGACGCCGCGCGACGTCACTCCCGCGCGTGCGCGCCGGGAGCCGCTTTTCACGGCACGACCCCATTCATAAAACGGCACGCTCAGCGCGCACACGCCGTAGACATCGTTACAGTCTTTTTTGTAAATATCTCAGAGACCAAGCACCTACAGGTAAACCTTCATCTAGGCTTACCTGTCGGTGTAACTTCCCCCAGAGGGGTTTACAACCGCTTTAAATCCCCCTTTCTTCCCCATTCTGATGCTCAGTTTGAACTTCAGCAAGTCGTCTTCACCGCGTCGCCTGAATGCACTGAGTTGCTGCCATGTGATTGGCCGATTAGCCATTTGTGTTACCAAGCAGCTGAACAGGTGTACCTAATAAAGTGGCCGGTGGGTGTGTTTCTCTGATGTCCGTACTTAGTAATAATAAATGGAGCACAGGTTCCCTTTTCTAATAATGATGGGAGATTCCATAGGGGGGCGACACATCTGGCCAACACATGTCACTCTCTCCCTCCAGTTTGTGACGTCATTGGAACAGACAAGACAAATCACTGGCAGACACTAAATGCCACAAGAATTATCACCGCACAGCTCTGCTTCTTAAAGGGACACTCCAACATGACATGACGGAGGCAGCCCGACTGCTGATTGGCTCTATTTTAATTTTTTTTTTTTAAAGTAAAATCTAAAAGTAATTAAGACTTCCTGTAATAAAGACCACTCACTGCTGCTCTCTCTCCCTGTGCAGAGAGACTGGTCTTGTCTCCGCCCCCCTCTTGTACTTTTCTGCAGGCAGCCTCTAGTGGGTGGAGCCTCCCACAGCTCTGCTCTCTGCACAGGCTGTGTACAGCACAGTGATGATGTCACTGCTACCTTTACAAGGCGATATCTGGGTTTTCAATGGTATTTGATAGTCGCAAGCTGGATGTTTTTTTTTTTTTTTTTATCCTTTGTGGCTATTAGGGAATAGATTTAAATGGTTTAAAATTATTTGAACCCTAACTAGGGGGACATGTTGTTAGCCCTGTGCTCTGTATATCTAAACATGGCCGTGTTTTTCTATTGTTTTATTATTTTTCATCCTGTTTCCCGTCTCAGTGATCTCTTCCTGTCTACATGCGCTCTTCTCCCCGCTGTCTGCTGCACATCATTGGCTTCCTGATGGTGGACTGTGCCTTAGCAACGTGCGTCTGCTTGTAATCTCCATCAGAGGGCGCATGTGAGAGGGTGACAACCCAGAAGCACAATTGGGAGACAGTTGTCACCACATACCTCCATACCTTTTCAACTGTTATATGCGCCCCCCTACCCGATATATTGCAGTTACATGGCCTACAAGCAGGGCCGCTAATAGGCCAGTACAACTGGCCCTGTTGTACCGGGCCCCGGCCAGCAGGGGGGCCTGGGCAACCTCCACAGAGAACTAATTAACGTAGGAAAAAAAAAACCTCCACACAGCCCTGACCGAACATCTTTAACCAGCCACACTCCCCCCCACCGAATTGCTTTTTACATTTTTTTTAATAGAAAAATACCTTCAGTGTAGGTGGCAGCAGGAAGGGACTATTTTTCCTATTTCGGGCACGGAAGAATATCTCTTCTCTACCGCGTCCGCTCCTAAGGCTGGCTCAAGTCCCGGCCAGCGTGTCCTTCCCTGGTGCCGCGGGGTGATTTCTCTCCCTCCGCACTTGGCACTCTGCTCTGTTCTTCACTGGGCAGAGGGAAGAAGCAGAGACACCACCACCAGTGGCGGCTTCGGCAGAAGAGACTGAGCATTTTGTGACACTGTCAGACTGACACTCCAGAGAGTCCAGGCAGCAGTCTGCAGGATCAGGGAGGAAGTGACTCTTGGCTGGGGCTCGGCTAACAGGTGTGTACAGGCTTGGGGGGGGGGGGGGGGATTCAAGATCTACTGCAGCAGCATCTATACATGGCATTGGCGGCATGGGTGGCACTGTCTGCAGGTAGCACATGCATTATGACCCATAACGCATGTGCTACCTGCAGACAGTGCTACCCATGCCGCCAATGCCATATTGTGCTGCAGACAGTGCCACCACTGACGCTAATGCCATAATGCATGTGCTACCTGTCTGCAGCACAATATGGCATTGGCCGCATGGGTTTCACTGTCTGCAGGTAGCACATGCGTTATGGCATTAGCGTCAGTGGTGGCACTGTCTGCAGCACAATATGGCATTGGCGGCATGGGTGGCACTGTCAGCAGGTAGCACATGCGTTATGGCATTAGCGTCAGTGGTGGCACTGTCTGCAGCACAATATGGCATTGGCCGCATGGGTTTCACTGTCTGCAGGTAGCACATGCGTTATGGCATTAGCGTCAGTGGTGGCACTGTCTGCAGCACAATATGGCATTGGCGGCATGGGTGGCACTGTCAGCATGTAGCACATGCGTTATGGCCCATAACGCATGTAGCAGCCTCACTCTCTCTCTCGTATCGGTTGTTTGTGGCTGTGGTCTAGGGGTACTCTGGAGGAGAGAGTGCAGGACACTACGCCAAGCTCTCACCCTCCGTGTATGTGAGGTTTGAGCAAAGTCTTTTCTGAATTACCTTCGGGTCTGCATCCTGCATATGGAGCCTCCGCTTCTTCCGTGGAGGTGTGTCTGCCAGTAATAGAGCCCCACACCATTAAAAGTTCAACACTCCTTTATTTCTTCAATACCAGAATGAACATAATCAGTTGAACTTCCATAACAGACAGACAGGGGTGTGGATACGAGGCGGCCCAGGCACAATGAACTCTCCTATCCCTTTCTCGTGCGGATAGGCCTGACGCACGGTCTCTGCCACCGACCGTGAAATTGGTAGCTGCCACCTACCGGGTGAACTGTTTGGAGCCCCTGCCACAGGCCTAAGTAACGGTCTCTGCCACCAACCTTAGAACATGGACCACCTTCTGTGTGAATATGGCCCCTGTTTGGCGAGGACATCCATCCCGACGGTCTCCGGAGGCCCTGTCCCGGCACTGGCAATCTGCTGCACCAGATCTACGGGAAGGTCACCTGCGCGGTCCCTTATGCCTGGATTCAGACACCCGATTCTGTGGGTGCCTTAGGATGGTTCCTCCCGGGCGGATCCCAGTGGAAGAAGCTGGGCCCCAGGCCTGAATGATGCACCTCACCCCAGACTGAGGGTGTCTGGGGTGACTCCCAAACTCCACGTGTCCAGGCCTAGGCCGCCTGGACACCGACCGCTGGACAGCAGCCCTCAGGCTAAAGGTGCCTGGGACTCGGACCTTGTGGCGAAGATGTCCGCCCCCTTTATAGCCTCTCCCAGCTAGCACAGTGGGTTCCCCGCCCCGCCGCACAACAGCCGCGAGAGACCAAAAAGGGTACGGCACTCCAGCGATGGTTCAACCCCGGCCCAAAGTGACAGCACCACCTGCTGGGCCGCAGGGAACTCACTGATGTCTCCACCCGAATCAACATACTGAAAAGTACCTACCCGCATGTGCTGCCTGCAGGCACAGTGCCACCCATGCTGCCAATGCTGTAATGTGCTGCAGAGACAGTGCCACCCATGCCGCTAATGCCGTAATGTGCTGCAGGCAGTGTCATCCATGCCGCCAATGTCATAATGTGCTGCAGACAGTGCCAACCATGCTGCCAATGGTGTTATGGGTGGCACTGTCTGCAGCACAATATGGCACTAATGGCATGGCATGGGTGGCACTGTCTGCAGCACAATATGACACTGGCGGCATGGCATGGGTGGCACTGTCTGCAGCACAATATGACACTGGCGGCATGGCATGGGTGGCACTGTCTGCAGCACAATATGGCACTAACCACATGGCATGGGTGGCACTGTCTGCAGTACATTATGGCATTGACGGCATGGGTGGCACTGTCTCTGCAGTACATTATGGCATTGGCTGTCAAGTTGCTGATCGCCACCATTACTAGTAAAAATACAAACCTGCACTTTGTTTCAAGGCGGGATCTGGGGAGGGGACAAGGGCGGAGCCAGGGGTGGGACCAGGGGCGGGACCAGGGGTGGAGCTGAAGGGGCCCCGTCAGGTAGGCTGTACGGGTCCCCATGATTTCTATCAGCAGCCCTGCCTACAAGGCCAATTATATGCCGATGACATCCAAATCCTTGTCAACACTTCCAAAAATGACAGACACCCCCAGACCCTAGCAGAATGCATGACTCACATCCATTCCTGGATGAATAGAAACTGGCTGAGCCTTAATGGCTCCAAAACAGAAATACTCCAAGTGGGCGAACCTTTAGCCTCTCCTATTCTATCCCGATGGCCACCTGACCTAGGTACCTGCCCAGAACCTAAAAGACAAGTCAAGAACCTTGGAATTATTTTTGAGGCAAAGCTCACCTGGATTCCGCAAATCATGAACTGTATGAAAAATGCCTCATTTTATTTTCAAATTATTCGAAAGATCAGACATCTACTTTCATATCGACACCAAATCACACTTACTTTGGCTCTAGTCAGGGCCGCCATCAGGGGGGTACAGGCAGTACACCTGTAAGGGGCCCGGATGGCCCCCCTTTTTAATTTTAATTTATTTTTTTGTAAGGGGCCAAGAGGTCCCCAAGGGCCCGGAGTTCCCCAGGGCCCCGAATGTCAACCACCCTTTTTAAAAAAAAAATTATATATTTTTTTTATTATAAATCTTTGTATTTAATTTGTTTTTTATTTTATTTCTTTATTTATTTTGTAAGGGGCCCAAAGGCCCGGAGGTCCCCAGGTCCCCGGATCGAAACCTCCCTTTTTTTAATTTATTTTTTATAATTTTTTTTATTATTCATTTTTTATTACATTTTTTATTTATTTATTTATTTTTTATTTAATTTTTTTTTTTTGTAAGGGGCCCAAAGGTCCCCAGGTCCCCGGATCGAAACCTCCCTTTTTTTTATTTATTTTTTATAATTTTTTTTATTATTAATTTTTTATTACATTTTTTATTTATTTATTTATTTTTTATTTAATTTTTTTTTTTGTAAGGGGCCCAAAGGTCCCCAGGGCCCCGGATGGAAACCTCCCTTTTTTTTTTAATATAATTTTTTTTTTTCTCTGTAAGGGGCCCGGAGGTCCCCAGGGCCCTGGATGGCAACCCCCCCCCCCCCCCCCCCAAACCCCTAGCTTCTCAATTCGTGGCAACCCCCCCGCTTCTGAATTTGCGGCAGCCCCCCCGCTTCTCAATCTGCGGCGGCAGCACCCCCCCCCCCGTTCTCCTCGGCTCCAGGGGGCCCATGCCTGAAGCTGTGTAAGGGGCCCCAAAATTCCTGATGGTGGCCCTGGCTCTAGTACAATCCAGATTAGACTTCAGCAATGGTTTTTGCCTTGGCCTTCCCCTTAAGTGGGTTAAAAAAATCCGAATTATACAGAATCAAGCAGCACGCACTATTACGGGTACACCATATAGACATCACATCACCCCCGTGCTGGCACAGCTACATTGGTTAGCTATAGTGCATAGAGTACAATTTAAAATCTTGGTTCTGATGTTTATCGCATATTGGGGCTTGGGCCCACTCTATCTCACAGAAATGGCCCCCCATTACACACCAATTAGAGAATTGCGGTCCGGGCTTCAAAATAGGATCATCCAAGCACCCGCCCGACTCCAGTCCTTGGGAGGTCGACGAATGCAGACTATGGGCGCGGACCTTTGGAACCAACTTCCCGCGCAACTCCGGCTCCCAATGCCCCAAGCTCTTTTTAAAAACGCTTTTTCCTAACTACGGATGTAGAGACATCAAAATCAGTAATAATTAACGTCCACTTTGTTTTCTCGCTCCTCTCGTGAGCCTTTCCTTTTTTTTTCTGCTCCCTTTTTCTCAAATCGTTTTTTTTCCCAAGGCTGATTGGTGAATTTATGGTACAGCGCGCTTAGTGGCAGTCCTCCAAGACAGTATTTGGTGCGATATAAATTTACATATCAATCAATCAATCAATCATAACAGGAAGTGCCTGAGAGGCATAAACAATTGCCACAGGGGAGAGGAAGAAGCACCAACAGTGCCTGGGAATTTCGAGAGCGGTGACGTCACCCATAGGCTTCCGTGTCCCAGCCATTCTTGGTGCTTCCTTCTCTCCCCTGCAGCTGCTGCTCACTGACACAGGAGAGAGGAGAAGGTGCAGACAACGCCTTGGAATTCCGGGAGTGGTGACTTCACCCATAGGCTTCCATGTCCCAGCCGTTGTTGGCGCTCCCTCCTCTCCCCTGCAGCTACTGCTCACTGACATAGGAGAGAGGAGAAGGTGCAGACAACGCCTTGGAATTCTGGGAGTGGTGATGTCACCCATAGGCTTTCGTGTCCCAGCCGTTGTTAGCGCTCCCTCCTCTCCTCTGCAGCTGCTGCTCACTGACATAGAGGGAGGTGCAGACAACGCCTAGAAAATCTGGGAGCAGTGACATCACCCATAGGCTTCCATGTCCCAGCCGTTGTTGGCGCTCCCTCCTCTCCCCTGCAGCTGCTGCTCACTGACACAGGAGAAGGTGCAGACAATGCCTTGGAATTCTGGGAGTGGTGATGTCACCCATAGGCTTTCGTGTCCCAGCCGTTGTTAGCGCTCCCTCCTCTCCTCTGCAGCTGCTGCTCACTGACACAGGAGAGAAGAGAAGGTGCAGAAAATTCCTTGGAATTCTGGGAGTGGTGATTTCACCTATAGGCTTCCATGTCCCAGCCGTTGTTGGCGCTCCCTCCTCTCCTCTGCAGCTGCTGCTCACTGACATAGAGGGAGGTGCAGACAACGCCTAGAAAATCTGGGAGCAGTGACATCACCCATAGGCTTCCATGTCTGAGTCGTTGTTGGTGCTCCCTCCCCTCCCCTGTAGCTGCTGCTCACTGACACAGGAGAAGGTGCAGACAATGCCCTGGAATTCTGGGAGTGGTGATGTCACCCATAGGCTTCCATGTCCCAGCCATTGTTGGTGCTCCTTCCCCTCCCCTGCAGCTGCTGCTCACTGACACAGGAGAGAAGAGAAGGTGCAGAAAATTCCTTGGAATTCTGGGAGTGGTGATTTCACCTATAGGCTTCCATGTCCCAGCCGTTGTTGGCGCTCCCTCCTCTCCTCTGCAGCTGCTGCTCACTGACATAGAGGGAGGTGCAGACAACGCCTAGAAAGTCTTGGAGCAGTGACATCACCCATAGACTTCCATGTCTGAGTCGTTGTTAGCATTCCTTCCTCTCTTGCAGCCACCAGTCACTGACACAGGAGGGAGCATAGACAACATCAGGGAATTCCAGGAGCGGTGATGTCATCCATAGGCTGCCGTGTCTCAGCCATTGTCGGCGCTCCCTCCTCTCCCCTGCAGCCGCTGCTCACTGACATAGAAGAGAGGAAGAAGGTGCAGACAACGCCTTAGAATTCTGGGAGTGGAGACATCACCCATAGACTTCCATGTCCCAGCCATTCTTTGTGCTTCCTTCTCTCCCCTGCAGCTGCTGCTCACTGACACAGGAGAGAGGAGAAGGTGCAGACAACGCCTTGGAAATCCGGGAGTGGTAAATTCACCCATAGGCTTCCATGTCCCAGCCGTTGTTGGCGCTCCCTCCTCTCCCCTGCAGCTACTGCTCACTGACACAGGAGAGAGGAGAAGTTGCAGACAACACCTTGGAATTCTGGGAGTGGTGATGTCACCCATAGGCTTCCATGTCCCAGCCGTTGTTGGCGCTCCCTCCTCTCCTCTGCAGCTGCTGCTCACTGACATAGAGGGAGGTGCAGACAAAGCCTAGAAAATCTGGGAGCAGTGACATCACCCATAGGCTTCCATGTCCCAGCCGTTGTTAGCGCTCCCTCCTCTCCCCTGCAGCTGCTGCTCACTGACACAGGAGAGAGGAGAAGGTGCAGACAACGCCTTGGAAATCCGGGAGTGGTAAATTCACCCATAGGCTTCCATGTCCCAGCCGTTGTTGGCGCTCCCTCCTCTCCCCTGCAGCTACTGCTCACTGACACAGGAGAGAGGAGAAGTTGCAGACAACACCTTGGAATTCTGGGAGTGGTGATGTCACCCATAGGCTTCCATGTCCCATCTGTTGTTGGCGCTCCCTCCTCTCCTCTGCAGCTGCTGCTCACTGACATAGAGGGAGGTGCAGACAAAGCCTAGAAAATCTGGGAGCAGTGACATCACCCAAAGGCTTCCATGTCTGAGTCGTTGTTAGCATTCCTTCCTCTCTTGCAGCCACCACTCACTGACACAGGAGGGAGCATAGACAACATCAGGGAATTCCAGGAGCGGTGATGTCATCCATAGGCTGCCGTGTCTCAGCCATTGTCGGCGCTCCCTCCTCTCCCCTGCAGCCGCTGCTCACTGACACAGGAGAGAGGAGGAAGGTGCAGACAACGCCTTAGAATTCTGGGAGTGGTGACTTCACCCATAGGCGCCCATGTCCCAGCCATTGTCAGCCCTCTCTCCTCCCCCCACCGCAACACATAGTTACATAGTAGGTGAGGTTGAAAAAAGACACAAGTCCAACCTATGTGTGTGATTATATGTCAGTATTACATTGTATATCCCTGTATGTTGTTGTCGTTCAGGGGCTTATCTAATAGTTTCTTGAAATTGTCGATGCCCCCGCTGAGACCAAGGAAGGGAATTCCACATCCTTGCTGCTCTTACAGTAAAGAACCCTCTACGTAGTTTAAGGTTAAACCTCTTTTCTTCTCATCTTAATGAGTGGCCACGTGTCTTATTAAACTCCCTTTCGCAAAAACGTTTTATCCCCATTGTGGGGTCACCAGTACGGTATTTGTACATTGAAATCATATCCCCTCTCAAGCGTCTCCTCTACAGAGAGAATAAGTTCAGTGCTCGCAACCTTTCCTCATAACTAATATCCTCGTGTGCCTTTATTAGCTTTGTTGTCCTTCTTTGTACTCGCTCCATTTCCAGCACATCCTTCCTGAGGACTGGTTCGCAGAACTGGACGGCATACTCCAGGTGCGGCTGGACCAGAGTCTTGTAGAGCGGGAGAATTATAATTTTATCTCTGGAGTTGATCCCCTTTTTAATGCCAATATTCTTTTTGCTTTGTTAGGAGCAACTTGGCATTGCATGTCATTGCTGAGCCTATCAGCTACTAGGACCCGCAGGTCCTTTTCCATCCTAGATTCCCCCACAGGTTCTCCCCCCCCCCAGTGTATAGATTGCATTCATATTTTTGCCACCTAAATGCATTATTTAAAATGTTTCTACATTAAACCTCATTTGCCATGTAGTTGCCCACCCCATTCATTTGTTCAGATCTTCTTGCAAAGTTTCCCCATCCTGCGGAGAAGTTATTGCCCTGCTTAGCTTAGTATCGTCCACAAATACAGAGATTGAACTGTTTACCCCGTCCTCCAGGTCGTTTATGAATAAATTAAATAGGATTGGTCCCAGGATAGAACCCTGGGGGACCCCACTACCCACCCCTGACCATTCCGGGTACTCCCTATTTATCACCACCCTCTGAACTCGCCCTTGTAGCCAGTTTTTAATCCATGTACTTACCCTATGGTCCATGCCAGCGGAGCTTACTTTGTACAGTAAACGTTTATGGGGAACTGTGTCAAATGCTTTTGTAAAATCCAGATACATCACGTCTACGGGCCTTCCTTTATCTAGATGGCAACTCACCTCCTCATAGAAGGTTAATAGATTGGTTTGGCAAGAAGATTTCTTCATAAATTCATGCTGATTACTTCTAACGATAACGTTCTCATTGCTAAAATCTTGTATATAGTCCCTTATCATCCCCTCCAAGAGCTTACATACTATTGATGTTAGGCTAACTGGTCTGTAATTCCCAGGGATGTATTTTGGGCCCTTTTTAAATATTGGTGCTACAATGGCTTTTCTCCAATCAGCTGGTACCATTCCAGTCAGTAGACTGTCAGTAAAAATTAGAAACAATGGTCTGGCAATTACTTGACTGAGTTCCCTAAGTACCCTCGGGTGCAAGCCATCTGGTCCCGGTAACTTATTAATGTTACGTTTCCCAAGTCTAATTTTAATTCTGTCCTCTGTTAACCATGGAGGTTCTTCCTGTGATGTGTCATGAGGATAAACACTGCAGTCTTGGTTACTGAAGCCCCCGATTACCTTGTGAAGACAGAGGAGAAGAATAAATTCAATACCTTCGCCATTTCCCCATCCTTTGTAACCAGATGTCCTTCCTCATTCTTTATGGGGCCAATATGGTCTGTCCTCCCTTTTATATACTTAAAGAATTTCTTGGGATGTTTTTTTCTCACATCCGCCATGTGTCTTTCCTGTTCTATCTTAGCCGCCCTAATTGCACCCTTACATATTTTACACAGAAAAATTGGTGCATGCACTCCTTTTGAAAAACGCACCATACCAATTCACACGCTACTGCGGTATGGCGCTGCGTTTGCGATCTGCTTTAACATTACATTGGCGCCCATAGCAGATCACAAAGGCGGTGTATCTTAACCACTTCAGCCCCAGAAGAATTGGCTGCTGAAGGACCAGGCCATTTTTTTTGCGATTCTGCACTGCGTCGCTTTAACTGACAATTGCGCGGTCGTGTGACGTGGCTCCCAAACAAAATTAACGTCTTTTTTTTCCCCCACAAATAGAGCTTTCTTTTGGTGGTATTTGATCGCCTCTGCGGTTTTTATTTTTTGCGCTATAAACAAAAATAGAGCGACAATTTTGAAAAAAAAAGCAATATTCTTTACTATTTGCTATAATAAATATCCAACAAAAGTATATTAAAAAAACCTATTTTTTTCCTCAGTTTAGTCCGATACGTATTCTTATACATATTTTTGGTAAAAAAAAACCGCAATAAGCGTTTATTGATTGGTTTGCGCAAAAGTTATAGCGTTTACAAAATAGGGGATGGAATTATAGCATTTGTTTTATATATATTTTTATTTTTTTATTAGTAATGGCGGTGATCAGCAATTTTTATCGTGACTGCGACATTATGGCAGACACATCGGACACTATTTTGGGACCATTGTCCTTTATAAAGCAATCAGTGCTATAAAAATGCATTTATTACTGTGTAAATGACACTGGCAAGGAAGAGGTTAACCACTAGGGGGCTAGGAAGGGGTTACGTGTGTCCTAGGGAGTGATTCTAACTGTGTGGGGGCGGGGCTACACGTGACACAACACTGATCACTGCTCCCGATCACAGGGAGCAGAAGATCAGTGTCCTGTCACAAGGCAGAACAGGGATATGCCTTATTTACACTGGCATCCCCCTGTTCTGCAGCTCTGTGACACGATCGCGGGACACCGGCGGACATCGAGTCTGCGGGACCTGCAGTCACACTCACGGAGCTCGCGACGGGCGCGCGTGCCCGCAATCACGAAAGTTAAAAAGGACATCCATATGCGCAGCCGTGCCATTCTGCCAACGTAAATAGTCGTGCAGCGGTTGGCTAGCGGTTAGGAGTGGTGCGGGAAACGTGCACGGAATGCACCTATCCTGCACCGCATTCACCTATCCCGACCCTAATCAATAGACACCATTGAGTAAATTAATGCATCATTTCTTTGTATTTACTGGGGCGGTAGCTGGCTGGAAAGACTCCAGATTATGTGGAGTAATAAATAAAATCTATTTCTGTTTAAACTTTTAATAACTGTAATCCTTCCAAATGAACTCCTTCTTCCCCTTCTCCTGTTAGCCATTTCTTTTTTACCATTAATATTTCCTTTGTTTTGTGTCTCATAACCAGAAAACACGCAATAATTCAATTATCTTTGAACCAGAAATATCAAACCACAGGTCAAAACTGCTGAAAATTTAATTTTTATATCTTTTTTTTGCCCATAGATAATAAAATAATTTTTGAAATGCAATACTGAAAAAATAAAAACTAATGTATGCACTTTGAATGATAACTTAAAGTATAACTAAAGGCAAAACGTTTTCCTAGTCTTGGATAGAGTGGAGATGGATTAGAACCCCCGTCAGTTTTTTTTTTTTTAGCTGTCTGTGACCCCATTAGGGTGATTCGTCCTCTATATGTTTCCTGTTTACCGTTCTCACTGAGAGTGAAGGTGAAAGAAAATCCCAAATTGTGGGTTGTCCCCAGAACAGGAATAGAAGGAAAATCTTCCAATGGGGACACTAGTTCTGGTGACAACCAGGGATTTCTTCACTTTGGAGGGTTTGCCTCTGACTTCCTGTTTTGGCTATAGGACAGGAAGTGAAGGGAAATCTGGGGCAGGGTGGGACACAAAAACGGAGAAGGATTATGACCATCCCTTACTTTACCCAAGATAAAAAAAAAAAAAAAGTTTTTGCCTTCCTTTCTATTCTAGTAAAAGGTATCGGCAAAAAAACAGTCCCATAGTGCAGAGGTAAGGTTTGCTCTGCTCCATTAGTGGTTTGCAAGGACAAGAGCCAAAGTGCTTAAGTAATACACAAAATAAATAATTTTTATTTAAATTAGAACTAAAAGAAAAACGTTATTTTTTTATTTTTAGTAAAAGAGGATTATAACCTGTCAGTTTTTTTTTTTTTGCCATCTGTGTCCCATTGGGGAGATTTCCCTTCACTTCCCTGTCCCATAGCCAAAACAGGAAGTGAGAGGAAATCCTTCCAAAGCAAGGGATTCCCTGTTTGTCACCAGAACTAGTGTCTCCATTGAGATTTCCCTTCACTTCCTGTCCCATAACTGAAGCAGGAAATCCCTTCAAAGCGATTTCTATCCCATAACCAAAACAGGAAGTCGGAGGAAATCCCTTCAAAGTGAGAGAATCCCTAATTGTCACCAGACCTAGTGTCTCCATTGGGGAGATTTCCCTTCACTTCATCTCTCATAACCAAACTAGGAAGCGAGAGGAAATCCCTCCAAAGCGAGGAAATTATTGGTTGTCACCAGGCCTAGTGTCTCCATTGGGGAGATTTCCCTTCATGTTCCATAATGAAACTAGGAAGCGAGAGGAAAACCTTCCAAAGCGAAGAAATCCTTGGTTGTCACCAGACCTGGTGTCTCCATTGGGGAGATTTCCCTTCACTTCATGTCCCATAACCAAACTAGGAAGTGAGGGGAAATCCCTCCAAAGCGAGGAAAATTTGGGTGTCACCAGACCTGGTGTTCTCCATGGGGGGGGGGGGGGTTCCCTTCACCCAATGTTCCATAACCAAACTAGGAAGTGAAAGGAAATTTCTCCAAACCGAGGGAATCCTTAGTTGTCACCAGACCTAGTGTTTCCGTTGGGGAGATTTCCCTTCACTTCCTGTCCCATAACCAAACTAGGAAGTGAGAGGGAATCCTTGGTTGTCACCAGACCTAGTGTCTCTATTGGGGGATTTCCCTTCACTTCATGTCCCATAACCAAACTAGGAAGTGAGAGGAAATCCCTTTAAAGTGAGGGATTCCCTGGTTGTCACCAGAACCAATGTCCCCCGCCATTGGAATATTTCCCCTCAATTCCTGTTCTGGGGACAACCCAAATCCCTCTCCACCCCACCCCACCCAAAGCTTAGTCATACTTTGATTCATAAATTAAACATTTCCAGCTAATTCATAGAGCACAGTCATTATGTAGTAGCTCCTCAGTCTCTTCATAGAGCACAGTCATTGTGTAGTAGCTCCCCAGTCTTTTCCTGAAACACAATCATTGTGTAGTAGCTCCATAGTCTCTTCATAGAGCACAGTCATTGTGTAGTAGCTCCTCAGTCTCCTTATAGAGCACAATCATTGTGTAGTAGCTCCTTGGTCTCCTAATAGAGCACAGTCATTGTGTAGTAGCTCCTCAGTCTATTCATAGAGCACAGTCATTGTGAAGTAGCTCCTCAGTCTCTTCTCCTCTGTCGCTGAGCTGCAAAGTGCAGTTGAACTCTTCCTGGAAGGCTTGTAGGAATGGTGGGATGACCTCTTCCACGCTGACGTCTCTTCCCAGCTCGGCGCTCAGAGAGGTGACCCCCTTCCCCTCGATCCCGCATGGCACGATGTGCTGGAACCATGTCAGGTCGGTGTTGCAGTTCAGGGCTAATCCATGGGAGGTGATATGGTGAGAACAATGGACGCCTGCCGGAGGGAAGAGATGGAATCAGCAACTTCACCAAAATAACACACAGGTGCAAAAATACAGTAGGTGATAACGGGACAATATGGACACAAATGTTGTTTTAGTTTAGGATGGAGTGTGGAAGGTTAGAACCCCTGGCAGGTTATTTATAGCTGTCTATGGGGTCAATTTGCTAACATTTACTGCATGCGATAACGCCGTCATGTGACAAATTTGCATAAATTATCGCATGCAATAAATGAAGTCCAATTCACAAAAAAAAATTAAATAACGATTATGCGGTATTTACCGCAAAATTAAAAATGTGCCGGTAGATATTGTGTAAAAACCATGCAGTGAGCTCTTAAAGTGGTTGTAAACCCCTTTGCAACCACTTTTACCTACAGGTAAACCTAGATTAAGGCTTACCAGTAGGTGCTCGAAATATTTACAAAAAAGACGGGCGCCGATGTCTACGGCGTGCTTTAGCAACGGCGATCGTGCCTTTCCTAAAGGAGGCCGTGCCGTGACCTGCGGCTCCTGCGTGCATGCGAGATAACAGTAATACACCGGCCCCTTGCAGATCCGCCCCTTACACGATATAACAGTAATACACCGCCCCTTGCAGATCCGCCCCTTACACGATATAACAGTAATACACCGGCCCCTTGCAGATCCGCCCCTTACACAATATAACAGTAATACACCGGCCCTTGCAGATCCGCCCCTTACACGATATAACAGTAATACACCGCCCCTTGCAGATCCGCCCCTTACACGATATAACAGTAATACACCGGCCCCTTGCAGATCCGCCCCTTACACGATATAACAGTAATACACCGGCCCTTGCAGATCCGCCCCTTACACGATATAACAGTAATACACCGCCCCTTGCAGATCCGCCCCTTACACGAGATAACAGTAATACACCGGCCCTTGCAGATCCGCCCCTTACACGAGATAACAGTAATACACCGGCCCCTTGCAGATCCGCCCCTTACACGAGATAACAGTAATACACCGGCCCCTTGCAGATCCGCCCCTTACACGAGATAACAGTAATACACCGCCTCTTGCAGATCCGCCCCTTACACGAGATAACAGTAATACACCGGCCCCTTGCAGATCCGCCCCTTACACGAGATAACAGTAATACACCGCCCCTTGCAGATCCGCCCCTTACACGAGATAACAGTAATACACCGCCCCTTGCAGATCCGCCCCTTACACGATATAACATTAATACACCGGCCTCTTGCAGATCTGCCCCTTACACGAGATAACACTAATACACCGCCCCTTGCAGATCCGCCCCTTACACGATATAACAGTAATACACCGGCCCCTTGCAGATCCGCCCCTTACACGAGATAACAGTAATACACCGGCCCCTTGCAGATCCGCCCCTTACACGAGATAACAGTAATACACCGCCTCTTGCAGATCCGCCCCTTACACGATATAACAGTAATACACCGGCCCCTTGCAGATCCGCCCCTTACACGAGATAACAGTAATACACCGCCCCTTGCAGATCCGCCCCTTACACGAGATAACAGTAATACACCGCCTCTTGCAGATCTGCCCCTTACACGATATAACAGTAATACACCGACCCCTTGCAGATCTGCCCCTTACACGAGATAACAGTAATACACCGGCCCCTTGCAGATCCGCCCCTTACACGATATAACAGTAATACACCGGCCCCTTGCAGATCCGCCCCTTACACGATATAACAGTAATACACCGGCCCCTTGCAGATCCGCCCCTTACACGAGATAACAGTAATACACCGCCTCTTGCAGATCTGCCCCTTACACGATATAACAGTAATACACCGACCCCTTGCAGATCCGCCCCTTACACGATATAACAGTAATACACCGGCCCCTTGCAGATCCGCCCCGTACACGAGATAACAGTAATACACCGGCCCCTTGCAGATCCGCCTTTTACACGAGATAACAGTAATACACCGGCCCCTTGCAGATCCGCCTTTTACACGAGATAACAGTAATACACCGGCCCCTTGTAGATCCGCCCCGTACACGAGATAACAGTAATACACCGGCCCCTTGCAGATCCGCCCCTTACACGAGATAACAGTAATACACCGGCCCCTTGCAGATCCGCCTCTTACACGAGATAACAGTAATACACCGGCCCCTTGCCGATCCGCCCCTTACACGAGATAACAGTAATACACCGGCCCCTTGCAGATCCGCCCCTTACACGAGATAACAGTAATACACCGGCCCCTTGCAGATCCGCCCCTTACACGATATAACAGTAATACACCGGCCCCTTGCAGATCCGCCCCTTACACGATATAACAGTAATACACCCGCCCCTTGCAGATCCGCCCCTTACACGATATAACAGTAATACACCGGCCCCTTGCAGATCCGCCCCTTACACGATATAACAGTAATACACCGGCCCCTTGCAGATCCGCCCCTTACACGATATAACAGTAATACACCGGCCCCTTGCAGATCCGCCCCTTACACGATATAACAGTAATACACCGGCCCCTTGCAGATCCGCCCCTTACACGATATAACAGTAATACACCGGCCCTTGCAGATCCGCCCCTTACACGAGATAACAGTAATACACCGGCCCCTTGCAGATCCGCCCCTTACACGAGATAACAGTAATACACCGGCCCCTTGCAGGTCCGCCCCGTACACGAGATAACAGTAATACACCGACCCTTGCAGATCCGCCCCGTACACGAGATAACAGTAATACACCGACCCCTTGCAGATCCGCCCCTTACACGATATAACAGTAATACACCGGCCCCTTGCAGATCCGCCCCTTACACGATATAACAGTAATACACCCGCCCCTTGCAGATCCGCCCCTTACACGATATAACAGTAATACACCGACCCCTTGCAGATCCGCCCCTTACACGAGATAACAGTAATACACCGGCCCCTTGCAGATCCGCCCCTTACACGATATAACAGTAATACACCGGCCCCTTGCAGATCCGCCCCTTACACGATATAACAGTAATACACCGGCCCCTTGCAGATCCGCCCCTTACACGAGATAACAGTAATACACCGACCCCTTGCAGATCCGCCCCGTACACGAGATAACAGTAATACACCGGCCCCTTGCAGATCCGCCCCGTACACGATATAACAGTAATACACCGGCCCCTTGCAGATCCGCCGCTTACACGATATAACAGTAATACACCGGCCCCTTGCAGATCCGCCCCTTACACGAGATAACAGTAATACACCGGCCCCTTGCAGATCCGCCCCTTACACGATATAACAGTAATACACCGGCCCCTTGCAGATCCGCCCCTTACACGATATAACAGTAATACACCGGCCCCTTGCAGATCCGCCCCTTACACGAGATAACAGTAATACACCGGCCCCTTGCAGATCCGCCCCTTACACGAGATAACAGTAATACACCAGCCCCTTGCAGATCCGCCCCTTACACGAGATAACAGTAATACACCGCCCCTTGCAGATCCGCCCCTTACACGAGATAACAGTAATACACCGCCTCTTGCAGATCTGCCCCTTACACGATATAACAGTAATACACCGACCCCTTGCAGATCTGCCCCTTACACGAGATAACAGTAATACACCGACCCCTTGCAGATCCGCCCCTTACACGATATAACAGTAATACACCGCCCCTTGCAGATCTGCCCCTTACACGATATAACAGTAATACACCCGCCCCTTGCAGATCCGCCCCTTACACGATATAACAGTAATACACCGGCCCCTTGCAGATCCGCCCCTTACACGATATAACAGTAATACACCAGCCCCTTGCAGATCCGCCCCTTACACAATATAACAGTAATACACCTGCCCCTTGCAGATCCGCCCCTTACACGATATAACAGTAATACACCGGCCCCTTGCAGATCCGCCCCTTACACGATATAACAGTAATACACCGGCCCCTTGTAGATCTGCCCCTTACACGATATAACAGTAATACACCCGCCCCTTGCAGATCCGCCCCTTACACGATATAACAGTAATACACCGGCCCCTTGCAGATCCGCCCCTTACACGATATAACAGTAATACACCGGCCCCTTGCAGATCCGCCGCTTACACGATATAACAGTAATACACCGGCCCCTTGCAGATCTGCCCCTTACACGATATAACAGTAATACCCCGGCCCCTTGTAGATCTGCCCCTTACACGATATAAAAGTAATACACCGGCCCCTTGTAGATCCGCCCCTTACACGATATAACAGTAATACACCGGCCCCTTGCAGATCCGCCCCTTACACGAGATAACAGTAATACACCGGCCCCTTGTAGATCTGCCCCTTACACGATATAACAGTAATACACCCGCCCCTTGCAGATCCGCCCCTTACACGATATAACAGTAATACACCCGCCCCTTGCACGAGATAACAGTAATACACCCGCCCCTTGCAGATCCGCCCCTTACACAATATAACAGTAATACACCAGCCCCTTGCAGATCCGCCCCCTTACACGATATAACAGTAATACACCGGCCCCTTGCAGATCCGCCCCTTACACGAGATAACAGTAATACACCGCCTCTTGCAGATCCGCCCCTTACACGATATAACAGTAATACACCGGCCCCTTGCAGATCCGCCCCCTTACACGAGATAACAGTAATACACCGGCCCCTTGCAGATCCGCCCCTTACACGAGATAACAGTAATACACCAGCCCCTTGCAGATCCGCCCCTTACACGAGATAACAGTAATACACCGGCCCCTTGCAGATCCGCCCCTTACACGATATAACAGTAATACACCGGCCCCTTGCAGATCCGCCACGTACACGAGATAACAGTAATACACCGGCCCCTTGAAGATCCGCCCCTTACACGAGATAACAGTAATACACCGGCCCCTTGCAGATCCGCCCCTTACACGATATAACAGTAATAAACCGGCCCCTTTCAGATCCGCCCCGTACACGAGATAACAGTAATACACCGGCCCCTTGAAGATCCGCCCCTTACACGAGATAACAGTAATACACCGGCCCCTTGCAGATCCGCCCCTTACACGATATAACAGTAATAAACCGGCCCCTTGAAGATCCGCCCCTTACACGAGATAACAGTAATACACCGGCCCCTTGCAGATCCGCCTTTTACACGAGATAACAGTAATACACCGGCCCCTTGCAGATCCGCCTTTTACACGAGATAACAGTAATACACCGGCCCCTTGCAGATCCGCCCCGTACACGAGATAACAGTAATACACCGGCCCCTTGCAGATCCGCCTCTTACACGAGATAACAGTAATACACCGGCCCCTTGCAGATCCGCCCCTTACACGAGATAACAGTAATACACCGGCCCCTTGCAGATCCGCCCCTTACACGATATAACAGTAATACACCGGCCCCTTGCAGATCCGCCCCTTACACGATATAACAGTAATACACCCGCCCCTTGCAGATCCGCCCCTTACACGATATAACAGTAATACACCGGCCCCTTGCAGATCCGCCCCTTACACGATATAACAGTAATACACCGGCCCCTTGCACGAGATAACAGTAATACACCGGCCCCTTGCAGATCCGCCCCTTACACGATATAACAGTAATACACCGGCCCCTTGCAGATCCGCCCCTTACACGATATAACAGTAATACACCGGCCCCTTACACGAGATAACAGTAATACACCGGCCCCATGCAGATCCGCCCCTTACACGAGATAACAGTAATACACCGGCCCCTTGCAGATCCGCCCCTTACACGATATAACAGTAATACACCGCCCCTTGCAGATCCGCCCCTTACACGATATAACAGTAATACACCGGCCCCTTGCAGATCCGCCCCTTACACGAGATAACAGTAATACACCGGCCCCTTGCAGATCCGCCCCTTACACGAGATAACAGTAATACACCAGCCCCTTGCAGATCCGCCCCTTACACGAGATAACAGTAATACACCGCCCCTTGCAGATCCGCCCCTTACACGAGATAACAGTAATACACCGCCTCTTGCAGATCTGCCCCTTACACGATATAACAGTAATACACCGACCCCTTGCAGATCTGCCCCTTACACGAGATAACAGTAATACACCGACCCCTTGCAGATCCGCCCCTTACACGAGATAACAGTAATACACCGCCCCTTGCAGATCTGCCCCTTACACGATATAACAGTAATACACCGGCCCCTTGCAGATCCGCCCCTTACACGATATAACAGTAATACACCGCCCCTTGCAGATCCGCCCCTTACACGATATAACAGTAATACACCGGCCCCTTGCAGATCCGCCCCTTACACGAGATAACAGTAATACACCGGCCCCTTGCAGATCCGCCCCGTACACGAGATAACAGTAATACACCGGCCCCTTGCAGATCCGCCTTTTACACGAGATAACAGTAATACACCGGCCCCTTGCAGATCCGCCCCGTACACGAGATAACAGTAATACACCGGCCCCTTGCAGATCCGCCTCTTACACGAGATAACAGTAATACACCGGCCCCTTGCCGATCCGCCCCTTACACGAGATAACAGTAATACACCGGCAGTGTTGCCAACCGTACGTAGATTTACGTACAGCCCGCGATTTAACCCCTTTTTCGGGGTGTACGTAAAAGTCCGTTTATGGGCACCGGCGCCCATAAAAAAGATGGCCGCGAGCCGGCCATACAACTGCGCATGCGCCGTTCCGAATGCGCCGGCCGAGCGCATTCGGAACTCGGCCGAGCGGCGGCGGCGCACACGCAGTAACGTGATGGCGCCGCTGGCGCCATTTTTGAAAAGGCCACAGTGGCTGGCGGCAGTGGCGGGACACCTGCAGTGAGTGCATGCCATGCACTCATCATAGGTGGTCTGTGGAGGACTCGGAGCACTGACAGGGCCCAGCCAGGAGTGAGGAGGACGGACTCAAGGTCAGTGAAACAGGGGGGGATACAAGGGGACAGCGTCATCAGTGTGCTGTATCCTCCTCTGGTTTCTGTGTCCCTTTCACCTCTTCACAGGTCAGGGCAGCAGAGTGCTGCCCTGACCTGTGGAGTGGTGAAAGGGGCACAGGAGGAGGACACAGCACACTGATGATGTGCAGAAGTAATATGGTGGTGTCCGCAGCCTCTGTCCCCCTCCTGTAGTGTGTCCGCAGCCTCTGTCCCCCTCCTGTAGTGTGTCCGCAGCCTCTGTCCCCCTCCTGTAGTGTGTCCGCAGCCTCTGTCCCCCTCCTGTAGTGTGTCCGCAGCCTCTGTCCCCCTCCTGTAGTATGTCCGCAGCCTCTGTCCCCCCCCTGTAGTGTGTCCGCAGCCTCTGTCCCCCTCCTGTAGTATGTCCGCAGCCTCTGTCCACCTCCTGTAGTATGTCCGCAGCCTCTGTCCCCCTCCTGTAGTATGTCCGCAGCCTCTGTCCACCTCCTGTAGTATGTCCGCAGCCTCTGTCCACCTCCTGTAGTATGTCCGCAGCCTCTGTCCACCTCCTGTAGTATGTCCGCAGCCTCTGTCCACCTCCTGTAGTATGTCCGCAGCCTCTGTCCACCTCCTGTAGTATGTCCGCAGCCTCGGTCCACCTCCTGTAGTATGTCCGCAGCCTCTGTCCCCCTCCTGTAGTATGTCCGCAGCCTCTGTCCACCTCCTGTAGTGTGTCCGCAGCCTCTGTCCCCCTCCTGTAGTATGTCCGCAGCCTCTGTCCACCTCCTGTAGTATGTCCGCAGCCTCTGTCCCCCTCCTGTAGTGTGTCCGCAGCCTCTGTCCCTCTCCTGTAGTGTGTCCGCAGCCTCTGTCCCTCTCCTGTAGTGTGTCCGCAGCCTCTGTCCACCTCCTGTAGTGTGTCCGCAGTCTCTGTCCCCCTCCTGTAGTATGTCCGCAGCCTCTGTCCCCCTCCTGTATCGTGTGTCCGCAGCCTCTGACCATCTCTTGTCATGTCTACAGTCTCTGAGGGGATCCTAGAAAGGAGTCAAGAGTGGGTGTGCCGCCGGGATGGGGGTTACGGCCCAGGAAGAAACAGACGTGTGGACTGGGAAGAGGAGATCAGAGCCACCAAGCTGGAGCCGTCTGACTGAGCCCCACACTGTGCACCCGAGAGGAGGTAAGTGACAGTGCCGCCAGGCCAGTCTGAGGGGGGGGTCACTGTCTGATGTAAGGAGGTGAATGAATACAATAATGTAAGGGGGCACTGATATAAAGGTTTCCCCCTTATATTAGTACCCCCCCTTTACCTTAGTGTATTCACTCTGTGGAAGGTGGTCTCTATTCACCAGAGCCCCTCCCCCCACATCAGAGTTCCCCCTTACATCATGATCTGCAGCGTTCCCCTTTACATAAGAGTTCCCTTGCACTGTAAGGGGGCATCCTGCAGACTCTGATGTAAGAGGGAACTCTGTGCTGGCTGGGTTATAGTATCCTGACCTTCATGTGAATTGAGAAATATGTTTTTTTACTTTTGTTTAACTTAAACACATTGATATTAGCATCAGCTATGTGTTTTTAGTTCAAATATTGATATTTGCACTGTTTAGCACTAAAAACCGTAATTTTAGGTACTTTTTTCAGCGTCAGTAAAAAATGCGGCTCTGTCAGTAATCTTCATTATTTTTGCCAGTAAGAAATTGGTGCCGTACAGAAATTTTGGCATCCTTGCCAGTAAATTTCACTTCAGGGGGTTGGCAACACTGTACACCGGCCCCTTGCAGATCCGCCCCTTACACGAGATAACAGTAATACACCGGCCCCTTGCAGATCCGCCCCTTACACGATATAACAGTAATACACCGGCCCCTTGCAGATCCGCCCCTTACACGATATAACAGTAATACACCGGCCCCTTGCAGATCCGCCCCTTACACGATATAACAGTAATACACCGGCCCCTTGCAGATCCGCCCCTTACACGATATAACAGTAATACACCGGCCCCTTGCAGATCCGCCCCTTACACGATATAACAGTAATACACCGGCCCCTTGCAGATCCGCCCCTTACACGATATAACAGTAATACACCGGCCCCTTGCAGATCCGCCCCTTACACGAGATAACAGTAATACACCGGCCCCTTGCAGATCCGCCCCTTACACGAGATAACAGTAATACACCGGCCCCTTGCAGGTCCGCCCCGTACACGAGATAACAGTAATACACCGACCCCTTGCAGATCCGCCCCTTACACGATATAACAGTAATACACCGGCCCCTTGCAGATCCGCCCCGTACACGAGATAACAGTAATACACCCGCCCCTTGCAGATCCGCCCCTTACACGATATAACAGTAATACACCGGCCCCTTACACGAGATAACAGTAATACACCGGCCCCATGCAGATCCGCCCCTTACACAAGTTAACAGTAATACACCGGCCCCTTGCAGATCCGCCCCTTACACGATATAACAGTAATACACCGCCCCTTGCAGATCCGCCCCTTACACGATATAACAGTAATACACCGGCCCCTTGCAGATCCGCCCCTTACACGAGATAACAGTAATACACCGCCCCTTGCAGATCCGCCCCTTACACGAGATAACAGTAATACACCGCCTCTTGCAGATCTGCCCCTTACACGATATAACAGTAATACACCGACCCCTTGCAGATCTGCCCCTTACACGAGATAACAGTAATACACCGACCCCTTGCAGATCCGCCCCTTACACGAGATAACAGTAATACACCGCCTCTTGCAGATCTGCCCCTTACACGAGATAACAGTAATACACCGACCCCTTGCAGATCCGCCCCTTACACGAGATAACAGTAATACACCGCCCCTTGCAGATCCGCCCCTTACACGATATAACAGTAATACACCGGCCCCTTGCAGATCCGCCCCTTACACGATATAACAGTAATACACCGCCCCTTGCAGATCCGCCCCTTACACGATATAACAGTAATACACCGCCCCTTGCAGATCCGCCCCTTACACGATATAACAGTAATACACCGCCCCTTGCAGATCCGCCCCTTACACGATATAACAGTAATACACCGCCCCTTGCAGATCCGCCCCTTACACGAGATAACAGTAATACACCGCCTCTTGCAGATCTGCCCCTTACACGATATAACAGTAATACACCGACCCCTTGCAGATCCGCCCCTTACACGAGATAACAGTAATACACCGGCTCCTTGCAGATCCGCCCCTTACACGATATAACAGTAATACACAGGCCCCTTGCAGATCCGCCCCTTACACGATATAACAGTAATACACCGGCCCCTTGCAGATCTGCCCCTTACACGAGATAACAGTAATACACCGCCTCTTGCAGATCCGCCCCTTACACGATAGAACAGTAATACACCGGCCCCTTGCAGATCCGCCCCGTACACGATATAACAGTAATACACCGGCCCCTTGCAGATCCGCCCCGTACACGATAGAACAGTAATACACCGGCCCCTTGCAGATCCGCCCCTTACACGATATAACAGTAATACACCGCCCCTTGCAGATCCGCCCCTTACACGATAGAACAGTAATACACCGGCCCCTTGCAGATCCGCCCCTTACACGAGATAACAGTAATACACCGACCCTTGCAGATCCGCCCCTTACACGATATAACAGTAATACACCGGCCCCTTGCAGATCCGCCCCCTTACACGATATAACAGTAATACACCGGCCCCTTGCAGATCCGCCCCTTACACGAGATAACAGTAATACACCGGCCCCTTGCAGATCCGCCTTTTACACGAGATAACAGTAATACACCGGCCCCTTGCAGATCCGCCTTTTACACGAGATAACAGTAATACATCGGCCCCTTGCAGATCCGCCCCTTACACGATATAACAGTAATACACCGGCCCCTTGCAGATCCGCCCCCTTACACGAGATAACAGTAATACACCGGCCCCTTGCAGATCCGCCCCTTACACGAGATAACAGTAATACACCAGCCCCTTGCAGATCCGCCCCTTACACGAGATAACAGTAATACACCGGCCCCTTGCAGATCCGCCCCTTACACGATATAACAGTAATACACCGGCCCCTTGCAGATCCGCCACGTACACGAGATAACAGTAATACACCGGCCCCTTGAAGATCCGCCCCTTACACGAGATAACAGTAATACACCGGCCCCTTGCAGATCCGCCCCTTACACGATATAACAGTAATACACCGGCCCCTTGCAGATCCGCCCCGTACACGAGATAACAGTAATACACCGGCCCCTTGCAGATCCGCCTTTTACACGAGATAACAGTAATACACCGGCCCCTTGCAGATCCGCCTTTTACACGAGATAACAGTAATACATCGGCCCCTTGCAGATCCGCCCCGTACACGACATAACAGTAATACACCGGCCCCTTGCAGATCCGCCTCTTACACGAGATAACAGTAATACACCGGCCCCTTGCAGATCCGCCCCTTACACGAGATAACAGTAATACACCGGCCCCTTGCAGATCCGCCCCTTACAAGAGATAACAGTAATACACCGGCCCCTTGCAGATCCGCCCCTTACACGATATAACAGTAATACACCGGCCCCTTGCAGATCCGCCCCTTACACGATATAACAGTAATACACCGGCCCCTTGCAGATCCGCCCCTTACACGATATAACAGTAATACACCGGCCCCTTGTAGATCTGCCCCTTACACGATATAACAGTAATACACCGGCCCCTTGCAGATCCACCCCTTACACGAGATAACAGTAATACACCGACCCTTGTAGATCTGCCCCTTACACGATATAACAGTAATACACCGGCCCCTTGCAGATCCGCCCCTTACACGAGATAACAGTAATACACCCGCCCCTTGCAGATCCGCCCCTTACACAATATAACAGTAATACACCAGCCCCTTGCAGATCCGCCCCTTACACGATATAACAGTAATACACCGGCCCCTTGCAGATCCGCCCCTTACACGAGATAACAGTAATACACCGCCTCTTGCAGATCCGCCCCTTACACGATATAACAGTAATACACCGGCCCCTTGCAGATCCGCCCCTTACACGAGATAACAGTAATACACCAGCCCCTTGCAGATCTGCCCCTTACACGATATAACAGTAATACACCGGCCCCTTGCAGATCCGCCCCTTACACGAGATAACAGTAATACACCGCCTCTTGCAGATCCGCCCCTTACACGATATAACAGTAATACACCGGCCCCTTGCAGATCCGCCCCCTTACACGAGATAACAGTAATACACCAGCCCCTTGCAGATCCGCCCCTTACACGAGATAACAGTAATACACCGCCCCTTGCAGATCCGCCCCTTACACGATATAACAGTAATACACCGGCCCCTTGCAGATCCGCCACGTACACGAGATAACAGTAATACACCGGCCCCTTGCAGATCCGCCCCTTACACGATATAACAGTAATACACCGGCCCCTTGCAGATCCGCATCGTACACGAGATAACAGTAATACACCGGCCCCTTGCAGATCCGCCTTTTACACGAGATAACAGTAATACACCGGCCCCTTGCAGATCCGCCTTTTACACGAGATAACAGTAATACACCGGCCCCTTGCAGATCCGCCCCGTACACGAGATAACAGTAATACACCGGCCCCTTGCAGATCCGCCTCTTACACGAGATAACAGTAATACACCGGCCCCTTGCAGATCCGCCCCTTACACGAGATAACAGTAATACACCGGCCCCTTGCAGATCCGCCCCTTACACGAGATAACAGTAATACACCGGCCCCTTGCAGATCCGCCCCTTACACGATATAAAAGTAATACACCGGCCCCTTGCAGATCCGCCCCTTACACGATATAACAGTAATACACCCGCCCCTTGCAGATCCGCCCCTTACACGATATAACAGTAATACACCGGCCCCTTGCAGATCCGCCCCTTACACGATATAACAGTAATACACCCGCCCCTTGCAGATCCGCCCCTTACACGATATAACAGTAATACACCGGCCCCTTGCAGATCCGCCCCTTACACGATATAACAGTAATACACCGGCCCCTTGCAGATCCGCCGCTTACACGATATAACAGTAATACACCGGCCCCTTGCAGATCTGCCCCTTACACGATATAACAGTAATACACCGGCCCCTTGTAGATCTGCCCCTTACACGATATAACAGTAATACACCGGCCCCTTGCAGATCCGCCCCTTACACGAGATAACAGTAATACACCGGCCCCTTGCAGATCCGCCCCTTACACGATATAACAGTAATACACCGCCCCTTGCAGATCCGCCCCTTACACGATAGAACAGTAATACACCGGCCCCTTGCAGATCCGCCCCTTACACGAGATAACAGTAATACACCGACCCTTGCAGATCCGCCCCTTACACGATATAACAGTAATACACCGTCCCCTTGCAGATCCGCCCCCTTACACGATATAACAGTAATACACCGGCCCCTTGCAGATCCGCCCCTTACACGAGATAACAGTAATACACCGCCTCTTGCAGATCCGCCCCTTACACGATATAACAGTAATACACCGGCCCCTTGCAGATCCGCCCCCTTACACGAGATAACAGTAATACACCGGCCCCTTGCAGATCCGCCCCTTACACGAGATAACAGTAATACACCAGCCCCTTGCAGATCCGCCCCTTACACGAGATAACAGTAATACACCGGCCCCTTGCAGATCCGCCCCTTACACGATATAACAGTAATACACCGGCCCCTTGCAGATCCGCCACGTACACGAGATAACAGTAATACACCGGCCCCTTGAAGATCCGCCCCTTACACGAGATAACAGTAATACACCGGCCCCTTGCAGATCCGCCCCTTACACGATATAACAGTAATACACCGGCCCCTTGCAGATCCGCCCCGTACACGAGATAACAGTAATACACCGGCCCCTTGCAGATCCGCCTTTTACACGAGATAACAGTAATACACTGGCCCCTTGCAGATCCGCCTTTTACACGAGATAACAGTAATACATCGGCCCCTTGCAGATCCGCCCCGTACACGAGATAACAGTAATACACCGGCCCCTTGCAGATCCGCCTCTTACACGAGATAACAGTAATACACCGGCCCCTTGCAGATCCGCCCCTTACACGAGATAACAGTAATACACCGGCCCCTTGCAGATCCGCCCCTTACACGATATAACAGTAATACACCGGCCCCTTGCAGATCCGCCCCTTACACGATATAACAGTAATACACCGGCCCCTTGCAGATCCGCCCCTTACACGATATAACAGTAATACACCGGCCCCTTGCAGATCCGCCCCTTACACAATATAACAGTAATACACCCGCCCCTTGCAGATCCGCCCCTTACACGATATAACAGTAATACACCGGCCCCTTGCAGATCCGCCCCTTACACGATATAACAGTAATACACCGGCCCCTTGTAGATCTGCCCCTTACACGATATAACAGTAATACACCCGCCCCTTGCAGATCCGCCCCTTACACGATACAACAGTAATACACCGGCCCCTTGCAGATCCGCCCCTTACACGATATAACAGTAATACACCGGCCCCTTGCAGATCCGCCGCTTACACGATATAACAGTAATACACCGGCCCCTTGCAGATCTGCCCCTTACACGATATAACAGTAATACACCGGCCCCTTGTAGATCTGCCCCTTACACGATATAACAGTAATACACCGGCCCCTTGCAGATCCGCCCCTTACACGAGATAACAGTAATACACCGACCCTTGTAGATCTGCCCCTTACACGATATAACAGTAATACACCGGCCCCTTGCAGATCCGCCCCTTACACGAGATAACAGTAATACACCCGCCCCTTGCAGATCCGCCCCTTACACAATATAACAGTAATACACCAGCCCCTTGCAGATCCGCCCCTTACACGATATAACAGTAATACACCGGCCCCTTGCAGATCCGCCCCTTACACGAGATAACAGTAATACACCGCCTCTTGCAGATCCGCCCCTTACACGATATAACAGTAATACACCGGCCCCTTGCAGATCCGCCCCTTACACGAGATAACAGTAATACACCAGCCCCTTGCAGATCTGCCCCTTACACGATATAACAGTAATACACCGGCCCCTTGCAGATCCGCCCCTTACACGAGATAACAGTAATACACCGGCCCCTTGCAGATCCGCCCCTTACACGATATAACAGTAATACACCGGCCCCTTGCAGATCCGCCCCCTTACACGAGATAACAGTAATACACCAGCCCCTTGCAGATCCGCCCCTTACACGAGATAACAGTAATACACCGCCCCTTGCAGATCCGCCCCTTACACGATATAACAGTAATACACCGGCCCCTTGCAGATCCGCCACGTACACGAGATAACAGTAATACACCGGCCCCTTGAAGATCCGCCCCTTACACGAGATAACAGTAATACACCGGCCCCTTGCAGATCCGCCCCTTACACGATATAACAGTAATACACCGGCCCCTTGCAGATCCGCATCGTACAAGAGATAACAGTAATACACCGGCCCCTTGCAGATCCGCCTTTTACACGAGATAACAGTAATACACCGGCCCCTTGCAGATCCGCCCCGTACACGAGATAACAGTAATACACCGGCCCCTTGCAGATCCGCCTCTTACACGAGATAACAGTAATACACCGGCCCCTTGCAGATCCGCCCCTTACACGAGATAACAGTAATACACCGGCCCCTTGCAGATCCGCCCCTTACACGAGATAACAGTAATACACCGGCCCCTTGCAGATCCGCCTCTTACACGATATAACAGTAATACACCGGCCCCTTGCAGATCCGCCCCTTACACGATATAACAGTAATACACCCGCCCCTTGCAGATCCGCCCCTTACACGATATAACAGTAATACACCGGCCCCTTGCAGATCCGCCCCTTACACGATATAACAGTAATACACCGGCCCCTTGCAGATCCGCCCCTTACACGATATAACAGTAATACACCGGCCCCTTGCACGAGATAACAGTAATACACCGGCCCCTTGCAGATCCGCCCCTTACACGATATAACAGTAATACACCGGCCCCTTGCAGATCCGCCCCTTACACGATATAACAGTAATACACCGGCCCCTTGCACGAGATAACAGTAATACACCGGCCCCATGCAGATCCGCCCCTTACACGAGATAACAGTAATACACCGGCCCCTTGCAGATCCGCCCCTTACACGATATAACAGTAATACACCGCCCGTTGCAGATCCGCCCCTTACACGATATAACAGTAATACACCGGCCCCTTGCAGATCCGCCCCTTACACGAGATAACAGTAATACACCGGCCCCTTGCAGATCCGCCCCTTACACGAGATAACAGTAATACACCGGCCCCTTGCAGATCCGCCCCTTACACGAGATAACAGTAATACACCGCCCCTTGCAGATCCGCCCCTTACACGAGATAACAGTAATACACCGCCTCTTGCAGATCTGCCCCTTACACGATATAACAGTAATACACCGACCCCTTGCAGATCTGCCCCTTACACGAGATAACAGTAATACACCGACCCCTTGCAGATCCGCCCCTTACACGAGATAACAGTAATACACCGCCCCTTGCAGATCCGCCCCTTACACGATATAACAGTAATACACCGGCCCCTTGCAGATCCGCCCCTTACACGATATAACAGTAATACACCGCCCCTTGCAGATCCGCCCCTTACACGATATAACAGTAATACACCGCCCCTTGCAGATCCGCCCCTTACACGAGATAACAGTAATACACCGCCTCTTGCAGATCTGCCCCTTACACGATATAACAGTAATACACCGACCCCTTGCAGATCCGCCCCTTACACGAGATAACAGTAATACACCGGCTCCTTGCAGATCCGCCCCTTACACGATATAACAGTAATACACCGGCCCCTTGCAGATCCGCCCCTTACACGATATAACAGTAATACACCGGCCCCTTGCAGATCTGCCCCTTACACGAGATAACAGTAATACACCGCCTCTTGCAGATCCGCCCCTTACACGATAGAACAGTAATACACCGGCCCCTTGCAGATCCGCCCCGTACACGATATAACAGTAATACACCGGCCCCTTGCAGATCCACCCCGTACACGATAGAACAGTAATACACCGGCCCCTTGCAGATCCGCCCCTTACACGATATAACAGTAATACACCGCCCCTTGCAGATCCGCCCCTTACACGATAGAACAGTAATACACCGGCCCCTTGCAGATCCGCCCCTTACACGAGATAACAGTAATACACCGACCCCTTGCAGATCCGCCCCTTACACGATATAACAGTAATACACCGGCCCCTTGCAGATCCGCCCCCTTACACGATATAACAGTAATACACCGGCCCCTTGCAGATCCGCCCCTTACACGAGATAACAGTAATACACCGCCTCTTGCAGATCCGCCCCTTACACGATATAACAGTAATACACCGGCCCCTTGCAGATCCGCCCCCTTACACGAGATAACAGTAATACACCAGCCCCTTGCAGATCCGCCCCTTACACGAGATAACAGTAATACACCGGCCCCTTGCAGATCCGCCCCTTACACGATATAACAGTAATACACCGGCCCCTTGCAGATCCGCCACGTACACGAGATAACAGTAATACACCGGCCCCTTGAAGATCCGCCCCTTACACGAGATAACAGTAATACACCGGCCCCTTGCAGATCCGCCCCTTACACGATATAACAGTAATACACCGGCCCCTTGCAGATCCGCCCCGTACACGAGATAACAGTAATACACCGGCCCCTTGCAGATCCGCCTTTTACACGAGATAACAGTAATACACCGGCCCCTTGCAGATCCGCCTTTTACACGAGATAACAGTAATACATCGGCCCCTTGCAGATCCGCCCCGTACACGAGATAACAGTAATACACCAGCCCCTTGCAGATCCGCCTCTTACACGAGATAACAGTAATACACCGGCCCCTTGCAGATCCGCCCCTTACACGAGATAACAGTAATACACCGGCCCCTTGCAGATCCGCCCCTTACACGAGATAACAGTAATACACCGGCCCCTTGCAGATCCGCCCCTTACACGATATAACAGTAATACACCGGCCCCTTGCAGATCCGCCCCTTACACGATATAACAGTAATACACCGGCCCCTTGCAGATCTGCCCCTTACACGATATAACAGTAATACACCGGCCCCTTGTAGATCTGCCCCTTACACGATATAAAAGTAATACACCGGCCCCTTGTAGATCCGCCCCTTACACGATATAACAGTAATACACCGGCCCCTTGCAGATCCGCCCCTTACACGAGATAACAGTAATACACCGACCCTTGTAGATCTGCCCCTTACACGATATAACAGTAATACACCAGCCCCTTGCAGATCCTCCCCTTACACAATATAACAGTAATACACCCGCCCCTTGCAGATCCGCCCCTTACACGATATAACAGTAATACACCGGCCCCTTGCAGATCCGCCCCTTACACGATATAACAGTAATACACCGGCCCCTTGTAGATCTGCCCCTTACACGATATAACAGTAATACACCCGCCCCTTGCAGATCCGCCCCTTACACGATATAACAGTAATACACCGGCCCCTTGCAGATCCGCCCCTTACACGATATAACAGTAATACACCGGCCCCTTGCAGATCCGCCGCTTACACGATATAACAGTAATACACCGGCCCCTTGCAGATCTGCCCCTTACACGATATAACAGTAATACACCGGCCCCTTGTAGATCTGCCCCTTACACGATATAAAAGTAATACACCGGCCCCTTGTAGATCCGCCCCTTACACGATATAACAGTAATACACCGGCCCCTTGCAGATCCGCCCCTTACACGAGATAACAGTAATACACCGACCCTTGTAGATCTGCCCCTTACACGATATAACAGTAATACACCCGCCCCTTGCAGATCCGCCCCTTACACGATATAACAGTAATACACCCGCCCCTTGCAGATCCGCCCCTTACACGAGATAACAGTAATACACCCGCCCCTTGCAGATCCGCCCCTTACACGATATAACAGTAATACACCGACCCCTTGCAGATCCGCCCCGTACACGAGATAACAGTAATACACCGGCCCCTTGCAGATCCGCCCCGTACACGATATAACAGTAATACACCGGCCCCTTGCAGATCCGCCGCTTACACGATATAACAGTAATACACCGGCCCCTTGCAGATCCGCCCCTTACACGAGATAACAGTAATACACCGGCCCCTTGCAGATCCGCCCCTCACACGATATAACAGTAATACACCGGCCCCTTGCAGATCCGCCCCTTACACGATATAACAGTAATACACCGTCCCCTTGCAGATCCGCCCCTTACACGATATAACAGTAATACACCCGCCCCTTGCAGATCCGCCCCTTACACGATATAACAGTAATACACCGGCCCCTTGCAGATCCGCCACGTACACGAGATAACAGTAATACACCGGCCCCTTGAAGATCCGCCCCTTACACGAGATAACAGTAATACACCGGCCCCTTGCAGATCCGCCCCTTACACGATATAACAGTAATACACCGGCCCCTTGCAGATCCGCCCCGTACACGAGATAACAGTAATACACCGGCCCCTTGCAGATCCGCCTTTTACACGAGATAACAGTAATACACCGGCCCCTTGCAGATCCGCCTTTTACACGAGATAACAGTAATACATCGGCCCCTTGCAGATCCGCCCCGTACACGAGATAACAGTAATACACCAGCCCCTTGCAGATCCGCCTCTTACACGAGATAACAGTAATACACCGGCCCCTTGCAGATCCGCCCCTTACACGAGATAACAGTAATACACCGGCCCCTTGCAGATCCGCCCCTTACACAAGATAACAGTAATACACCGGCCCCTTGCAGATCCGCCCCTTACACGAGATAACAGTAATACACCGGCCCCTTGCAGATCCGCCTCTTACACGAGATAACAGTAATACACCGGCCCCTTGCAGATCCGCCCCTTACACGATATAACAGTAATACACCGGCCCCTTGCAGATCCGCCCCCTTACACGATATAACAGTAATACACCGGCCCCTTGCAGATCCGCCCCTTACACGAGATAACAGTAATACACCGGCCCCTTGCAGATCCGCCCCTTACACGATATAACAGTAATACACCAGCCCCTTGCAGATCCGCCCCTTACACAATATAACAGTAATACACCCGCCCCTTGCAGATCCGCCCCTTACACGATATAACAGTAATACACCGGCCCCTTGCAGATCCGCCCCTTACACGATATAACAGTAATACACCGGCCCCTTGTAGATCTGCCCCTTACACGATATAACAGTAATACACCGGCCCCTTGCAGATCCGCCCCTTACACGATATAACAGTAATACACCGGCCCCTTGCAGATCCGCCGCTTACACGATATAACAGTAATACACCGGCCCCTTGCAGATCTGCCCCTTACACGATATAACAGTAATACACCGGCCCCTTGTAGATCTGCCCCTTACACGATATAAAAGTAATACACCGGCCCCTTGTAGATCCGCCCCTTACACGATATAACAGTAATACACCGGCCCCTTGCAGATCCGCCCCTTACACGAGATAACAGTAATACACCGACCCTTGTAGATCTGCCCCTTACACGATATAACAGTAATACACCCGCCCCTTGCAGATCCGCCCCTTACACGATATAACAGTAATACACCCGCCCCTTGCAGATCCGCCCCTTACACGAGATAACAGTAATACACCCGCCCCTTGCAGATCCGCCCCTTACACGATATAACAGTAATACACCGACCCCTTGCAGATCCGCCCCGTACACGAGATAACAGTAATACACCGGCCCCTTGCAGATCCGCCCCTTACACGATATAACAGTAATACACCGCCTCTTGCAGATCTGCCCCTTACACGATATAACAGTAATACACCGGCCCCTTGCAGATCCGCCGCTTACACGATATAACAGTAATACACCGGCCCCTTGCAGATCCGCCCCTTACACGAGATAACAGTAATACACCGGCCCCTTGCAGATCCGCCCCTCACACGATATAACAGTAATACACCGGCCCCTTGCAGATCCGCCCCTTACACGATATAACAGTAATACACCGTCCCCTTGCAGATCCGCCCCTTACACGATATAACAGTAATACACCCGCCCCTTGCAGATCCGCCCCTTACACGATATAACAGTAATACACCGGCCCCTTGCAGATCCGCCCCTTACACGATATAACAGTAATACACCGGCCCCTTGCAGATCCGCCCCTTACACAATATAACAGTAATACACCCGCCCCTTGCAGATCCGCCCCTTACACGATATAACAGTAATACACCGGCCCCTTGCAGATCCGCCCCTTACACGATATAACAGTAATACACCCGCCCCTTGCAGATCCGCCCCTTACACGATATAACAGTAATACACCGGCCCCTTGAAGATCCGCCCCTTACACGATATAACAGTAATACACCGGCCCCTTGCAGATCCGCCGCTTACACGATATAACAGTAATACACCGGCCCCTTGCAGATCTGCCCCTTACACGATATAACAGTAATACACCGGCCCCTTGTAGATCTGCCCCTTACACGATATAAAAGTAATACACCGGCCCCTTGTAGATCCGCCCCTTACACGATATAACAGTAATACACCGGCCCCTTGCAGATCCGCCCCTTACACGAGATAACAGTAATACACCCGCCCCTTGCAGATCCGCCCCTTACACGAGATAACAGTAATACACCCGCCCCTTGCAGATCCGCCCCTTACACAATATAACAGTAATACACCAGCCCCTTGCAGATCCGCCCCTTACACGAGATAACAGTAATACACCGGCCCCTTGCAGATCCGCCTTTTACACGAGATAACAGTAATACACCGGCCCCTTGCAGATCCGCCTTTTACACGAGATAACAGTAATACACCGGCCCCTTGCAGATCCGCCTTTTACACGAGATAACAGTAATACACCGGCCCCATGCAGATCCGCCCCTTACACGAGATAACAGTAATACACCGGCCCCTTGCAGATCCGCCCCTTACACGATATAACAGTAATACATCGGCCCCTTGCAGATCCGCCACGTACACGAGATAACAGTAATACACCGGCCCCTTTCAGATCCGCCCCGTACACGAGATAACAGTAATACACCGACCCCTTGCAGATCCGCCCCTTACACGATATAACAGTAATACACCGGCCCCTTGCAGATCCGCCCCTTACACGATATAACAGTAATACACCCGCCCCTTGCAGATCCGCCCCTTACATGAGATAACAGTAATACACCGGCCCCTTGCAGATCCGCCTTTTACACGAGATAACAGTAATACACCGGCCCCATGCAGATCCGCCCCTTACACGAGATAACAGTAATACATCGGCCCCTTGCAGATCCGCCACGTACACGAGATAACAGTAATACACCGGCCCCTTTCAGATCCGCCCCGTACACGAGATAACAGTAATACACCGACCCCTTGCAGATCCGCCCCTTACACGATATAACAGTAATACACCGGCCCCTTGCAGATCCGCCCCTTACACGATATAACAGTAATACACCCGCCCCTTGCAGATCCGCCCCTTACATGAGATAACAGTAATACACCGGCCCCTTGCAGATCCGCCTTTTACACGAGATAACAGTAATACACCGGCCCCTTGTAGATCTGCCCCTTACACGATATAACAGTAATACACCCGCCCCTTGCAGATCCGCCCCTTACACGATATAACAGTAATACACCAGCCCCTTGCAGATCCGCCCCTTACACGATATAACAGTAATACACCGGCCCCTTGTAGATCCGCCCCTTACACGATATAACAGTAATACACCCGCCCCTTGCAGATCCGCCCCTTACACGAGATAACAGTAATACACCCGCCCCTTGCAGATCCGCCCCTTACACGATATAACAGTAATACACCGGCCCCTTGCAGATCCGCCCCTTACACGAGATAACAGTAATACACCGACCCCTTGCAGATCCGCCCCTTACACGATATAACAGTAATACACCGGCCCCTTGCAGATCCGCCCCCTTACACGATATAACAGTAATACACCGGCCCCTTGCAGATCCGCCCCTTACACGAGATAACAGTAATACACCGCCTCTTGCAGATCCGCCCCTTACACGATATAACAGTAATACACCGGCCCCTTGCAGATCCGCCCCCTTACACGAGATAACAGTAATACACCGGCCCCTTGCAGATCCGCCCCTTACACGAGATAACAGTAATACACCAGCCCCTTGCAGATCCGCCCCTTACACGATATAACAGTAATACACCGGCCCCTTGCAGATCCGCCCCGTACACGATATAACAGTAATACACCCGCCCCTTGCAGATCCGCCCCTTACACAATATAACAGTAATACACCGGCCCCTTGCAGATCCGCCCCTTACACGAGATAACAGTAATACACCCGCCCCTTGCAGATCTGCCCCTTACACGAGATAACAGTAATACACCGCCTCTTGCAGATCCGCCCCTTACACGATAGAACAGTAATACACCGGCCCCTTGCAGATCCGCCCCGTACACGATATAACAGTAATACACCGGCCCCTTGCAGATCCGCCCCGTACACGATAGAACAGTAATACACCGGCCCCTTGCAGATCCGCCCCTTACACGATATAACAGTAATACACCGCCCCTTGCAGATCCGCCCCTTACACGATAGAACAGTAATACACCGGCCCCTTGCAGATCCGCCCCTTACACGAGATAACAGTAATACACCGACCCCTTGCAGATCCGCCCCTTACACGATATAACAGTAATACACCGGCCCCTTGCAGATCCGCCCCCTTACACGATATAACAGTAATACACCGGCCCCTTGCAGATCCGCCCCTTACACGAGATAACAGTAATACACCGGCCCCTTGTAGATCTGCCCCTTACACGATATAACAGTAATACACCCGCCCCTTGCAGATCCGCCCCTTACACGATATAACAGTAATACACCAGCCCCTTGCAGATCCGCCCCTTACACGATATAACAGTAATACACCGGCCCCTTGTAGATCCGCCCCTTACACGATATAACAGTAATACACCCGCCCCTTGCAGATCCGCCCCTTACACGAGATAACAGTAATACACCCGCCCCTTACAGATCCGCCCCTTACACGATATAACAGTAATACACCGGCCCCTTGCAGATCCGCCCCTTACACGAGATAACAGTAATACACCGACCCCTTGCAGATCCGCCCCTTACACGATATAACAGTAATACACCGGCCCCTTGCAGATCCGCCCCCTTACACGATATAACAGTAATACACCGGCCCCTTGCAGATCCGCCCCTTACACGAGATAACAGTAATACACCGCCTCTTGCAGATCCGCCCCTTACACGATATAACAGTAATACACCGGCCCCTTGCAGATCCGCCCCCTTACACGAGATAACAGTAATACACCGGCCCCTTGCAGATCCGCCCCTTACACGAGATAACAGTAATACACCAGCCCCTTGCAGATCCGCCCCTTACACGATATAACAGTAATACACCGGCCCCTTGCAGATCCGCCCCGTACACGATATAACAGTAATACACCCGCCCCTTGCAGATCCGCCCCTTACACAATATAACAGTAATACACCGGCCCCTTGCAGATCCGCCCCTTACACGAGATAACAGTAATACACCCGCCCCTTGCAGATCTGCCCCTTACACGAGATAACAGTAATACACCGCCTCTTGCAGATCCGCCCCTTACACGATAGAACAGTAATACACCGGCCCCTTGCAGATCCGCCCCGTACACGATATAACAGTAATACACCGGCCCCTTGCAGATCCGCCCCGTACACGATAGAACAGTAATACACCGGCCCCTTGCAGATCCGCCCCTTACACGATATAACAGTAATACACCGCCCCTTGCAGATCCGCCCCTTACACGATAGAACAGTAATACACCGGCCCCTTGCAGATCCGCCCCTTACACGAGATAACAGTAATACACCGACCCCTTGCAGATCCGCCCCTTACACGATATAACAGTAATACACCGGCCCCTTGCAGATCCGCCCCCTTACACGATATAACAGTAATACACCGGCCCCTTGCAGATCCGCCCCTTACACGAGATAACAGTAATACACCGCCTCTTGCAGATCCGCCCCTTACACGATATAACAGTAATACACCGGCCCCTTGCAGATCCGCCCCCTTACACGAGATAACAGTAATACACAGGCCCCTTGCAGATCCGCCCCTTACACGAGATAACAGTAATACACCAGCCCCTTGCAGATCCGCCCCTTACACGAGATAACAGTAATACACCGGCCCCTTGCAGATCCGCCCCTTACACGATATAACAGTAATACACCGGCCCCTTGCAGATCCGCCACGTACACGAGATAACAGTAATACACCGGCCCCTTGCAGATCCGCCCCTTACACGATATAACAGTAATACACCGGCCCCTTGCAGATCCGCCCCGTACACGAGATAACAGTAATACACCGGCCACTTGCAGATCCGCCTTTTACACGAGATAACAGTAATACACCGGCCCCTTGCAGATCCGCCTTTTACACGAGATAACAGTAATACACCGGCCCCTTGCAGATCCGCCCCGTACACGAGATAACAGTAATACACCGGCCCCTTGCAGATCCGCCTCTTACACGAGATAACAGTAATACACCGGCCCCTTGCAGATCCGCCCCTTACACGAGATAACAGTAATACACCGGCCCCTTGCAGATCCGCCCCTTACACGAGATAACAGTAATACACCGGCCCCTTGCAGATCCGCCCCTTACACGATATAACAGTAATACACCGGCCCCTTGCAGATCCGCCCCTTACACGATATAACAGTAATACACCGGCCCCTTGCAGATCCGCCCCTTACACGATATAACAGTAATACACCGGCCCCTTGCAGATCCGCCCCTTACACGATATAACAGTAATACACCGGCCCCTTGCAGATCCGCCCCTTACACGATATAACAGTAATACACCGGCCCCTTGCAGATCCGCCCCTTACACGATATAACAGTAATACACCGGCCCCTTGCAGATCCGCCCCTTACACGATATAACAGTAATACACCAGCCCCTTGCAGATCCGCCCCTTACACGATATAACAGTAATACACCGGCCCCTTGCAGATCCGCCCCTTACACGAGATAACAGTAATACACCGGCCCCTTGCAGATCCGCCCCTTACACGAGATAACAGTAATACACCGGCCCCTTGCAGGTCCGCCCCGTACACGAGATAACAGTAATACACCGGCCCCTTGCAGATCCGCCCCTTACACGAGATAACAGTAATACACCGGCCCCTTGCAGGTCCGCCCCGTACACGAGATAACAGTAATACACCGACCCCTTGCAGATCCGCCCCGTACACGAGATAACAGTAATACACCGACCCCTTGCAGATCCGCCCCTTACACGATATAACAGTAATACACCGGCCCCTTGCAGATCCGCCCCTTACACGATATAACAGTAATACACCCGCCCCTTGCAGATCCGCCCCTTACACGATATAACAGTAATACACCGACCCCTTGCAGATCCGCCCCTTACACGAGATAACAGTAATACACCGGCCCCTTGCAGATCCGCCCCTTACACGATATAACAGTAATACACCGACCCCTTGCAGATCCGCCCCGTACACGAGATAACAGTAATACACCGGCCCCTTGCAGATCCGCCCCGTACACGATATAACAGTAATACACCGGCCCCTTGCAGATCCGCCCCTTACACGATATAACAGTAATACACCGACCCCTTGCAGATCCGCCCCGTACACGATATAACAGTAATACACCGGCCCCTTGAAGATCTGCCCCTTACACGATATAACAGTAATACACCGGCCCCTTGCAGATCCGCCCCTTACACGATATAACAGTAATACACCCGCCCCTTGCAGATCCGCCCCTTACACGATATAACAGTAATACACCGGCCCCTTGCAGATCCGCCCCTTACACGATATAACAGTAATACACCGGCCCCTTGCAGATCCGCCCCTTACACAATATAACAGTAATACACCCGCCCCTTGCAGATCCGCCCCTTACACGATATAACAGTAATACACCGGCCCCTTGCAGATCCGCCCCTTACACGATATAACAGTAATACACCGGCCCCTTGTAGATCTGCCCCTTACACGATATAACAGTAATACACCCGCCCCTTGCAGATCCGCCCCTTACACGATATAACAGTAATACACCGGCCCCTTGCAGATCCGCCCCTTACACGATATAACAGTAATACACCGGCCCCTTGCAGATCCGCCGCTTACACGATATAACAGTAATACACCGGCCCCTTGCAGATCTGCCCCTTACACGATATAACAGTAATACACCGGCCCCTTGTAGATCTGCCCCTTACACGATATAAAAGTAATACACCGACCCCTTGCAGATCCGCCCCTTACACGATATAACAGTAATACACCGGCCCCTTGTAGATCTGCCCCTTACACGATATAACAGTAATACACCCGCCCCTTGCAGATCCGCCCCTTACACGATATAACAGTAATACACCGGCCCCTTGCAGATCCGCCCCTTACACGATATAACAGTAATACACCGGCCCCTTGCAGATCCGCCGCTTACACGATATAACAGTAATACACCGGCCCCTTGCAGATCTGCCCCTTACACGATATAACAGTAATACACCGGCCCCTTGTAGATCTGCCCCTTACACGATATAAAAGTAATACACCGACCCCTTGTAGATCCGCCCCTTACACGATATAACAGTAATACACCGGCCCCTTGCAGATCCGCCCCTTACACGAGATAACAGTAATACACCGGCCCCTTGCAGATCCGCCCCGTACACGAGATAACAGTAATACACCGGCCCCTTGCAGATCCGCCTTTTACACGAGATAACAGTAATACACCGGCCCCTTGCAGATCCGCCCCGTACACGAGATAACAGTAATACACCGGCCCCTTGCAGATCCGCCTCTTACACGAGATAACAGTAATACACCGGCCCCTTGCCGATCCGCCCCTTACACGAGATAACAGTAATACACCGCCTCTTGCAGATCCGCCCCTTACACGAGATAACAGTAATACACCGCCCCTTGCAGATCCGCCCCTTACACGAGATAACAGTAATACACCGGCCCCTTGCAGATCCGCCCCTTACACGAGATAACAGTAATACACCGGCCCCTTGCAGATCCGCCTTTTACACGAGATAACAGTAATACACCGGCCCCTTGCAGATCCGCCCCTTACACAAGATAACAGTAATACACCGGCCCCATGCAGATCCGCCCCTTACACGAGATAACAGTAATACACCGGCCCCTTGCAGATCCGCCCCGTACACGAGATAACAGTAATACATCGGACCCTTGCAGATCCGCCCCTTACACGAGATAACAGTAATACACCAGCCCCTTGCAGGTCCGTCCCGTGCACGAGATAACAGTAATACACCGGCCCCTTGCAGATCCGCCCCGTACACGAGATAACAGTAATACACCGACCCCTTGCAGATCCACCCCTTAGACGATATAACAGTAATACACCGGCCCCTTGCAGATCCGCCCCTTACACGATATAACAGTAATACACCCGCCCCTTGCAGATCCGCCCCTTACACGAGATAACAGTAATACACCGGCCCCTTGCAGATCCGCCCCTTACACGATATAACAGTAATACACCGCCCCTTGCAGATCCGCCCCTTACACGATATAACAGTAATACACCGGCCCCTTGCAGATCCGCCCCTTACACGAGATAACAGTAATACACCGGCCCCTTGCAGATCCGCCCCTTACACGATATAACAGTAATACCCCGGCCCCTTGCAGATCCGCCCCGTACACGATATAACAGTAATACACCGGCCCCTTGCAGATCCGCCGCTTACACGATATAACAGTAATACACCGGCCCCTTGCAGATCCGCCCCTTACACGATATAATAGTAATACACCGGCCCCTTGCAGATCCGCCCCTTACACGATATAACAGTAATACACCGACCCCTTGCAGATCCGCCCCTTACACGATATAACAGTAATACACCCGCCCCTTGCAGATCCGCCCCTTACACGATATAACAGTAATACACCGGCCCCTTGCAGATCCGCCCCTTACACGATATAACAGTATTACACCGGCCCCTTGCAGATCCGCCCCTTACACGATATAACAGTAATACACCGGCCCCTTGTAGATCCGCCCCTTACACGATATAACAGTAATACACCCGCCCCTTGCAGATCCGCCCCTTACACGATAGAACAGTAATACACCGGCCCCTTGCAGATCCGCCCCTTACACGAGATAACAGTAATACACCCGCCCCTTGCAGATCCGCCCCTTACACAATATAACAGTAATACACCGGCCCCTTGCAGATCCGCCCCTTACACGAGATAACAGTAATACACCGGCCCCTTGCAGATCCGCCCCTTACACGAGATAACAGTAATACACCGGCCCCTTGCAGATCCGCCCCTTACACGAGATAACAGTAATACACCCGCCCCTTGCAGATCCGCCCCTTACACGATATAACAGTAATACACCGGCCCCTTGCAGATCCGCCCCTTACACGAGATAACAGTAATACACCCGCCCCTTGCAGATCCGCCCCTTACACGAGATAACAGTAATACACCAGCCCCTTGCAGATCCGCCCCTTACACGATATAACAGTAATACACCGGCCCCTTGCAGATCCGCCCCTTACACGATATAACAGTAATACACCGGCCCCTTGCAGATCCGCCCCTTACACGAGATAACAGTAATACACCCGCCCCTTGCAGATCCGCCCCTTACACAATATAACAGTAATACACCGGCCCCTTGCAGATCCGCCCCTTACACGAGATAACAGTAATACACCGGCCCCTTGCAGATCCGCCCCTTACACGAGATAACAGTAATACACCGGCCCCTTGCAGATCCGCCCCTTACACGAGATAACAGTAATACACCCGCCCCTTGCAGATCCGCCCCTTACACGATATAACAGTAATACACCGGCCCCTTGCAGATCCGCCCCTTACACGAGATAACAGTAATACACCCGCCCCTTGCAGATCCGCCCCTTACACGAGATAACAGTAATACACCAGCCCCTTGCAGATCCGCCCCTTACACGAGATAACAGTAATACACCGGCCCCTTGCAGATCCGCCCCTTACACGAGATAACAGTAATACACCGGCCCCTTGCAGATCCGCCCCTTACACGATATAACAGTAATACACCGACCCCTTGCAGATCCGCCCCTTACACGATATAACAGTAATACACCGGCCCCTTGCAGATCCGCCCCTTACACGATATAACAGTAATACACCGACCCCTTGCAGATCCGCCCCTTACACGATATAACAGTAATACACCGGCCCCTTGCAGATCCGCCCCTTACACGAGAGAACAGTAATACACCGTCCCCTTGCAGATCCGCCCCTTACACGATATAACAGTAATACACCGGCCCCTTGCAGATCCGCCCCTTACACGATATAACAGTAATACACCCGCCCCTTGCAGATCCGCCCCTTACACGATATAACAGTAATACACCGGCCCCTTGCAGATCCGCCCCTTACACGATATAACAGTAATACACCGGCCCCTTGCAGATCCGCCCCTTACACGATATAACAGTAATACACGGGCCTCTTGCAGATCCGCCCCTTACACAATATAACAGTAATACACCGGCCCCTTGCAGATCCGCCCCTTACACGATATAACAGTAATACACGGGCCTCTTGCAGATCCGCCCCTTACACAATATAACAGTAATACACCCGCCCCTTGCAGATCCGCCCCTTACACAATATAACAGTAATACACCGGCCCCTTGCAGATCCGCCACGTACACGAGATAACAGTAATACACCGGCCCCTTGCAGATCTGCCCCTTACACGAGATAACAGTAATACACCAGCCCCTTGCAGATCCGCCCCTTACACGATATAACAGTAATACACCGGCCCCTTGCAGATCCGCCCCTTACACGATATAACAGTAATACACCGGCCCCTTGCAGATCTGCCCCTTACACGAGATAACAGTAATACACCGGCCCCTTGCAGATCCGCCCAGTACACGATATAACAGTAATACACCGGCCCCTTGCAGATCCGCCCCTTACACGAGATAACAGTAATACACCGGGCCCTTTCAGATCCGCCCCTTACACGATATAACAGTAATACACCGGCCCCTTGCAGATCCGCCCCGTACACGAGCTAACAGTAATACACCCGCCCCTTGCAGATCCGCCCCTTACACGATATAACAGTAATACACCGGCCCCTTGCAGATCCGCCCCTTACACGATATAACAGTAATACACCGGCCCCTTGCAGATCCGCCCCTTACACGAGCTAACAGTAATACACCGGCCCCTTGTAGATCCGCCCCTTACACGATATAACAGTAATACACCGACCCCTTGTAGATCTGCCCCTTACACGATATAACAGTAATACACCGGCCCCTTGCAGATCCGCCCCTTACACGATATAACAGTAATACACCGACCCCTTGCAGATCTGCCCCTTACACGAGATAACAGTAATACACCGACCCCTTGCAGATCCGCCCCTAACACGAGCTAACAGTAATACACCGGCCCCTTGCAGATCCGCCCCTTACACGATATAACAGTAATACACCGACCCCTTGTAGATCTGCCCCTTACACGATATAACAGTAAGGCCTCATGCCCACGGACGTTTTTACAGCTGCGTTTTTGAGCGTTTTTTACAGCTTAAAAACGCCTGTCCATGTTAGTCTATAGCTTCATGCCCACCTAGACGTTTTTGAGCTGCAAATAGCATAGACGTTTTTAAGCTGTAAAAAAAACCCAGGACCAGTGCGTTCCTCAGCGTCAGAATTAGGCAGAAAAAAACGCGAGCGTCAAAAAACGCGCACTAACGCTTTTTTTTTTGTTTTTTAAAAAAAAAATATTTACAATAACATGGACAGGCGTTTTTAAGCTGCAAAAAACGCAGCTGTAAAAACGCCAGTGGGCATGAGGCCTAATACACCGACCCCTTGCAAATCCGCCCCGTACACGAGATAACAGTAATACACCGGCCCTTGCAAATCCGCCCCTTACACGATATAACAGTAATACACCCGCCCCTTGCAGATCCGCCCCTTACACGATATAACAGTAATACACCGACCCCTTGCAGATCCGCCCCTTACACGATATAACAGTAATACACCGACCCCTTGCAGATCCGCCCCTTACACTAGATAACAGGAATACACCGGCCCCTTGCAGATCCGCCCCTTACACTAGATAACAGTAATACACCGGCCCCTTGCAGATCCGCCCCTTACACTAGATAACAGGAATACACCGGCCCCTTGCAGATCCGCCCCTTACACTAGATAACAGGAATACACCGGCCCCTTGCAGATCCGCCCCTTACACTAGATAACAGGAATACACCGGCCCCTTGCAGATCCGCCCCTTACACTATATAACAGTAATACACCGGCCCCTTGCAAATCCGCCCCTTACACGATATAACAGTAATACACCCGCCCCTTGCAGATCCGCCCCTTACACGATATAACAGTAATACACCGACCCCTTGCAGATCCGCCCCTTACACTAGATAACAGTAATACACCGACCCCTTGCAGATCCGCCCCTTACACTAGATAACAGGAATACACCGGCCCCTTGCAGATCCGCCCCTTACACGAGATAACAGTAATACACCGGCCCCTTGCAGATCCGCCCCTTACACGAGATAACAGTAATACACCCGCCCCTTGCAGATCCGCCCCTTACACGAGATAACAGTAATACATCGCCCCTTGCAGATCCGCCCCTTACACGAGATAACAGTAATACACCGCCCCTTGCAGATCCGCCCCTTACACGATATAACAGTAATACACCGACCCCTTGCAGATCCGCCACGTACACGAGATAACAGTAATACACCGGCCCCTTGCAGATCCGCCCCTTACACGAGATAACAGTAATACACCGGCCCCTTGCAGATCCGCCCCGTACACGAGATAACAGTAATACACCGGCCCCTTGAAGATCCGCCCCTTACACGAGATAACAGTAATACACCGCCCCTTGCAGATCCGCCCCTTACACGAGCTAACAGCAATACACCGGCCCCTTGCAGATCCGCCCCTTACACGAGATAACAGTAATACACCGGCCCCTTGCAGATCCGCCCCTTACACGAGATAACAGTAATACACCGCCCCTTGCAGATCCGCCCCGTACACGAGCTAACAGCAATACACCGGCCCCTTGCAGATCCGCCCCTTACACGATATAACAGTAATACACCGGCCCCTTGCAGATCCGCCCCTTACACGATATAACATTAATACACCGGCCCCTTGCAGATCTGCCCCTTACACGATATAACAGTAATACACCGGCCCCTTGCAGATCCGCCCCTTACACGATATAACAGTAATACACCGGCCCCTTGCAGATCCGCCCCGTACACGATATAACAGTAATACACCGGCTCCTTGCAGATCCGCCCCTTACACGATATAACAGTAATACACCGGTCCCTTGAAGATCCGCCCCTTACACGATATAACAGTAATACACCGACCCCTTGCAGATCCGCCCCTTACACGAGATAACAGTAATACACCGGCTCCTTGCAGATCCGCCCCTTACACGATATAACAGTAATACACCGGCCCCTTGCAGATCCGCCCCTTACACGATATAACAGTAATACACCGGCCCCTTGCAGATCCGCCCCTTACACGATATAACAGTAATACACCGGCCCCTTGCAGATCCGCCCCTTACACGATATAACAGTAATACACCGGCCCCTTGCAGATCCGCCCCTTACACGATATAACAGTAATACACCGGCCCCTTGCAGATCCGCCCCTTACACGATATAACAGTAATACACCGGCCCCTTGCAGATCCGCCCCTTACACGATATAACAGTAATACACCGGCCCCTTGCAGATCCGCCCCTTACACGATATAACAGTAATACACCGGCCCCTTGCAGATCCGCCCCTTACACGATATAACAGTAATACACCAGCCCCTTGCAGATCCGCCCCTTACACGATATAACAGTAATACACCGGCCCCTTGCAGATCCGCCCCTTACACGAGATAACAGTAATACACCGGCCCCTTGCAGATCCGCCCCTTACACGAGATAACAGTAATACACCGGCCCCTTGCAGGTCCGCCCCGTACACGAGATAACAGTAATACACCGGCCCCTTGCAGATCCGCCCCTTACACGAGATAACAGTAATACACCGGCCCCTTGCAGGTCCGCCCCGTACACGAGATAACAGTAATACACCGACCCCTTGCAGATCCGCCCCGTACACGAGATAACAGTAATACACCGACCCCTTGCAGATCCGCCCCTTACACGATATAACAGTAATACACCGGCCCCTTGCAGATCCGCCCCTTACACGATATAACAGTAATACACCCGCCCCTTGCAGATCCGCCCCTTACACGATATAACAGTAATACACCGACCCCTTGCAGATCCGCCCCTTACACGAGATAACAGTAATACACCGGCCCCTTGCAGATCCGCCCCTTACACGATATAACAGTAATACACCGACCCCTTGCAGATCCGCCCCGTACACGAGATAACAGTAATACACCGGCCCCTTGCAGATCCGCCCCGTACACGATATAACAGTAATACACCGGCCCCTTGCAGATCCGCCCCTTACACGATATAACAGTAATACACCGACCCCTTGCAGATCCGCCCCGTACACGATATAACAGTAATACACCGGCCCCTTGCAGATCTGCCCCTTACACGATATAACAGTAATACACCGGCCCCTTGCAGATCCGCCCCTTACACGATATAACAGTAATACACCCGCCCCTTGCAGATCCGCCCCTTACACGATATAACAGTAATACACCGGCCCCTTGCAGATCCGCCCCTTACACGATATAACAGTAATACACCGGCCCCTTGCAGATCCGCCCCTTACACAATATAACAGTAATACACCCGCCCCTTGCAGATCCGCCCCTTACACGATATAACAGTAATACACCGGCCCCTTGCAGATCCGCCCCTTACACGATATAACAGTAATACACCGGCCCCATGTAGATCTGCCCCTTACACGATATAACAGTAATACACCCGCCCCTTGCAGATCCGCCCCTTACACGATATAACAGTAATACACCGGCCCCTTGCAGATCCGCCCCTTACACGATATAACAGTAATACACCGGCCCCTTGCAGATCCGCCGCTTACACGATATAACAGTAATACACCGGCCCCTTGCAGATCTGCCCCTTACACGATATAACAGTAATACACCGGCCCCTTGTAGATCTGCCCCTTACACGATATAAAAGTAATACACCGACCCCTTGTAGATCCGCCCCTTACACAATATAACAGTAATACACCGGCCCCTTGCAGATCCGCCCCTTACACGAGATAACAGTAATACACCGGCCCCTTGTAGATCTGCCCCTTACACGATATAACAGTAATACACCCGCCCCTTGCAGATCCGCCCCTTACACGATATAACAGTAATACACCCGCCCCTTGCAGATCCGCCCCTTACACAATATAACAGTAATACACCAGCCCCTTGCAGATCCGCCCCTTACACGAGATAACAGTAATACACCGGCCCCTTGCAGATCCGCCCCTTACACGAGATAACAGTAATACACCGCCTCTTGCAGATCCGCCCCTTACACGAGATAACAGTAATACACCGCCCCTTGCAGATCCGCCCCTTACACGAGATAACAGTAATACACCGGCCCCTTGCAGATCCGCCCCTTACACGAGATAACAGTAATACACCGGCCCCTTGCAGATCCGCCTTTTACACGAGATAACAGTAATACACCGGCCCCTTGCAGATCCGCCCCTTACACAAGATAACAGTAATACACCGGCCCCATGCAGATCCGCCCCTTACACGAGATAACAGTAATACACCGGCCCCTTGCAGATCCGCCCCGTACACGAGATAACAGTAATACATCGGACCCTTGCAGATCCGCCCCTTACACGAGATAACAGTAATACACCAGCCCCTTGCAGGTCCGTCCCGTGCACGAGATAACAGTAATACACCGGCCCCTTGCAGATCCGCCCCGTACACGAGATAACAGTAATACACCGACCCCTTGCAGATCCACCCCTTAGACGATATAACAGTAATACACCGGCCCCTTGCAGATCCGCCCCTTACACGATATAACAGTAATACACCCGCCCCTTGCAGATCCGCCCCTTACACGAGATAACAGTAATACACCGGCTCCTTGCAGATCCGCCCCTTACACGATATAACAGTAATACACCGGCCCCTTGCAGATCTGCCCCTTACACGAGATAACAGTAATACACCGACCCCTTGCAGATCCGCCCCATACACGATATAACAGTAATACCCCGGCCCCTTGCAGATCCGCCCCGTACACGATATAACAGTAATACACCGGCCCCTTGCAGATCCGCCGCTTACACGATATAACAGTAATACACCGGCCCCTTGCAGATCCGCCCCTTACACGATATAATAGTAATACACCGGCCCCTTGCAGATCCGCCCCTTACACGATATAACAGTAATACACCGACCCCTTGCAGATCCGCCCCTTACACGATATAACAGTAATACACCCGCCCCTTGCAGATCCGCCCCTTACACGATATAACAGTAATACACCGGCCCCTTGCAGATCCGCCCCTTACACGATATAACAGTAATACACCGGCCCCTTGCAGATCCGCCCCTTACACGATATAACAGTAATACACCGGCCCCTTGTAGATCCGCCCCTTACACGATATAACAGTAATACACCCGCCCCTTGCAGATCCGCCCCTTACACGATAGAACAGTAATACACCGGCCCCTTGCAGATCCGCCCCTTACACGAGATAACAGTAATACACCCGCCCCTTGCAGATCCGCCCCTTACACAATATAACAGTAATACACCGGCCCCTTGCAGATCCGCCCCTTACACGAGATAACAGTAATACACCGGCCCCTTGCAGATCCGCCCCTTACACGAGATAACAGTAATACACCGGCCCCTTGCAGATCCGCCCCTTACACGAGATAACAGTAATACACCCGCCCCTTGCAGATCCGCCCCTTACACGATATAACAGTAATACACCGGCCCCTTGCAGATCCGCCCCTTACACGAGATAACAGTAATACACCCGCCCCTTGCAGATCCGCCCCTTACACGAGATAACAGTAATACACCAGCCCCTTGCAGATCCGCCCCTTACACGATATAACAGTAATACACCGGCCCCTTGTAGATCCGCCCCTTACACGAGATAACAGTAATACACCCGCCCCTTGCAGATCCGCCCCTTACACGATATAACAGTAATACACCGGCCCCTTGCAGATCCGCCCCTTACACGAGATAACAGTAATACACCCGCCCCTTGCAGATCCGCCCCTTACACAATATAACAGTAATACACCGGCCCCTTGCAGATCCGCCCCTTACACGAGATAACAGTAATACACCGGCCCCTTGCAGATCCGCCCCTTACACGAGATAACAGTAATACACCGGCCCCTTGCAGATCCGCCCCTTACACGAGATAACAGTAATACACCCGCCCCTTGCAGATCCGCCCCTTACACGATATAACAGTAATACACCGGCCCCTTGCAGATCCGCCCCTTACACGAGATAACAGTAATACACCGACCCCTTGCAGATCCGCCCCTTACACGATATAACAGTAATACACCGGCCCCTTGCAGATCCGCCCCTTACACGATATAACAGTAATACACCGACCCCTTGCAGATCCGCCCCTTACACGATATAACAGTAATACACCGGCCCCTTGCAGATCCGCCCCTTACACGAGAGAACAGTAATACACCGTCCCCTTGCAGATCCGCCCCTTACACCAGGGTTTGACAAACCTCGGGCGCCAGGTCGCCATTGCGACTATAATTAGCGACCTGGCGCCTGGGGCAGCACAGCTGGGGTATCCTGTGTCTCCGTGCCCCCCCCCCCTCTGCGCCGCGGGATCGCGTCGGGCCGCGCCGGCCGGTAGTTGAGGCCACGGCTTTGCGGCCTTCTGCAGGCCTACGCTTCCTTCTGTGGTCTACCGCCATCTTGTGGTGGCCGTTGGTATGACAAGACAACAGCAATGCTAATTGAGTTTCCATGTCTGTTTTCACTGCCATCTCCTTCCCTCTAATTAGAACCCCCAAACATTATATATATTTTTTATTCTAACACCCTAGAGAATAAAATGGCAGTCATTGCAATACTTTCTGTCACACCGTATTTGCGCAGCGGTCTTACAAGCACACTTTTTTGGGAAAAAATACACTTTTTTTAATAAAAAAATAAGACAACAGTAAAGTTAGCCCAATTTTTTTTTTATATTGTGAAAGATAATGTTACGCTGAGAAAATTGATACCCAACATGTCATGCTTCAAAATTGCGTCCGCTCGTGGAATGGTGACTAACTTTTACCCTTTAAAATCTCCATAGGCGACGTTTAAAAAATTCTACAGGTTGCATGTTTTGAGGTACAGAAGAGGTCTAGGGCTAGAATTATCGTTCTCGATCTACCGATCGCGGCGATACCTCACATGTGTGGTTTGAACACCGCTTTTATATGCGGGCGCTACTCACGTATGCGCTCGCTTCTGCGCGCGAGCTCGGCGGGACAGGGCGCGTTCCTGGCTCCTAACTTTTTTAGCTGGCTCCTAGATTCCAAGCAAATTTGTCAAGCCCTGTCTTACACGATATAACAGTAATACACCGGCCCCTTGCAGATCCGCCCCTTACACGATATAACAGTAATACACCGGCCTCTTGCAGATCCGCCCCTTACACGATATAACAGTAATACACCGGCCCCTTGCAGATCCGCCCCTTACACGATATAACAGTAATACACCGGCCCCTTGCAGATCCGCCCCTTACACGATATAACAGTAATACACGGGCCTCTTGCAGATCCGCCCCTTACACAATATAACAGTAATACACCGGCCCCTTGCAGATCCGCCCCTTACACGATATAACAGTAATACACGGGCCTCTTGCAGATCCGCCCCTTACACAATATAACAGTAATACACCCGCCCCTTGCAGATCCGCCCCTTACACAATATAACAGTAATACACCGGCCCCTTGCAGATCCGCCACGTACACGAGATAACAGTAATACACCGGCCCCTTGCAGATCTGCCCCTTACACGAGATAACAGTAATACACCAGCCCCTTGCAGATCCGCCCCTTACACGATATAACAGTAATACACCGCCCCTTGCAGATCCGCCCCTTACACGAGATAACAGTAATACACCGGCCCCTTGCAGATCCGCCCCTTACACGATATAACAGTAATACACCGGCCCCTTGCAGATCTGCCCCTTACACGAGATAACAGTAATACACCGGCCCCTTGCAGATCCGCCCAGTACACGATATAACAGTAATACACCGGCCCCTTGCAGATCCGCCCTTACACGAGATAACAGTAATACACCGGGCCCTTTCAGATCCGCCCCTTACACGATATAACAGTAATACACCGGCCCCTTGCAGATCCGCCCCGTACACGAGCTAACAGTAATACACCCGCCCCTTGCAGATCCGCCCCTTACACGATATAACAGTAATACACCGGCCCCTTGCAGATCCGCCCCTTACACGATATAACAGTAATACACCGACCCCTTGTAGATCTGCCCCTTACACGATATAACAGTAATACACCGGCCCCTTGCAGATCCGCCCCTTACACGATATAACAGTAATACACCGACCCCTTGCAGATCTGCCCCTTACACGAGATAACAGTAATACACCCGCCCCTTGCAGATCCGCCCCTAACACGAGCTAACAGTAATACACCGGCCCCTTGCAGATCCGCCCCTTACACGAGATAACAGTAATACACCGACCCCTTGCAGATCTGCCCCTTACACGAGATAACAGTAATACACCGACCCCTTGCAGATCCGCCCCTAACACGAGCTAACAGTAATACACCGGCCCCTTGCAGATCCGCCCCTTACACGATATAACAGTAATACACCGGCCCCTTGCAGATCCGCCCCTTACACGATATAACAGTAATACACCGACCCCTTGTAGATCTGCCCCTTACACGATATAACAGTAAGGCCTCATGCCCACGGACGTTTTTACAGCTGCGTTTTTGAGCGTTTTTTACAGCTTAAAAACGCCTGTCCATGTTAGTCTATAGCTTCATGCCCACCTAGACGTTTTTGAGCTGCAAATAGCATAGACGTTTTTAAGCTGTAAAAAAAACCCAGGACCAGTGCGTTCCTCAGCGTCAGAATTAGGCAGAAAAAAACGCGAGCGTCAAAAAACGCGCACTAACGCTTTTTTTTTTGTTTTTAAAAAAAAAAATATTTACAATAACATGGACAGGCGTTTTTAAGCTGCAAAAAACGCAGCTGTAAAAACGCCAGTGGGCATGAGGCCTAATACACCGACCCCTTGCAAATCCGCCCCGTACACGAGATAACAGTAATACACCGGCCCTTGCAAATCCGCCCCTTACACGATATAACAGTAATACACCCGCCCCTTGCAGATCCGCCCCTTACACGATATAACAGTAATACACCGACCCCTTGCAGATCCGCCCCTTACACGATATAACAGTAATACACCGACCCCTTGCAGATCCGCCCCTTACACTAGATAACAGGAATACACCGGCCCCTTGCAGATCCGCCCCTTACACTAGATAACAGTAATACACCGGCCCCTTGCAGATCCGCCCCTTACACTAGATAACAGGAATACACCGGCCCCTTGCAGATCCGCCCCTTACACTAGATAACAGGAATACACCGGCCCCTTGCAGATCCGCCCCTTACACTAGATAACAGGAATACACCGGCCCCTTGCAGATCCGCCCCTTACACGATATAACAGTAATACACCGGCCCCTTGCAAATCCGCCCCTTACACGATATAACAGTAATACACCCGCCCCTTGCAGATCCGCCCCTTACACGATATAACAGTAATACACCGACCCCTTGCAGATCCGCCCCTTACACTAGATAACAGTAATACACCGACCCCTTGCAGATCCGCCCCTTACACTAGATAACAGGAATACACCGGCCCCTTGCAGATCCGCCCCTTACACGAGATAACAGTAATACACCGGCCCCTTGCAGATCCGCCCCTTACACGAGATAACAGTAATACACCCGCCCCTTGCAGATCCGCCCCTTACACGAGATAACAGTAATACATCGCCCCTTGCAGATCCGCCCCTTACACGAGATAACAGTAATACACCGCCCCTTGCAGATCCGCCCCTTACACGATATAACAGTAATACACCGACCCCTTGCAGATCCGCCACGTACACGAGTTAACAGTAATACACCGGCCCCTTGCAGATCCGCCCCTTACACGAGATAACAGTAATACACCGGCCCCTTGCAGATCCGCCCCGTACACGAGATAACAGTAATACACCGGCCCCTTGAAGATCCGCCCCTTACACGAGATAACAGTAATACACCGCCCCTTGCAGATCCGCCCCTTACACGAGCTAACAGCAATACACCGGCCCCTTGCAGATCCGCCCCTTACACGAGATAACAGTAATACACCGGCCCCTTGCAGATCCGCCCCTTACACGAGATAACAGTAATACACCGCCCCTTGCAGATCCGCCCCGTACACGAGCTAACAGCAATACACCGGCCCCTTGCAGATCCGCCCCTTACACGATATAACAGTAATACACCGGCCCCTTGCAGACCGGCCCCTTGCAGATCCGCCCCTTACACGATATAACATTAATACACCGGCCCCTTGCAGATCCGCCCCGTACACGATATAACAGTAATACACCGGCTCCTTGCAGATCCGCCCCTTACACGATATAACAGTAATACACCGGTCCCTTGAAGATCCGCCCCTTACACGATATAACAGTAATACACCGACCCCTTGCAGATCCGCCCCTTACACGAGATAACAGTAATACACCGGCTCCTTGCAGATCCGCCCCTTACACGATATAACAGTAATACACCGGCCCCTTGCAGATCCGCCCTGTACACGAGATAACAGTAATACACCCGCCCCTTGCAGATCCGCCCCTTACACGAGATAACAGTAATACACCCGCCCCTTGCAGATCCGCCCCTTACACGATATAACAGTAATACACCCGCCCCTTGCAGATCCGCCCCTTACACGAGATAACAGTAATACACCCGCCCCTTGCAGATCCGCCCCTTACACGATATAACAGTAATACACCCGCCCCTTGCAGATCCGCCCCTTACACGAGATAACAGTAATACACCCGCCCCTTGCAGATCCGCCCCTAACACGAGATAACAGTAATACACCCGCCCCTTGCAGATCCGCCCCTAACACGAGATAACAGTAATACACCGGCCCCTTGCTCTGCACGAGCATCGGGAGCATGCCGCTGCGTCTGGCACAATCTCATGGTCATTGCGCAGGCGCCGAGTACAGCTGACTCTCAGCTATTTTTGGCGGCTTCGTTGTTGTTTGTACTGCGGAAGCACTGCGCCTGCGCTGTACAAGGGGGTCAAAATCCGCCGGGCGGATCTTTCTCGGCAGAACACCGGCAACTGACTCATCAGCTGTCAGCAAAAAAAACAATATGTGGTCCCCCCAAAATCCATACCAGACCCTTTTTCGAGCATGCAGCCCAGCAGGTGAGGAAAGCACCTTGTTCCCGAGTTGATGGGTACAAGGGCCTCTTCCCCCCAACCCTGGACTATGGTTGTTGGGGTCTGCGGGTCACCAAAAAACTGTAAAAGTGAATAAAAGTGAATAAACTCCCAGTCTCTAACGCTGGGAGTTGTAGTCCCTCATATAATACACAGGATATGCTGGGAGTTGTAGTCCCTCATATAATACGCAGGACATGGTGGGAGTTGTAGTCCTCTCATATAATACACAGGACATGCTGGGAGTTGTAGTCCTCTCATATAATACACAGGACATGCTGGGAGTTGTAGTCCTCTCATATAATACACAGGACACGCTGGGAGTTGTAGTCCCTAACACTGGGAGTTGTAGTCCCTCATATAATACACAGGACATACTGGAAGTTGTAGTCCCTCATATAATACACAGGACACGCTGGGAGTTGTAGTCCCTCATATAATACACAGGACATACTGGAAGTTGTAGTCCCTCATATAATACACAGGACATGCTGGGAGTTGTAGTCCCTAACGCTGGGAGTTGTAGTCCTGTCATATAATACACAGGACACGCTGGGAGTTGTAGTCCCTAACGCTGGGAGTTGTAGTCCCTCATATAATACACAGGACATGCTGGGAGTGTTAGTCCCTAACGCTGGGAGTTGTAGTCCCTCATATAATACACAGGACATGCTGGGAGTTGTAGTCCCTAACGGTGGGAGTTGTAGTCCCTCATATAATACACAGGACATGCTGGGAGTTGTAGTCCCTAACGGTGGGAGTTGTAGTCCCTCATATAATACACAGGACACGCTGGGAGTTGTAGTCCCTCATATAATACACAGGACACGCTGGGATTTGTAGTCCCTCATCTAATACACAGGACACGCTGGGAGTTGTAGTCCCTCATATAATACACAGGACACGCTGGGAGTTGTAGTCCCTCATATAATACACAGGACATGCTGGGAGTTGTAGTCCCTCATATAATACACAGGACACGCTGGGAGTTGTAGTCCCTCATATAATACACAGGACACGCTGGGAGTTGTAGTCCCTAACGCTGGGAGTTGTAGTCCCTCATATAATACACAGGACACGCTGGGAGTTGTAGTCCCTAACGCTGGGAGTTGTAGTCCCTCATATAATACACAGGACACGCTGGGAGTTGTAGTCCCTAACGCTAGGAGTTGTAGTCCCTCATATAATACACAGGACATGCTGGGAGTTGTAGTCCTCTCATATAATACACAGGACATGCTGGGAGTTGTAGTCCCTCATATAATACACAGGACATGCTGGGAGTTGTAGTCCTCTCATATAATACACAGGACATGCTGGGAGTTGTAGTCCCTCATATAATACACAGGACACGCTGGGAGTTGTAGTCCCTCATATAATACACAGGACACGCTGGGAGTTGTAGTCCCTAACGCTAGGAGTTGTAGTCCCTCATATAATACACAGGACATGCTGGGAGTTGTAGTCCTCTCATATAATACACAGGACATGCTGGGAGTTGTAGTCCCTCATATAATACACAGGACATGCTGGGAGTTGTAGTCCCTCATATAATACACAGGACATACAACACTGGGAGTTGTAGTCCCTCATATAATACACAGGACATGCTGGGAGTTGTAGTCCCTCATATAATACACAGGACATACTGGAAGTTGTAGTCCCTAACGCTGGGAGTTGTAGTCCCTCATATAATACACAGGACACGCTGGGAGTTGTAGTCCCTCATATAATACACAGGACATGCTGGGAGTTGTAGTCCCTAACGCTGGGAGTTGTAGTCCCTCATATAATACACAGGACATGCTGGGAGTTGTAGTCCCTAACACTGGGAGTTGTAGTCCCTCATATAATACACAGGACACGCTGGGAGTTGTAGTCCCTAACAGTGGGAGTTGTAGTCCCTCATATAATACACAGGACACGCTGGGAGTTGTAGTCCCTAACACTGGGAGTTGTAGTCCCTCATATAATACACAGGACACGCTGGGAGTTGTAGTCCCTCATATAATACACAGGACACGCTGGGAGTTGTAGTCCCTCATATAATACACAGGACATGCTGGGAGTTGTAGTCCCTCATATAATACACAGGACACGCTGGGAGTTGTAGTCCCTCATATAATACACAGGACACGCTGGGAGTTGTAGTCCCTAACGCTGGGAGTTGTAGTCCCTCATATAATACACAGGACATGCTGGGAGTTGTAGTCCCTAACGCTGGGAGTTGTAGTCCCTCATATAATACACAGGACATGCTGGGAGTTGTAGTCCCTAACGCTGGGAGTTGTAGTCCCTCATATAAAACACAGGACACGCTGGGAGTTGTAGTCCCTAACGCTGGGAGTTGTAGTCCCTCATATAATACACAGGACACGCTGGGAGTTGTAGTCCCTCATATAATACACAGGACACGCTGGGAGTTGTAGTCCCTAACGCTAGGAGTTGTAGTCCCTCATATAATACACAGGACACGCTGGGAGTTGTAGTCCCTCATATAATACACAGGACATGCTGGGAGTTGTAGTCCCTCATATAATACACAGGACACGCTGGGAGTTGTAGTCCCTCATATAATACACAGGACACGCTGGGAGTTGTAGTCCCTCATATAATACACAGGACACGCTGGGAGTTGTAGTCCCTAACGCTGGGAGTTGTAGTCCCTCATATAATACACAGGACACGCTGGGAGTTGTAGTCCCTAACGCTGGGAGTTGTAGTCCCTCATATAATACACAGGACACGCTGGGAGTTGTAGTCCCCTCATATAATACACAGGACACGCTGGGAGTTGTAGTCCCTAACGCTAGGAGTTGTAGTCCCTCATATAATACACAGGACACGCTGGGAGTTGTAGTCCCTCATATAATACACAGGACACGCTGGGAGTTGTAGTCCCTCATATAATACACAGGACACGCTGGGAGTTGTAGTCCCTCATATAATACACAGGACATGCTTGGAGTTGTAGTCCCTCATATAATACACAGGACACGTTGGGAGTTGTAGTCCCTCATATAATACACAGGACATGCTGGGAGTTGTAGTCCCTAACGCTGGGAGTTGTAGTCCCTCATATAATACACAGGACATGCTGGGAGTTGTAGTCCCTAACGCTGGGAGTTGTAGTCCCTCATATAATACACAGGACATGCTGGGAGTTGTAGTCCCTAACGCTGGGAGTTGTGGTCCCTCATATAATACACAGGACACGCTGGGAGTTGTAGTCCCTAACGCTGAGAGTTGTAGTCCCTCATATAATACACAGGACACGCTGGGAGTTGTAGTCCTCTCATATAATACACAGGACACGCTGGGAGTTGTAGTCCCTAACACTGGGAGTTGTAGTCCCTCATATAATACACAGGACATGCTGGGAGTTGTAGTCCCTCATATAATACACAGGACATACTGGAAGTTGTAGTCCCTAACGCTGGGAGTTGTAGTCCCTCATATAATACACAGGACACGCTGGGAGTTGTAGTCCCTAACGCTGGGAGTTGTAGTCCCTCATATAACACACAGGACACGCTGGGAGTTGTAGTCCCTCATATAATACACAGGACACGCTGGGAGTTGTAGTCCCTAACGCTGGGAGTTGTAGTCCCTCATATAACACACAGGACACGCTGGGAGTTGTAGTCCCTCATATAATACACAGGACACGCTGGGAGTTGTAGTCCCTCATATAATACACAGGACATGCTGGGAGTTGTAGTCCCCTCATATAATACACAGGACATGCTGGGAGTTGTAGTCCTCTCATATAATACACAGGACATGCTGGGAGTTGTAGTCCCTCATATAATACACATGACATGCTGGGAGTTGTAGTCCTCTCATATAATACACAGGACATGCTGGGAGTTGTAGTCCTCTCATATAATACACAGGACATGCTGGGAGTTGTAGTCCCTCATATAATACACATGACATGCTGGGAGTTGTAGTCCTCTCATATAATACACAGGACATGCTGGGAGTTGTAGTCCCCTCATATAATACACAGGACATGCTGGGAGTTGTAGTCCTCTCATATAATACACAGGACATGCTGGGAGTTGTAGTCCTCTCATATAATACACAGGACATGCTGGGAGTTGTAGTCCCTCATATAATACACAGGACACGCTGGGAGTTATAGTCCCTAACGCTGGGAGTTGTAGTCCCTCATATAATACACAGGACACGCTGGGAGTTGTAGTCCCTCATATAATACACAGGACACGCTGGGAGTTGTAGTCCCTAACGCTAGGAGTTGTAGTCCCTCATATAATACACAGGACACGCTGGGAGTTGTAGTCCCTCATATAATACACAGGACATGCTGGGAGTTGTAGTCCCTAACGCTGGGAGTTGTAGTCCTCTCATATAATACACAGGACATGCTGGGAGTTGTAGTCCCTCATATAATACACAGGACACGCTGGGAGTTGTAGTCCCTAACGCTGGGAGTTGTAGTCCCTCATATAATTCACAGGACATGCTGGGAGTTGTAGTCCCTCATATAATAAACAGGACACGATGGGAGTTGTAGTCCCCTCATATAATACACAGGACACGCTGGGAGTTGTAGTCCCTAACACTGGGAGTTGTAGTCCCTCATATAATACACAGGACATGCTGGGAGTTGTAGTCCCTCATATAATACACAGGACATACTGGAAGTTGTAGTCCCTAACGCTGGGAGTTGTAGTCCCTCATATAATACACAGGACACGCTGGGAGTTGTAGTCCCTAACGCTGGGAGTTGTAGTCCCTCATATAACACACAGGACACGCTGGGAGTTGTAGTCCCTCATATAATACACAGGACACGCTGGGAGTTGTAGTCCCTAACGCTGGGAGTTGTAGTCCCTCATATAACACACAGGACACGCTGGGAGTTGTAGTCCCTCATATAATACACAGGACACGCTGGGAGTTGTAGTCCCTCATATAATACACAGGACATGCTGGGAGTTGTAGTCCCCTCATATAATACACAGGACATGCTGGGAGTTGTAGTCCTCTCATATAATACACAGGACATGCTGGGAGTTGTAGTCCCTCATATAATACACATGACATGCTGGGAGTTGTAGTCCTCTCATATAATACACAGGACATGCTGGGAGTTGTAGTCCTCTCATATAATACACAGGACATGCTGGGAGTTGTAGTCCCTCATATAATACACATGACATGCTGGGAGTTGTAGTCCTCTCATATAATACACAGGACATGCTGGGAGTTGTAGTCCCCTCATATAATACACAGGACATGCTGGGAGTTGTAGTCCTCTCATATAATACACAGGACATGCTGGGAGTTGTAGTCCTCTCATATAATACACAGGACATGCTGGGAGTTGTAGTCCCTCATATAATACACAGGACACGCTGGGAGTTATAGTCCCTAACGCTGGGAGTTGTAGTCCCTCATATAATACACAGGACACGCTGGGAGTTGTAGTCCCTCATATAATACACAGGACACGCTGGGAGTTGTAGTCCCTAACGCTAGGAGTTGTAGTCCCTCATATAATACACAGGACACGCTGGGAGTTGTAGTCCCTCATATAATACACAGGACATGCTGGGAGTTGTAGTCCCTAACGCTGGGAGTTGTAGTCCTCTCATATAATACACAGGACATGCTGGGAGTTGTAGTCCCTCATATAATACACAGGACACGCTGGGAGTTGTAGTCCCTAACGCTGGGAGTTGTAGTCCCTCATATAATTCACAGGACATGCTGGGAGTTGTAGTCCCTCATATAATAAACAGGACACGATGGGAGTTGTAGTCCCCTCATATAATACACAGCACACAGAGTCCAGGCAGAGGTCAGTCCTCACCTATGGCGCAGATCTTCTTCTCTCCCACCCACACTCCGGTCTCCTCGGCTCGCTCCCCGGTCACTCCCAGTTCCCGGCATAGGCCTATGGCCGCCCCCTCCAGGCCGCACACGTATCCCCGGAGACCCCGGTGCAGGCGGCGGAGGCTGAGGACCGGGTAGCACACCAGCTGTCCGGGGCCGTGGAAGGTGATAAGACCCCCGCGGTCTGTCCGCTGGAAGTCCGCTCCCAGGGCCAGGAGCCTGGCCTCCTCCTCCTCAGAGTACCGGCTCTGCCGGATCCCCACCGTGTACACAGGCCTGTGCTCCAACAACAGCAGCCGGTCCTCCCCCCGCTCCGCACATAGACGGGCGCTCCGGGCCTGGGCCCGCACAGCCTCGGGGTAGGACAGCAAACCCAGCCGCAGGACGCGCAGCATTGGCCGTCCCGCCGAGTGCGACATACCGGGGATCCGCCGCGGCCTGCTGGAGGGGGCGGGGACGTGTGTTCAGGGTCACAGGCTGGAGGACTGCAAGTCCCAGCCAGGACTAATGTGGCACCACAAGTCCCAGCCAGGCCTTATTTATTGTAAAGCGCTGCCTTAACTGTTGGCGCTATATAAGTCCTGTATAATAATAAAGCACCACAAGTCCCAGCCAGGACAAATGAGGCACTACAACTCCCAGCCAGGACTAATGAAGCAGCACAAGTCCCAGCCAGGACTAATGAGGCACTACAACTCTCAGCCAGGACTAATGAGGCACCACAAGTCCCAACCAGGACTAATGAGGCACACAAGTTCCAACCAGGCCTAATGAGGTAACACTCCCGGCCAGGCCTTAAAAGGAGCCACAGGTCCAAAACCGGTCCCAGTGAGGACTGGTGGGCTGCCTGGGACAGGGTTAGCATGGTGGGCTGACTGGGACCTGAGGCAGTGTTAGCATGGTGGTCTTACTGGGACAAGATTAGCATGGTGGTGGGTCTTCTGGGGATATGGTTATCATGGTGGTCTTCTGGGGATATGGTTATCATGGTGGTTGTCCGGATACAGGTTTATCATGGTGGTCTTCTGGGGATATGGTTATCATGGTGGTCTTCCAGAGACAGAGTTAGCATGGTGGTCTTCCGGGGATATGGTGGTTGTCCGGATACAGGTTTATCATGGTGGTCTTCCGGGGACAGGGTTAGCATGGTGGTCTTCCGGGGACAGGGTTAGCATGGTGGTCTTCCGGGGACAGGGTTAGCATGGTGGTCTTCCGGGGACAGGGTTAGCATGGTGAACAGGAACAGCAGGAAAAAGGAATGGACAGCCGCACTCCAAAAACACCTTAACGGTTGCTTTTATTGTAAAAATAGATGAACAAATGCACCACAGGTCACAGCAAGGCAGGGATCAGCTGACGCGTTTCACACTTCAAATGTTAGTGCTTACTCACTAACATTTGAAGTGTGAAACGTGTCAGCTGATCCCTGCCTTGCTGTGACCTGTGGTGCATTTGTTCATCTATTTTTACAATAAAAGCAACCGTTAAGGTGTTTTTGGAGTGCGGCTGTCCATTCCTTTTTCCTGCTGTTCCTGTTTGCCTTGTGCATTGCCAGCACCCACGGCTTCCTGATTGTTGAAGGATCAACAGAACTCACTCACCTGGAGCGGTAATCTTTTCTCCCCACATGGTATCATGGTGGTCTTCCGGGGACAGGGTTAGCATGGTGGTCTTCCGAATACAGGTTTATCATGGTGGTCTTCCAGGGACAGGGTTAGCATGGTGGTCTTCCGGATACAGGTTTATCATGGTGGTTTTCCGGGGACAGGGTTAGCATGGTGGTCTTCCAGGGACAGGGTTAGCATGGTGGTCTTCCGGATACAGGTTTAGCATGGTGGTCTTCCAGGGACAGGGTTAGCATGGTGGTCTTCCAGGGACAGGGTTAGCATGCTTGCTGAGTGTCCCCGAGTTACATAGCAGTCCCTGGTTCTCCAGGACATTTGTTGTCCCTAGAATTGTCCCGGAGTTTGGGGAATGTTCCATGAATGGTCACTTTGTGTTCCACTTTGGGGTTAATATTTAAAGGAATGTAATTATTATGCACAGCAGGCATTCAGTGGGCTATACTGTGAATCCCAACTGCTTAGGCAATATTCCAAATTGTTCATGACGATGGTTGTGCTGTGACTTATAGTTCCACCGAGCAGCTTGCTATAACAGCAGGACTTGCTGGAACTTGTGGTTCAGTAACAGGATATCCAGTAAGACCCGGACTGACTTTACATTTTCTGTCTCTCCCTAGACCAACAGTTCTGCTCCACCCCCCTCCAATGTCAGACACATGATCACCATCAGCAGAATCATTGCAATAGAGCAGCCATTTGCCCTATGGGGTCACTCAGCCTCCGGCCTGTAGTATTGCAGAATCTCACCCAGCAAGGAAGCAGCAATGAGCGACTTTTCACCAGTACAGCCAATAAGTGAGCTACTCCATAGGAAAGGAATACGTCTTCTTTTAGTGGTCCTGTCACTTGCAAGATGTCGCTAGCAACAGGATCCTCCACCTGACATAGCGCATAGCTTGCCAGACTGCCATAGACACATTGATATGGTCATTCAATGAAATGGCTCTGTCAAACCTCAGCAACCAATGGCTGTCAATAGGGATGAGCTTCGTGTTCGAGTCGAACATACGTTCGACTCGAACATTGGCTGTTCGATCGTTCGACGAAGATCGAACGATTTGGGCCGTTCGCGCCAAATTCGAGTGACGCGAACGGCCCACAATGCACTACGCCATCGCAGTGTCATCCAGGCGCTGTGATTGGCCAAGCATGCACTGTGACCCCGCATGCTTGGCCAATCACAGCGCCGGCAGCGAGGAGAGCAATGATTGGCCACAGGCAGGATGCCTGTGGCCAATTATTGCTGAGGGTGTTTAGTACACGCCCCACACTATAAAAGGCCGCCAGCACGGCGGCCTAGTGTAGTGTGTTCCGGAGCAGGGATAGAGTAGCATAGGCAGGGACAGTGACTGTTATTTCTTTCTTGCTTAACCTGGATTCCTTTAGTTTAGGGAAAGAGAAGGATAGGTAGGGAGAGTGTCAGTGTGTTTTGTGCTTCTGCTATAGTGTGCTTAAAAAAAAACATTTATTCTAGGGACAGAAAACTCTAGGTAGGGACAGTGTCAGTTTCTTTCACTCTGCAAGTCCTTGTTTCCAGGGACCTGGAAGGACAGTGAGTGAATTGTCCTTTTGCTATATTGTGATTAAAAAAAACATTTATTCTAGGGACAGAAAACTCTAGGTAGGGACAGTGTCAGTTTCTTTCACTCTGCAAGTCCTTGTTTCCAGGGACCTGGAAGGACAGTGAGTGAATTGTCCTTTTGCTATATTGTGATTAAAAAAAACATTTATTCTAGGGACAGAAAACTCTAGGTAGGGACAGTGTCAGTTTCTTTCACTCTGCAAGTCCTTGTTTCCAGGGACCTGGAAGGACAGTGAGTGAATTGTCCTTTTGCTATATTGTGATTAAAAAAAACATTTATTCTAGGGACAGAAAACTCTAGGTAGGGACAGTGTCAGTTTCTTTCACTCTGCAAGTCCTTGTTTCCAGGGACCTGGAAGGACAGTGAGTGAATTGTCCTTTTGCTATATTGTGATTAAAAAAAACATTTATTCTAGGGACAGAAAACTCTAGGTAGGGACAGTGTCAGTTTCTTTCACTCTGCAAGTCCTTGTTTCCAGGGACCTGGAAGGACAGTGAGTGAATTGTCCTTTTGCTATATTGTGATTAAAAAAAACATTTTTTTCTAGGGACAGAAAACTGTAGGTAGGGAGAGTGTTTTTTTTCTTTCACTCTGCAAGTCCTTGTTTCCAGGGACCTGTAAGGACAGTGAGTTAATTTTCCTTGTGCTATATTGTGCTTAAAAAAAACATTTATTCTAGGGACAGAAAACTCTAGGTAGGGACAGTGTCAGTTTCTTTCACTCTGCAAGTCCTTGTTTCCAGGGACCTGGAAGGACAGTGAGTGAATTGTCCTTTTGCTATATTGTGATTAAAAAAAACATTTATTCTAGGGACAGAAAACTCTAGGTAGGGACAGTGTCAGTTTCTTTCACTCTGCAAGTCCTTGTTTCCAGGGACCTGGAAGGACAGTGAGTGAATTGTCCTTTTGCTATATTGTGATTAAAAAAAACATTTATTCTAGGGACAGAAAACTCTAGGTAGGGACAGTGTCAGTTTCTTTCACTCTGCAAGTCCTTGTTTCCAGGGACCTGGAAGGACAGTGAGTGAATTGTCCTTTTGCTATATTGTGATTAAAAAAAACATTTATTCTAGGGACAGAAAACTCTAGGTAGGGACAGTGTCAGTTTCTTTCACTCTGCAAGTCCTTGTTTCCAGGGACCTGGAAGGACAGTGAGTGAATTGTCCTTTTGCTATATTGTGATTAAAAAAAACATTTATTCTAGGGACAGAAAACTCTAGGTAGGGACAGTGTCAGTTTCTTTCACTCTGCAAGTCCTTGTTTCCAGGGACCTGGAAGGACAGTGAGTGAATTGTCCTTTTGCTATATTGTGATTAAAAAAAACATTTATTCTAGGGACAGAAAACTCTAGGTAGGGACAGTGTCAGTTTCTTTCACTCTGCAAGTCCTTGTTTCCAGGGACCTGGAAGGACAGTGAGTGAATTGTCCTTTTGCTATATTGTGATTAAAAAAAACATTTTTTTCTAGGGACAGAAAACTGTAGGTAGGGAGAGTATTTTTTTTCTTTCACTCTGCAAGTCCTTGTTTCCAGGGACCTGTAAGGACAGTGAGTTAATTGTCCTTGTGCTATATTGTGCTGAAAAAAACATTTATTCCAGGGACAGAAAACTCTAGGTAGGGACAGTGTCAGTTTCTTTCACTCTGCAAGTCCTTGTTTCCAGGGACCTGGAAGGACAGTGAGTGAATTGTCCTTTTGCTATATTGTGATTAAAAAAAACATTTTTTTCTAGGGACAGAAAACTGTAGGTAGGGAGAGTGTTTTTTTTCTTTCACTCTGCAAGTCCTTGTTTCCAGGGACCTGTAAGGACAGTGAGTTAATTTTCCTTGTGCTATATTGTGATTAAAAAAAAACATTTATTCTAGGGACAGAAAACTCTAGGTAGGGACAGTGTCAGTTTCTTTCACTCTGCAAGTCCTTGTTTCCAGGGACCTGGAAGGACAGTGAGTGAATTGTCCTTTTGCTATATTGTGATTAAAAAAAACATTTATTCTAGGGACAGAAAACTCTAGGTAGGGACAGTGTCAGTTTCTTTCACTCTGCAAGTCCTTGTTTCCAGGGACCTGGAAGGACAGTGAGTGAATTGTCCTTTTGCTATATTGTGATTAAAAAAAACATTTATTCTAGGGACAGAAAACTCTAGGTAGGGACAGTGTCAGTTTCTTTCACTCTGCAAGTCCTTGTTTCCAGGGACCTGGAAGGACAGTGAGTGAATTGTCCTTTTGCTATATTGTGATTAAAAAAAACATTTATTCTAGGGACAGAAAACTCTAGGTAGGGACAGTGTCAGTTTCTTTCACTCTGCAAGTCCTTGTTTCCAGGGACCTGGAAGGACAGTGAGTGAATTGTCCTTTTGCTATATTGTGATTAAAAAAAAAAATTATTCTAGGGACAGAAAACTCTAGGTAGGGACAGTGTCAGTTTCTTTCACTCTGCAAGTCCTTGTTTCCAGGGACCTGGAAGGACAGTGAGTGAATTGTCCTTTTGCTATATTGTGATTAAAAAAAACATTTATTCTAGGGACAGAAAACTCTAGGTAGGGACAGTGTCAGTTTCTTTCACTCTGCAAGTCCTTGTTTCCAGGGACCTGGAAGGACAGTGAGTGAATTGTCCTTTTGCTATATTGTGATTAAAAAAAACATTTTTTTCTAGGGACAGAAAACTGTAGGTAGGGAGAGTATTTTTTTTCTTTCACTCTGCAAGTCCTTGTTTCCAGGGACCTGTAAGGACAGTGAGTTAATTGTCCTTGTGCTATATTGTGCTGAAAAAAACATTTATTCCAGGGACAGAAAACTCTAGGTAGGGACAGTGTCAGTTTCTTTCACTCTGCAAGTCCTTGTTTCCAGGGACCTGGAAGGACAGTGAGTGAATTGTCCTTTTGCTATATTGTGATTAAAAAAAACATTTTTTTCTAGGGACAGAAAACTGTAGGTAGGGAGAGTGTTTTTTTTCTTTCACTCTGCAAGTCCTTGTTTCCAGGGACCTGTAAGGACAGTGAGTTAATTTTCCTTGTGCTATATTGTGATTAAAAAAAACATTTATTCTAGGGACAGAAAACTCTAGGTAGGGACAGTGTCAGTTTCTTTCACTCTGCAAGTCCTTGTTTCCAGGGACCTGGAAGGACAGTGAGTGAATTGTCCTTTTGCTATATTGTGATTAAAAAAAACATTTTTTTCTAGGGACAGAAAACTGTAGGTAGGGAGAGTATTTTTTTTCTTTCACTCTGCAAGTCCTTGTTTCCAGGGACCTGTAAGGACAGTGAGTTAATTGTCCTTGTGCTATATTGTGCTGAAAAAAACATTTATTCCAGGGACAGAAAACTCTAGGTAGGGACAGTGTCAGTTTCTTTCACTCTGCAAGTCCTTGTTTCCAGGGACCTGGAAGGACAGTGAGTGAATTGTCCTTTTGCTATATTGTGATTAAAAAAAACATTTTTTTCTAGGGACAGAAAACTGTAGGTAGGGAGAGTGTTTTTTTTCTTTCACTCTGCAAGTCCTTGTTTCCAGGGACCTGTAAGGACAGTGAGTTAATTTTCCTTGTGCTATATTGTGATTAAAAAAAACATTTATTCTAGGGACAGAAAACTCTAGGTAGGGAGAGTGTTTTTTTTCTTTCACTCTGCAAGTCCTTGTTTCCAGGGACAGAGAAGGACACCTGAAGGTAGCCCTTATTGCTTTTTTCCCATCTCCCTGCAGGCCATCTATTAGAATGTCTGGAAGGCAAACAAGGAGAGGCAGACAGTCAGGAGGCAATAAAAGAGGGCAAGCAGGCTCTGTGTCTGGGGGCAACAGTGCTGGTCGTGGACGCGGTGCATTGTCATCAGCACATGGCCATGGGACACGCTTGTCCTTCTTTTCGGCAGCTGGACATGTTGAGCCACATCATGCCGAAGACTTGGTAGAGTGGATGACCAAGCCCTCCTCCTCCTCCTCATCCTCTCTCACCCAGGCTCAGGGTACTGGAAAAGCAGCTGCCAAAGCGTCGTCTTCCCTGGTATCAATGTCAGACAAATCATCAGTCACTCCTTCCCTAGACCCACCATGTCCTCCTCCTGAGGAGTCCCCCGAACTGTTTCAGCACAGTGTTGGGTACATGCTCCAGGAGGATGCCCAGCGTTTCGAAGGGTCTGATGATGAAACCCAGCTAGAGGAAGGCAGTAGCGTGAGAGCAGACAGAGGGGATGCTCAAGAAGGACACCAATCTGGCAGTCATGTTCCAGCAGCTGCAGCATACTGCCAGATTGGCTCCAGTGATGAGGAGGGAGGGGATGATGAGGTCAATGACTCCACGTGGGTGCCTAATAGGAGAGAGGAGGAGGAGGAGGATGAGGAGGAGGCACATCTCCAACGAGGCAGGATGCCCTTTGGTGGCCAGCGTAAGGGCAGTACACCGACGGAATCACACCGCAGAGCTCCGCCTGTGCAGGGCGCTGCCTCTGCCCGTCATTCAAAAAGTTCTTTGGTGTGGGCCTTTTTTGAGGCTAGTGCATCAGATCGCACAGCTGCTGTTTGCAACATATGTCTCAAGCGTATATCGCGTGGCCAAAACATCAGCCGCTTGGGTACCACATGCCTGACCAGACATATGTTGACCTGCCATGCAGCTCGTTGGCAAGCCTACCTCAAAGACCCACACCAAAGAACAAAGCGGACCTCTCCTTGCACCGCATCAGCTGGGATCTCCAACCCCACTATAACTTCAGTCCTCTCTGAAACATGCACTGAGAGGAATGAAGGTGTAGAATTAGGTGTGTCACAGCCAAGTACTTGCGCCCACTCTGCTAGCAGTACACCGACGTCCGATTCTAGCAGGCAAATTTCCCTGCCCCAGCTGCTGGACCGTCGAAAGAAGTTCACTCCCAGCCATCCACATGCCCAGCGGTTGAATGCTAGCTTGGCTAAATTGCTAGCGCTTCAACTGCTGCCTTTTCAGTTGGTAGACTCGGCCCCCTTCCGTGAGTTTGTGCAATGTGCGGTTCCTCAGTGGCAGGTTCCCAAACGCCACTTTTTCTCACGGAAGGCTATTCCGGCTCTCTACCGGCATGTGGAAGGCAATGTCTTGGCCTCGCTGGACAGGGCGGTCAGCGGTAAGGTGCATATTACCGCTGACTCATGGTCCAGCAGGCATGGACAGGGACGTTACCTTTCTTTCACGGCCCATTGGGTCACTCTTTTGGCAGCTGGGAAGGATTCAGGACAAGGTGCAGTAGTGTTGGAGGTTGTCCCACCGCCACGCCTCCAAAATGCTACTACTGGTTGTGACACACCTCTCTCCTCCACCCCCTCCTCTTCTTCTTCCTCCATGGCCTCTTCCTGTGGTTTGTCCTATGAACCAGCGGTGCTCCGTAGCCGTTCACGGGGCTACGCAAGTACGCAGGCAAAAAGATGCCATGCCGTGCTTGCGCTGGTGTGTTTGGGGGACAGAAGCCACACTGGGGCAGAGGTCCTGTCTGCTCTGCAGGGCCAGGCCGAGAGGTGGTTGACGCCACGCCAGCTTAAGCCAGGAATGGTGGTTTGCGACAATGGCACCAACCTCCTCTCCGCCCTCCGACAGGGACAACTGACCCATGTGCCCTGTGTGGCTCACGTCCTTAACCTGGTGGTGCAGCGGTTCTTGGGCAGGTACCCGGGCTTACAGGATGTCCTGAGGCAGGCCAGGAAAGTCTGTGTGCATTTCCGCAGATCTTATAATGCCAGTGCTCGCCTGGCTGAGCTGCAAAAGGAGTTGAACCTGCCCAAGAACCGCCTTATATGTGACATGCCCACCAGGTGGAACTCAACGTTGGCCATGCTGCAGCGGCTGCACACGCAGCAGAGGGCCATCAATGAGTACCTGTGCGACTACGGCACCAGGACAGGGTCAGGGGAGCTTGGTTTTTTTTCTCCACGCCAGTGGGGCATGATCAGGGATGCATGCACTGTCCTGGCACCATTTGAGGAGGCCACGAGGATGGTGAGCAGTGACAGTGCATGCATCAGTGACACTGTACCTCTTGTCCACCTGTTGGAGCACACGCTGCGTGGAATAATGGACAGGGCACTTGAGGCAGAACAGAGGCAGGAAGAGGAGGACTTCCTTGCCTCTCAAGGCCCCCTTTACCCAGACAGTGTTCCTTCTGTCCCACCCATCGCACAGGAAGAGGAGGAGGAGGAGGAGGAGGATTGTGTCAGCATGGAGGTGGAGGCTGGCACTCAGCATCATCAGCAGCAGTCTTTTAGGGATGATTTACAGTCCCAAGAAACCAGTGGACTTGTACGTGGCTGGGAGGAGGTGGCTGCGGATCATGTCGTCCTTAGTGACCCAGAGGACTCCGGAGCGAATGCCTCAGCAAACCTACGCTGCATGGCCTCCCTGATCCTGCAAAGTCTGCGGAAGGATCCTCGTATTCTTCGGATCAAGGAGAGGGACCATTACTGGCTGGCCACTCTCCTTGATCCACGGTACAAGGGTAAGGTTGCGGACCTTATGTTACCGTCGCAGAGGGAGCAGAGGATGAGACAACTCCGGGAGGCCTTGCAGAAAGGTCTGTGCAACGCGTTCCCAGAGACTGGGAGGTTGCAAACTCCTGGTCCTGGACAACGAGTTGCTGAGGCTTCGGCCAGTCAAAGAAGGAGCGGTGGGGAAGGTGGCCGTCTGACCGATGCGTTCAGACAATTCTTTAGTCCGCAGCCCCAAAGTATGATTGGTTCCAGCAACCATCGCCAGCGTCTGATAAACATGGTGCAGGAATATCTAGGGGCAAGGTCAGACTTGGACACCTTCCCCACCGAAAATCCTCTGGCTTACTGGGTCTTGAGGATGGATCACTGGCCAGAGCTTGCACAGTATGCAATTGAGCTACTGGCCTGTCCTGCATCCAGCGTTCTTTCGGAACGCACATTCAGTGCTGCTGGAGGATTTGTCACGGATCACAGGGTGCGCCTGTCCACCGACTCGGTTGATCGACTGACTTTCATCAAGATGAACCAGTCTTGGATCACCACCAGCTACCACACACCTGATGCTGATATAACAGACTAATTGATTTTAAAATGTCACATCCCTTCAAGACTGATGCTGATGCTGAGTGCCTGTGCTGTTATGTTGACTGGCTATCCTCCTCCTCCGAGTCCTCAATGATACGATTGATGATGATAGCTTGGAAGATCATTTTTGTTTATGGGTGCCGCCACCAGTGCCTAACGCACAATTTTTCAGCCCCTGTTTAACAGGGGCGTGTAATTACAATTTTTGAAGCAATACTTTGCAACAGGGCTCATTGCTGTGCTCCAAGTACAGTATCTGTGAGGAGTTGCAGTGTTGTGCCACCAGTGCCTAAGGCCCAATTTTTCAGCCCCTGTTTAACAGGGGCGTGTCATTACAATTTTTGAAGCAATACTTTGCAACAGGGCTCATTGCTGTGCTCCAAGTACAGTATCTGTGAGGGGTTGCAGTGTTGTGCCACCAGTGCCTAAGGCCCAATTTTTCAGCCCCTGTTCAACAGGGGCATGTAATTACAATTCTTGATCTAATAATTCACAGCAGGGCCCATTGCTGCACCCACCAAGAGTAACTGTCAGGGCTTACAGTGTTGTGGCACCAGCACCACCATCAAAGGCCCAATTTTTACTACCACTGTTCAACAATTATATGTAATTAAAATTCCTGATATAATAGTTGACAGCAGGGCGTTCCAGCACCAACCAAGAGTAACTGTGAGTGCTTACAGTGTTGTGCCAACACCAACAACTAAGGGGCCTATTTCTGCAGAGTATATACGGCAGGTCCCTACTTTCAAACATCCAACTTACAAACGACTCCTACTTGCAAACGCAAGAAGACAACAGGAAGTGAGAGGAAATCTACCACTAGGAAGGAAAATTCTCTCCTGTAAGAATAAATATGGGAGAAAGGTGTCTCCTCTGTACTGATGCTTTATCAGCAATCCTTGTTTCAAGAAAAACACCACATTTCAAAAACAGTTGTCATTGGGACGGAAAGTGAGGTGAAATGTTCTGAACAGGGGCACAGACAGCAAAACAAATGTTACAGGGGTGATAACCCTTACCTATGTTTTCCAAAAAGTTTAAAAATAGATTTTTGGGCTGGAGCTACACTTCAACAATGTACCTGTTCAAAATTACAAACAGATTCTACATAAGAACAAACCTACAGTCCCTGTCTTGTATGCACCGCCTGTATACGGCTGTTCAGAGTATATAGGGCCTTTTTTATTTTATGTGCGGGGTTCCCCTTAATATCCATACAAGACCCAAAGGGGCTGGTAATGGGCTGGGGTAGGGGGGGGGGGGTCATGGGGTAGCTATGCCATTTTTCTTAAAGAATTTCATCCATATTACCGGGACCAGACATTACATTAAAGCCGCAAGCAGTTTTAAATGGCTTTTTTTTCCTTTAGAAGTGTCATTTTGTGCAGGGACAGTTCTAAACACGGGAAACACGTGGCACTTCACAGGCATACTTTAGACACCCCCCAGGTACGATATTTAAAGGAATATTTGACTTTTTTTTTTTCACTTTATGCATCATTAAAATGACTGCTCCCGAAAAACGACCGTTTTTAAAACTTCTTTTTGCATTGATACATGTCCCCTGGTGCAGAACCCGGGTTCCCAAACCCTTTTTAGGACAATAACATGCATAATAGTTGTTATAATTAGCACTTTAGAATTCGAACGTTCGCATCCATTGTATTTAATAGGGTTCTAATGTTCGTTCGAACTTCCGGTCCGTTCGCGGGTTCTGGTGCGAACCGAACCCGGGGGTGTTCGGCTCATCACTAGCTGTCAACACGAGCTGTACATGAAACATGAACATTTAATGGAATTATATAAAATCAAAATGACCTTCTACTGAAATGTCCCGTAAGTTTATGGTCAGACTGTCTTTTTAACAGGCCGCTGAATCCAGCGTGGAACTGATTTGTCCTCTGGATCTGAGATTGTGCCCCTGATTCGCAAAGCAAGGTACCTGAACCTCCCCTATCCCTCTATCGGAACTGTTTTAATAAAACTCTTGAAAAAGAAACCAAGTGTTGGTGTTGGACCTTCATGGAAGCTCTTCAAGAGGGAACCCCTGAGACGAGTGTGGTGAACAGAAAAGGTAACGGTAGGCCCAAAAACTAAACCAGCAGCCCCTTCGGGGGTATTGCTACATGGGGATGCACTTCGAGTAACAAGATTACATGGAAATTTCTTGGAGATATGGGTGTGTACTTGGAGACACTAGATGACATGGGGGTGTACTGGAATGCACTTGGAGACACACGGATGCACTTGGAGACACTAAATTGGGGTGTACTAGGTCACACTTAAAAAAACTAGATTGGACAGGGCTCACTTAGAGACACAAAGGTGCACTTTAAAACACTAGATGACATTGGGGTGCCCTGGGACACACTTGGAGTCAGTAAATGATATGGAACTCACTTGGAGACACAGGGCACAGGGGTGCACTTTGAGACAGTAGATGGCACAGGGCTTACTTGGAGACACGGGGGGGGGGGTGCACAGGAGGTCATTAGATCTAGGTTTTTCAACCAGGCTTCCTTTAGAGGTTGCTAGGGGTTCCTTGAGCAACAAGTAGTTTCTGCCTTTTATATAAGTTCCCATTAACACCATTGATCTTTTTAGGTATCTGTAAAAGGTGGGATTCTGAGACCAAAAAGTTATTTCAAGGGTTCCTCTGTGGGTTGAGAAAGGTCGAGACCCACAAAGGTCGAGAAAGGCTGCACTAGATGATTCATGGAGTACTTGGAGACACGGGGCACAGAGAGGCACACTTGGAGATGACACAGGAACTGGAAGCTTTTAAAGTAGGGTGACCAGACATCCCTGGTTTCAGAGGACAGTCCCCAGATTGAGGACACTGTCCCCGGACCAAGTCTGTCCCCGGTTTTGTCCCCGGATTGGATTTGAACAGGGGCTGGGGCAATTTCAAAGACAGTCAGTGCAGAATTAAAAAATAACCCCCGCTCCGCCGAGCCTACTAGCTTAGGGGGGTGTATTTTTTTTCCATTATCTGTGCCCCTTTCTGATGATTATGTGCTGGTTCGGGTGCATGCCCATTCAGCTCCGCTCGCATGTTCTTCTGCCTTGGCTCAAGTCCCGGCCAGCCATCTGCCTGCTTATCTCCTTGTCTTCCCTGGTGCAGTGATCTTCCTCCGCCGCTCCCCACCCAGTAGTAGCCAGGGCCTGGAGAGTAAAACTTGACAGGCTGTGAGGCGGACGGCGATGGTCAGAGAGTCGCTGATTGCCGCCATTACTAGTAAAAAATAAATAAATGTGTCCCCGGATTTCATTTAAAAAATCTGGTCACCTTATTTTAAAGTGACACCTACGGACAATTTTGGCTACCGTAGTTTGTTGCCGTTTTATGTAGGGTGACCACGTGTCCCGGATTTCCCGGGACAGTCCTGCATTTTGCAGATCTGTCCCGGGTCCCGGGCACCTTCATTCCGGGACAATAGAGTGTCCCTGAATGAAACTGACACAGCCACCCCCCTGGGCCAATCTAATGCCCCCAAAAAAGGACACTGCCTCGCCACTTTACTCACTAACAGTACGTGTCCTGGCCGGCCGAAGCCCCAGCATTCTGAGCGTAGGAGGATTTAACTTCCTCCTCCTCCTTTGCCTCTACTGCTTTAACTCCACCACCTCCTCCCCCAATCTTCTCCAGCGGCATGCTCAGAGGGAGGGGAACTGACAGGATTTGAGAGCAACTCTCAATACTCAGGAGGTGAGGCCGGGCGCCGGGGATGGATGTAACACCATGTGTGTCATGAGACACTGACTGCAGAGAGGACAGCAGATGAGCTGGCAGCAGAGGCAGTGGCGGCTGGTGGTCACGGGATCACAGGCGGCCCCCCTCCCCCGTCGGTCAGTCAGTCAAGGCCCCGCACTTACCCCATATATGCGGGCAGTGCTCCGGGGGGGAGGGGGGCTGCTGTCTCGGTTCCCCAGCGTCTCCTCCCTCCACCTCCTGGTGGCCAATCCAATCGGGTCTCCTTTCGGCCAATCGGGTGATGGGTCTCATGACCCCCCTAAAAGTGAAGGACTACAGGTCCCAGCATGAACTCCTCATAGCTGAAGATGGGACACCCCTACAACCCCCCAATAATGAAGAACTACAGGTCCCAGCATGAACCCGTGAAATCTATAGGGTCACAACTTTAGATCTCAGGGGTTCATGCTGGGACTTGTAGTCCTTCAATTTTGGGGACATAATCCCCCAAAAGTGAAAGACTACAGGTCCCAGCATGAATCCCTCAGAGCTGAAGATGTGACCCCCCCCCAACTAGTAAAGAACTACATGTCCCAGCATGAATCTTGAAATGTGTGGGGTGTATCAAAAGCCATATTTTTTGGGCGGGGGGGGGGGGGGGTGTCCCTGAATGGCAGTTTGGAAATGTGGTCACCCTAGTTTTATGGGTGCACACAAATTTAAGGCTTTACGTGTTTGGTATTTTTTTAATCAGTGCAAACTCGTCTTTTACTGTATATTATAAAAAAAAAAAAAATGGATATTATATATTGTTTCTGTGATAAAATTAAATTTAGTATATTTTTTACTGAAAATTTGGAATGTGCTATTATCATGTTGCAAAAGATTTTGAAAATACCATTGTTTTGTTCTCCAGGGTCCCTGCATTAATATATAATATTTTTTATTTATTTTTTTATCTAATCTTTTGGCCTAAAATGTGCATTTTTGCATATGTGCAAAAAAAGGCAAAAGCGGCTTTGGCAGTGAAAGAGATCATGATGTGTAGTCTGCTGGATTTACCCCCTGGCAGGCTTACTACCCTGGGCTTCAGTCTATGTACCCCATACAGAAAAATTGCCTAAGATGTACAGTAAATGAGTTTTCTTTTTCGTACATCACGGGACACAGAGCGACTTAGTCATTACTAATGGGTTATATAGATTACCTTCAGGTGTTGGCACTGGCCAATTCCAAACCGGAAGTACCCTCCCCTATATAAGCCCCTCCCACCCGGGAGCACCTCAGTTTTTTGCCAGTGTCTAAGGTGTTGGCCAAAGAGTAACATGTGTTTTCACTGGGCTTGCGTACAGGTTCTTTTGGGCCTTAGTAAGCTGTTCCGGATCCCACCAAAAAAGCTTCATAGCTAAACGGTCGGTACCCGGGCCTTGCAGCAGAAGAGCAAGGTTTTGCCTGTAATGCTTCTCTTAGGAGGGCTGGACCCTGGGATCCAGAGCTCTGGTCATACCCACGACCAAGATGTTGTCTGTGCAGGGTGCTATACAGGTCCAGGGGAGTGGAATCCTTGGGAACCCGGTCCCTGAAGGTTTAATTACAATGCCTGCCGTGATAGGTGAAGTTTGGACTTCTGTGGACCAAACAGAGTCCTGCGGCGGGGATCAGGTAAGTGGGGGCCCCCAGGAACTTGGTTCTATTGGGGGACCCCCAAGCCTAATTTGTCTTTCTGTCTGTTACCTAACGGTATTCCCGCTAAATATCTGTGTTTGCCTGTAACTACTGAAAATGTAAAATTTTAATAGTAGTCAAGAAAAAAAAAAAAAAAAAAAGGGACCGCGGTACCTGTGTTAAACCACTAGAGGCCGCTGTAGTCCATTTTTCTTGTCATGTGGATCTTTGGTTTTCTCAAGTCAAAAGATCCAGGCAGCTGGTAAGTTTCTCTGTGGGAATCCACTTCCTCTGCCCTGTTGCTGCGCTCATCCACCGCACAGGCCCTCCGGCAAAAAGGGCCCTGGCTCCTAGTCCCCTGTTTGATTTCGAAAAGGGCGCCAATGGCGCACGGGCGCGCGCGCGGGCGCGTGCACGCGCCTCCTATGAAAAAAAGGGGCGGGGCGGGTGGATGACGCTCGATGCGCGCCGCGGCGCTTCTGCGCATGTGCGGGCGTCCCAGCATAGTTAAAAGACACAGTACAAGTGTCAGCTGGATGCAAACAGAGCTAGCAACAAACAGTGGCACACAGAGGCGGTTGATGCAGGCATCCCCATAGAAAGGCACTTTAGTGGACACCAGCTGGTATATAGCAGCACCTGTGTTAGATTATTACCAGCAAAATTGGTGTATGACGACGGGAATACCTCAGCTTTGTGCTTAAAGGATATGTCGTCCAGACGCTCCGGAAATAGATCTTCCAGGAAGCCAAAGGGGTCTCCATCGGGCTCTGAGGATATTGGGCATGCTTGTACTGCACCAATCTCCCCTGAGAATTCAGAGGTCAGTAGCCGTAGAAACCCCGCAGGAATGCCTGGTGCTGCGGCTGTCCCCAGTCCACCTGCTCCTGTATATATAACAGAGGAGGTTTTATCCTCAACTCTGGGAGGATTGGAAGAGAGATTAACAGCATTGATCGCTGCTTCCCTGTCTCAGGAAAAGCGCGTCCGATCTCCGTCTCCTCCTTCAGAGTGCCTGTTAGTGAAGGAACAGCCCCACACAGAGATCGACCTACCTGAAGGGGATCAGGATGAGGTTGATTCAGTTATGGAGGAATCAACAGTGGAAGAACCTTTCTCAGCATCTCAGGCTGAAAGATTATGGGTTCAGTCTCTGACTAATATGGTCCGATCAGCATTTAAAATGCCTCTGGCGGAACCACCATCCACTACGGTTTCCTCGCTGGGGTCGCTAAAAGCTCCCCAGGCTGTCTGTTCCTTCCCAATCCACCCTTTATTAGAAGGGCTTATTTACCAGGATTGGGAGCATCCTGATAAAATATTTGCTCCCCCCAAGAGATTTCCGGTGATCTATCCCATGGAGGATAAGTTCATAAAAAAATGGAGGGTCCCTACAGTGGACGCAGCCATCTCTTCTGTTAACAAATCACTGACATGTCCAGTAGATAATGTTCCAATGTCAAAGACCCAATAGATAAAAAATTGGAGTCTTTACTAAAATCTGCTTTCTCTACAGCAAGCATGGTGACACAACCTGCGGTAGCAGCGATTGGAGTCTGCCAAGCAGTGAAAGATCAGTTGAAACAAGTCTTAAGGGACTTACCAGATCAGCAGGCTCTTGCCCTAGCTGACCTGCCTAGAGCCTTGTGTTTTGCGGTGGACGCCATAAAGGATACAATCCAACAGGCCTCCCGCTTTACGCTGTCTATAGTACATATGCGTAGGATTCTGTGGCTCAAAAACTGGTCTGCTGAAGCTCCCTGTAAAAAACTGCTGGTTAGCTTCCCATTTCATGGAGAACGCTTATTTGGAGAAGATCTGGACAAATATATCCAGAAAATTTCTGCCGGTAAAAGTTCACTCTTACCGGTTAAGAACAAGGGTAGGAGTCCTTCTTTTAAGAGGCCTACTTCTCCAGTCCCTGGCACATCGGCTGTGAAACAGTTCCGACGGCCTCCGCGGTCAAATCCAGGGGGCAGAAATCAGGGACAATCACAGGGTATCAAGAAACCCTGGGTCAAGAGAGGTACAAGACCTCCCCCTAAGTCATGAAGGGTTGCCCCCACTCAGTCGGGTGAGGGGAAGACTTCAGTTGTTCACAGAGACCTGGCGGGACACCATCAGAGATGGGTGATCCCCGCAGTAAGTCTGGGATACAGGCTGGAGTTAAAAGACATTCCTCCTGCCCATTTTATAAGGTCAAACGTGCCAAGCGATCCCCAGAAGAGTGGATCCCTCCTTCTGGCACTAGAGCAACTATTGCCCCAAGGGTAATCATGAAGGTTCCCTTGAAAGAAAACGGGTTCGGGTTTTACTCGAACCTTGTCACAGTCCCCAAACCAAATGGGGACATGAGGCCCATATTGAATATAAAAGGGCTAAACAAGTTCCTACATATCAGGACTTTTTTCGGATGGAGTCGATCCGATCGGTGGCCACCGCCCTACAAGGGCAGGAATGGTTAGCCTCGATCGACATAAGGGATGCTTATTTGCATATTCCCATCTGTCCGGCCCACCAGAAATTTCTACGCCTTGCAGTAGAAGGGCGCCATTTTCAGTTCAGAGCCTTACCTTTCGGTCTGGCCACGGCACCACGAGTGTTCACAAAAATTCTGGCCCTACGATTGGCCAAACTAGGGACACAAGGTGTAACGATAATGGCATATCTAGACGACTTGTTGCTGATAGACCACTCGGTGAAAAAAACTAGAAGTGGTCGTTCACAAGATAATCAAGTATCTGGAATCTCACGGTTGCATTATCAACCGAGACAAGTCAGCCCTAAAACCAGTCAAAAGCCTGGAATACTTGGGGGCTAAGACTGGATTCAAATCAGAGAAAGATTTTCTTACCTCCAGAGAAGGTGTCGTCTTTGAAAGATTTGACCCACTTAGTGGGTACAAAAAAGAAAAACCATCCATACGCCTGTGTATAAGGCTGCTGGGAAAAATGGTGGCTTCATTCGAAGCGGTACCCTACGGTCAATTCCATTCAAGGAACTTGCAGAGGGTCATACTGTCAGCCTGGAACAAAAAAGTTCAGGCTTTAGACTTACCAATGTCCCTGTCCCCTTCAGTCCGGTTTCTTGGAAGGTGGTCACTACAGTTGCCAGCCTCATAGGCTGGGGGGCAGTACTGGAGCAATGGTCTCTCCAGGGCAAGTGGTCAGAAGCAGAGAAGGCCCTGCCCACCAATCTCTTAGAGATACGAGCAGCCCGGTATGCCCTAGTAGCATGGACATCCAAACTCCAAGGGTCACCTGTCAGAATTCAATCAGACAATGCCACAGCAGTGGCATATATCAATCTCCAGGGTGGCACCAGGAGTCGTGCAGCCCAGAGGGAAGCGAAATGCATCCTGGAATGGGCAGAAAGGTATGTCACAGCCATATCCGCGGTTTTCATCCCAGGAGTGGAAAATTGGAGAGCGGACTTTTTTAAGTCGCCAGCAATTATGCCCGGGGGAATGGTCTCTTCACCCCGAGGTTTTCCAGGCAATATGCCAGCGGTGGGGAACACCGGATGTAGATCTGCTAGCATCCAGATTCAACGCAAAGGTGGACAGATTTGTGTCTCGCACAAAGGATCCCCTAGCTTGCGGTTCGGATGCCCTAGTGTTCCCTTGGGATCAGTTCAAGCTGATATATGCATTCCCACCGCGATTAATCCGCAGAATCAGGGTAGAAAAGAAACCAGTGATTCTGGTGGCTCCAGCGTGGCCCCGAAGGGCATGGTACGCGGAGTTTGTAAAAATGTCAGTGGGAAGTCCTTGGACCCTCCCACATCGTCCGGACCTGCTTTCGCAAGGACCGATATACTACCCTTCCTTACCAGCCCTAGGTTGACGGCCTGGCTATAGAAGCCCACATTCTAAAAAAGAGAGGGCTCTCTAATCCTGTGGTATCTACCATGATCAATGCCAGGAAGCCGGTATCCAGGCAGATCTATTATAGGATCTAGAAGGCGTACATCACGTGGGGTGAGGCCAGGAAATGGCATCCACGTAAGTACGTAATAGGTAGGATTCTGGACTTCCTACAGTGGGCTGTACATAGGAAGCTTGCCTTGAGTACTATCAAGGGTCAGACGGCCTTGTCAATATTTTTTTTTTCAAAGGCCCTTGGCTTTGCATTCATTAATCAAAGCTTTCATACAAGGAGTGATGCGTATTAGCCCTCCGGTTAGTATTCCCATATGTCCATGGGACTTAAACCTGGTTCTGTCGGTTCTACAGAAACAACCATTTGAACCATTGCGGCACATTTTCTTGGTTCTTTTCACCAGGAAATTGATTTTCTTTGTAGCCATTTGTTCGGCTAAAAGAGTATCGGAATTAGCCGCCTTGTCCTGTAAGGAGCCATATCTGGTTATCCATAAGGACAGAGTAGTATTACGTCCTCATCCAGCCTTCTTCCTAAGGTGGTATCGAGGTTCCATTTGAACCAAGATGTGGTTCTTCCTTCCTTTTTCCCCAAACCTAGTTCGGAAGAGGAAAAGTTATTGCATTCTTTGGATGTAGTAAGAGCAGTTAAAGCTTATCTTAAAGCCACTGCTCAGATTCGTAGAACGGATACTTTGTTTGTTCTGCCGGAAGGCCCCAGAAAGGGTCAGGCAGCATCAAAAATCTACTTTAGCCAAGTGGATTCGACAGGTCATAATACAAGCCTATGGCTTGAAAAGGGGACCGCCTCCGTTCAAAGTTAGGGCGCACTCCACAAGAGCAGTTGGAACTTCATGGGCAGTGCATCACCAAGCCTCCCTGGCTCAAGTACTGTAAGGCCACAACATGGTCCTTAGTACACACGTTTACTAGATTCTACCAGGTAGACGTCACAAGTCAGGAGGATGTCGCCTTTGGGCGCAGTGTGTTGCAGGCCGCAAAAGAGCCTCATGCCTGATGGCGCCCAGCTTATGTATCCCTCCCCTCATTTGGCATTGCTTTGGGACGTCCCATTAGTAATGACTAAGTCGCTCTGTGTCCCGTGATGTACGAAAAAGAAAAAGGGATTTTTATAACAGCTTACCTGTAAAATCCTTTTCTTGGAGTACATCACGGGACACAGAGCTCCCACCCCTCTTTTTGGGACACTTATTGCTTGGCTACAAAACTGAGGTGCTCCCGGGTGGGAGGGGCTTATATAGGGGAGGGTACTTCCGGTTTGGAATTGGCCAGTGCCAACACCTGAAGGTAATCTATATAACCCATTAGTAATGACTAAGTCGCTCTGTGTCCCGTGATGTACTCCAAGAAAAGGATTTTACAGGTAAGCTGTTATAAAAATCCCTTTTTTAAAGAGAACGTTAGAGATCATCTATCCTCTCCTGTCATGGTGGTGTGTGTTCTGCCAATATTTCCTCTTATGCCGCGTACAGACGATCGGAAATTCCGACAAGAAAACCGTGGATTTTTTTCAGACAGAATTTCGGCTCAAACTTGTGTTGCATACACACGGTCACACAAATCTTGTCGGAAATTCCGAAGGTCAAGAACGCGGTGACATACAAGACGTACGACGAGCCGAGATCAATGAAGTTCAATAGGCAGTTCGGCTCTTCTGCTTGATTCCGAGCATGCGTGTTTTTTTTGCGCGTCGGAATGGCATACAGACGATCAGAATTTCCGATAGGAACTTTTTCCGTCTGAAAAATAGAGCACCTGCTCTCAAACTTTTGTTGGCGGAAATTCCGACAGCAAAAGTCCGATGGAGCCTACACACGGTCGGAATTTCCGACCAAAAGCTCACATCGGACTTTTCTTGTTAGAATTTCCGATCGTGTGCATGCGGCATTAGTCTGTATCGGCTTGGCTTTGTCTTTCTGTTGTCTCTGAAAAACAAAGTACACGAACACAGAAATAGCTGAAAAACAGGATGTTTTCTTACGTCCCGACATCAGTCGGCATGTTCATGACCTTGTTGTGGGATGCAGAATCTGAATACGGGATGTTATGAGCCATTATTTAAAGTTCCGTGGCAGTAAACCATAAAAATGTCACATGGCTTCTTGCTGCATTGCAGTAATTGGCACCCAGTCGTTTATTAAACCCAATCACTAAAAGCTCATAGGAGCTATAATATTGTAATGTGGCTTCAAATGTTTCCAAAAAAAAACGGCAGCTTTCAGTAAAAGACTCCTTGGTGATCCTGCCATGTAGGTTCATGTTCAGGAACTTCTTGATATAAGGTGACAATCAGGCCCGGACTGGGACAAAAAATAGGCCCGGGCAGTTTAGACTGAGCAGCCCGGGGTGGGGGGCGCAGCGGCGGCGCTTCGCAGCAGCGGTTAATGATGGGATGTGGGGTTCCAGCACCTTGTACCTCTGGACCCTTTTACATTACACAGCACCCTTCACCTCTGCACCCCTTTACATTACATAGCACCACACATCTGGACCCCTTTACATTACACAGCCCCCCACAGTTTGTTACACAGACACCCCCCTAACAGTTATGGACCCCCTGCATGTTACACAGACCTCCCTACAGTACAGACCCCCTCCCTAGAGTACAGACCCCTTCCCTACAGTGCAGACCCCCTCTACATTACAGACCCCCTCCCTACAATACAGAACCCCCCCCTAAAATACAGAACCCCCCTACATTACAGAACCCCCCTACATTACAGAACCCCCCTACAATACAGAACCCCCCCTACAATACAGACCCCCCTACATTTCAGACCCCCCCTACATTTCAGACCCCCCCTACATTTCAGACCGCCCTCTACAATACAGACCCCCCCTACATTACAGACCCCCCTACAATACATAACCCCCCTAAAATACAGACCCCCCTACAATACAGACCCCCCCTACATTACAGACCTCCCTACATTTCAGTTCCCCTACAATACAGAACCCCCCTACATTACAGACCACCCTACAATACAGAACCCCCCTACATTTCAGACCCCCCCTACAATACAGACCCCCCCCCTTTCAGACCCATAATGTACCTCAGATCAGTGCGGGACTGCATGTTGGGTCCCCTCCCCCTGTGTGGACATAAAGAAGGAGGGGGAGGCGGCTTCACTCTGCTCGGCTGTGTGAGAAAGCCGAGCCGAGACTGATCAGATCATCAGAGCCGCGGCCACCTTGCCAGAGAGAAGGGGATCGTTGCGGGTCCCAGCCCCCTGATGTGCCGACGGGTGTCACTGTCGCTCAAGTGCTGCTCCGACTCGCAGCTGAGGGTGCACTGGGGGGAGACATGACATGCGGCCCACAGGCCGCCGCGGCCCACCGGGCATATGCCCGGTATGCCCTATGGCCAGTCCAGGCCTGGTGACAATGCTCTGTCTCAGTCTCCGAGTTGTGCTCCTGCATGGAGTTTGATGTTCTCCCTGGGCTTGTGTGGATTTCCTCTGGGTATTCCACTTTCCTCTCACACTCCAAAGACATGCAGGTAGGTTAATTGGCCTTGTTATGTGTATGTACAGTATCTCACAAAAGTGAGTACATCCCTCACATTTTTGTAAATATTTTATTCTATCTTTTCATGTGACAACACTGAAGACATGAAACTTTGCTACAATGTAAAGTAAAGTAAAGTAGTGAGTGTACAGCTTGTATAACAGTGTAAATTTGCTGTCCCCTCAAAATAACTCAACACACAGCCATTAATGTCTAAACCACTGGCAACAAAAGTGAGTACACCCCTAAGTGAAAATGTCCAAATTGGGCCCAAAGTGTCAATACTTGTGTGGCCACCATTATTTTCCAGCACTGCTTTAACCCTCTTGGGCATGGAGGTCACCAGAGCTTCACAGGTTGCCACTGAAGTCCTCTTCCACTCCTCCATGATGACATCACAGAGCTGGTGGATGTTAGAGACCTTGCGCTCCTCCACCTTCCGTTTGAGGATGACCCACAAATGCTCAATAGGGTTTAGATCTGGAGACATGCTTGGCCAGTCTATCACCTTTACCCTCAGCTTCTTTAGCAAGGCAGTGGTGGTCTTGGAGGTGTGTTTGGGGTTGTTATCATGTTGGAATACTGCCCTGCGTTCCAGTCTCTGAAGGGAGGGGATCATACTCTGCTTCAGTATGTCACAGTACATGTTGGCCTTCATGGTTCCCTCAATGATCTGTAGCTCCCCAGTGCCGGCAGCACTCATGCAGCCCCAGACCATGACACTCCCACCACCATGCTTGACTGTAGGTAAGACACACTTGTCTTTGAACTCCTCACCTGGTTGCCGCCACACACGCTTGTCACCATCTGAACCAAATAAGTTTATCTTCTCATCAGACCATAGGACATGGTTCCAGTAATCCATGTCCTTCGTCTGCTTGTCTTCAGCAAACTGTTTCCAGGCTTTCTTGTGCATCATCTTTGAAAGAGGCTTCCTTCTGGGACGACAGCCATGCAGACCAATTTGATGCAGTGTGCGGCATATGGTCTGAGCACTGACAGGCTGACCCACCCCCACCCCTTCAACCTCTGCAGCAATGCTGGCAGCACTCACACGTCTATTTCCCAAAGACAACCTCTGGATATGACGCTGAGCACGTGACCTCAACTTCTTTGGTGGACCATGGCGAGGCCTGTTCTGAGGGGTACCTGTCCTGTTATACCGCTGGATGGTCTTGGCCACCGTGCTGCAGTTCAGTTTCAGGGTCTTGGCAATCTTCTTATAGCCTCGGCCATCTTTATGTAGAGCAACAATTCTTTTTTTCAGATCCTCAGAGAGTTCTTTGCCATGAGGTGCCATGTTGAACTTCCAGTGACCAGTATGAGAGAGTGAGAGCGATAACACCAAATTTAAGACACCTGAGACCTTGTAACACTAACGAGTCACATGACACCGGGGAGGGAAAATGGCTAATTGGGCCCAATTTGGACATTTTCACTTAGGGGTGTACTCCCTTTTGTTGCCAGCGGTTTAGACATTAATGGCTGTGTGTTGAGTTATTTTGAGGGGACAGCAAATTTACACTGTTATACAAGCTGAACACTCACTACTTTACATTGTACCAAAGTGTCATTTCTTCAGTGTTGTCACATGAAAAGATACAAGGAAATATTTACACAAATGTGAGGGGTGTACTTACTTTTGTGAGATACTGTATGTACAGTATGTGAGATAGGGACCTTAGAGTGTAAGCTCTTCGGGGGTAGGGGCTGATATAAAGTATTGTATGTAAATTGTCAGCACTATACAGATACCTGTAATAAATACAGGGCCATGCGGGGGCCATAATATAACTTTCACAAGTATAACTGTCTTGTTATGTCTCTTTGACCTGTCCTGACTCATGGCTGACTCCATTCACTGTTTGCATTCCTGGCTGGGACTGGTGAGGGTTCATGTGTATATGAAGTGTCTGGTTCCTCTGAGTCTCTATTTCCAGCCCCGGACGCTCATTAGGAAGATTCTATCAGTTGGGTATTTATATTCTCATGCGGAATGAAGCTCCTCATCATACTTCCCTGACACGCTCTGCTCCGAGACACCGAAGAGTCACAGATCCGGAGAGCCTGGGCTAAAGGCGTTTGGTCCAGATTTACATACTTGCTGAGCGTTAATGTATGTTACAGTGCCTTGAAAAAGTATTCATACCCCCTGAAATTTTCCACATTTTGTCATGTTACAACCAAAAAGGTAAATGTATTTTATTGGGATTTTATGTGAAAACCATTCATCAATTTTCCTTCCACTTCACAATTATGTGCCACTTTGTGTTGGTCTATCACATAAAATCCTAATAAAATACATTTACTGTATATACTCGAGTATAAGCCGAGGCACCTAATTTTACCACAAAAAATTGGGAAAAAGTATTGACTCGAGTATAATGCCGCATACACGCGATCATTTTTCCCGTCGGGAAAAATTAAATTTTTTCCTTTGGACGGGAAAAACGGCATTAATCACGACGAGAAAAATTAGAACATGCTCTAATTTTTCTCGTCGTGATTCCTGTCATTTTTTTCCGCTGCAGTTTTCCCATACGGAAACACTGCCGCGGAGCCTACACACGGTCGTTTTTCTCGTCAAGAGAAAAAATGACGGGAAAAACGGGCATGTGTGGGGGAACAAGCCGTTCCCTCGTTTTTCCTGTCGTGATTCACGGCGGTGTTTTCACCGCCGTAAATCACGATCTTGTGTACGTGGCATAAGCCTAGGGTGAGAATGCAGCAGCTACTGTAAGCGGAAAAGAGGGTCAACAATGCCCATTTGCACGCCTCACTGTGCCCAACCTCACTGTGCCCATTGCAACCTCACTGTGCCCATTGCAACCTCACTGTGCCCGTTGCAGCGTACCTGAAATTCTTGACAAGCTGCGCTGCGGGCGTTTATTTTTTTAAACTCACGGCTTCCTCCTGGTCCCGTCCTGTTCCGTGATAGGCGTGTGACACTGTGTTCAGTGTTCCGCCTATCACGGAGGTCCTCTCATCCTCGGACTCAGTTTCCCAGCAGACACTGCGTTCAGTGTTCCGCCAATCATGGACGTTCTTTCATCCTCGGACAAGAGAAGGTCTGTGATTGACGGAACACTGAACGCAGTGTCTGCTGGGAAACTGGGTCCGAGGATGAGAGGACCTCCGTGATAGGCGGTAGCGGAACAGTGTCCCACAGTGCCCCTCAGCCCTCTCCAGAAACCTCATCCCCTACACAGTCACCATTTCTACTACAGTTCCTCCTAACCTACTCCACAACCCTAACAGTGTCCCTCAGCCCCCTTCAGAATCCTCATCCCCTACATGGCCACCAAGTCTGCTACATAGTCTCCTAAATCAGATCATAAAAACCAAGCAGGGAATCAATGGCAAAGAGTGCTGTTTAGACACCTCTGCCTTATCAACAGTCAATGCACCGACTCACCTATTAAAGTGATTGTAAACCCTTACAGACCACTTGGCCCTACAGGTAAGCCTAGATTAAGGCTTACGTGTAGGTGCAAGAAATATCTCCTACACGGTTAAGGAGATATTTGCAGACAAGACTGCACCAATGTCTACGGTGCATGCGCGCCGTAGACAACGGCGCAGGCGCAATGAGCGTGCCATTAATGAATGGGATTGTGCCGCCCCTGACGGCTCCCACGCGGATGCGCGGGAGTGACGTCATCGCTAGTCACAGCGCCGGAGCAGCGATACCGGGAAGTCACTCGGGTATCATGGCGGTGGCAGAGGAGAGGAACGAGGGTCACTGCGGGGGCTTCGATCTCAGGTAAGTAATTCATAATGAGCTAGTATGCCATGCATACTAGCTCATTATGCCTTTCTCTTGCAGGGTTTTTTTTTTTTAGGAAAAGTTTTAGAGGGTTTACTTCCTTTTTAATGGAGGTGGGGTCCTATACCGGTATGGAATCAGTTAAGGTAAAAGCAAACCGATGCTGGCGATTCCGCCACGGTAGTGGAAGCGGCTCACTTGGGGTCGTATGAGACCCTTCGTTTGGCCATCCACAGGGGGATAAAGTCTGACCTGCAACTAACATTGTCCATGAAAGCAACTATTAAAAGCATGGGAAGAGGCGGTTGAGCTGGCTTGCCCGAGTTATTTGGGTTTCTCGCCTCAGACTCCGCTGCGGGGGAATCCGAAGTTATCTAATTTTTACTTGTTCCCGGATCCAGGGGTGTGGGTGGTCAAGGGAATTAAGCTCCTTAAAGATATCGCCATGGACGGGGTACTCCTAACTTTTGATCAATTCAAGGCCAGACATGATCTCCCCAACTCATATTTTTTCAGGTTCATACAGCTTCGTCACGCTTTCAGGGCTCAATTCCGGGAAAGGGCGATTGAGTCCATCCCGTCGGCCCTGGAAGATTTGCTCATGGTGGAAGACCTTCCTAAAACCCTGTCTGTTACATATAAGGAGCTGTTTAAGAAGAGCCCAGCGGCGTTAACTAAATGTAGGGAGCAGTGGGAGAGGGATGTCCCTGGGATAGATGGTGAGGACTGGGATGACATGTGGGATCACCCCTTTAAACACTTGGTCTCTGCAAGGGATAGACTGATACACTTAAAATTTTTACACAGGATATACTTCACCCCTGCCAGGCTATCAGTTATCTACCCGTCTGTCTCCTTGGAGTGCTGGAGATGCTCCTTTTCGCCGGCTGATGCTACACACATCTTCTGGGGGTGCCCTCAGATCAAGGTATTCTGGGAGGGGGTGGCTTGCTGCATTGAGGACATTTTGAAGGTACCTATCCCCCTGTCAGTTCGGGTGTGCCTTTTGGGCCTGGTGGAGGAGGTAGTCCCCTCCAGAGCTCTTAGAACATTACTGAACATCCTGTCCTTTTATGGGAAGAAGGCTATTCTGCTCAAATGGAGATCACCTGCTTCCCCAAGTATTGCTTTTTGGAAGGGGCGTGTGAATTCCAGGCTGCCCGATTACAAGGCGACGTATCTCTCCAGGGGGTGTAAAAAAAAGTTCGACAAAGTTTGGCAAGCGTGGTTTAATTCTGATACAAAGGTCAGATAGTTGTCTAGCTTGCTATGTACATTGGACCCCCAGGCTAGATTTGGTGGGTTCTCTGACATTGCCCCGATAGAATGAGGGGTGACATTTTGTGCCTACTGGTCCGTCCTCTGGTAATGGTATCAATCTGCTGATGCTGGAAAAGTATTGTCATATTTTTAATTTTTACTTTTGTTGGCCATGAATGACCTGTGCTTCCCCTTATTATTGGGCATTTAGCGTCTAAGAAATGTGGTGAACTGAGTTCTGGGTGGTTGGGGGGGGGGGTTGGATTTTTTCTTTTTCTGTAATTACACGCGGTCAGCTACCTATGTTGGGTAGATGGTGCTCGTTGTGTATTGTTGACCATGTTGGTCGTGGAGGGGCCTGGTGTCTTGCCAAGGTGACCCTTTTCAATGTTTGTATGTCTTATATAAAATGCCTTAATAAACATAATTAAAGAAAAAAAAAAAGGTAAAAGCAAACCGAGGGTCAGGTGACCACTCAAAAAATAGGTATCAAAGGACCAGCTGCAGTTTAGTGAAAATACAAAAACTTTATTAATGGATATGCACAACAATATACTGTAGATGGTCAGCTGACAGTCTCCTAATGTACTCCACAACCCCAACAGTGTCCCACAGTGTCCCACAGTGTCCCTCTGCCCCCTCTAGAAACCTCATCCCCTTCATGTCCACCATATCTACTACAGTCTCCTAACCTACTCCACAACCCTAACAGTTTCCCACAGTACCCCTCAGCCCTCTCCAGAAACCTCATGCCCTACATGGCCACCAAGTCTGCTACAGAGTCTCCTAACGTACTCCACAACCCCAACAGTGTCCCACAGTGCCCCTCGGCCCCCTCTAGAAACCTCATCCCCTACACCAGGGATATGCAATTAGCGGACCTCCAGCTGTTGCAGAACTACAAATCCCATGAAGCATAGCAAGACTCTGGCAGCCACGAGCATGACACCAAGAGGCAGAGGCATGATGGGACTTGTAGTTTTGCAACAGCTGGAGGTCCGCTAATTGCTTATCCCTGCCCTACACGATCACCAAGTCTGTTAAAGGGTCTCCTAACTTATTCCACAATACCAACAGTGTCTCACAGTGCCCTCAGCCCTCCAAGTCTGCTACAGAGTCTCCTAACCTACTCCACAATCCCAACAGTCTCCCACACTACATAAAAAAAAAAAAAGGCTTGAAAACCAACCTAATTGAATAAATACCAGACACTCATCTACTCACCCTGCTTCAGGGTGGGGCTCAGTGGCTAGCAACACATAGAGGAAAACACAAATCTATGCCAAAGAAGACTGGCATAGACAAAGATGCCACATATAGAGCCACTATATCTCTGTGGCTCTATATGTGGCATCTTTGTCTATGCCGGTTTTCTTTGGTATAGATTTGTGTTTTTCTCTAAGTGTCCCACAGTACCCCTCAGCCCCCTCCAGAAACCTCACCCTCTACATAGCCACCAAGTCTGCTACAGGGTCTCCTTACCTACTCCACAACCCCAACAGTGCCCCTCTAGAAACCTCATCCCCTACAAGTCCACCATGTTTACTACAGTCTCCTAACCTCCTCAACAGTGTCGCACAGGGCTTCTCAACCTCCTCCAGAAGCCTCATCCCCTATGCGACTACCAATTCTACCACAAAGTTTCCTAACCTACTCCACAACCCCAACAGTGCCCCGCGGCCCCCTCTAGAAACCTCATCTCCTACACGTCCACAATGTCTAATACAGTCTCATAACCTACTCCACAACCCTAACAGTGTCCCACAGTACCCCTCAGCCCCCTTCAGAAACCTCATCCCCCTACATGGCCACCAAGTCTGCTACAGAGTCTCCTAACTTATTCCACAACCCCAACAGTGTCTCACAGTGCCCCTCAGCCCCCTCCAGAAACCTCAATCCCTACACAACCACCATGTCTACCACAGTGTCTCCTAACTAGGGATGAGCCGAACACCCCCCCGGTTCGGTTCACACCAGAACTTGTGAACAGGCAAGAAATTTGTTCAAACACGTGAACACCATTAAAGTCTATGGGACACGAACATGAAAAATCAAATGTGCTAATTTTAAAGACTAATATGCAAGTTATTGTCATAAAAAGTGTTTGGGGACCCGGGTCCTGCCCCAGGGGACATATTTTAATGCAAAAAAAAGTTTTAAAAACGGCCGTTTTTTAAGGAGCAGTGATTTTAATAATGCTTAAAGTGAAACAATAAAAATAAATATTCCTTTAAATATCGTGCCTGGGGGGTCTCCTTAGTATGCCTGTGAAGTGGCGCCTGTTTCCTGTGTTTAGAACAATACCACAGCAAAATTACATTTCTAAAAGGAAAAAATGTAATTTAAAGGGGTTGTAAAGCTTCTTGTTTTTTCACCTTAATGCATCCTATGCATTAAGGTGAAAAAACACCTTGCTGTCTCCGGCCCCCCCAAGCCCCCGTTTTTACTTACCTGAGCCCCGAATCTCTGTGGGCGCGATCCCGCGTTGCTTTCCCCCAGCTCTTCATTGGGTGATTGATAGCAGCGCAGCCATTGGCTCCCGCTGCTGTCAATCAAATCAATGACGCGGCGCGCTGGGGGGCGGGGCCGATTAATACACTCGGCGGCTATGGCCGCCAAGTGTATCACACGGGAGCGCGCCCGCAAGCTAACCCCCTTGGGAGAGCGCTTCCCAGAGGGGGGGTTATCTCTTGCGGGGAGGAGCTGAGACAGCCGCCGAGGGACCCCAGAAGACGAGGATTGGGCCACTCTGTGCAAAATTAACTGCACAGTGAAGGCAAGTATGGTATGTTTGTTATTTAAAAAAATAAATAAATAAACCTTTACAACCCCTTTAAAACTGATCGCAGCTGTAATGTATTGTCGGATCCTGGCAATATAGATAAAACTCATTGAAAAAAACGTCAGTCCATTAACCAGGCCCTTTGGGTCTGGTATAAATATTAAGGGGAACCCTGACGTCAGAGGAAGGCGGGGTCACCTGTTTTTTTTGGCCCCGCCCTAAGCTATTTAATAGCTGTCAAAGCGAGAAGCCTGCAGTGTGCGGGACGCCTCCCATGGAGGAGGAGTTGTTGCGTTTTAATTTTTTCGGTCCGTCGGGCGCTGTCATCGAAGAAGGAATTACATCCCGGGACATTTTTTTTTTTTTTTTAAATAGAAATTGTCCCAAACTGTCTCCTGTCATTTTTACCATTTTCACACTTTTTTTGGTGAATGTGTAGGGGTACAATGTACCCGATACCCATTCACATAGGGGGGCGGGATCTGGAGGCCCCCTTGTTCTGATAAGCATCCTCACTGTGCCCATTTGCATCCTCACTGTGCCCATTTGCATCCTCACTGTGCCCATTTGCAGCCCTTACTGTGCCCATTTGCAATCTCACTGTGCCCATTTGCAGCCCTTACTGTGCCCATTTGCATCCTCACTGTGCCCATTTGCATCCTCACTGTGCCCATTTGCAGCGCTTACTGTGACCATCTGCAGCTCTTACTGTGCCCATCTGCAGCTCTTACTGTGCCCATTTGCAGCCCAACGTACCTTGTTCCATGTTGTACCGCCTTCTCCCGATGTGTTAACTGTAGACGGCGGCCATTGCCGGGTGTATTGCGTGAGCACGTCCTTCGTTCAACGCACGATAATCCCCCATCACGAAAGACGTTCTCGTGGACGCGCTCGCGCATGCGTAGTACACCCGGCAATGGGCTCGCGCATGCACAGTACACCCGGCAACGGCTGCTGGCTAGTTAACACAGCGCTGACTCGAGTATAACCTGAGGGGGGATTTTTCAGCATAAAAAATGTGCTGAAAAATTTGGCTTATACTCGAGTATATACAGTATATCTCTGCTATTCTTCCTACACGTGTTTGGGGGGCGTGAATAGCAGAAATATATTTGTTTGTTTAGAAGATGTGTTTGAGTTTCGTGAGAAATTCTGCCTCCATCTTAGCAGCACTGCCTGTCATTACAAAATACGCCCCCTTCTGTAGGCATCCGCCCCTCACACGCGCCCATCTTGAAGAAATACACCCCTTGCAGACTTGCACGAGCATCGGGAGCGTGTGGCACAATGTCGGCTGTTGTGCGCAGGCGCCGTCTACAGCTGATCGTAAATGTGGATGTTCGGAGGCTTTCGGCGGCTCCGTACTGCGCAAGCGCTGCACATGCGCAGTACCGGGCGGGGATTTCTCAACAGAGAACATTTCTCGTCAGAACACCGGGATCCGAAAATACATTACAGTTTTAAATGACATTTTTTTCCTTAGAAATGTAATTTTGCTGTGGTATTGTTCTAAACACGGGACACATGTGCCACTTTACAGGCATACTTTTCACACCCCCAGGTACAAAATTTAAAGAAATATTTCACTTTTATTGTTTCACTTTAAGCATTAATAAAATCACTGCTCCCGAAAAAACTGTTTTTAAAACTTTTTTTTGCATTGACACATGTCCCCTGGGGCAGGACCCGGGTCCCCAAACCCTTTTTATGACAATAACTTGCATATTAACCTTTATAATGAGCACTTTTGGTTTTTCATGTTCGTGTCCCATAGACTTTAACAGGGTTTCGCGGCTTTCGAATTTGCCGCAAACGCCGCATAATGTTCGCTGTTGGGCAAACAGGCAAACACCCGATGTTCGAGACGAACTTACGTTCGACTGGAACATCGGGCTCATCCCTACTCCTAGTTCTGTATTGGCTGCGTGCTGCTATCAGGATACAGGGACTGCTGGAACTTGTAGTTTCCTATCGGCTGTATGCTGCTATTTGTACACTGAGATTGCTGGGACTTGCAGTTCCATATTGGCTGCATGCTTCTATCTGGACACTGGGACAGTTGGGACTTGTAGTTTCCTACTGGCTGTATGCTACTATTTGAACACTGGGACTGCAGTGCTGGGACTTGTAGTCCTGTATTGGCTATGTGCTGCTATCAGGGCACAGGGACTGCAGGGACTAGTATTTCACAGTTGGCTGTATGCTGCTATTTGGACACTGGAACTGCTGGGACTTGTCATTTTTGCATTGGCTGTGTGCTGCTATTTGGCCACTGGGATTGTTGGGACTTGTAGTCCTGTATTAGCTTCTATCAGGACCAGGGACTGCTGGGACTTGCAGTTCTATATTTGCTGTATGCTGATATCAGTACACTGGGACTGCTGGGATTTGTAGTTCCCTATTGGCTGTTTGCTGCTAATATAGAACTACAAGGGACTGTTTGGATTTGTAGTTTCATATTGGCTGTGTGCTGCTATTAGGACTCCAGGATTGCTGGGACTTGTAGTTCCATATTAACTGTATGCTGGTATCTGGACACAGGGGCTGTTTGGAGTTGCAGTTTCATATTGGCTGCTATTAGAACTCTGGAACTGCTGGTACTTGTAGTTCCATATTGACTGTATGTTGGTATCTGGACACAGGGACAGTTTGGATTTGTAGTATTATATTGGCTGTGTGCTGGTATTTAGACACTAAGATTGCTGGGACTTGTTGTTCCACATTGGCTGTATGGTGCTATCAGGACACTGGGACTTGTAGTTCCATATTGACTATGTGCTGCTATCTGGACACTGTAAATTGCTGCGACGTGTAGTTCTATATTGGCTGTTTGCTGCTATGTGGACACTGGGACTTGTAGTTCTATATTGGATGTATGCAGCTATCAGGACACTGAGACTGCAGGGACTTGTAGTTTTGCATTACCTATGTGCTGTTATTTGGAAACTGGGATTGCTGAGGTTTGTAGTCCTGTATTAGCGGGACACTGGGACTGATAGGACTTGTAGTCTTGTATTAGCTGGACACTGGGACTGATAGGGCTTGTAGTCCTGTATTAGCAGGGCACTGGGACTGATAGGGCTTGTAGTCCTGTATTAGCGGGACACTGGGACTGATAGGGCTTGTAGTCCTGTATTAGAGGGATGCTGGGACTGATAGCGTTTGTATTCCTGTATTAGCGGGACACTGGGACTGATAGGGCTTGTAGTCCTGTATTAGAGGGACGCTGGGACTGATAGGGCTTGTAGTCCTGTATTAGAGGGACGCTGGGACTGATAGGGCTTGTAGTCCTGTATTAGCTGGACACTGGGACTGATAGGGCTTGTAGTCCTGTATTAGCGGGATGCTGGGACTGATAGGGCTTGTAGTCCTGTATTAGAGGGATGCTGGGACTGATAGCGTTTGTATTCCTGTATTAGCGGGACACTGGGACTGATAGGGCTTGTAGTCCTGTATTAGAGGGACACTGGGACTGATAGGGCTTGTAGTCCTGTATTAGAGGGACGCTGGGACTGATAGGACTTGTAGTCTTGTATTAGCTGGACACTGGGACTGATAGGGCTTGTAGTCCTGTATTAGCAGGGCACTGGGACTGATAGGGCTTGTAGTCCTGTATTAGCGGGACACTGGGACTGATAGGGCTTGTAGTCCTGTATTAGAGGGATGCTGGGACTGATAGCGTTTGTATTCCTGTATTAGCGGGACACTGGGACTGATAGGGCTTGTAGTCCTGTATTAGAGGGACGCTGGGACTGATAGGGCTTGTAGTCCTGTATTAGAGGGACGCTGGGACTGATAGGGCTTGTAGTCCTGTATTAGAGGGATGCTGGGACTGATAGCGTTTGTATTCCTGTATTAGCGGGACACTGGGACTGATAGGGCTTGTAGTCCTGTATTAGAGGGACGCTGGGACTGATAGGGCTTGTAGTCCTGTATTAGAGGGACGCTGGGACTGATAGGGCTTGTAGTCCTGTATTAGCTGGACACTGGGACTGATAGGGCTTGTAGTCCTGTATTAGCAGGGCACTGGGACTGATAGGGCTTGTAGTCCTGTATTAGCGGGACACTGGGACTGATAGGGCTTGTAGTCCTGTATTAGAGGGATGCTGGGACTGATAGCGTTTGTATTCCTGTATTAGCGGGACACTGGGACTGATAGGGCTTGTAGTCCTGTATTAGAGGGATGCTGGGACTGATAGCGTTTGTATTCCTGTATTAGCGGGACACTGGGACTGATAGGGCTTGTAGTCCTGTATTAGAGGGACACTGGGACTGATAGGGCTTGTAGTCCTGTATTAGAGGGACGCTGGGACTGATAGGACTTGTAGTCTTGTATTAGCTGGACACTGGGACTGATAGGGCTTGTAGTCCTGTATTAGCAGGGCACTGGGACTGATAGGGCTTGTAGTCCTGTATTAGCGGGACACTGGGACTGATAGGGCTTGTAGTCCTGTATTAGAGGGATGCTGGGACTGATAGCGTTTGTATTCCTGTATTAGCGGGACACTGGGACTGATAGGGCTTGTAGTCCTGTATTAGAGGGACGCTGGGACTGATAGGGCTTGTAGTCCTGTATTAGAGGGACGCTGGGACTGATAGGGCTTGTAGTCCTGTATTAGTTGGACACTGGGACTGATATGGCTTGTAGTCCTGTATTAGACGGACGCTGGGACTGATAGGGCTTGTAGTCCTGTATTAGCTGGACACTGGGACTGATATGGCTTGTAGTCCTGTATTAGAGGGACGCTGGGACTGATAGGGCTTGTAGTCCTGTATTAGCTGGACACTGGGACTGATAGGGCTTGTAGTCCTGTATTAGAGGGACACTGGGACTGATAGGGCTTGTAGTCCTGTATTAGCGGGACACTGGGACTGATAGGGCTTGTAGTCCTGTATTAGAGGGACGCTGGGACTGATAGGGCTTGTAGTCCTGTATTAGTTGGACACTGGGACTGATATGGCTTGTAGTCCTGTATTAGAGGGACGCTGGGACTGATAGGGCTTGTAGTCCTGTATTAGCTGGACACTGGGACTGATAGGGCTTGTAGTCCTGTATTAGCTGGACACTGGGACTGATATGGCTTGTAGTCCTGTATTAGAGGGACGCTGGGACTGATAGGGCTTGTAGTCCTGTATTAGCTGGACACTGGGACTGATAGGGCTTGTAGTCCTGTATTAGTTGGACACTGGGACTGATATGGCTTGTAGTCCTGTATTAGAGGGACGCTGGGACTGATAGGGCTTGTAGTCCTGTATTAGCTGGACACTGGGACTGATATGGCTTGTAGTCCTGTATTAGAGGGACGCTGGGACTGATAGGGCTTGTAGTCCTGTATTAGAGGGACGCTGCGACTGATAGGGCTTGTAGTCCTGTATTAGCTGGACACTGGGACTGATAGGGCTTGTAGTCCTGTATTAGCTGGACACTGGGACTGATAGGGCTTGTAGTCCTGTATTAGCTGGACACTGGGACTGATAGGGCTTGTAGTCCTGTATTAGCCGGGACACTGGGACTGATGGAACTTGTAGTTCCGTATTGGCTGCCTGCTGTAATCAGGACACAGGGACTGCTGGGAATTGTAGTTCAGTATTGGCCAGCCAATGGGACTGCTGGGACTTTTAGTTGTGTACTGCTGAGATCTGTACATCGTAGTTTCATATCGACTGCGTCTTGCTATCTGGGCAAAGGGACTAATGGGGACTTGAAGTTCCATACTGACCCTGTGCTGCTATGTGGATATTGGGTTTGCAGTGACTTGTAGTTTCTTATTGGCTGTGTGCTGCTATCTGGACTCATGGGATTTGTTCATGAATTTCGATCAGATTCCGATCGGTCAGATTTTGGCTTTGCATGGGGAGAGCAGAGATGCGACTGATAACTCAGTATATCCATCTATCAGTCCAAATGCACTTCCCCCTCCCGTGTGCTGCATATCAATCAAATGGGTTGCAGACTTTAGATGGATTATCCCTATTGGGAGAGATCGATCGGAAAAGAAAACGATCATTTATCGGAGTGTAAATGGCCTTCATAGAGCAGAAGGTAATCACATGTCTCATTCCATCACAGATCCTAACAATAAGAGGATTAGTCCTGATTTCGGCACACTGATCGGGTTTGGAGGACCTCCTCGGAGTCCCCCGTAGGGTCGTACTGTCTCGGAAAAACGCAGACGAGACCTTTGTGTCCCACGCCTGGACACCATAGTTTAGGGGGGATGGTTGTTCTAGGTGAAAGCCAGCCCACATTACACAGACATTGTTCCCCCCCGGCCCCCAGGCAGCAAAAGGCTCGTGGTGGGAACAATGAGCAGCTCTCAGGACGACAGCGATGTCCTGCAGATGACGGCAGCCGAGGGCTCTCTCGGGGAGGAGGCCCAGCAGCCGCCCCCCACGGACGCCGAAGGGGGAGCCCCCAGTCCTTTGGCACCTGCAAGAGTCCGGCAGCCCCGCATGTTCAGGAGGCGTGCGTACCTCTTGGACGAGCTGTCCGACGACGAGGTGGTGAGGAGGTACCGGCTCAACCGCTCCGCCATCCAAGAGCTCTTCGACCTGGTCGGGGAGGACCTGGAGCCGCAGACCAGGAGGAACAAGGCTCTGCCCGGGATGTGCAAGCTGCTGGCGGTCTTGTACTTCTTGGGCAACGCCACCTTCCAGCCGGTCACCTCGCTCCTCACCGGCATGAGCCAGCCGACCTTCTCCAGGATCCTCAAGCAGGTGGTGGAGGCCGTCCTCAAGCACTCCAGGCGCCTCATCCATTTCCCGTCGTCCTCGGCGGACTGGCAGAGGGTGAAGCAGGACTTCTTCCTGCTGGGGGGGATGCCGAACTGCCTGGGCGCCATCGACTGTACCCACATCGCCCTGGCGCCGCCGCGGGAGAGGGAGGAGGTGTTCCGCAACTGGAAGGACTTCCACTCCCTCAACGTGCAGGTGGTGTGCGATGCCCGCCTGCGCATCATGAGCGTCAATGCCGCCTTTCCGGGCAGCTGCCACAACTCCTACATCCTACGACAGTCCGCCCTTTACGACAAGTTCGCGCAGAGGCAGATGCCGGACGGATGGCTCGTGGGTAAGCCGCTTGCACGCGCGCTTCTGGGAAATTAAAGGCCAGCCCGGGCCCAAATTTTTTTATTTCGTTTTGGATGGAGTGGGGGAAGGGTCAAAGGTTCTAAAGTGGAGCTCCAGGCTCCCCCCCCAAAAAAAGTCAGCAGCTACAAATACTGTACAACACTTACCTGTCCAGGGATCCAGCGATGTCCTCACCAGAGCCAATTCTTCCATTAGCTTCGGGTGCAGGTAGAAGGGAAGCCAGCAGTGATGCCTTGCAGCTTCACAGCCAGGTTTCCTACTGCGCATGCGCGAGCCACGCTTCGCTTTGTGAATGTTCTCGTAGTCTTCTGGGACCTGTGACGTGTCCCAGAAGACTGCGGGGGACGAACTTCTGGGTCAGATCGCCGCAACGCATCTGAGCGGAACTGGGAGCAGGTACCTGTCAAAACCAGGAGGGGGGGGGAGGTGCAGATAAGTGGAACTTCCCCTCCAAGGATATTTCCTGTTCTATGTCTCATGCCGCGTACACACGACTGTTTTTAATGACGAGAAAAATGAAATTTTTTAAAATGGTCATTAAAAACGATCGTGTGTGGGCTTCAGAGCATTTTTCACGACGTGAAAAACGGCCATGAAAAAGTTGGAACATGCTCTAATTTTTCACGTCGTTTTTCACATCGTCGTTTTTCTCGTCATGAAAAACGGCCGTGTGTAGGCTTTAACGACGTGAAAAAAAAACGCGCATGCTCAGAAGCAAGTGATGAGACGGGAGCGCTCGTTCTGGTAAAACTAGCGTTCGTAATGGAGATAGCACATTCGTCACGCTGTAACGGACTGAAAATCACGAGGCTGAAGCGCGAATCGTCGCTCAACAAACTTTACTAACATGAAGGGTGGCGCCATCCGAAGGGAACCTCCCCTTTATAGTGCCGTCGTACGCGTTGGACGTCACCGCGCTTTACTCGAGAATTTTTTTCCATGATAGTGTGTAGGCAAGGCAGGCTTGAGAAGAAACACGAAAAATCACGTAGAGAAAAATGCAGTTTTTTTCAATGACATTAAAAACGGTCGTGTGTACGCGGCATCAAGCCTCGTACACACGGCCGAGATTCTCGTCAGGAAAAAACCCGTCGTTTTTTCCTGACGAGATTCTTGACAAGAAACTTGTCCCGTCCGAGTGTACACACGTACCTTTCAAAAAGAACCACCGTTCTTTTGAATGGCACGAACGCGGTGACGTCATCGACTACGACGGGCGAGGCGCTCGTCACATTCGTCGCCGCCATCTTGCTTCACCCTACCTATGCCTAGGAAGCTACCGCGCATGCGTCAAAGTAATTTCGAGCATGCGCGGGTTTCCACGGCGACAGGCAAGTGTACACACGCTCGGGTTTCTCGTCGGGAAACAGGCCGACAAGAACCCCGATGAGAAAATAGAGAGCTGGTTCTCTATTTTTCTCGTTCAGACTCTGGGCAGATTTCCCGACGAGAAACCTGAAAGCCTTGTAACACACGGCCGGTTTTCTCGGCAAGTAAGCTCTGCATGCAATTTTCTTGCCGAGAAAACCGATCGTGTGTACGAGGCCTGACACCCAGGAAGTGTGCAGAATCCCCCCCACCCCAAAATGAGGACATAGATAGCAATATAAATCTGCTCCTCCCCCCACCCTACTGAAAACAATTATTTCAACAACCAATCAGCCAATCGTTCAGTGTGACTATACCAATTGAATTGAATAAAAATCCAAACAGCCCCTCCATTGGGTCATCTAGCAAACATACCGTAATTAATATTGTCTCTGCCGGTTGGTCACGGCAGTATTTTTGTCTGATCGATCAATAATATCTGTGTTGTAGAACTGATCGTAATTCAGATCGATGAAACAATCAGTTTTGAAGCCTGGTTCACACCTATGCATTTTTTATAGTGCGTTTTCAGTTTTTGCAGAAACACACTACAGTCCATTTAACATGGTTTCCTATGGGCCACGTTCACATCTGTGCATTTTATGGAAAGGGCCAGGGACTTTTTTTTTTCTTCTGTTTTTTGTTTCCATAGACTTCAATGGATCAAAAACGTGTGTTGAAAAATGCAAAATGCACCTGAAATATGCAAACTGCAACCTGCATAGGTGGGAACCCGGCCTTAGAAACATCATAACGCCAAAAGGTGGGCTTCCCAACTGGGTGAGATTAAAGGGACACTAAAGGTTCCCTTTTTTTTTTTTTTTTTTAATAACAAACATGTCATACATACCTCCACTGTGCAGCTCGTTTTGCACAGAGTGGCCCCGATCCTCCTCTTCTGGGGGTCCCTCGCGGCTCCTCCCCGCATTAGATAACCCCCTTGGAGGAGAGCTCTCCCGAGGGGGTTATACCTTGCAGGCGCGCTCTCGAGTCATACACTCGGCGTCCATAGACGCCGAGTGTATGACTCGGCCCCAGCGCCCGCGTCATTGGATTTGATTCACAGCAGCGGGAGCCAATGGCTGTGCTGCTTTCAATCTATCCAATCAAAGCCGGTGTCTTGTCGAGCTGGTTCCCCTATCGATATGGTTCCAAGCTCGACTGCGCATGCGCACTCGGAACACACGGAAATCTACGAACATCTACAGCTGTTCGTCAGCTGTAGACGCGCTCGCTCCCGAGGATACACGCCGCGCAGAAAGCGGCGGGGGCGGAGACTGGGACACGCCGCTCTCTAGGGCGGCATTAAACAAGTTGATGGCCGGGTGACACGCCGCTCTGTATTTTTTAAAATGTTCATGAGCCGGCGCAAGGGGCGGCAAAAGGGGCGGGGGCGGACACTGTGACACGCCGCTCTATAGGGCGAGTGTTGTACATATAAATCTCTAGGCTTGCCGTCTAACATTGCAGGGAGCGCACACTCACTCATCCGCCCCTTGCTGTACAGAGCGGCGTGTCACCCGGCCATCAACTTGTTTAATGCCGCCCTATAGAGCAGCGTGTCCCAGTCTCCGCCCCCACCGCTTTCTTGTCACACTGGTTCCCCTAGCATCGGGAGCGAGCGCGTCTACAGCTGCCGAACAGCTGTTCACGCTCGGAGAATTCCGTCGCCTCGGATTGCGCCTGCGCAGTCGAGCTCGGAACTATATCGATAGGCGGAACCAGCTCGGCAGACACCGGGACTCCGTGGAGAGACTCGGCCCCGCCCCTCGGGTCATTTGATTTGATTGACGGCAGCAGCAGCCAATGGCTGTGCTGCTTTCAATCTATCCAATCAACGGCAAGACTCCGCGGAGAAGAGGATGCTGGGGACGCGCGGAGCAGGTGAAGGGGCTCAGGTGAGTAAAACGGGGGGGCTGGGGGCCCGGTGATTGCCAGGTGTTTTTTCACCTTAACCACTTGCCGACCGCTCCCGGTATATATACCTCGGCAGAATGGCTCGTACAGGCACAATCACGTACCTGTACGTGGCCCTTTAACTGTCGGGGTCGCGCTCGCGACCCCCCTGCCTTCCCCGTGAGTGGGACCGCGGGTCCCGCGGACTCGATCGCCGCAGGGATCCCCACGATCGTCTCACGGAGGCTCGGAGCGGGGTGATGTGTATGTAAACACAACCTCTCCCCGCTCCTCTACTGACAATGTCAGCGATCTCCGCTCTGTGTAATCAGAGCGGAGATCGGTCACGTGTCAGTTGTAGCCACGCCCCCCCCCACAGTAGTAATCACTCCCCTAGGCACACTTAACCCCTCCAGCGCCCCTAGTGGTTAACCCCTTCACTGCCAGTGTCATTTTCACAGTAACCAGTGCATTTTTATTGCACTGATCGCTGTGAAAATGACAATGGTCCCAAAAATGTGTCAAAAGTGTCCGATGTGTCCGCCATAATGTCGCAGTCACGAAAAAAATCGCTGATCGCTGCCATTACTAGTAAAAAAATTAATAAATAATAAAAATGCCTTAAAACTATACCCTATTTTGTAAACGCTATCATTTTTGCGCAAACAAATCAATAAACGCCGATTGAAAGTAAAAAATATGTAATTTTTTTCAAAATTTTCGCTCTATTTTTGTTTATAGCGCAAAAAATAAAAACCACAGAGGTGATCAAATACCACCAAAAGAAAGCTCTATTTGTGGGGAAAAAAAGGACGCCAATTTTGTTTGGGAGCCACGTCGCACGACCGCGCAATTGTCAGTTAAAGCGACACAGTGCCGAATTGCAAAAGGGGGCCTGGTCATAATGGCCCGTATTAGTCCGGGGCTTAAGTGGTTAATGCATAGGATGCAATAAGGTGAAAAAACACGAAGCTTTACAACCCCTTTAACCACTTCAGCCCCGGACCATTTTGTAGCTCAAGGACCAGGCCCCTTTTTGCGATTCGGCACTGCGTCGCTTTAACTGACAATTGCGCGGTCGTGCGATGTGGCTCCCAAACAAAATTGGCGTTCTTTTTTTCCCCACAAATAGAGCTTTCTTTTGGTGGTATTTGATCACCTCTGCGGTTTTTATTTTTTGCGCTATAAACAAAAATAGAACGACAATTTTGAAATTCAATATTTTTTACATTTTGCTATAATAAATATCCCCAAAAAATATTAATTTTTTTTTTCCTCAGTTTAGTCCGATGCGTATTCTTCTACATATTTTTGGTAAAAAAAAAAACGCTATCGCCGTTTATTGATTGGTTTGCGCAAAAGTTATAGCGTCTACAAAATAGGGGATAGTTTTATGGCATTTTTATTAATTTTTTTTTTTACTAGTAATGGCGGCGATCAGCGATTTTTATCGTGACTGCGACATTATGGCGGACACATCGGACACGTCTGGCACATTTTTGGGACCATTGTCATTTTTACAGCGATCAGTGCTATAAAAAATGCACTGATTACTGTGAAAATGACACTGGCAGTGAAGGGGTTAACCTGTAGGGGGCGCTGTAGGGGTTAAGTGTTTCCTTGGGAGTGATTCTTACTGTAGGGGGGATGGGCTCTGTGTGTCACATGGTACACGGAGCCGATATCCGTGTCATTGTCACTAGTCAGAGCGGGGAGATGCTTGTTTACACAAGCATCTCCCCGCTCTATACCTCCATGAGACGATCGCAGGGATACCTGCGGCGATCGAGTCCGCGGGACCCGCGGTCCGACTCACCGGGATGGCGGCAGATCGCAAGCGCCCCGCCGGCTGCGCGCGCGACCACACGGCAGCCATTTAAAGGGCCACGTACAGGTACGTGATTATGCCTGTCTGTGCCATTCTGCCGATGTATATCTACAGTGCGCGGTCCTTAAGTGGTTAAAGTCAATGAGGCCCCAATAGGCTTATGTACTTTTTCGAGCTTCAGGTGACGGGGGACAAGTGACAAAAAACTTGGGTGTGAATGGCTGCATTGAGAATAATGGGATTCTTCATCTTGAGCGTTATCATGTTTCCGCATTAAGATGTGAATGGGCGCACAGACATATAATAAACATGTGAAACACGAAGGGACCATTTAGACCAGTGGTCTCCAAACTCCCATGGGCCAGATGGGGCCCTTTGTTTGCCTTTTACCGGCCATTGAGGATTCCTCTCACAGATATGAAACTGTATGAACGTTGAAACATTATTTATGTCACCAACAATAATGATGGGGCACTATTCCTCCCACTGACACCAATGATGGGGCACTATTCCTCCCACTGACACCAATGATGGGGCACTATTCCTCTAACTGACACCAATGATGGGGCACAATTCCTCCCACTGACACCAATGATGGGACACTATTCCTTCCACTGACACCAATGATGGGGCACTATTCCTCCCTCTGAAACCAATGATGGGGCACTATTCCTCCCTCTAAAACCAATGATGGGTCACTATTCCTCCCTCTGAAACCAATGGGGCACTATTCCTCCCTCTGAAACCAATGATGGGGCACTATTCCTCCCACTGACACCAATGATGGGGCACTATTCCCCCCTATGAAACCAATGATGGGGCACTATTCCTCCCTCTGAAACCAATGATGGGGCACTATTTCGCCCTCTGAAACCAATGATGGGGCACTATTCCTCCCACTGACACCAATGATGGGGCACTATTCCTCCCACTGACACCAATGATGGGGCACTATTCCTCCCACTGACACCAATGATGGGGCACTATTCCTCCCACTGACACCAATGATGGGGCACTATTCCTCTAACTGACACCAATGATGGGGCACTATTCCTTCCACTGACACCAATGATGGGACACAATTCCTTCCACTGACACCAATGATGGGGCACAATTCCTCCCACTGACACCAATGATGGGACACTATTCCTTCCACTGACACCAATGATGGGGCACTATTTCTCCCACTGACACCAATGATGGGGCACTATTCCTCCCACTGACACCAATGATGGGGCACTATTCCTCTAACTGACACCAATGATGGGGCACAATTCCTCCCACTGACACCAATGATGGGACACTATTCCTTCCACTGACACCAATGATGGGGCACTATTCCTCCCTCTGAAACCAATGATGGGGCACTATTCCTCCCTCTAAAACCAATGATGGGTCACTATTCCTCCCTCTGAAACCAATGGGGCACTATTCCTCCCTCTGAAACCAATGATGGGGCACTATTCCTCCCACTGACACCAATGATGGGGCACTATTCCCCCCTATGAAACCAATGATGGGGCACTATTCCTCCCTCTGAAACCAATGATGGGGCACTATTTCGCCCTCTGAAACCAATGATGGGGCACTATTCCTCCCACTGACACCAATGATGGGGCACTATTCCTCCCACTGACACCAATGATGGGGCACTATTCCTCCCACTGACACCAATGATGGGGCACTATTCCTCCCACTGACACCAATGATGGGGCACTATTCCTCTAACTGACACCAATGATGGGGCACTATTCCTTCCACTGACACCAATGATGGGACACAATTCCTTCCACTGACACCAATGATGGGGCACTATTCCTTCCACTGACACCAATGATGGGGCACTATTTCTCCCACTGACACCAATGATGGGGCACTATTCCTCCCACTGACACCAATGATGGGGCACTATTCCTCTAACTGACACCAATGATGGGGCACAATTCCTCCCACTGACACCAATGATGGGACACTATTCCTTCCACTGACACCAATGATGGGGCACTATTCCTCCCTCTGAAACCAATGATGGGGCACTATTCCTCCCTCTAAAACCAATGATGGGTCACTATTCCTCCCTCTGACACCAATGGGACACTATTCCTCCCTCTGAAACCAATGATGGGGCACTATTCCTCCCACTGACACCAATGATGGGGCACTATTCCCCCCTATGAAACCAATGATGGGGCACTATTCCTCCCTCTGAAACCAATGATGGGGCACTATTTCGCCCTCTGAAACCAATGATGGGGCACTATTCCTCCCACTGACACCAATGATGGGGCACTATTCCTCCCACTGACACCAATGATGGGGCACTATTCCTCCCACTGACACCAATGATGGGGCACTATTCCTCTAACTGACACCAATGATGGGGCACTATTCCTTCCACTGACACCAATGATGGGACACAATTCCTTCCACTGACACCAATGATGGGGCACTATTCCTCCCTCTGACACCAATGATGGGGCACAATTCCTCCCACTGACACCAATGATGGGACACTATTCCTTCCACTGACACCAATGATGGGGCACTATTTCTCCCACTGACACCAATGATGGGGCACTATTCCTCCCACTGACACCAATGATGGGGCACTATTCCTCTAACTGACACCAATGATGGGGCACAATTCCTCCCACTGACACCAATGATGGGACACTATTCCTTCCACTGACACCAATGATGGGGCACTATTTCTCCCACTGACACCAATGATGGGGCACTATTCCTCCCACTGACACCAATGATGGGGCACTATTCCTCTAACTGACACCAATGATGGGGCACAATTCCTCCCACTGACACCAATGATGGGACACTATTCCTTCCACTGACACCAATGATGGGGCACTATTCCTCCCTCTGAAACCAATGATGGGGCACTATTCCTCCCTCTAAAACCAATGATGGGTCACTATTCCTCCCTCTGAAACCAATGGGGCACTATTCCTCCCTCTGAAACCAATGATGGGGCACTATTCCTCCCACTGACACCAATGATGGGGCACTATTCCCCCCTATGAAACCAATGATGGGGCACTATTCCTCCCTCTGAAACCAATGATGGGGCACTATTTCGCCCTCTGAAACCAATGATGGGGCACTATTCCTCCCACTGACACCAATGATGGGGCACTATTCCTCCCACTGACACCAATGATGGGGCACTATTCCTCCCACTGACACCAATGATGGGGCACTATTCCTCTAACTGACACCAATGATGGGGCACTATTCCTTCCACTGACACCAATGATGGGACACAATTCCTTCCACTGACACCAATGATGGGGCACTATTCCTCCCTCTGACACCAATGATGGGGCACAATTCCTCCCACTGACACCAATGATGGGGCACAATTCCTCCCACTGACACCAATGATGGGACACTATTCCTTCCACTGACACCAATGATGGGGCACTATTTCTCCCACTGACACCAATGATGGGGCACTATTCCTCCCACTGACACCAATGATGGGGCACTATTCCTCTAACTGACACCAATGATGGGGCACAATTCCTCCCACTGACACCAATGATGGGACACTATTCCTTCCACTGACACCAATGATGGGGCACTATTCCTCCCTCTAAAACCAATGATGGGTCACTATTCCTCCCTCTGAAACCAATGGGGCACTATTCCTCCCTCTGAAACCAATGATGGGGCACTATTCCTCCCACTGACACCAATGATGGGGCACTATTTCCCCCTATGAAACCAATGATGGGGCACTATTCCTCCCTCTGAAACCAATGATGGGGCACTATTTCGCCCTCTGAAACCAATGATGGGGCACTATTCCTCCCACTGACACCAATGATGGGGCACTATTCCTCCCACTGACACCAATGATGGGGCACTATTCCTCTAACTGACACCAATGATGGGGCACAATTCCTCCCTCTGAAACCAATGATGGGACACTATTCCTTCCACTGACACCAATGATGGGGCACTATTCCTCCCTCTAAAACCAATGATGGGTCACTATTCCTCCCTCTGAAACCAATGGGGCACTATTCCTCCCTCTGAAACCAATGATGGGGCACTATTCCTCCCACTGACACCAATGATGGGGCACTATTCCTCCCACTGACACCAATGATGGGGCACTATTCCTCTAACTGACACCAATGATGGGGCACAATTCCTCCCTCTGAAACCAATGATGGGACACTATTCCTTCCACTGACACCAATGATGGGGCACTATTCCTCCCTCTAAAACCAATGATGGGTCACTATTCCTCCCTCTGAAACCAATGGGGCACTATTCCTCCCTCTGAAACCAATGATGGGGCACTATTCCTCCCACTGACACCAATGATGGGGCACTATTCCCCCTATGAAACCAATGATGGGGCACTATTCCTCCCTCTGAAACCAATGATGGGGCACTATTTCGCCCTCTGAAACCAATGATGGGGCACTATTCCTCCCACTGACACCAATGATGGGGCACTATTCCTCCCACTGACACCAATGATGGGGCACTATTCCTCCCACTGACACCAATGATGGGGCACTATTCCTCTAACTGACACCAATGATGGGGCACTATTCCTTCCACTGACACCAATGATGGGACACAATTCCTTCCACTGACACCAATGATGGGGCACTATTCCTCCCTCTGACACCAATGATGGGGCACAATTCCTCCCACTGACACCAATGATGGGACACTATTCCTTCCACTGACACCAATGATGGGGCACTATTTCTCCCACTGACACCAATGATGGGGCACTATTCCTCCCACTGACACCAATGATGGGGCACTATTCCTCTAACTGACACCAATGATGGGGCACAATTCCTCCCACTGACACCAATGATGGGACACTATTCCTTCCACTGACACCAATGATGGGGCACTATTTCTCCCACTGACACCAATGATGGGGCACTATTCCTCCCACTGACACCAATGATGGGGCACTATTCCTCTAACTGACACCAATGATGGGGCACAATTCCTCCCACTGACACCAATGATGGGACACTATTCCTTCCACTGACACCAATGATGGGGCACTATTCCTCCCTCTGAAACCAATGATGGGGCACTATTCCTCCCTCTAAAACCAATGATGGGTCACTATTCCTCCCTCTGAAACCAATGGGGCACTATTCCTCCCTCTGAAACCAATGATGGGGCACTATTCCTCCCACTGACACCAATGATGGGGCACTATTCCCCCCTATGAAACCAATGATGGGGCACTATTCCTCCCTCTGAAACCAATGATGGGGCACTATTTCGCCCTCTGAAACCAATGATGGGGCACTATTCCTCCCACTGACACCAATGATGGGGCACTATTCCTCCCACTGACACCAATGATGGGGCACTATTCCTCCCACTGACACCAATGATGGGGCACTATTCCTCTAACTGACACCAATGATGGGGCACTATTCCTTCCACTGACACCAATGATGGGACACAATTCCTTCCACTGACACCAATGATGGGGCACTATTCCTCCCTCTGACACCAATGATGGGGCACAATTCCTCCCACTGACACCAATGATGGGGCACAATTCCTCCCACTGACACCAATGATGGGACACTATTCCTTCCACTGACACCAATGATGGGGCACTATTTCTCCCACTGACACCAATGATGGGGCACTATTCCTCCCACTGACACCAATGATGGGGCACTATTCCTCTAACTGACACCAATGATGGGGCACAATTCCTCCCACTGACACCAATGATGGGACACTATTCCTTCCACTGACACCAATGATGGGGCACTATTCCTCCCTCTGAAACCAATGATGGGGCACTATTCCTCCCTCTAAAACCAATGATGGGTCACTATTCCTCCCTCTGAAACCAATGGGGCACTATTCCTCCCTCTGAAACCAATGATGGGGCACTATTCCTCCCACTGACACCAATGATGGGGCACTATTCCCCCCTATGAAACCAATGATGGGGCACTATTCCTCCCTCTGAAACCAATGATGGGGCACTATTTCGCCCTCTGAAACCAATGATGGGGCACTATTCCCACTGACACCAATGATGGGGCACCATTCCTCCCACTGACACCAATGATGGGGCACTATTCCTCCCACTGACACCAATGATGGGGCACCATTCCTCCCACTGACACCAATGATGGGGCACTATTCCTCCCACTGACACCAATGATGGGACACTATTCCTCTCACTGATACCAATGATGGGGCACTGTTCCTCCCTCTGAAACCAATGATGGGGCACTATTCCTCCCACTGACACCAATGATGGGGCACTATTCCTCCCACTGACACCAATGATGGGGCACTATTCCTCCCACTGACACCAGCAAGAATCAAGAATGCACTGTTCTTTCTCCCCACTGATACCAATATGGGGCAGTGGCGGCTGGTGCTCAATTTTTTTTTTGGGGGGGGCGCAAACAAACTGAAAAAAAAAATCAATTGCCGCCACTGTGCCCATCAATTGCTGCCAGTGTGCCCATCAAGTGCCGCTACTGTGCCCATCAATTGCTGCTAGTGTGCCCATCAATTGCCGCTACTGTGCCCATCAATTGCTGCTAGTGTGCCCATCAATTGCCGCTACTGTGCCCATCAATTGCCGCTACTGTGCCCATCAATTGCTGCCAGTGTGCCCATCAAGTGCCGCTACTGTGCCCATCAATTGCTGCTAGTGTGCCCATCAATTGCTGCCAGTGTGCCCATCAAGTGCCGCTACTGTGCCCATCAATTGCCGCTACTGTGCCCATCAAATGCTGCCAGTGTGCAACCCCCGCCCGCCCGGCACTTACCTGTCTTGGTGGGGCAGCGGGTCACGGCGGCTGTGTCCTCCATGCTCCTCGATGTCTTCTCCCGTCCTCTGCTATGATTGGACGCCTGATAGGCGCCTGTCGTTTCAGCCAATCAGGTGACAGGTAACAGACCCGAGCACCTGATTGGCGGAGAGGCGGTTCAGCGTTAGGAAAGCGAATATTAATTTGCTTTCCTAACACACAGCTGAGTGAACTGCAAGCGCCCAGCATGGCGCTCGCTGTTCACCTTTTCTGACGCCTATTAGAGCCTACATCTCTAATTTGGTGCTTCAAATAAATACCTTGCCGCCATAATCCAGGCTCCTGGCGGCCAAAAGGGGGTGGGGCACCTGAATACGGGATGGCAGCAGCGACCATAGATAGATTCATGCATTGCATGAATCTATCTATCTATTGGTGATAGAGCGGTGGCAGGAAAGAGGGGGCGGCGCCCGTGCACCCCTTATGGACGCACCGCCACTGATATGGGGCACTATTTCTTCCACTATTACATCCCTGGGAATTACAGACCAGTTAGCCTAACATCAATAGTATGTAAGCTCTTGGAGGGGATGATAAGGGACTATATACAAGATTTTAGTAATTTTATTAGAAGTAATCAGCATGGATTCATGAAGAATCGTTCTTGCCAAACCAATCTATTACCCTTCTATGAGGAGGTGAGTTGCCATCTAGATAAAGGAAGGCCCGTAGACGTGGTGTGTCTGGATTTTACAAAAGCATTTGACACAGTTCCCCATAAACGTTTACTGTACAAAGTAAGCTCCGCTGGCATGGACCATAGGGTAAGTACATGGATTAAAAACTGGCTACAAGGGCGAGTTCAGAGGGTGGTGATAAATGGGGAGTACTCGGAATGGTCAGGGGTGGGTAGTGGGGTCCCCCAGGGTTCTGTGCTGGGACCAATCCTGTTTAGTTTATTCATAAACGACCTGGAGGATGGGGGTGAACAGTGCAATCTCTGTATTTGCGGACAATACTAAGCTAAGCAGGGTAATATCTTCTCCGCAGGATGTGGAAACCTTGCAAGAAGATCTGAACAAATTATTGGGGTGGGCAACTACATGGCAAATGAGGTTTAATGCAGAAAAATGTAAAATAATGCATTTGGGAGGCAAAAATATGAATGCAATCTATACACTGGGGGGAGAACCTCTGGGGGAATCTAGGATGGAAAAGGACCTGGGGGTCCTAGTAGATGACAGGCTCAGCAATAACATGCAATGCCAAGCTGCTGCTAACAAAGCAAACAGAATATTGGCATTAAAAAGGGGATTAACTCCAGAGATAAAGCGATAATTCTTCTGCTTTACAAGACTCTGGTCCGGCCGCACCTGGAGTATGCTGTCCAGTTCTGGGCACCAGTCCTCAGGAAGGATGTGCTGGAAATGGAGAGTCCAGAGAGGAGCAACAAAGCTAATAAAGGGTCTGGAGGATATTAGTTATGAAGAAAGGTTGCGAGCTCTGAACTTATTCTCTCTGGAGAAGAGACACTTGAGAGGGGATATGATTTCAATGTACAAATACCGTACTGGTGACCCCACAATAGGGATAAAACTTTTTCATGAAAGGGAGTTTAACATGACACGTGGCCACTCATTAAAATTAGAAGAAAAGAGGTTTAACCTTAAACTACATAGAGGGTTCTTTACTGTAAGAGCAGCAAGGATGTGGAATTCCCTTCCACAGGCGGTGGTCTCAGCGGGGAGCATCAATAGTTTCAAAAAACTATTAGATGAGCACCTGAACGACCACAACATACAGGGATATACAATGTAATACTGACATATAATCACACACATAGGTTGGACTTGATGGACTTGTATCTTTTTTCAACCTCACCTACTATGTAACTATGTAACTATGACATCTACGATGAGGCACTATTCTTTCCACTGACACAGATGATGGGGCACTATTTCTTCCACTAATACCAACAATGGGGCACTATTCCTCCCACTAATACCAATGATGGGGCACCATTCCTCCCACTGAAACCAGTGACGGGGCACTATTCCTCCCACTAATACCAACAATGAGGCACTATTCCTCCCACTGACACCAATGTTGGCACACTATTCCTCCCACTGACACCAATGATGGGGCACTATTCCTCCCACTAATACCAATGGGGCACAATTCCTCCCACTGACACCAATTATGGGGCACAATTCCTCCCACTGACACCAATTATGGGGCACAATTCCTCCCACTGATACCAATGATGGGGCACTATTCCTCCCACTGACACCAATGATGGGGCACTTTTCCTCCCACTAATACCAATGATGGGGCACTATTCCTCCGATTAATTTCAATGGGCTGTGTTAACACCACTCATGCTCACTACATGACATAACACGTGCTAACGCATTAAGGAAGACTATAATTGGGCTCTGAAACTTATAGCTGTCAATTTCTAAAGCATTTCATATCCGTTTGTATGTTCTTTAGGCTATTTTCCCTTCTGAACAAATGTGCTTTTATTACGGGTGGTAGTATAATACCACATTATGGCCATTAGATGGAGCTGAGGAGCATTGGAAATACATATATGTCTTTGTAACAAGAGATACAATGTAACCATTCTAGAGAAATTTAGAGGAAATTAGCAAAGCAATGTAATTAATGGCTCTCTAGAATTAATACATTGTATCTCTTTCTACAGAGACGCATGTATTTCCTATCAATCTCCATCTAATGGCCATAGTGGGGTATATTACTCCTACATATGCTAAAGGAACATTGGTTCATTTAGAACAGTTGTCTCCAAACTGCGGCCCTTTACTTGCTTTGAGGTGCTGTTTTATTCTCTGACACCAATAAAGGGCACAGTTCCTCCCAATAATACCAACGATGGGGCACAGTTCCTCCCAATAATACCAACAATGGGACACAGTTCCTCCCAATAATACCAACGATGGGGCCCAATTACACCAATGATGGAGCACAATTCCTCCCAATACCACCAACAATGGGGCACAGCGCCTCCCAATAACACCAAGAATGGGGTCTAATGACACCAATGATGGGGCACAACTCCTTCCAATAACACCAACAATGGGGCCCAATGACACCAATGATAGGGCACAATTTCTCCCAAAGAAAACCAATGATGGGGCACAATTCCTCCCAATAACACCAACAATGGGGCCCAATGACTCCAATGATGGGGCACAATTCCTCCCAATAACACCAACAATGGGACCCAATGACACCAATGATGGGGCACAATTCCTCCCAATAACACCAACAATGGGACCCAATGACACCAATGATGGGGCACAATTCCTCCCAATAACACCAACAATGGGGTCCAATGACACCAATGATGGGGTACAATTCCTCCCAATAACACCAACAATGGGGCCCAATGACACCAATGATGGGGCACAATTCCTCCCAATAACACCAACAATGGGGCCCAATGACTCCAATGATGGGGCACAATTCCTCCCAATAACACCAACAATGGGACCCAATGACACCAATGATGGGGCACAATTCCTCCCAATAACACCACCAATGGGACCCAATGACACCAATGATTGGGCACAATTCCTCCCAATAACACCAACAATGGGACCCAATGACACCAATGATGGGGCACAATTCCTCCCAATAACACCAACAATGGGGCCCAATGACACCAATGATGGGGCACAATTCCTCCCAATAACACCAACAATGGGACCCAATGACACCAATGATGGGGCACAATTCCTCCCAATAACACCAACAATGGAGCCCAAAGACACCAATGATGGGGCACAATTCCTACTGACACCAATGATGGGGGATTGTTTACTCCCTCTGACGCAGGGACATTTTGTGCTCCCGATGGCCCCAGTCCTGCCCACTAAAGTCTGAAGGACATTAAACCGGCCCTTTGTTTAAAAAGTTTGGGGATTCCTGATTTAGAAGAAAAAGTAGACGAAAGAACATTTGTTTTTGCTTGCCCTGTATGTTAATAGATGATAGATCACTTGTATGTAATCACTTGTGTCTGTATTGAACTCCAGTTGCTACGTACATGGCCACCAGATAGCAGTAAAAACCTGCCAGGGCTTCTGATTCTCTACCACTCTATCCAAAGCTAAAGAGGAACATTTTGGCTGGTCATACAATTCAAACATTTTCCTTTCTATACCCTACAGGCCATGCGGGATACGGGAGTCAACCATGGCTGATGACTCCGCTAGCGACTCCAGAGACGGCAGCAGAGACTCGGTACAATCGCGCCCACCAGAAAACTCGCCAATGCCTGGCACGACTCTTTGGGGTGTGGAAATCACGCTTCCGGTGCCTCTCGTCCACCGGCAAGCTGCTCTATGCTCCCACCAGGGTGGCCGAGCTTGTCATTGTTTGCGCGGCGCTCCACAACCTGGCTTGCAAGCATGGAGCGATGCAGGACATCGACGACAACCTACAAGCAGAAGACGAGGGACCGGCTGCTGACGACGAGGAGTCCTCGGAGGCAGGGCTCAGAAAGAGGGCGGAGCTGGTTGCCTCCCACTTCAGTTGTGAGTATATAAATATATATTCTTTAAAACAGCGGTAGGCAACCTTTTGAGAGGTGGAAATCTACCTGAACAACATGAAATAGATCAAAGATCAAAGACTGCTGCAATGAGAAGGAACGGATCCTGATGTAAGCTGGGGTCTTCACAATGCTCCCTCCCTCCTTCCACTACCCCAACTATTCTCTTAAAGCGGTTGTATAGTCAATTTTTTAACTTTTACCTACAGGTAAGCCTATAATAAGGCTTACCTGTAGGTAAAAAAAATAATCTCCTAAACCTATACGGTTTAGGAGATATCCCCCTTGCAATCAGCCACTGACTGCAGCGGCGCATGCGCACTGGGGATTCTCGGCTGAAAGCCGGGCAGACGCCGGACCTTGCGGGAGTGACGACATCGCGGCTCCAGCCACTCACAGCGCTGGAGCCGCGATACCCGGAAGACACGCCGAGGCAACATGTCAGCTACCTCTGCGTGGACCAGGTGAGATACCGACGCCTCGTTCTAAGGTAAGTATTTTATAATGAGCTAGTAGCTCAGTCATTATGCCTTTTGCCTTACAAGGGGTATAAAAAAAAAAAAAAGTGTCAGCGGGTATACAACCGCTTTAAACCTCTCCACTCTGCTATTCCCTACTAATGCCCATTACACACGATTCGGCTTTCCTATCGGAAAAAAAACTGATGGAATTCCTCTCAAGCTTGCCTTGCATACACACGGTCACACAAAATGTGGTGAACTTTTGACTGCCAAGAACACGGTGACGTAAAAGACTACGACAAGCCAACAAAATGAAGTTCTATGCTTCGGAGCAATGCGTCGAATTGTTTCCGAGCATGCGTGTTTTTTTTCCCGTCGGAAAAGCATACAGACGAACGTTTTTTCCGCTAGGATTTTTTCCTGACGGGAAAAAAGAGATCCTGCTCTCTTTTTTTTTTTTTTCCAGTTGGAAAAAGTCAGATGGAGCATACACACGGTTGGGATTCCCAGCCAAAAGCTCTCATCGTTTTTTTTCCGACGGGAAAACCAGTCGTGTGTGTATGGGGCATAACTTTGGGGACCCTATTGAAAGGGAATAGGTTCTAGGGACCATGATGTAAGGGGGGACTTTGGAATCCTAATGTATGGGGAGACTTTGGGGGGCCTAATGAAAGTTGGGTCTCTGATGTAATGGCGCACTCTGGGGACCCTAATTTAAAGGAGGGGGAACTCTAGGGGACCCTGATGTAAGGGGGGAATTTTGGGGGGGCCCTGATTTAAGAAGAGGGGACTTTTGGGACCCTGATGGAAGGGGGGTGACTCTGGGGACAATGATGAAAGGAGGGGGACTCTAGGGACCCTGATATAAGGGTAAACTCTGATATAAAGGGCCAGGCCCAAAGCTGTGTAAGGGGCCCCAAAATTTCTGATGGTGTCAGTAGGGCAATGGACAGTGTCAGTAGGGGAGAGGACGATGTCAGTAGAACAGTGGATGCTGTCAGTAGAACAGTGGATGCTGTCAGAGCAGTGGAAGGTGTCAGTCAGTCAGAGCAGTGGAAGGTGTCAGTCAGTCAGAGCAGTGGACGGTGTCAGTAGGGCAGTGGACGGTGTCAGTAGGGCAGTGGACGGTGTCAGTAGGGCAGTGGATGGTGTCAGTAGGGCAGTGGAAGGTGTTAGTAGGGCAGTGGAAGGTGTCAGTCAGTCAGAGCAGTGGATGGTGTCAGTAGGGCAGTGGACGGTGTCAGTAGGGCAGTGGATGGTGTCAGTAGGGCAGTGGATGGTGTCAGTAGGGCAGTGGACGGTGTTAGTAGGGCAGTGGACGGTGTTAGTAGGGCAGTGGACGGTGTCAGTAGGGCAGTGGACGGTGTCAGTAGAGCAGTGGACGGTGTCAGTAGAGCAGTGGACGGTGTCAGTAGAGCAGTGGATGGTGTCAGTAGGGCAGTGGATGGTGTCAGTAGGGCAGTGGATGGTGTCAGTAGGGCAGTGGATGGTGTCAGTAGGGCAGTGGATGGTGTCAGTAGAGCAGTGGATGGTGTCAGTAGGGCAGTGGATGGTGTCAGTAGGGCAGTGGATGGTGTCAGTATGGTGTCAGTAGGGCAGTGGATCGTGTCAGTAGAGCAGTGGATGGTGTCAGTAGGGCAGTGGATGGTGTCAGTAGGGCAGTGGATCGTGTCAGTAGAGCAGTGGATCGTGTCAGTAGAGCAGTGGATGGTGTCAGTAGGGCAGTGGATGGTGTCAGTAGGGCAGTGGATGGTGTCAGTAGGGCAGTGGATGGTGTCAGTAGGGCAGTGGATGGTGTCAGTATGGTGTCAGTAGGGCAGTGGACGGTGTCAGTCAGTAGGGCAGTGGAAGGTGTCAGTAGAGCAGTGGACGGTGTCAGTAGGGCAGTGGACGGTGTCAGTAGGGCAGTGGATGGTGTCAGTAGGGCAGTGGATGGTGTCAGTAGGGCAGTGGATGGTGTCAGTAGGGCAGTGGATGGTGTCAGTAGAGCAGTGGATGGTGTCAGTAGGGCAGTGGATGGTGTCAGTAGGGCAGTGGATGGTGTCAGTAGGGCAGTGGATGGTGTCAGTATGGTGTCAGTAGAGCAGTGGATGGTGTCAGTAGGGCAGTGGATGGTGTCAGTAGAGCAGTGGATGGTGTCAGTAGAGCAGTGGATGGTGTCAGTAGGGCAGTGGATGGTGTCAGTAGGGCAGTGGACGGTGTCAGTCAGTAGGGCAGTGGACGGTGTCAGTAGGGCAGTGGACGGTGTCAGTAGGGCAGTGGACGGTGTCAGTAGGGCAGTGGACGGTGTCAGTAGGGCAGTGGACGGTGTCAGTAGGGCAGTGGATGGTGTCAGTAGGGCAGTGGATGGTGTCAGTAGAGCAGTGGATGGTGTCAGTAGGGCAGTGGATGGTGTCAGTAGGGCAGTGGATGGTGTCAGTATGGTGTCAGTAGAGCAGTGGATGGTGTCAGTAGGGCAGTGGATGGTGTCAGTAGAGCAGTGGATGGTGTCAGTAGAGCAGTGGATGGTGTCAGTATGGTGTCAGTAGGGCAGTGGATGGTGTCAGTAGAGCAGTGGACGGTGTCAGTAGAGCAGTGGACGGTGTCAGTAGAGCAGTGGACGGTGTCAGTATGGTGTCAGTAGGGCAGTGGATGGTGTCAGTAGGGCAGTGGATGGTGTCAGTAGAGCAGTGGACGGTGTCAGTAGAGCAGTGGACGGTGTCAGTAGAGCAGTGGACGGTGTCAGTAGAGCAGTGGACGGTGTCAGTAGAGCAGTGGATGGTGTCAGTAGGGCAGTGGATGGTGTCAGTAGGGCAGTGGATGGTGTCAGTAGAGCAGTGGACGGTGTCAGTAGAGCAGTGGACGGTGTCAGTAGAGCAGTGGACGGTGTCAGTAGAGCAGTGGATGGTGTCAGTAGAGCAGTGGATGGTGTCAGTAGGGCAGTGGATGGTGTCAGTAGGGCAGTGGACGGTGTCAGTAGAGCAGTGGACAGTGTCAGGAGGGCAGTGGACGGTGTCAGGAGGGCAGTGGACGGTGTCAGGAGGGCAGTGGACGGTGTCAGGAGGGCAGTGGATGGTGTCAGGAGGGCAGTGGATGGTGTCAGGAGGGCAGTGGATGGTGTCAGTATTCCTCCCACTGATACCATTAATGGGGCACTATTCCTCGCACTGAAACCAATGATGGGACACTATTCCTCCCACTGATACCAATAATGGGGCACTATTCCTCCCACTGATACCATTAATGGGGCACAATTCCTCCCACTGAAACCAATGATGGGACACTATTCCCTCCACTGATATTATTGACGGGGCACTATTCCTCCCACTGACACCAACGATTTGGCATTATTCCTCCCACTGACACCAAAGATGGGGTACCAATTCTCCCACCGACACCAATGGTGGGGCACTATTCCTCCCACTGACACCAACGATGGGGCTCTATTCCTTTTTTAACTCGCACTGACCACCAAGCCTACCACATTTTCTACTCCTACTGGCCACAGTCCAGCCCCCCTAAAGTTTGAAGGGTAGTAAACTGGCCCCTTGGTTTTTGAAAGATATGAGACCCCTGCTCTAAGGCAACGCACCTGTATTTCGGCACGGCAGTTTGCAGTAAAACATGCACTGACCATTTCCAAAAATGGTGCATGTTTGATTTTTTTTTTTTTTGAGTAGCCTTTTAAATAATTTGCATGGGGAATATTTATAAAACAGTCAATGTGGCTTTCACCAAACATTCACTGGTAATGAATCAATCGCTGTCATTTAAACCACACGAGCTGTGAAGATTCCCCTGCAGTGAAGGTTTGGTGAATGTCCGATTCACTGCTTTTTAAATATGCCGTAGTGTTCAAAAACAAGCAAAAGACAAAAAAAACAAAAAAAAACAAAGCTACGAGTATTCCAAATTGTATCTTTAAAAAAAAAAAAAAAACGAGGGTGGTACCAGTTGCAAGACAGTCCACTATGAGGACAGCTAGAGTTCACCGTTATAGCAAAAGACGTATTTGTGACTGCAGAACCAACAGGATGTCAGTGTGACAGTCATCTTCTTTCCTTGTCCAATCGGGAGGCTTGGGGGCGGGTCACAGACCAAGCTGTATTGTGTAACTGTAGAAGAGAAAAGTGAGGTCTTGTGAGCTTTGTGGCCGAAGGGTGAATCATAGACATGGCTGATAGGCTTGTGCAATTCGTTTCGTAAAAAAATCGAAATTCGTACGAATTTAGCAACTTTCGGACGTTCGGAAGCATTCGAATTTCCGTACAAAGCAATTACGAATAAAACCGAATCCGAAATAAATTATACCGCAAAATAGCGAATGCCCGAATGTCTTCGGCATAATTCGTTACGAAAAAAGTTACGAATGTACGAATCCATTCGAAGCACAATAACACTCACTCTGCTCTGCTCTCTACTTCTCCTTCACCGTGCTGAACTCCCTCTCAAAATGGTGTACAGGGGCGGAGGCTATAGCCGCATGAAAAAGCGAAAGTAAAATACGAGATTTCAAATCGTTACAAATAACCGCTATGTATTTAGAAAAGTACAAATCCATTCGAAGCACATTAGGCATAATAGGCAGCGTCGTTGTGAGAGAGACACGGAAAATTACGAATCAACGAACCCAAAAAAAGTTACGAAAGTAGGAGTTGTGTCCAAAATCAAAGAAAAACAACGTACCCTACCGAAAGTACGAATTATAAATCAACTAAAAATAAGGCTTACATTAATACCAATCATTCCGATTCAGCGAAAAATGTCGCTTGCGAAAATACAAATTAGTCCGAACACGAAAAATCCCGTCTAGCAAAATTACGAATGATTACGAATCAACAGGACCGAAAAGAAACTAAACGAATTTTTCCGTTGTGCACAAGTCTAATGGCTGAATAACATTACAAATATTTGGGCTGTCTATTTAGGCTCATTTTTTTTTTTTTTTACTTTTTTTTTTTTTTTTATTTTAATTTTTTTATTGTAATTGAATTAATTAAAGTTTACATTACAGTGCCACATACATAATACAAATACATAATACAAAACTGGCCATAAATGCTTCTTGTGGCTTCGTTGATTAGGTGAGAGTAAATGTCTAATGCCGCGTACACGCGACCGTTTTTAATGGCGAGAAAAATGTAATTTTTTTAAATGGTCATTAAAAATGATCGTGTGTGGGCTTCAGAGCATTTTTCACGGCGTGAAAAATGGGCAAGAAAAAATTGGAACATGCTCTAATTTTTCTCGTCATTTTTCACATCGTCGTTTTTCTCGTCATGAAAAACGGGCGTGTGTATGCTTTAACGACGTGAAAAAAAATGCGCATGCTCAGAATCAAGTATGAGACGGGAGCGCTCGTTCTGGTAAAACTAGCGTTCGTAATGGAGATAGCACATTCGTCACGCTGTAATTGACTGAAAAGCGCAAATCGTCTCTCAACAAACTTTACTAACATGAAGGGTGGCGCCATCCGAATGGAACTTCCCCTTTATAGTGCCGTTGTACGTGTTGTACCTCACCGCGCTTTGCTCGAACATTTTTTTCCTCGATGGTGTGTAGGCAAGGCAGGCTTGAGAGGAAACATGAAAAATCGCGTCGAGAAAAATGCCGTTTTTTTCAATGACATTAGAAACGGTCGTGTGTACGCGGCATTAATCTTCTTTAGTCACCTCCTGGCCACAGTTAGTCAGGTTAAAAAAAAAGACACAAGTCCATCTAGTTCAGCCAATAAATAATCGCTCATCTAATGTGTTGCTGGGTACATAGATAACCAATTATTTCTTGTTGGTAGAATCTGGAGAAGACGGGTGACTGTTCCTAATCACAGAATGCATGGCCGGCCTTTTCCCTAAGTAAGTATCATTTTAATGATTAAATAGGAGTTACTAATTCTTTTGTAAGACATACTGTATATTTATGTATTTATATACCTGTAGTGCCAACCAGGGCTTTTTTTCAGCTGGAACGCGGGGGAACGCAATTCCGGCAGCTCCAGAACTTAATGTATGTAATGGCGAGGGTGTTGGGGTATGCTGGAGGGTCTATTGATGCTGGCTAGGATCTGTTGTTGAGTAGGATCTATTGTTGGGGGGGTGATTGTAGCTGGTAGGGGTCTTATGTTGCTGGAGGGGGGGGATCAATGGTTGTTGGGAGGAATCTATTGTTGAGGGAGGGAGTCTATTGTTGTTGGCTGATGGAGGGTCTATTGATGCTGGCTGCTAGAAGATCTATTGTTGCTGGTGGGTCTATTGTTGCTGGGGGATATTTTGTTGCTGGAAGGGTAGGATGTTGCTGGGGGGGGGGGGTAAATTGTTGGTGGGAGGGACCTACTGTTGAGGGAGCTGTCTATGGATGCTGGCTGCTGCAGGATGTATTGATGCTGGCTGCTGGGAGGTCTATTGGTTCTGGGGGATCTATTGTTGCTGGAAGGGTATTATGTTGCTGTGGGGGGGTCAATTGTTGGTGGGAGGGACCTACTGTTGAGGGTGGGGTCTATTGTTGCTGGCTGCTGCAGGGTGTATTGATTCTGGCTGCTGGGGGGTCTTTTGATGCTGGGGGATCTATTGTTGCTGGAAGGGTATTATGTTGCTGTGGGGGGGGTCAATTGTTGGTGGGAGGGACCTACTGTTGAGGGAGGGTCTATGGTTGCTGGCTGCTGCAGGGTGTATTGATGCTGGCTGCTGGGGGATCTATTGTTGCTGGAAGGGTATTATGTTGCTGGGGGAGGGGTCCATTTTTGGTGGGAGGGACCTCCTGTTGAGGGAGAGGTCTATTGTTGCTGGGGGATCTGTTGTTGCTGGAAGGGTATTATGTTGCTGGGGGGTGGTCAGTTGTTGGTGGGAGGGACCTACTGTTGAGGGAGGGGTCTATCAATGCTGGCTGCTGCAGGATGTATTGATGCTGGCTGCTAGGGGTTCTTTTGTTGCTGGAAGGGTATTATGTTGCTGGGGGGGGCTCAATTGTTGGTGGGAAGGACCTACCGTGGAGGTAGGGATCTATTGATGCTGGCTGCTGCAGGGTGTATTGATGCTGGCTTCTGGGAGATCTATTGTTGCTGGGGGGGGTCTATTGTTGCTTGGGGATCTGTTGTTGCTGGGAGATCTATTGTTGCTGGCGAAAGTGGTCCAATGTTGCTGTCTACAGAGGATCTGTTTTATAGCTTTTCTTGTTATCATTAACAAATTCCATACAAATTACTTGGCACCACAAAAAAATGGTACTTGGTTCTGTATTCTCTAAAAGGGATGGTACTGGGAGGTGGGTAGGGGGTGGAACCAAGGTACGGTGCTCGGAGATGGTTAGAGGTGGAGACAAGGTAAGACTAAGACCCCTTTCACACTGGGGCGGTTTGCAGGCGCTATTGCGCTAAAAATAGCGTCCGCAAACCGACCTGACCAGCGGCTGCTGTTTCTTCAGTGTGAAAGCCCGGGGGCTTTCACACTGGAGCGGTGCGCTAGCAGGATGGTAAAAAAAAGTCCTGCTAGCCGCATCTTTGGAGCGGGAAAAGAGCGGTGTGTTTACCGCTCCTACACCGCTCCTTCCCATTGAAATCAATGGGACACCGCGGCTATACCGCCGGCAAAGCGCCTCTGCAGGCGGTGGTTTTTGACCACTAGCGGGGGTAAAACCGCACCGCTAGCGGCCGAATACCGCCGCAAATCTGACGGTAAAGAGCCGATAAAAAAAGCGGCGCTTTACCGCCGACGCACCTCCCGCCCCAGTGTGAAAGGGGCCTAAGACGGGGGGGAGCACCTATACCTATTCTACTGAGAAAAAAGCCCTGGTGACAACAATTTTTTGTGACCCTTTACATATTGTACATTCACATCAGTCTCTGCCCCCAAGGAGCTTACAATCCAAGGTCTGTATCTCACATGTACAAATACACATAAAATGGCCAATTTAGACAGGACCTAATAAACCTACCTGCATGTCTTTGAGTGTTTGAGGAATCTGAAAAACCTGGAGAAAACCCAGGGAATATGTAAAACCTCCATATAGTGTCCTGGCCAAGGGCAGAACTATGGACCACTTTGTGGCCATAACAACCTCCACTCATTTGGGAAGGCTTCCAACAGAAAAAGTTACGAAAGTACGAATCCATTCGAAGCACGTTAGGCAGCGCCATTGTGAGAGAGACACGGAAAATTACGAATCAACGAACCCAAAAAAAAGTTACGAAAGTAGGAGTTGTGTCCAGAATCAACAAAAAACCATGTACCCTACCGAAAGTACGAATTATAAATCAACTAAAAATAAGGCTTACATTAATACCAATCATTCCGATTCAACGGACGCGGAGGCTATAGCCGCGTGTCAAAAATGAAAGTAAAATACGAGATTTTGAATCGTTACAAATAACCGCAATGTATTTAGAAAAGTACAAATCCATTCGAAGCACATTAGGCATAATAGGCAGCGTCGTTGTGAGAGAGACACGGAAAATTACGAATCAACGAACCAAAAAAAAAGATCCAAAATTTGGAGTGTGTCTTGTGCAAAAAAGAATGTATGAGATCAGGTACTGGTACATTGGATAAGAAGACCGGGCTTGCCATCTACGTTCCAGTTCATCCCAAGAGCGTTCTGTTGGGTTGAGGTCAGAACTCTTGTGTTGGCCCTTTGAGTTCCTCAAGGTTGGAAGAACACAATTGTGTAAAATGTATTTGTATGCTGAAGTATTCACCAGGAAAAACCTGAACTCGGCTATACAGTACAATTATTTGGAGGGGGGGGGGGTCTACATACTTATGACCATGTAGTGAAGGTCGCAATTGTCAGCTCTCCAAAAATATTTGGCCATGTAGCGTAGCACTAATCACGTAATTCAGGAGTTAAAACAGTGCCTGAAGGGGGAGTTGGAAGCCATAGCTGGCAAGCTGCCCCCCCCCCCCCTCCTATCCTAATCACTTCTTTTACTGAATGGATCTTTGTGTTCTCTCCCCCTCCTCCCTATTCCTCAGTATTACTCCTAAATACTGTGGAAGGGGGAGTGAGGGTTGGACATACCAGTTAAACAGACTTCCTGTCTGAGCAAAGCACAGGTTGACTTCGCAGCCTTTCTCAACTTTTTCTTACCCCAAAGGCAGCCTTAAAATAGTTTTCAGGTCTGGGGGAACCCCTGCTAAAAATAATTATACCTACAGTTCATGATACACTAACGTGATGACTATATTTAAATTTAGGCATAAATAATATGGCATACCTAGCATATACAGTGTCTTGCAAAAGTATTCACCCCTCCCCGTGTTTTGTTGCCTCACAACCTGGAATTAACATGGATTGTTTGAGGATTTGCATCATTTAATTTACAGAACAACTTGGAAGATGTTTTTTTTTTTTTTTTTTTTTATTGTGAAGCAAACAATAAATAGGACAAAATACCATAAAAACTCAATTTGCATAACTATTCACCCCCCTAAAGTCAATACTTTGTAGAGCCACCTTTTGCGGCTATCACAGCTCCATGTCGCTTTGGATAAGTCTCTATGAGCTTACCACATCTTACCACTGGGATTTTTGCCCATTACTCCTTGCAAAACTGCTCCAGCTCCTTCAAATTGGATGGTTTCTGCTTTAAGTCTGACCACAGATTTTCTATTGGATTGAGGTCTGGGCTTTGACTAGGCCATTCCAACACATTTACATGTTTCCCCTTAAACCACTCAAGTGTTGCTTTAGCAGTGTGTTTGGGGTCATTGTCCTGCTGGAAGGTGAACCTCCGTCCTAGCTTCAAATCACACACTGAGTGGTCAAGAATATCCCTGTATTTAGCACCATCCATCTTTCCCTCAACTCTGATCAGTTTCCCAGTCCTGACTGCTGAGAAACATCCCCACAGCATGATGCTGCCACCACCATGTTTCACTGTGGGGATGGTGTTCTTTGGGTGATGTGATGTGTTGGGCTTGCGCCAGACATAGCGTTTTCTTTGATGGCCAAAAAGTTCAATTTTAGTCTCATCAGACCAGAGCACCTTCCTCCATACATTTTGGGAGTCTCCCACATGCCTTTTCGCAAGCTCAGAACGTGCCATTTTGTTTTTTGCTAAAAGTAATGGCTTTCTTCTGGCCACTCTGCCATAAAGCCCAACTCTATGGAGCGTATGGCTTATTGTCATCCTATATACAGATACTCCAGTCTCTGCTGTGGAACTCTGCAGCTCCTCCAGGGTTACCTTAGGTCTCTGTGCCGCCCATCTGATTAATGCCCTCCTTGCCCGGTCCGTGAGTTTTGGTGTGCGGCCGTCTCTTGGCAGGTTTGCTGTTGTGCCATGTTCTTTCCATTTGGTTATGATAGATTTGATGGTGCTCCTAGGGATCATCAAAGATTTGGATATTTTTTTTTATAACCTAATGCCGCGTACACACGATCGTTTTTAATGTCATTTTCAAAAACAACGTTTTTCTCGACGTGATTTTTCTTGTTTCCTCCAAAGAGTTCAAGTGGGGGGAGTGTGTAGCGCGGTGTTCCCCTTTAATGCAGAGAGACAAGAAGTTCCAGGTGAGAGGTGAGTCGGGAGGAAGTAAAGAGACATTATGGAAGTGAAAGCAGAGGAGAGAGAGACTACATCTCCCAGTACATCTTGCAGCACCCAGGGTGCATTGCTCCAGAACAGAGACTGCTGGGGCAGACTTTATAAAGGGGAGGCGGAGTTTTGGTCGGCCTCTTTGGACACCCCTCTCCTAGCAAGAGGATGTCTGTGCTGAACTGCTGTGTGCACAAAGCCTGAAGCCTGGGCCGTGTGCTCCTTTCCAAAGAGCCCTCTGCCAGCCTAGCAGAGCCTTAGAGACATCTAATCCTCCTTGCTGCAGTACACCAGAAGGATTGAAGACTTGGATGTCGGTGGATTCCTGTTCCCAGACGAATCGATGGAGGAAACGGATTTGGACTTGTCCGGGTGGTGAGAGCTGTTTAAAGACAGATACTTTATCTTTACTATTCGTTGGGATTACAAAGTTGTTCTTCAAGTGCACCACCGAGAGATTGCTAGCGAATATTGTTTCACTGAACTTCCATTTAGATCAGTCAGGCCTGACTGCATAGGTAGACATTGCTGGGTGTTAGTCTACCCATGAGGGGAAGTAGCTGTAAAAGGGCAGCGCTAGAGTTGCATAGCAATACTTTATTATTCTGATTACTCTGTTTATCTTTATTACTGTTTATTGCAAGGATCTGCAACTTGTTATACTGTTGTTTATTACTTGCCCATTAGCCTCAGTAAAATATCTGGGTAAAGTACATTTGGTGTCAGTTCCGCTTACTTTAATAGGAGTTTTAAAGTATATTCTGTGTATGTTTGTTATAGGACTGCGTCACCAACAGTTGCGATCACACGGTCCTATCTCTCTATCACCAGCTGTGCCACGGGAGGTTAGAGCCGATTGCCGGGGGTTGACAGCGGTGCACTGCAGGGCCCAAATCAATATCAGCGGCTCTCTTAACTGGGGGTAGCGCTACACGTGGGGGCTCGAGTCCGGGATCCTTGTACGTTGCACGCTGCAATCAAGCCGGTCAGAAGTACCAGCATGGACCCGCTGGCAATGTCACAGTGGTGCGCAGCGATTGGCGCCGATCCAACCGCGGCGGTAGTCATTGTACTCCCGGGGGAAAGATGGAAGGAAGAGGAGATAAAACAGCTCGTATTGTTACTGTCTCCGAGCCACAAAGCATGGGTGATGGATTTTAGGCCAGATCCAGTGATCTCGTTTACATACGCACTGGTAGAATGGAAAAACGAAATCCCAGAACATTTTAAAAGTCAGAGTATACAAGCCATAGATAATCAGATCTATCACTTGATACATACGCTGCCAGTGAAGGAAGAATGGTTTCAGACACCAAAGCCATCACTCCCACAATTATCTCCACCACTATCCCCTAAAGCAGAAAAGCTTAAGGAACTATTAAGCCCGGGATCACCGCTGGCCGCTATAGGGCCTGAATTGTTGAATGCTCTAGGAGACCTTGTAATTAAGTGCCAGAAAAGCAGTACGGTGCATGTGGAGGCCGGTTACCGGAAGCTTAGCACCTTCTCAGGGAAGCTCCCCGTCCCTGCGGGGGAGGAAGATTTTGACACTTGGATGGAACAGGCATTGCAGGCAGTAGAAGCATGGGAGGTGCCTGAGGCACAGAAGAGACAGCGAGTCTTAGAAAGTCTGAAAGGTGCCGCGGCAGAAGCGGTGAAGAGCTTCCGGTTTGGAAATGAAAACTGTACAGCTCAAGATTGCCTGGCCATGCTGCAGGAAGAGTTTGGTCAGCTGGAGAAGGTGTCAGAGATGATTTATCAAATTGAACACACTCTCCAGCAGCCGAATGAGAAACTGTCAGAATATGTTAGAAGGCTGAACAGGCAGTTATGCAAGATTGTACTGAAGAAGGGAATGCTGCCCAAAGATGCAGATGAAGCACGCATGAAGCAGATCATGAGGGGAGCGCGGCGCTCAGACCCGGTCTGGCTGCACCTGAAAACCTCAGGAGGAGGAATGTCACTAACCTACTCTGATCTAATAAAAATTATTAGGGACGAAGAGGCGCTGCAGGAAGATCAGCAGGTGGCCAAGGCGAATGTCACACCTGTACCAGTGTTGGTCCATTCTGTCAAGAGCCCAGAAAGAGATGCGGAGGTTGACACTCTGAAATCGCAAATGGCCCAAGTGTTGGAGATGCTGACCTCTTTGATGGAGAAAGATCAGAGAAGACGAGAGAAACCAAGCCCAAGAAAGGAGTTGTTCCCGAACACCTCAGCACCGGCCTCCCTACAGGACCGAGAAGAGGTGATTTGCTATAACTGCGGAGGGAGTGGCCACTTTGCTAACGTATGCTCCAGCCCAAAGAAGAAGAGAACAGATAATTGCAAGCCGGCGGGAAACTCCAAAGGGCCCCGGTGAAGGAGTCAACCGGGTGCCCATCATCTTCAGTGCGCTCCAAACTAAAAAAAAAGGCCAAGAATGGAGGAGACAAAACTCCTAGGAGGAGGTATAGTACACCCCCACCAAGATGTACCCCAGAGGGAGGGGGCAAGACCCCTCAGTGGAAGTACAGCACCCCAAAGAAGGAACATCCACCTAAAAGGAACAATAACATCCCTCAGCGGGTTTGTGCCCCCATTGAGAGGGAGAAAGTCAATGCATGCCAGGCTCAGGAAAAATTAAAGTCCAAAAGGAGCAGGGCAAGGGTCGAAAGCCAAAAAAAAGAGGTGACCCCAGTCCGGCCATACCCAAAGGAACTGGTGGGCCCGTCTCCTACTGTGCCCATTCAAGTGGAAGGAGTCTATACTAAAGCTCTTTTGGACACCGGAGCACAGGTGACTTTACTATACCGGGACTTCTATGATAGGCACTTGAGTCATCTGCCTATCCAGAAGATAGAAGAGCTGGCGATATGGGGACTTGGAACCCAGAGTTTCCCTTATGATGGGTACCTGCCCATAAAGATGACTTTCGACCCATCCGTGGCTGGGAAGGCTGAAGTGTTTGACACCCTGGCAGTTGTGTGTCCCCGGCCGCCTGGAGCCAGCAAGATTTCCCTGACCATTGGGACAAACACGGATCTAGTCAGGAGACTCCTGACCCCTCTAGTGAAAGAGAGAAACCATTCAGCCACCAAAATCCATCCCATGCTAAAGACGGCCTACCAACGACTGGTCTTAGAGCAGAAGACCCCGGGAGAGGGGATAGGGAAGGTGTGGAGACTTGGCAGAGAAGGAGTAGTGCTACAGCCCGGAGAAGTAACCTGTCTTAGGGCCACTGTGAAGCTTTCGTGGGAACAACCTGGCCCCTTTGTCATGCTGGAATCAGACCCAAGGGAAGAGTCCTCAGGCCTGGAAGTGATACCAGAAGTGATTCCGTTCAAGGCCCTGAAGAAGGCCCATGGCAGAGTTCCGGTGAGTGTTAGGAACACTACGGGAGGACCCATGGAGATCCCTGCCAGAGTGTTGCTTGGTCAGGTGAGCCCTGCTGCCCCGGTCACTTGGTCCGAAGTCAAGGGGACGGGTGACGGAGGAGATGTTTGGGAGAAACTGTCCGTGGAAAACCCGAACCTACCCAGGGCTTGGAAAGAAAGAGCCAAGGCCCAGCTGACCAGGTGGGAGAAGATCTTTTCCGAAGATGAATTCGATGTGGGGTGTGCAAGAAGTGCCACCCATCGGATCCGCCTCCAAGAAGATAAGCCCTTCCGAGAGAGGGTCAGGCGGGTCCCCCTGGCAGATCTGGAGGATCTGAGGAAACAACTTGTAGAACTAAAGAAGACTGGTGTGATCCGGGAGTCTAGAAGTCCCTATGCCTCCCCAATCGTGGTGGTCAGAAAGAAGAATGGGTCGTTGAGGCTTTGTATCGATTACAGGACTCTCAACAGGAGAACCATCCCTGACCAATACACCACGCCAAGGATAGAAGATGCCCTACAAAGTTTGTCTGGAGCCAAATGGTTCAGTGTGATGGACCTCAAGAGTGGGTACTATCAAATCCCTATGCACCCAGAAGACAGGGAGAAGACAGCCTTCATAACCCCAGTGGGATTCTTCGAATTCAATAGGATGCCTCAGGGTCTGTCTGGAGCTCCTGCTACCTTTCAACGCCTTATGGAGAAGACTGTTGGAGACATGAATCTTATAGAAGTCCTTGTGTACTTGGACGATGTCATTGTCTTTGGAAGAACCTTGGAAGAACATGAAGCCAGGTTGGAGAAAGTATTGAGAAGACTCAGCGAAGAGGGACTTAAGCTTTCCCCCGAGAAGTGTCGGTTCTACCAGTCTTCTGTGAACTATCTGGGGCACATAGTGTCTGAAGAAGGGGTGGCCACAGATCCTGAGAAGTTGGAAGCAGTCACTTCCTGGCCACGACCCACCACAGTAACAGAGCTCAGATCCTTCCTGGGGTTCTGCTCCTATTATAGGAGGTTTGTGGAGGGGTTTGCTCGGATTGCCCGCCCGTTGAATGAATTGCTAAAGGCAGAAGGGGAAGAGGATGACTCAGGGCCCAGGAGGCCTGGTGAGTCAGTTCAAGATCAGTGGAACCCAAGGTGTGAAGAGGCCTTTCATGCTCTGAAGAGGAGCTTAACCACTGCCCCAGTCCTGGCCTACGCCGACCCTAACAGACCTTATGAATTACATGTGGATGCCAGCCATGAGGGTCTAGGTGGTGTACTCTACCAAGAACATGAAGGACAACTGCGACCAGTGGCCTATGTGAGCAGGAGCCTGACCCCCTCAGAAAAGAATTACCCCACTCATAAGCTGGAATTCCTGGCCCTCAAATGGGCGGTAGTAGACAAGCTAAAAGACTACTTGTATGGGGCAGAGTTTACTGTGAAGACAGACAACAACCCCCTGACCTACCTCTTCACCACCGCGAAACTAGATGCCACCGGACACAGGTGGTTGGCTGCATTGTCTGGATTCAACTTCAGTCTGAAGTACAGACCAGGAGCCGGAAATAGGGATGCAGATGCCCTGTCCCGGAGGTCTCATGCCACGACAAATGACTGGGAAGATTGGACCCAAGTGGCACCGGACGGGGTGCGGGCCCTTTGTCAAGGGGCTGAATTCCAAGCCAGAGGAGGCTCCAGAGCAGAAGAAATAGGGGTTACCATGGTAGGAGTCCCCAAACACTATTGTGGGGTAACTCAACTGGAGGAAGACAACCTACCGAGACTGTCCAAGAAGGAGTTGAGGTGTGACCAATTGGAAGACCCCATGGGGAGATTGGTCCTCGAAGCCCTGGAGAATCAGGATCCCAACAAATTCCTACATCACCCCTCAAAGGAGGCTCGCCTGTTGAGGAAGGAATTGGACAGGCTACAGGTACATCAGGGAGTGGTCTACCGAAGGGGCCCCTCTGATGACTCAGAAGATAAGTGGCAGTTATTTCTTCCAGAGAAGCACCGAGAGACTGTACTAATTGCCCTGCATGACCATCATGGTCACCTAGGGGCAGAAAGGACCTTCCAGCTTGTCAGAAATCGGTTCTATTGGCCCTGCATGAGGGCAGAAGTAGAGGAGTATTGCCATTCCTGTGCACGATGCATTCAGAGAAAGACCCTACCCCATCAAGCTGCCCCAATGGGCCACTTACAGAGTCAAGGCCCAATGGATCTGGTATGCATTGACTTTCTCTGCCTCGAACCCGACCTGAGTGGATTGGGGAATGTTCTGGTAATAACCGACCATTTCACCCGCTATGCTCAAGCTTTCCCAACCAAAGAACAGAAGGCATCCACCGTGGCCAAGATACTTATGGAGAAGTATTTTGTCCATTACGGACTACCACAGAGACTCCACTCAGATCAAGGAAGGGACTTTGAGAGTCGGTTGATCCGAAGACTTTTGGATTCATTAGGAATAAAGAAGACCAGAACCACGCCTTACCACCCACAAGGAGATGCTCAGCCGGAGAGATTTAACCGGACCCTGCTCAACATGTTGGGAACCTTAGAAACAGAGAAGAAGCAACACTGGAGTCAGCACATATCAGCCCTAGTACATGCCTATAACTGTACCACAAGTGACGCCACTGGCTACTCCCCTTATCGACTTATGTTTGGGAGAGAAGCAAGGCTACCTGTGGACCTGGCCTTTGGCACTTCTATAGACAATACCTCAGCTACATCCCACAAGGGATACGTGGACAGACTTAGACGTAGCTTGCAGGTGGCCTATGAACAAGCCCAGGCGGCTTCGGATCAAAGGGGGGCCCGCAACAAGAGAAATTTTGATCTGAAGGTTCGAGTGCAAGATCTGCAGCCCGGGGACCGAGTACTGCTACGCAATCTGGGGGTCCCTGGAAAACACAAGCTTGCCGACAGGTGGAGATCTGAGCCCTATGTTGTCTGTAGGAAGTTGCCCGGTTTGCCTGTCTACAAACTAAAGCCAGAAGGAAAGGTGGGTCCACTGAAGACGTGGCATCGGAACCACCTGCTCCCACTTGCTGAGGCAGTCAGAATACCTCCCGTGAGAGACTCCCCTGAACCGGCCTCTATCCTGTATATTCCTAGGCCGAACACTCGGTCCCAGACCTCTCGAGCCAAAGATGGGGAGGCCTTCCAATTGAGTACAGAAGAAGGTGGAGAACTGGACTGGCTGTGGCCTCCCTCGACTCTGGGAACGTCCGCCATAGATCTCCCAAATGGAGGGGATACCCCAGATGCAACGCTGAATCCGGAGGCTACTGAATTCATACCCTTCAGTCCCTCAGCTGATTACTGGGAAGATGTTCCTGACACTTGCGCAGAGGAGGACTCTAGAGATTCCATACGTCAGTCGACTTCTGAATCAGAGGTTCCAGAACCAGCAATGTTACCTGAACTTACTCCTGAAGAAGAGCCTGTGGTGCCAGAGTCAGAAGCACCAAGAGAGCAGAGGGCTCGCAGAGTCATCAGGCCTCCCAAGAAACTAACTTACCCCCAAATGGGGACGAGCTCAGAGGACTCTGTTGTAACGGCTAGGAGAAGTGTTGAACAACCTGATCCTTCCACCGTCCATTTGGTGGAGGGCAACCCCAGCTCACTCTCTGGCACAGTTAGGCAGGCCACTCATGGTAGTGTGACCTGTGGGCAAGAGAGTTCCATCCCAAAGTTTTGGTGGGAATTCCCTATGCCAACATCATGCTCGACATTGTCCAAAATGGTAAACAGTATTTGTTGAAGTTTATCTTTGGGGACCAAAGAGTTCAAGTGGGGGGAGTGTGTAGCGCGGTGTTCCCCTTTAATGCAGAGAGACAAGAAGTTCCAGGTGAGAGGTGAGTCGGGAGGAAGTAAAGAGACATTATGGAAGTGAAAGCAGAGGAGAGAGAGACTACATCTCCCAGTACATCTTGCAGCACCCAGGGTGCATTGCTCCAGAACAGAGACTGCTGGGGCAGACTTTATAAAGGGGAGGCGGAGTTTTGGTCGGCCTCTTTGGACACCCCTCTCCTAGCAAGAGGATGTCTGTGCTGAACTGCTGTGTGCACAAGGCCTGAAGCCTGGGCCGTGTGCTCCTTTCCAAAGAGCCCTCTGCCAGCCTAGCAGAGCCTTAGAGACATCTAATCCTCCTTGCTGCAGTACACCAGAAGGATTGAAGACTTGGATGTCGGTGGATTCCTGTTCCTAGACAAATCGATGGAGGGAACGGACTTGGACTTGTCCAGGTGGTGAGAGCTGTTTAAAGACAGATCCTTTATCTTTACTATTCGTTGGGATTACAAAGTTGTTCTTCAAGTGCACCACCGAGAGATTGCTAGCGAATATTGTTTCACTGAACTTCCATTTAGATCAGTCAGGCCTGACTGCATAGGTAGACATTGCTGGGTGTTAGTCTACCCATGAGGGGAAGTAGCTGTAAAAGGGCAGCGCTAGAGTTGCATAGCAATACTTTATTATTCTGATTACTCTGTTTATCTTTATTACTGTTTATTGCAGGGATCTGCAACTTGTTATACTGTTGTTTATTACTTGCCCATTAGCCTCAGTAAAATATCTGGGTAAAGTACATTTGGTGTCAGTTCCGCTTACTTTAATAGGAGTTTTAAAGTATATTCTGTGTATGTTTGTTATAGGACTGCGTCACCAACAGTTGCGATCACGCGGTCCTATCTCTCTATCACCAGCTGTGCCACGGGAGGTTAGAGCCGATTGCCGGGGGTTGACAGCGGTGCACTGCAGGGCCCAAATCAATATCAGCGGCTCTCTTAACTGGGGGTAGCGCTACACTCTCATACACACGTTCATTAAAAAAAATGCTCGAGCAAAGCGCAGTGACGTACAACACGTACGACGGGACTATAAAGGGGAAAATCCGTTTGAATGGCGCCACCCTTCGTGTTAGTAAAGTTTGTTGAGCGACGATTCGCGCTTTTCAGCCTCGTCCTTTTCAGTCCGTTACAGCGTGACGAATGTGCTATCTCCATTACGAACGCTAGTTTTACCAGAACGAGCGCTCCCGTCTCATACTTGATTCTGAGCATGCGCGTTTTTTTTCCCCTCGTAAAAGCATACGCACTACCGTCTTTCACGACGGGAAAAAAAAAAAACGACATGAAAAACTACATGAAAAAATAGAGCAGGTTCTAAATTTTTTTTAGGCCGTTTTTCATGTCGTTAAAAATGCTCTGGAGCCTACACACAATCATTTTTAATGCCCAAGTTAAAAAATTGCATTTTTAACGACGTGAAAATCGATCGTGTGTACGCAGCATTACCCTGACTTGTACTTCTCAACAGCATTGTCCCTTACTTGTTTGGAGAGTTCCTTGGTCTTCATGGCAGGGTTTGGTTAGTGGTGCCTCTTGCTTAGGTGTTGCAGACTCTGGGGCCTTTCAGAAAGGTGTGTCTATGTAATGACAGGTCATGTGACACTTAGATTGCACACCGGTGGACATCATTTCACTAATTATGTGACTTCTGAAGGTAATTGGTTGCACCAGAGCTTTTATGGGCTTCATAACAAAGGGGGTGAATACATACGCACATGCCAATTATCATTTTTTTTATTTCAGAAAAATAGTTTTTGTATATATTTTTCTAATTTTACTTCACCAACTTAGACTATTGTGTTCTGATCCATCACATATAAGTCAGATTTAAAAAAAACATTGAACTAAAGGCTGTAATGTAACAAAATAGGTAAAAAGCCAAGGGGGGTGAATACTTTTGCAAGGCACTGTATATCTGACACCCAGGCCACCTTTATCTCTTTATCCCTTTTTATCTGCTCTATACCACATCATTTTTGATAAAGAGCTTTACATTAAGGCCCCTTTCACACTGGAGCAGGAGGTGCGGTGGCGGTAAAGCGCCGCTATTTTTAGCGGCGCTTTACCATCGGAATTGCTGCGGTATTCGGCCGCTAGCAATGCGGTTTAACCTCCGCTAGCGGCCGAAAAAGGGTTAATACCGCCGGCAATGCGCCTCTGCAGAGGCGCATTGCCAGCAGTAGAGCCGCGCTGTCCCATTGATTTCATTGGGCAGGAGCGGTGGAGGAGCGGTAAACACACCGCTCCAAAGATGCGGCTAGCAGGACTTTCGGAGCGGTCCTGTTAGCGCACCGCTCCAGTGTGAAAGCCCTCGGCGCTTTCACACTGAAGAAACAGCAGCCGCTGTTTAGGGTCGGTTTGCAGGCGCTATTTTTAGCGCAATAGCGCCTGCAAACCGCCTCAGTGTGAAAGGCGTCTAAATGAATGCATTTAACAACAAAGAAATACAAATAGTCCGAATTGTGGTGTCTTTAACATTTGTGGCAAGTGTGGATGGGTCACTTTCATTAGTAGTTATAGGTAGGAGATCAATTTGCCTTTTCTCTCTGCTCAAGGTTGCCCTAGCATCTTCAGGGGGAACCTTAGGGTTCCATTAAACCCTGGTAGAAAAGGGCTGTTTTAAAATAACTTGCCACGTGGAGCTCTTTAAGAGCCAAGTCAACCCAATTTGCAAATACAGTCTCCAGTTCCTCAAGCATGCTTAAACCAGCCATAGACGATTCTAATTCTAATCATGAATGGGCATACTGATTGTACCCAAGTTGACAGGCTGTCAGAATTTTTCATTCGGGTATAGCCGCTAGCAATAATCATTGTGTGCTCTCCCGGCCGGGACAGCTCCTTCGCACCCCCCACTGGGAGAACACAATAGCTCTACCTCTACGGGAGGGATTCCCCCATCAATACTGACTGTGTTGATGGGGGTGTAGCGGCCCCCTCAATCCCCACTTTTTCTCTCTCAGCTCGTCTGTCTCTTGTCTAGGGGTACCTCCAGAGGGGAAGGGAGTGGGGACACCACGCCTGGCCTTCACCACAGATGTCAGAGTGGTGTAAGCAAAGTTCTTTTTACCTTCGGGTCAGTGTTGCGCACCTGGAGCCTCCGCCGAGAGTTACCTTGAACAATGTCTGTCAGGAAATGAGCCCCACACCATTAAAGTTCAACACTTCTTTATTCTTCTCGAATGAACACAATCAGTTGAACTCCCTTAGTAGAAACAGAACAGAAAAGGAGGTGTGGATGCGAGTAGGCCCAGACACAATGTGTTCTCCACTTTCCTTCCTGAAAGTGAGTTGCGGACCCCGAGCGGGGGGGGATTTCCCTCCAGGCGGTCTCCGATGAGAGGCTCACCTGTCACTGGCAATCTGCTGCACCAGGTCTTCAAGTGAGGAGCTCCCCCCGGTCCATTACGCCTTCCGGATTCGGGTACCCACTCCCGGGGTTCCCTAGGATCTCCTTCCCTCGCGGAACTCAGTGTTGGGCACTGAGCTCCAGACCTCCATCCGAGTACCTCACCCCAGGCTAAAGTTGCCTGGGATGAAACACGACCTCCGGCTGTCCTCTAGGCCTAGGCCGCCTAGAGGACCGACACGAACCACCGCCCACAGGCTGAAGGTGCCTGGGACTCGACCCCGTGACAAAGATGGCCGGCCCCTTTATACCCTCTCCCAGCAAGCCCGGCTGGTTCCCCGCCCCACCATACCGCTGCCGAGGGAGGACAAAAAGGAAGCCCGGCACACAGCAATAATTCAACCCCAGCCCAGGGCGACAGCGCCACCTGCTGGGCTGCAGGGAATTACACATCACTGATGTCTCTGCCAAGTTCAAGTTTACACCCGGGAAAGTACATACCCGCTACAGGGGCATTTAGCAATTTTCTTTCCTGCAACCAGAAAATTGCTCCATCTATGACTGGCTTTAGTCCTGCTCCCTCCCATAACTAAGTAACTTACATTGTGGAGCTCTCTAACAGCCCCAAAGGCAAGAAAACCCCTAATTTACAAATAGGGCCTTCAGTACATCAAGCATGCTTGGTCATCCCCCTCTCATAACTAACCCTGTAGAGCTCTCTGAGAGCCCCAAAGCCAAAAGAACTCGTAATTTGCAAATAAAGTGAAACCTTGAATTACGAGCATAATCCGTTTCAGGAGAATGCTTGTAATCCAAAGCACTCGCATATCAAAGCGAATTTCCCCATAGAAGTCAATGGAAACTAAGATAATTTGTTCTGCATTGACTTCTATTGCATGCAATACCGCATGTGGCCAGAGGTGGTGGGGGGCACCGGAGAGACTCGGAAATACTCGGCGACAGCTTGGCTGAACTCGGAAACACTCGGGAACGGAGTGTACCGTTCCGTGTATCACCGGCGCCCCCGCACCTCTGCCCAAATGAGGTACTGCACGCCGCAGAGGCTTAAATCCTGCTCGTTTTGCGAGACAACACTCGCAAACCAAGTCAGGATTTAAAAAAAAAAAGTTGCTCGTCTTTCAAAACGCTCGTAAACCGCATTACTCGTAAACCAAGGTTCCACTGTACAGGCTTTAGTTCCTCCCATCATGCATGGTCTTGCCCCCTCCTGTAACTAAATAACTTACCCTATGGAGCTCTCTAAGACCCCCTCAAAGCCAAATGAACTCGTAATTTGCAAATAGAGCCTTCAGCTCCTCAAGTAATGCTTGGTTCTGCCCCTTCTCATAACTAAGTATTCTGTCATTGATTCGTTCTATCACCAGGCCAGGATCTAGGGGAGTGCTGGGGTGGACTGTGCACCCCCCCCCAGATTTTAGCAATGCCCCCCAGGGCTCTAAGAGTGCATCCAGAGATCCATGTGGCACTCTGTTGGGGCCAGTTGATGTAAGGGGACACTCTGTTGGGGACATTTGATATATGAGGGCACTCTGTTGGGGACGATAGATGTAAGGGGGCACTCTGAGGGGACAACTGATGTAAGGGGGCACTCAGTTAATGTAAGGGGGAACTCTGTTGGGGGCAATTGATGTAAGGAGGCACTCTGTTGGAGGCAATTGATGTAAGGGGGGGCTCCGATGGGGACAGTTGATGTAAAGATTTACTCTAATGTAGACAGTTGATACAAGGGGGCACTCTAATGGAAACATCTGATGTAAAGGACTATAATGAGGACAGTTCACATACAGAGACACAGGTTTTGTTTAAACATCCTAAACTAATGACAGCCTAATATATACTTGTGTTCCCCATTCTCTCCTGCACCACCCCTGCACTACCTGTCAGACCTTATTTCCAGGTTGTGATTTGAGGTATGGAATTGTGCTGAATGGATGGGGAATACTGGTTCCCAGCGTCTCTGTCACACTCTTTATGAGATTAGATTCTAAAATCCGGCCCTGTTCATCACAAGGAAAGAAGAGAGTATGGGGCTAAGCACTACCTCAGGATATTAGAGCCCCCAGGCTTTAGGGCTCCTTGGTATGTTTACCAAGTAACTAAGTGACTACGTATGTTTTCCTGTGATTTTGTACATTCAAAATTGGTTCACTTTAAAAATGGCCTCCTGGTAGGTACATCGAGAATGTTTTGTGGTTTACTTTATGGACAAACTTTTGTGGACAGTTAAACATTGCATATGAGTAAAAACTATGTGGAATTCCCCCAACGATTGAGTTCTGGTGGTTCCAGTAAAATGTCCTTTTATTGTTACAACATACTACTTCATTTTAGACAATTTTGGTCCTTCAACCTTGTGGTAACAGTTTGGCGAGGACCCTTTTCTGGTCAAGCATGACTGTGCCCCTGTGTACAAAGCCAGCTCCATAAAGACATGGCTTGACCAGTTTGGTGTGGAGGAACTCAAGTGTCCTGCACTCAAACCTAATGGACACCTTTGAGATGAATTGGATCACTGACTGCGAGCAAGATCTTCTCATCCAAAGATACGAGGTCCTCAGCATTTCAAATAGAAAAGTGTTTTGCACCTTTTTTTTTTGGTGAAAAACCACATACTGTAGGTCATAGGAAACCAACATTTCATGGCCTTGAGGAAGGGACCCTGTGGAGGTCCTAAAATTTTAGTTCCTTTCTCACAATGAATATGTGAAACACAATTATTTGGAGTGCTGGTGATCTTGAATCTGGTTTGGCATGGTACCATCTGTAGCAGATCACTTAAAGCACCCACCTAATATCTAATACAGTGGAACCTTGGTTTACGAGTAACGCGGTTAACGAGCATTTTGAAAGACAAGCAACTTTTTTATTTTTTTATTCTGACTCAGTTTGCGAGTGTTGTCTCGCAAAACAAGCAGAATTTAAGCTAATGGAAATTAAGCTAACGGAAATACACCGTTCCCGTGTTTCCGAGCCTTACCAAGGGTTTCCGAGGTCAGCCGAGCTGTCTCCGATCATTTCCGAGGCTCTCCAGCCCCCCCCCACCTCTGGCCACATGCGGTATTACATGCCATTGAAGTCAATGCGGAACAAATTATTTCCATTGACTTGTACGGGGAAACTCTTTGATATGCGAGTGCTTTGGATTTTCGAGAATTCTCCTGGAATGGATTATGCTCGTTCCACTGTATCAACTGCTGTGAGGAGTGCAGCCTCTATTTGGTCTTTATTAGGTCTTCTCATCTAACATGAGTACATGATGCAAATGGGGCCATCTCCAAATTAATGACATTGGTTTTGGAATTAAATGTACAACAAGCTCATATAGGTGTGATAGTCAGGTGTCCACAAACATTTGACCATATACAGTAATGTGTTAAATATCCTCGTTATTGAAGTAGCCTTTTTTTTATTATTACAGAGGCTCTCCATCTTGGAAGAATTGGCATGTACATAGGCCCCATGGGTCATTCGGCTCTCTTCTTGGTAAGTGTCCCCAGCCTGTCTTTTGCAGTTTTTTTCTGTATTCACCTTCCATTAAAGAAATCTCACCAGGTTTGCACAGGAGGCTGCAAGAGATGCATGTGTTCCATGCATTGCTTTTTCTGCACCTAGTTAAAGCAAAGCTCCACCCAAAGGGGGAAGTTCTGCTTTAAGACATCCTCCCCCACCCCCTCTTTCTCTGCCTAACATGGCATGTGATTTTGGAGGGGGGGGAGCAGGTACCTCATTTTGACATGTACCCACTCTCACTTACACTTGGATCACCTAGGCGATCCAAGTGGACGTTCTCCTACCCCCCTCACCTAGGCTGTTCCTTCAGAGCTCATGCGCTAATGACATCAGGGCACGGGGTACATGGCACATCAGGGCACGGGGCACATCGGGGCACATTAGGGCACATCAGGGCTCGGGGCACATCAGGGCACATTATGACACATGGGGAACATCAGGGCACATGATGGGGCACATGGCACATTATGGGGCACATCAGGGCTGGACTGGGACAAAAATGTGGCCCTGGACTTCATCCAGACCGGCCCAGGGCACAACACATCAGGGTACAGTGCACATCAGAGCATGGTACAGAGCCCAGCACATCAGGGCACAGCAGGGTACAGCACATCAGGGCACAGCACATCAGGGTACAGAGCCCAGCACATCAGGGCACAAGGCACATCAGGGCACAGCACACCAGGCCACATCAGGGTACAGGGCACAGCACATCAGGGTACAGAGACCAGCACATCAGCGTACAAGGCACATCAGGGCACAACACATTAGGGTACAGCGCACCAGGCCACATCAGGGTACAGAGACCAGCACATCAGCGTACAGGGCACATCAGGGCACAACACATTAGGGTACAGCGCACCAGGCCACATCAGGGTACAGGGCACAGCACATCAGGGTACATAGACCAGCACATCAGCGTACAGGGCACATCAGGGCACAGCACATCAGGGTACAGGACATAAGGGCGCATGCAGAGTAGCGCAGGAAGCATCTGTAATAAGTTCTCTCTCATGTCACGCTGCTCCCCGGCGGCCCCTCTTCTCTTCTCGTCCATCCCAGATGATGTCACAAGCAAATGGGGATGGACGAGTAGAGAGGAGGGGCCGCCGGGGAGCATCGTGACATGAGAGAGAATTTATTACAGAGGATTCCTGCGCTACTCTGCATGCTGGCTAAATCTGGACCTCAGCTCCCTACGGAACAAAGTAGATATCCAGGGGATCTAACTAGATTTAGCCACTAAGTTCTGATCATCTACCGTGGATTCTGAGTCAGTCCGCAGGTGCCAAACTTTTTCACATTTCTTAGGACATGCTCGGGAAAAGTATGTTGCTATTTACAGTACCTATAGGTAAGCCTTATTATAGGCTTACCTATAGGTACAAGTAAAAGATTAAAGTTTACAACCACTTTAATGAGTGATCTAAAAGGCCCAATCTTCCACTTCCTCCCGGACAACACTGGGTCATTGTCTTCAATGCAGGTCTGGAAATTTTGCAAGGTAACAAGAATTTAAATTGAAGCACCTAACCACTGCTAAGAGGTCCAGATACAGCTTTATTCTATTAAAATTCAGGAGCACAACCCCCAAAAAATCCAACGCATTTTGGGGTCCAAGCACCCCCTTCATCAGAGGTTGACTGGCAATAATGTGAACAAACCAGAAGTGAACCTACAATTGTAATTTTTCCAGTGTGAATTGCAAGCATAGGCCTTATTGGCAGCTTGTTTGTAGCCACTCTTGAGCTTCTCATGGACGTAATATAACATTGTGCCTAATGCAACCGTGTATGGTTGGGTAGGAAAAGCCGGAGGAAGGGGAATGTCAAAACTAGTGGAGTGTTAGCTACTTTTAATTTTTATTTGTAGGTTTAGTTACACCTTAAAGTTGACCTCCTGCCTTCCCTTGAGTCTTGCACAGTTGTACCGGCTCCCCTCCTGGACTGAAATGGCTTACTTTGATTTTCACTGCACACTGTGAGCTTTTCATTAGAAGCTGCAGCAAGTCAGATAGACCCTGCTCTATTTCCTGGATGGAGGATGTCCTCCCTATCCTGACTGTCCCTGGCCCAGCCCCATTCATTGGACCTCAGTTCTTTCGATCATGGAGACTCAGCATTACATGTGGGTGTTTCCTAGGGTGATCTGCATGCAAATAAAGTCTGCCTATGAACGCCCAGTCCTCCAGACTGATATCCACCTGTAGCCAAGTCCCGGGGCCCCTGAGGCTTAATGGTGACCTCCAGTTAGGAAGTTAGGGACAGCTGACATCCTTCAGTGTAGAGTGGGTTACAAGACATGGTGGGTGTGATGCAAGATGAAATAATGGGCGCCGGACACTTTTTGATTGCAAAGATTTATTGTCTCTTAAACAGAACTGTGGGAGAGAGGGTTAGGGCCAGGACACCCTTAGGTAGAGGCAATGTTAATTGTCAGACTCCGAGACTTCTATAGGCAGACAGCTATACAGGTGAAGGCCTCCAGCCGGACACCACTTCTGTATAGGTACGATCGCTGTCTTCTATGGCAACAATCTTGTAGATGTTACTAACGGTAAAGGTATTCAACTATCTGCAACACGAACAGTTCTCTTTACCCCACACTCATTCACTGTGGGTCTTCACTCAACGAGCTCCCAGTCTCTCTCACTAGACTTCAGATCCACTAGCCACTGGATCCCCTGAGCTCTTTTACTGTGATGCCTCGTACACACGACCGGTTTTCCCGTCAGGAAAACTGCCATGACAGCTTTTGGCCGGGAAAACCAGCCGTGTGTATGCTCCATCGCAGTTTTCCCTGTCGGGAAAACTGCGGGGAAAAAAAAGAGAACCAGCTCTCTTTTTTCCCGTCAGGAAAAAATCCTGCCGAGAAAACCGGTCGTCTGTATGCTTTCCCGAGGGGAAAAAAAACCACACATGCTCGTAAACAATTTGACGCATGCGCGGAAGCATAGAACGTCATTTTGTCGGCTCGTCATAGTCTTTGACGTCACCGCGTTCTTGGCATTCAAAAGTTCTGTGATATTTTGTGTGACAGTGTGTATGCAAGGCAGGCTTGAGAGGAATCCCCTCGGGAAAAGCGTTGTTTTTTTTCCTGCCGGGAAAACCGGTCGTGTGTACGAGGCATAACACTCAGTATCTTCCTCAAGCGTCACCCCCGCTTCCCTGCTGGGTCCCTGGCTTGGCACTTACAGATACTCCTCAAGCTTCACCCTTGCTAACACATTGGGTCCCCGGCTTGGCACTCCACAAGCGTCACCTCTGCTGTCCTGCTGGGTCCCTGACTTGGCACTTGCTGATGCTTTCCCACTTCTTCACCGTCCCCGGCTGGAGGGAAGTCTGCTCTGGTGCTGGTCTCAGTTTACTCACAATGATCTCCGGTAACAAGGTGGAAGGTCTCTTTGTAGTGACAGCTTCCCCTCTACATCCGACCACAACTGGTTCCCCAGCCGGCGGAACCGTTACTTCTGGTTGGACTACAAGGCTGCAGTCCCAACCCTGCACTACTTCTGAATAGGCTCTCAGCTAGCCTAGCAGCCACATGTCCCCGGGATAGGCCTTAGGTTTCTGGCCTAGCAGCCTGGGACAATATGACACACGTTCACCAAGACAGCCGTCCAGGTGGCACAGAACCCTGATCACCTGAATCCACCTAAATATATAGGTTCTCCCAGCAGGCAAAGGGACCCAAGAAAAATCCATGCCCATTGGCTGAGACCATTCATTCCTAATCTGTCCTTGCAGTGCCCTTGTCTTATCTAATGTCACCAGATACCCGGCCACCTAGTGACAGAAGAGAGAAGTGCAGCAATTCCAATATTAGGGCAAAATCAATTGACCTCCTTGACCAAGGCAACTATCACTTGGTAAATACATTTGATCGCATCCCTGCCTAAACATCAGGGTGCTACACACCCATCAAGGCATTCAGATATTTGCATAACTCCTCCCAAGAGCCAGCCCACTGCTTGCATCAATGATAACAAAGAATTTCATTAAGGCCCCGTTCACACCTATGCGAATTGGTTGCGGCTTAAACCGCATCCAATTCGCATAACATTTTAAAATATATTGATTTCAATGAGGCTGGTTCACATATGTGCGATGCATTCGCACAGCGCATTGCCCAAAAAACGTGTGTGTTTTCTAGGCATTGCGGTGCGAATTGTCTGCCCATTATGTTCTATGGGAACGCATCTGATTTGCATATGTGTTGCGTTCTGAACACAGTACGTATGAATCATGAGGGGGGAACTCCACGCCAAATTGTAAATAAAAAAACGGCATTGGGTTCCCCTCCAGGAGCATACCAGGCCCTTAGGTCTGGTATGGATTTTAAGCGGAACCCCTACGCCGAAAAAACGGCATGGGGGTCCCACCAAAATCCATACCAGACCTAAGGGCCTGGTATGCTCCTGGAGGGGAACCCATGCCGTTTTTTTATTTACAATTTGGCGTGGAGTTTCCCCCCCATGATAACAGCGGCTTCCCTCCCCTCCCCTCTCCTCTGCTAGGTCAGCAAATCCGCAGCTAGAACGCAGACGAACCGCTGAACCACTGATTGATATCTTGCCAAAAACTCCGGAGCTCAAAAACGCAACGCACAAGTGTGAATTCAGCCTAAAATATTTCATTAGCATGTTGATGAGGTGGGAGAGAAGAACTAGGGAAGGGAAAGTATAAGCAAATTCAACGTCGGCTTTAAATAGTGTGTTTTTTTTTTCAGTATGGAGTTCAGCTCTAATTATTTATGTGAGAAGCAGGAACAATTTTCAGTTTTGGGTCTTTTAAAGAAGTAAAGTATGATCACTTGTATAGTGGTATGACTCTTTCAAAAAACAAGTCCGCCATAAAATAATAAAATATTAATTTTTTCCCCAGCAGTGATAGAGGAGGAGATCGCAACTTCTTGTTTGTCTGCGGCTGATAAGTACCATGAAGGAGCTTTAAGCTACCCATCCAGGATGGCCGACAATCATTTGGTCCCCGTTAACACAAACTACAGGTGGCCGCCATTATGTCCTGTCACTAAGTATTGGACTAGTTACATACTGTATGTCTTTGCTTTGTAAGACCAAAATCTTCGTTCCACTGTCAGAACTTATGACACAAGTTATATATTTGAAGAATACGTTGGAGTACTGTACGTGATACTTTATTTGAACTGATGAGTGCACCAATAATCGCTAGAATCACCTTTCAGAAGAAATATATGAACCTTGGTTGGCAAAAACTGTGAAACTTTATTGTATATGAAAAATGGGATTTATAATCTGTTGTATTGTAAAATAAAACGTTGCTTTTTAAAAAAAACATTTTGTGTGTTATAATCTGTAAGGACCCTCCACTTAATGTTTTTTTACTCTTTCGTCCATGGACCAACACAGCTTCTCTATTGACAAAGTGGGTATTATCCGTTAATTAGGAGTGACTAGGCAGAAAACTTGTAAAAAGTGTTGCATCACACCTTCTACAGTACCGCCCAGGGGGCGGACCCTCTGGGTATATCCCCTCAGTATGCATCTCGCAGATCAGTTTTTTTCGGTCTAGCAAGGAGTAGGACATGGCTCCCTTCAGGCCCATTGGTCCGGGGGAAAAATATATTTTTTTGCTACATTCTTTTTGTTTCCTGCGATCTTCGATCAATTGCCGACTGGGTGACAGGCTGGATCCTCGATCCTTGTAGTCTCCCCAGTTTCGGCCATCGAGCGTGTGCCGACCCTAGCTACGCGCTGGGTTTTCCACGACATGCCCGTCGCTCCACGGGTGGCCGGTGAGCCTACGCTCCAGGGCCTGCATCGGACCGCTCAGCTTCGGCTGAACTTACGGCCGAGTCGCAGCAGCCTGGCCGGTGAGCTTACGCTCCAAGGCTTGCATCGGACCGCTCAGCTTCGGCTGACCTTACGGCCGAGTCGCAGCAGCCTGTCCGGTGAGCGTCACGCTCCAGGGCATACATATGATCGTCCCCTTGGGTCCAATCACAGCATGCCTGGCCAACAGTCACTTTCCGTGCGCGGTCGATGATCTGTTTGGAATGTCTTCCAGCATGATATATGCAGGATAGATAAGTAAACTCCCCTGCCTCGGCTGGGTGATTTGGCTGGACATTCCTGGAGAGACCAAGTAAGTGGTTGTGGCCCCTTTCTTCCCTCTCTCCCTGCCCTTCCCTCCTCTCTGGGCTTCTATCTAAAGGTTGCTGGGTGCTGGGGGTCACCTAAGGGGTTCCACTGGAGCGGGGCTGGCTGTAACTAACATTTAAAAGAAATGTAATTTCTGCTTACCTGTATGTGCTTCCTCCTCCATTCTGTCGGCGGCCATTTTGCGGTGACCATGCCGGGTTCGGCCTCTAGTGACTGCCCGGCGGCCATATTTCTGTGGTTTCGGCACCATTTTCTTGTAGTTCCCCACCCACTGGCCTCTATCGACTGATCGGCGGCCATGTTTGTAATGATCCACGCTGTATGTATATATTGCCGTTCGGCGGCCATCTTTTTTTGGTCTACGGCTGCTTTGGCCTCTATCTTCGGCTCGGCGGCCATTTTCTTAGAGCCCACATTATCTTCCATACAGACGTTTTGGCGGCCATTTAGTCTCCGGCCTCTAGGGTGCATTACACTGGCGCGAAAAATTCACACAGGAAGCGCTGATAAAAGAAGCAGACTGATACAGCAGCGGTGGGACAGAATCACAGGCGCAGCACACTGCAGCATAGCGGTACCGGTCCAGGGTGGTGAGTCCTCTGGGTGACCCAGCATCTCTGCAGCGCAGGAGGGTGGCCTATTGATATCTTGCCTGGAGCCCTGTGGGTGTCAGCGTGTGGTCAGCATGGCATCTGAGCCAGATGTCTTCTCCCCTGAAACACCAGATTTAGCAGCTGGTGCCCCTGAGGTGTCTATGGACGCTATGTCGGCAATCCTAGAAGCGTTTGCTGCCAGGATGGAAGCAGCACACGGGAATACAGGGGGTAGTAAACGCCCCGTCCCCTGCAATCTTCTGTCCCATAATGCCGCCTTCCCATATCTCTTCTGTATCCAAAGAGCTACAAGTGCCACCATGACCTGTCACTGAGGTCTCTTCAGTTTTCACAGAACCATAAGTTCAACCATATCCCCCAATTGTATGTCTTCTAAATCTGAAGAAACTCAAATCCTGCCATACCTCCCTACTAATCTCTCTCTTGTATCCAAAGAACAGATCCCATTACTACCTTGTACTAATGTCTCTTCTGTATCCAAGGAAACACACCTTTAGTGGTGTCTCTTGTGTCAAAAGCATGTTCCACTTTGGTCCTTTTGTGGTTTCTCTCCTGTGTCCAAAGTATGAGAAATCCCACCATGACCCCATACTGATGTCTCTCCTGTGTCCAAAGTATGAGAAATGCTACCATGACCTCATATTGATGTCTCTCCTTTGTGCAAAGTATGATAAAGCCCACCATGACCTCATATTGATGTCTTTCCTTTGTGCAAAGTATGATAAAGCCCACCAGGACCTCATACTGATGAATCTCCTGTGTCCAAAGTATGACAAATCCCACCATGACTTCGTATTGATATCTCTCCTTTGTCCAAAGAATGACCAATCCCACTATGACCTCATACTGATGACTCTCCCGTCTCCAAAGTATGACAAATCCCACCATGACTTCGTATTGATATCTCTCCTTTGTCCAAAGTATGGCCAATCCCACCATGATCTTGTATTGATGTTTCTCCTGTATCCAAAGTATGACAAATCCCACCATGACCTCATACTGATGTTTCTCCTGTGTCCAAAGATTGACCAATCCCACCATGACCTCCTACTGATGTTTCTCCTGTGTCCAAAGATAGACCAATCCCACTATGACCTCATACTGATGACTCTCCTATCTTCAAAGTATAACAAATCCCACCATGACTTTGTATTGATGTTTCTCATGTATCCAAAGTATGACAAATCCCACCATGACTTTGTATTGATGTTTCTCATGTATTCAAAGTATGACAAATCCCACCATGAACTCGTATTGATATCTCTCCTTTGTCCAAAGTGAGTGAGTGAGTGAGTGAGTGAGTGAGTGAGTGAGTGAGTGAGTGAATAACTTGTATAGCGCTACAAATGCGAACTAAATCGCCTCAAGGCGCTTTGCATCCAGTGACATCCTGACCCTTCAGAATAGGTGGGTCTTAAGTTTTTTCCTGAAGGCCCGGTGGTTTTCTTCCATGCGGATGTTGGTGGGTAGAGCGTTCCATAGCCGTGGTCCTTGGACTGCAAATCTTCGTTCTCCCTTTGATTTGTAGCGGGACTTGGGGATGTGAAGGAGGTTTTGGTTGGTTGATCGGAGATTGCGATTGGGGGTGTAGTGTTTTATCTTCTCGCATAGATATTGTGGAGCGTTTCCCTGTGTGCACTTGTGGGTGAGACAGAGGGTCTTGAATGTGATCCGATCCTTTACGGTTAGCCAATGAAGGGTCCTTAGTGATGGGGTGATGGATTCCCAAGGTTTTTTTCCCGTTACCAGCCTGGCAGCCGTGTTCTGGATGACTTGTAGGCGCGAAATCTGGTATTTGGGTAGTCCGAGGTAGAGGGCGTTTGCGTAATCGAGTCGGGAGTTGATAATTGTTCCAACTACTACTGCTGTATCCTCTTTTGGGATGAAGGGGATGAGTCTACGTAGTAGACGGAGGAGATGGTGAGCTCCGCTGACTACTGATCCAATTTGTGCGTCCATCGACATCTCCGAGTCAAAGATGACTCCGAGACTTTTGACTTTGGTGCTCGGGGTAACGGTCTGTCCAAGGATAGTGGGGAGTGTCCAAGAAGTCTTAGTTTTTGTCTTTCGGTTTGCGTTGAGGAGAAGGAGTTCTGTTTTGGATCCGTTGAGTTTGAGGGAATTCTCAGTCATCCATTCATCGATCAATGTGAGACAGGTTTCCAATCCGTGATATTGGTCTTTTTTCCCGGTGATACGAAAGTAGAGTTGGGTGTCGTCAGCATATGAGTGGTAGCACAGGCCCTGTTTGCTGATGATTTTGAGGAGTGGGCGGAGGTAGATGTTAAAGAGCACGGGTGACAGGGGTGATCCTTGGGGGACTCCGCAAGAAATTGTGCGAGTTTCAGAGGTGAAGGCTCCTAGTTTCACTGTCTGGGAACGATTATCTAGGAAGGATGCGAACCAGTGTAGGTCAGGGTCTGCGACTCCGGCTACTTCTTTAAGGCGAATGAGTAGAGTTTTGTGGTCTACTGTGTCGAACGCTGCACTGAGGTCCAGCAGCACCAGGAGACATGATTCTCCGTCATCTGCTGCTTCGAGGGTGTCATCCCATATTTTAAGAAGTGCTGTTTCTGTGCCATGGCCTGGGCGGAAGCCTGATTGTAGTGGATCCAAGAGTTTGTGGGTGTCCAAATAGAGTTGTAGCTGTTGTACTACTGCTTTCTCCATGATCTTGGAGATGGTGTTGAGGCTTGTTACCGGTCTGCGGTAGTTTGGGTCTTTGGGGTCCAGGTTGGGTTTCTTTAGGAGGGGTTTGATTATGCCTTGCTTGAGAGAGATTGGAACAATACCTTCTTTGAATGATTGATTTAGTGCATTAACGCTGCTTAAGGAGCCCCATTGCCTAATTCCATCAGATCGGATATACGTCAGTGGTCTTCCTTGATGTTGTCATGGTTTGGCAAAATTAACGCCATCAAATTGGATGTCTTACCAAAATTTCTATATATGTTGCAGACGGTACCTATCCTTCTTCCAAAAAGTCTGTTTGTATAAATTACAACATCTGGTCACTGGGTTCGTCTGGCACAACACTCGTCCTAGGATAAAGAGATCTATTTTGACTTTACAAAAGAAGGATGGCCGGGGGTGACAGGTCTTCCTGACTTTTATACCATAAAGCGGTAATACTAGCTCGCATTTTAGACTGTTTTCACCGGGAACAACATAAACAGTGGGTTACTATTGATACACAACTCTCCCCTAGAGATCCCCAAGCTTTTATAGGGCCGGGCGCTCTGGTTTTTTCTAATTTCCGCCCGGCAACCTATTCCTCGGCTTTGGATATCAGAGGTGGTCCCTACTCTGGCTGAATGGTTTGAAATTTTGGTCAAACTTATAAGGATAGATATGATTGCTCAAAATACAGATAAAGGGGAACAGTTTAATATAGCATGTTTGGCTTGGTGGGTATTTGTTGATTTGCCTAAATTTAAATCATACCTTTCTTAATGAAGGAAGGAAGGAGGGAAGAGAAAAAAAATAAAAAAATAAATGCAGTCTCCCCCCCCCACCTTTTTTTTTCTCCTTCTCTTCTGTTTTTTTCTATCTTTTTTTTTCTGTAAAATTGCTGTTTGGCTTCCAAATATATAAAGGTATCTGAGGACTATATTTTTCCAGGTTGTTGAAATAATTCTATTTTTGTGCTGCCATATCATTTATATAGTAAGTCTGGCTATTTACAGTATTCTATTTGCATTTTGGTTTGTATTTTTTTTTTTTTTTAAATGATAGTCTATTTTCAATATTTTTAGACATAACCTGTACTCAGTGGATATTGGTTTTTCTTGCTTTCCTCCTAATAAAAACAGATTTGAACAAAGAGCCCCGACTATATCCGGCAGAAGAACACAGTAAAGGATTGCTCTGTAAAGCCATTCTACAAGCCCCCTATCTATCACCCCTTCCTTCATACTTTTCTTAAAGATAGTGGGAAGAGGAAAAAAAGAAAGGAAAGGTTCTCTTACCCCCCCCCCCCCCCCCCCCAGCCTTTTTTTTCTCCTCTTCTGTTATTTTTTTCCTGTACAATTGCTGTTTGGCTTCCAAATATATAGAGGTATCTAAGGGCTATATTTTTTCAGGTTGTTGAAATGATTCTATTTTTGTGCTGTCATATCATATACTGTACAAGCAAGGCTATTTATTTTATTTGTATTTTTCTTTGTAATTTTGTTTTTGTTTCAAAAATAGGAATCTACTTTCAATATTTTTAGATATAACCTGTACTGTATATTGTTTTTCTTGCTTACGTCCTAATAAAAACTGATTTGAATAAAGAGCCCTGACTATAGTCGGCAGAAGAACACAGTAAAGCGGGGATATGCAATTAGCGGACCTCCAGCTGTTGCAGAACTACAAATCCCATGAGGCATAGCAAGACTCTGACAGCCACAAACATGACTCCTAGAGGCAGAGGCATGATGGGACTTGTAGTTTTGCAACAGCTGGAGGTCCGCTAATTGCATATCCCTGCAGTAAAGGATTGCTCTGTAAAGCCATTTTACAAGCCCCCTGTCTATCACTTATTTAAAGGGTACCTCCGTTCAGTTAACCTAGGTGTAGCATAATCACTCTTAATGCATCCTAGCAGTATAGTCTCATGAACACAGTAAATCTAGCCATATTACTGTCCATTGCTGCTTTCATGGTGATCTAGCTACTATTTATGCTGATCCTGGTGCATATACATTACATATCATATGTTATATGTATTTGTTATCCTATACCTACTGCTGACTACTGATCATGCTGTATATTGAGCTGTGCTACTGCTATTACTTTAATGCCTTTATTGTTACCAAACCTATTGTGTGACAATACATTGACACTTGCTAACTAACTGCTAATTAGTTTGGTGTCCTTTTCCTGATGCAGCATCATTATTGTGTACCTGGCACTGCTGTCAGTGATTTCTGTGATATTGCATGCTTTGTTCACTTAACCCAGTGTGTCAGAGGGTCTGAAGTCATTGGGGAGGTTGAGGCAAAGAACAGGGAACCCATCCTATCCAGCGGCTCCTACAGGGGGTAGGGCTACTTGTGGGGGCTCATACGGGATCCCTCTGTTCTGAATGCCAGTAGCCTACATAACAAGCCGGAGGGAGTCAACGTGGACCCCGTCGCAGCCGCAGAGTGGTGCCTAGAGTAAAATGCCCGACCAGAAATGTTGAGGCAAAGGACAGGGACCACATGACCCCTGATGACGTCAGACGTTGCTGACGAAACGCGTCCAGTCAGGTAGTACAGGCCACGTCACTGCCGCCATCCCTTGGAACATAGGTGGAATGCGATCGGCGTCCCTGCTTGTTTCTATGAGCCTGTTTGATCGACTTTTTCATAATTCCTTTTTTTAACTGTGATACAATAAATTTTAAACTTACTGCACTATGAGGAGCCCTTCTGTTTCTTCTTCAATTATATGATTTTCCATACCATTACCTGGCGGATGTGCTACTTCATGGGGCGGTGACCTGGAGATCCTTTTTCGCTAGGACATGCTGGTAATGACTAACTGTAATGGGTGTCATATATGTTTGGTGGGTAGGATGTTTGCCTAGGCGCTGGTGGAAGAAAGCACTCTCGTTCTCACATATATTTTATGAACTTGGAAAGAAGACATCACTATTACTTGTTCTGAAGACATCCGGTGGTGGTGTATGGACATTGCACATTATTTGATATGTTCACATTATTTAATGTTTTATGTATGTTTTGTATCTGACGTTTTAGTTGAGTGCGGTATAAAAATCACTGTTTTTCTTTTTCACCACTCAGGCTTTTTTGAGCCTTACTACGAGCTGCTCTGTATTTATTTATTTAATATTACACATTATTATTATTTGTTTGTCGAGTTGATCCAGGGTGTGCAGGTTTAAGGGGTTTTATATCCCTCTTTTTTTCATCCAAAGAGCAGGGAACCCATCCTATCCAGTGGCTCCTACGGGAGTAGCGCTTCATGTGGGGGCTCATCCAGGATCCCCCCGTTCTAAATACCAGTAGCCTAGATAACAAGCTGGAGGGAGTCGACATGGACCCCATTGCAGCCGCAGAGTGGTGCCTAGAGTAAAATGCCCCCACCAGAACTGTTGAGGCAAAAAACAGGGAACCCATCCTGTTCAGTGGCTCCTACAGGGGTTGCGCTATAGTGGAGATAGGTAGTACAGAGGGGGTTAGTTAATAGTGGGGACAGTTAGTTCAGAGGATGCAGTTGATGGCCGTGACAGGTAGTGCAGAGGGGGGAAGTTTATGGTAGGGCTTAGTTGATGGCAGGGACAGGCTCAGTGTTCTCTCTACAGCACTGCGGTATATGTCAGAGCACTATATATATATATATATATATATATATATATATATATATATATATATAGCGGGTATGTACTTTTCAGAGTGTAAATTGTAAATTCTGGTGAAGACATCAGTGATGTCTAGTTCCCTGTGGCTCAGCAGGTTGCGCTGTCACTTTGGGCCGGGGTTGAACCATCACTGCAGTGCCGTACCCTATGTGACCTCTCGCAGCAGTTGTACGGTGGGGCGGGGAACCCGCTGTGCTTAGTGGGGGAGGGTATAAAGGGGGCGAACATCTTCGCCACAAGGTCCGAGTCCCAGGCACCTTCAGCCTGAGGGCTGCTGTCTGCGGTCGGTGTCCAGGCGGCCTAGGCCTGGACACTTGGAGTTCGTGTTCCATCCCAGACACCTTCAGTCTGGGGTGAGGTACTCAACCGGAGGCCTGGGACCCAGTACCTTCCACTGGGTCCCGTGAGGGAGGGATTGTCCTAGGGTGCCCCGGGTGTTGGGCACCCGAATCCAGAGGCGTAAGGGACCGGAGGAGAGATTCAACCGAAGATCTGGTGCAGCATATTGCCAGTGCCGGGTGAACCTCTGGAGACCGCCCGGATGGATGTCTTTCCCGAACAGGGGCCAATTCATAGAGGAAGGTGGTTCATGTTCTATGACCGGTGGCAGCGGTTCAACTTGTCAACTCAGGTCAGTGGCAGAGACCTACTATTAGGCCTGTGGCAGGGGCCTCAACAGTTCATCCGGTCGGTGGCAGCAACCAAACTCACAGTCGGTGGCAGAGACCGTGCACCAGGCCTATTCGCTAGCAAAGGAATAGGAGAGTTCAGTTGTGCCTGGGCCTACTCGTATCCACACCCCTGTCTGTCTGTTACTAAAGTTCAACTGATTATGTTCACCCTGCAATGGAGAAATAAAAGAGTGTTGGACTTTTATTGGTGTGGGGCTCTATTACTGGCAGACACATCTCCACGGAACAAGCAGAGACTTTGTATGCAGAGAACAGACCCGAAGGTAAATCAAGTGACTTTGCTCAACCCTCTTACACATACGAGGGGAGAGCTTGGCGTAGTGTTCCTGCACTCTCCTCTCCCAGGTACCCCTAGACACCAGCCAAGTAAGCGATAAAGCAGAGAGGGAGAGTGAGGCCGCTACAATATATATATATATATATATATATATATATATATATATATATGTAGCGGGGTCCTCAAATTGATGGGATACACCTGGGGAATAGTGTGACCCAGGTGTGTAATTGTGTTAGGGTTCAGACCCCTTTTTGTTTCGTGGAGGATTGGAGGATGTAGTATTCTCCTTTGCCTGTGGGTGGCGGGGTACCCACAGGCTTCAGGTAGAATCATCTCCTGCAGTGCTCCCTGTTTTGTCCCTTCCCGGAGATGGTATGGCTGGGGCGGGGAACCCGCCGGGCCGTTGATGGGAGGAGATAAAAGGGGGAGACGCCCTTACCACGAGGTGTTGCGGAGAAGGAGGTCCTCGGAGGAGGAGGGTTGCGGTCCGCACCCAGGGCCCTCGGGCCTGGGTGCTGGAGATCCAGGAGTCTGGTCCGGGTGCCCATGGCCTGGTCCGGAGTCATGTTGGCGTCCATCCCAGGCACCTTTAGCCTGGGGTGAGGTACTATCAAGGAGGCCTGGGGCCCAGTACCTTCGACTGGGTCCCGCTAGGGTGGACTGTCCGAGGGTCCCTGAGCGGAGGGACTCGTATCTGAGGTGAGGAGGCCAGAGAGGTTACCTACTGGAGACCCGGAGCAGCACCAACCCGGTGACAGTGGGCCTCTGGGAACTCTCTTGGGAGGACACATCCCCCTGATAGGGGCCACAGCGTATCGAAGAAGGCTCCATTGCTGTTCATAGGGGTTGCTGGAAGAGACCCCATCTTTCCTGTTCTGTAACAGCCGGATTGGCTTAGGCGCCGCTGGTCATAGTACAGTGGCATAGAACTTAAGCTTTAGGAAGTGCCTCAATCTGCTCGCCTCACCGTTGGCAAGGTTATAGGTCCCAACCAGTTTGCTGCAAAAGAACTGTTTATTGTGCTTTGCTTATTGGAGTGTCGAATAAACAAGTGTTGGACCTTTCTCCGGTGTGTGAACTCCAGTTACTGGAAGCAAAGGGGAGGCTGGTGAGCTTGCAATTACAGACTCAGTGCATTCACAGAACACACCGGCCCGAGGAAACATCAGTAAGTGGCCTTCACCTCCCTACTACAATGGGGAGGACATGGGCCGTGGCGCATCTCACTCTCACAAAGCAGGAACCCCTAGACATGAGTTGGTGTGCAACCGCTGAAGATGGAGAGAGAGTGAGGCCGCTGCACGTGGGGGCTCGTGAGTCCGGGATGGAGTGTGTTCTAGAGATGGACTTGGGAATGTCTGCATTTGAACTTTGCTGCCCAGAGGAGTTCCGAGCAGATCAGCCATGTTGCTGGCCAGAGTGCGTCCCTGCTCGGAGTTGTGGAAATGACCCTAACACGGGAAAGGCCCATGCGGAGGAGCGGAAAAAGGGAGAGGTCCAGCCGTGTGACGTACTGCACGTGGGGACTGTTAACGCACTGCGCCACGAGGCACCCCATGGCGACATCGTTCGTGGGCGGAGTCAAGAGGAAGCCCGCGAAAATGTACAGCTCATGGGAGGAGTCTGGCCAAGTGTGGGGATACACGTGGAGACTCCGGCGCGGGGTCAGTGCATGATGGAGCAGCAGATAGTCGGGATGACCTCAAGTGCCCCGTGGATTATGGTTCCTCACCCCACGAGAATGACTTCCTTTGCTGCCCCCATCACAGACACAGGGATAAGACTTAGGCCCCGAGGGCGGTTGGCTTTGTACACTTGCAGAGACACGGAGGCCCTCGGTGTGATCTGTCCCGGCTGCTCGGGACTGGTGGTCACCCTGAAGCCATTCGGGCGATGTGAGGAGTGCAGAGAATTCCTTTTTGAGGTCGAGTCGTCCACAGCAAGGCCCCGGGCCCTTCGCCTCAACCACCTCACGGGTACCGCTACTCCGGAAGGGGAGATCAAGGCCTTTGTCGAGGTTCCCGTGCGCGCTGACCAGGGCGATGGACTGCCCAACAAAGAAAAATCCGAGGATGCTGCCTCGGTCGCCACAAGTTCTCTGCTCCCACCCCCGAAGAGGAAAGTTGGCCTAGTACAGGCATCCTATGGACGTGGTCGAGCTTCACCCCGCTGCTTGCCTGGCCTGGATGGCGCCGGTCGAGAAGGAAGTCCCGGACATCCCAGTCCTCTACAAGGGTCAGGTGAGCCAGGGGCTGGGACTGTGGTGGTGGTTGGAGGTGTCGGGGGCCCATTGGAGGTGGAGCCCCCCAGGGAGGATGGTTCTGTGTCCACCGGAAGATATCTGCCTGCGGAGATGTATGACACCTCCGACCTAGAGTCGCTGTCTGACTGCGGAGATGATGGCGAGATAGACGAACTGTTCAGCCGCAAGGGCTGGGATAGAATGCCACTTCTTGCTTCCCGTGCGGTACGGGATTCACCTATGTACACAGGAGACAGCACACCTCGGGTGGAAGACCCGCAGCTTACGAGGGAACCTACCCCTCCACCGGTGTCCTCACCTACTGTTACCTCACCTGCTTTGGTTGTGGGGACACCCCGCGCTTCTCTGAGAGCACCGAAAGTCAGTTTCAGGGAGCTGGTAAAGGCACCTCGGCATCCGGAAGCTATTGTGCTGCCTGGAACTGGAGAGAAAGCCACTATGCCACCTTTGGCCCGCTTGCATAGACTGTTTTGCCACAAAGTAGCTCGGGAATATGGGTGGGAGTACCCGTATCTGCCCCGGGACTTGCTGTTTGAGGTGGAAGTCTGGAGAGCAAGATGGTATGACGAGTTTGTGTGGGACAAGTTGAAGGTGCCTCATGCTCGCAGGTACCTGGAATGTGTGCCGGCAGTGTCTAAGAGGTTTGAGGACTGCAGAGCTGAATGGAGATTGGGGCGCCATATCCATGCTGACAAGGTAGTCATTTGCAGAAGAGAAGGAGAAGATGTCGAGTATTCGATAGAAGCATTTGACAAACACCTGAAACCCCTGTATCTGCCGGATCCAAAGTTTTACTTATAGGAGAAAAGAACTCCTGTTTATTTCCTTTGTGCACTTGAACTTTCTGGAAGAGCCATTCCCAGACACCCAGGACTGCGCCCTGCTTTTGTTTTTATTTGGGCTTTTCTTTTTTCTCATCGGAGACTTGGGGCTGTTGTGTTTTTTTTTTTGTGTTCCCCTTTTCTTCATGTGCCAAGGGCAAGGACATTTGGGAATAGTGGCAGAGTAGGGAAAAGCTGGAAGAACGAAGACTCGTTGAGTGTCATGACCGCGGCGTTGTCACCAGGTGGCAGTGTTGCGCAACAAATGTTTGAAAATGTTTCACACACACATCACCTTGCTTGTTGGAGTGAGTGGGTCTCTCGGCTGACGGGCCCACTCATGCCAAATGACAAGAAATTATGTTAGGATGTTGTTTTTTCTTTCCCCTGCAGGAGAATCGTCAATCAAGACCATTGAGAGTGGGTGGCTCTTAGACAGTGTGGGAGAGGGGTTGTGATTATGCAGATGTTTAAAGTGTTTTATTACATAAGTTGTTTTATATGTTCCCCATTCCCTGAGCAGGTCTTGGCACTTGGGAAAAATTTAGAGGGACTGCCTCAGGGGTTTCACCCCATGTCACCACTTTATGGGAGGCCTGGGTGTGCACCTGACGCTGGGGACCAGCGTCAAATCACAGGGGGGAATGTGTAGCGGGGTCCTCAAATTGATGGGATACACCTGGGGAATAGTGTGACCCAGGTGTATAATTGTGTTAGGGTTCAGACCCCTTTTTGTTTCGTGGAGGATTGGAGGATGTAGTATTCTCCTTTGCCTGTGGGTGGCGGGGTACCCACAGGCTTCAGGTAGAATCATCTCCTGCAGTGCTCCCTGTTTTGTCCCTTCCCGGAGATGGTATGGCTGGGGCGGGGAACCCGCCGGGCCGTTGATGGGAGGAGATAAAAGGGGGAGACGCCCTTACCACGAGGTGTTGCGGAGAAGGAGGTCCTCGGAGGAGGAGGGTTGCGGTCCGCACCCAGGGCCCTCGGGCCTGGGTGCTGGAGATCCAGGAGTCTGGTCCGGGTGCCCATGGCCTGGTCCGGAGTCATGTTGGCGTCCATCCCAGGCACCTTTAGCCTGGGGTGAGGTACTATCAAGGAGGCCTGGGGCCCAGTACCTTCGACTGGGTCCCGCTAGGGTGGACTGTCTGAGGGTCCCTGAGCGGAGGGACTCGTATCTGAGGTGAGGAGGCCAGAGAGGTTACCTACTGGAGACCCGGAGCAGCACCAACCCGGTGACAGTGGGCCTCTGGGAACTCTCTTGGGAGGACACATCCCCCTGATAGGGGCCACAGCGTATCGAAGAGGGCTCCATTGCTGTTCATAGGGGTTGCTGGAAGAGACCCCATCTTTCCTGTTCTGTAACAGCCGGATCGGCTTAGGCGCCGCTGGTCATAGTACAGTGGCATAGAACTTAAGCTTTAGGAAGTGCCTCAATCTGCTCGCCTCACCGTTAGCAAGGTTATAGGTCCCAACCAGTTTGCTGCAAAAGAACTGTTTATTGTGCTTTGCTTATTGGAGTGTCGAATAAACAAGTGTTGGACCTTTCTCCGGTGTGTGAACTCCAGTTACTGGAAGCAAAGGGGAGGCTGGTGAGCTTGCAATTACAGACTCAGTGCATTCACAGAACACACCGGCCCGAGGAAACATCAGTAAGTGGCCTTCACCTCCCTACTACAATGGGGAGGACATGGGCCGTGGCGCATCTCACTCTCACAACCCAGGAACCCCTAGACATGAGTTGGTGTGCAACCGCTGAAGATGGAGAGAGAGAGAGGCCGCTGCATATATATATATATATATATATATATATATACATATTGTGACAGCAGGAAGGTAAAGTCACCTGGTTGCATCCAGGGGGGTAGATATATTTCGCCCAGATTCAGGCTTTACGCCGACTTATACAACTAGGTGGAGAGTTGTATAAGGCTAGTGGGCTCATGGATGACTCATACCTCTAGGGAGAGGGCTGGGCGTCGTGCAGACAGGGAGTTGATGAGACCAGCTGAAGCTTGTCAGCTCATTTAGGCCTCTATAAGAACTCCCAGCTTCATTAGATGTTAGCTCATGCCTGGAACCAGACCTGTGTGGACTGTCTAGGGAGAGTGAACCCCTGTGCGGTGAGACAAAGCCTGTGTGGCTATTTGCTTGGACATTTAAAACCAGGGACTTAGGGACTAGGACAGCACTAGGCTGATCCCAGTTGTTAGTTAGGAAACCTGTATGTTTAGTCAGAGGTCAACTTGACCAGGATTTATTTTGGTTATGTTTCTTTTGCTTTGCTGTGTTTTGTCACTGTAAATAGAAAATAAACCGCACCTTTTTGATTTTGAAAACCACAACCTCCGTTTGCTGGGCCTGTTTTGTGTGGGGAGCCCATCCCGGGGGTCAGACACACCCGCTGCCGAGCTAACCCCCTCACAGTTGGTGGAGAATGCGGGCAGTTTTTTTTTAAGCCAGCATGGAGGAGATACTGAAACAGCTGGCTCTAGCAAATGCCAATCAACAGCAGACAAATGCAGGTTTGCAAAGGAGCCTTGCAGCCCAGCAGCAAGCTCATCAACAGAGCCTTGCAGCCCAGCAGCAAGCTCACCAACAGAGTCTGGAAGCTCAGCAACAAGCCCAGCAGCAATCTGAGGCCCGCTTCATAGACCTGTTACAGAAGCAAGAGCAGAGACTACAACAAATGGAAGCAGTAATGCAGCAACGTCCGCAGACCAGTGAGGAAAGCCGTCCCACTAATACCGCGTCCTTTGGGGTGAGTCGTTTATTGACAAAAATGACTGGAGAGGATGATCCAGAGGTATTTTTGACCACATTTGAAAGGACCGCTGAAAGAGAAAAGTGGCCTGAGGAGCAGTGGGCTGGACTGGTGGCTCCTCTGTTAACTGGTGAATCGCAGAAAGCTTACTATGACCTAGAGCCTAACCAAGCAAAAGACTATGTGATGCTAAAAGCTGAAATTTTGGCAAGGCTGGGTGTCACCCAGGCTGTCCGGGCTCAGCGTGTGCATAACTGGACTTTCCAGCTTGGAAAACCCCCCAGGTCTCAAATGTATGATCTCATTCACCTGAGCAGAAAGTGGCTACAGCCAGAGACTTTGTCCGCACCAAAGATTGTGGAACGTGTTGTAATGGATCGGTTTTTGAGAGCTCTTCCTACTGCCATCCAAAAGTGGGTAAGCCATGGAGACCCAGAGACGGCCGATGGTCTTGTGGATCGTGTGGAGAAATACTTGGCTACAGAGAACCTGACGGCCTCTTCCAGAGACACTCGGACTTTCCACCCTAAGACCAGACCATCCCCAGGGGCGGATAAGAGGATTCCAAGGGGTGAGGGTGGAGAGAGTGAGAGGGTGGGAGCTCTACCCCAAGTTTGGCGAGAACAGCCTGGGAAATCAGCGGCTCAAGAGGCGGCAAGAAGGATCGTTTGCTACCGCTGCCGGCAAGCGGGACATATTGCAGCCAATTGCCCGGTTGTGGAGGAACCCATGCAGTGTGACTTTCTGACGGGCAGACGTCAGTCGCTGTGTGCGACAGTCGCATGCACTGCCATTCGAGGAACTGAGAAACATTTATGCAAAATGTGTGTTAATGGTAGAAATGTTGTGGTATTGCTGGATTCAGGTAGCCTTGTGACCCTGATAAAGGCTGAGTTAGTTAAAACAGAGGTCTCTGGGAATAGCAAGGTAGCTGTTATTTGTGTGCATGGGGACACCCGAGAGTATCCAGTGACTACAGTGTGTTTCGAGACCCCCAAAGGTACCCTCTCTCATCCAGTGGGCTTAGTATCTCAGTTACCGCATGACGCCATTGTGGGAAGGGATTTTCCGAAGTTCTGGGAACTGTGGGATGATCCTGAGCCCCTCACTGGTGCCCCTATGTACCAGGAATGTGATAGCCAGAACTCCCCTGAGAGTGGTGAGGACTCTCCGGAATTTCCCTTATCAGTATTGGCAGGGGAGACTCAAGAAACTGGAGAGGAGCCCACCTCCTCAGACGAAAACCTACCGTCTGTGGAGTTTTCTGATCTTGAGGTTCACAGGGAAAACTTTGCCACAGAACAGTTGAAAGACCCCGCCCTAATAAAGGCACGGGAAAACGTAGTGAAAATAGATGGCGAGTTAGTGAACCCAGATAATACCTGCACTTACCCATACTTCAGCGTAGAGAAGGACCTACTGTATCGGGTGGCAAAAAGGGCAGAAGAAACCGTTGAGCAGCTTGTGGTGCCCAAACCTTACAGGAAGTTGGTGTTGGAGTTGGCCCATGGGCACATTCTTGGAGGTCATCTGGGGACAGAGAAAACCCGAGAGAGGGTATTACAGAGATTCTATTGGCCGGGGGTGATGAAGGACGTAGAAAATTATTGTTCCTCCTGCCCTGTGTGTCAGAGGTTGGCCCCGATGCCACATTTCCGTAGCCCGCTGGTCCCTCTACCCATCATTGAGGTCCCGTTTGAGAGGATCGCCATGGATTTGGTAGGTCCTATAATCAAGTCCGCTAGGGGGCACCAGTACATATTAGTTATAATGGACTATGCCACCCGTTATCCAGAAGCGATCCCTCTCCGAAATACCTCGGCCAAAACCATAGCCAAAGAGCTATCTCTTGTTTTTAGCCGGGTGGGTATTTGTAAAGAACTGCTTACGGACCAAGGTACACCCTTTATGTCCCGGGTTATGAAAGAGCTGTGTAAATTGTTCAAAGTGACGCAATTGCGTACGTCTGTGTATCACCCCCAAACCGATGGGCTGGTTGAAAGATTCAACAAAACCCTAAAACAAATGTTGAAGAAAGTGGTGGATAGAGATGGAAAGGATTGGGACTGTTTACTTCCTTATTTGATGTTTGCTATTAGGGAGGTGCCCCAATCCTCTACGGGATTCTCCCCCTTTGAGTTACTGTATGGGAGACACCCAAGAGGGCTGTTGGATATTGCCAAGGAAACTTGGGAAAGTGAGAGTTCTCCCCACAGGAGTGTGATTGAGCATGTCGCCCTGATGCAAGATCGAATTGCACAGATAATGCCCATCGTGAAGGAACATTTGGCCCAAGCGCAGTTGGCACAGCAGAGAGTGTACAACCGTGGAGCCAAGACCCGTACCTTTTCCCCGGGGGATAGGATATTGGTACTTGTCCCTACGGTTGAAAGTAAATTCCTTGCCAAATGGCAAGGCCCCTACGAGATAATGGAAAAAGTGAGCGAAGTGAATTACAAGGTCAGACAACCAGGAAGGCGAAAGCCCGAACAGATCTATCACGTTAATCTGTTGAAAGCCTGGAGGGATAGAGAGTCCCTAGTCGCAGACACTTGGTCACCAGCTCAAACTGGTTGCGTGATTCCTGAGGTTGGAATAGCAGCCACCTTGTCACAACCCCAACAACAGGAGGTTAAGGAGTTTGTGCTTCGCAACAAGGAGGTATTCTCTGAGCTGCCGGGACAAACATCTGGGGTAGAGCATGACATCATTACCCCGCCCGGTGAAAGGGTGAAGTTAAAACCCTATCGGATCCCAGAGGCTCGACGGGAGGCAATACGGGAGGAAGTACAGAAAATGCTGAACTTAGGGGTGATAGAGGAGTCCCAAAGTGATTGGTCTAGTCCCATCGTGTTGGTGCCTAAACCGGATGGGAGCTGGCGATTTTGTAACGATTTTCGTCAGTTGAACAAAGTTACAAAATTTGACACCTACCCCATGCCACGTATAGATGAGTTGATCGACCGGCTGGGAACAGCCCGATACATGACGACTCTTGACCTCACAAAAGGGTATTGGCAAATCCCCCTGGCCAAGTCGGCCAAAGAGAAAACCGCATTTGTAACCCCAGACGGGGCGTTCCAATATAAAAGAATGCCGTTCGGGTTACAGAATGCGCCGGCCACATTCCAGCGGAAAATGGACCAGATGCTGAGGTCCCATCGGAAGTATGCTGCGGCTTACCTGGATGACGTAATTGTCCATAGCACAGATTGGGCCTCACATCTGCCAAAAGTGCAAGCAGTCCTGGACTCTGTTCGGGAAGCGGGGTTTACGGCTAACCCCAAGAAGTGTACCATTGGGCAGGAGGAGGCCAAATATCTTGGGTACACCATTGGGAGGGGAGTAATAAAACCCCAACTCAACAAAGTCGAGGCCATCCAGAGTTGGCCACGTCCCAACAGCAAGAAGCAGGTACGAGCCTTTCTGGGAATCGCTGGGTATTATCGGCGATTCATTCCCCACTTTGCTTCTAAGGCTGTGCCCCTAACCAACCTGACGAAGGGGAAAGGGTCGGTCATGATTAAATGGACCCCCGAGGCTGAGGCAGCATTCCAATTCTTGAAACAAGCCTTATGTAGCCAGCCAGTGTTGTACTCACCCGACTTCTCTAAAGACTTTGTCGTACAAAGTGATGCGTCAGATGTGGGGTTAGGAGCAGTATTGTCCCAGGTCTGGAACGGGGAAGAGCACCCAGTCATTTACCTCAGCAGGAAGTTGAAGTCCCATGAGGTAAATTACGCCACCGTTGAAAAGGAGTGTTTAGCTGTGAAGTGGGCTCTAGATTCCCTTCGGTACTACCTGCTAGGTAGGCGCTTTGACATGGTTACGGATCACGCTCCGTTAAAGTGGATGGCTCAAAACAAGGAAACAAATAGAAGAGTGAATAGGTGGTTCCTGGCCCTCCAGGAATTCAACTTCACAGTAAAGCATCGCCCTGGCGTTCAAATGGGGAATGTGGATGCTTTGTCTCGAGTACATGAATGCCTGATTGCTGGTGTTCCAACCCCGAGGTTAAAACAAGAGGGGGGGGGTATGTGACAGCAGGAAGGTAAAGTCACCTGGTTGCATCCAGGGGGGTAGATATATTTCGCCCAGATTCAGGCTTTACGCCGACTTATACAACTAGGTGGAGAGTTGTATAAGGCTAGTGGGCTCATGGATGACTCATACCTCTAGGGAGAGGGCTGGGCGTCGTGCAGACAGGGAGTTGATGAGACCAGCTGAAGCTTGTCAGCTCATTTAGGCCTCTATAAGAACTCCCAGCTTCATTAGATGTTAGCTCATGCCTGGAACCAGACCTGTGTGGACTGTCTAGGGAGAGTGAACCCCTGTGCGGTGAGACAAAGCCTGTGTGGCTATTTGCTTGGACATTTAAAACCAGGGACTTAGGGACTAGGACAGCACTAGGCTGATCCCAGTTGTTAGTTAGGAAACCTGTATGTTTAGTCAGAGGTCAACTTGACCAGGATTTATTTTGGTTATGTTTCTTTTGCTTTGCTGTGTTTTGTCACTGTAAATAGAAAATAAACCGCACCTTTTTGATTTTGAAAACCACAACCTCCGTTTGCTGGGCCTGTTTTGTGTGGGGAGCCCATCCCGGGGGTCAGACACACCCGCTGCCGAGCTAACCCCCTCACAGTATATACACACACACACACACATATACATATATATACATATACACACACACACACAGTTGTGCTCATAAGTATACATACCCTGGCAGAATTTATGATTTCTTGGCCATTTTTCAGAGAATATGAATGATAACACAAAAACTTTTCTTTCACTCGTGGTTAGTGTTTGGCTGAAGCCATTTCTTATCAATCAACTGTGTTTACTCTTTTTAAATCATAATGACAACATAAACTACCCAAATAACCCTGATCAAAAGTTTACATACCCTGGTAATTTTGGCCTGATAACATACACACAAGTTGACACAAAGGGGTTTGAATGGCTAATAAAGGTAACCATCCTCACCTGTGATCTGTTTGCTTGTAATTAGTGTGTGTGTATAAAAGGTCAATGAGTTTCTGAACTCCTGATAGACCCTTGCATCTTTCATCCAGTGCTGCACTCACGTTTCTGGATTCTGAGTCATGGGGAAAGCAAATTAATTGTCAAAGGATCTGCGGGAAAAGGTAGTTGAACTGTATAAAACAGGAAAGGGATATAAAAAGATATCCAAGGAATTGAGAATAACAATCAGCAGTGTTCAAACTCAAATTAAGAAGTGGAAAATGAGGGGTTCTGTTGAAACCAAACCATGGCCAGGTAGACCAACTAAAATTTCAGCCACAACTGCCAGAAAAATTGTTCGGGATGCAAAGAAAATCCCACAAATAACTTCAGGTGAAATACAGGACTCTCTGAAAACATGTGGTGTGGCTGTTTCAAGATGCACAATAAGGAGGCACTTGAAGAAAGATGGGCTGCATGGTCGAGTCACCAGAAGAAAGTCATTACTATGCAAATGCCACAAAGTATCCCACTTACAATACGCCAAACAGCACAGAGACAAGCCTCAAACCTTCTGGCACAAAGTCATTTGGAGTGAGCTTTTTGGCCACAACCATAAACACTACATTTGGAGAGGAGTCAACAAGGCCTATGATGAAAGGTACACCATCCCTACTGTGAAACACGGAGGTGGATAACTGATGTTTTGGGGATGTGTGAGCTACAAAGGCACAGGAAATTTGGTCAGAATTGTTGGCAAGATGAATGCAAAATGTTATCAAAAAATACTGGAGGAACATTTGCATTCATCAGCCAGGAAGCTGCGCATGGGACGTACTTGGACATTCCAACATGACAATGATCCAAAACACAAGGCCAAGTCCACCTGTCATTGGCTACAGCAGAATAAAGTGAAGGTTCCATCTCAGTCTCCTGACCTCAATATCATTTAGCCACTCTGGGGAGATCTCAAACGTGACGTTCATGTGAGACAGCCCAAGAATTTACAGGAACTGGAGGCTTTTTGCCAAGAGGAATGGGCAGCTTTACCATCTGAGAAGATAAAAAACCTCATCCACAAATACCACAAAACACTTCAAGCTGTCAGAACTGGGGTATGTAAACTTTTGATCAGGGTTATTTGGGTAGTTTCTGTTGTCATTATGATTTAAAAAGGGTAAACATCAACAGATTGACTGTCCACGCTCTCGCTCAAAATGCATGCTATACCAAGTTGACTCTCCGATTTGACTCTTCAGGTATTTTTTTTGCGTACGGGGGTGCCACAGACTCTGCGTCTTGCGGAATGCCCTGGGTTGTCTACCCGAGCCGCCATACCTCGAAAATGAGCCGTTTCAAAATATGTGCGAACGACCGGGCGACCGCCAAGAGGCGTGTCACCCACCCCAGTTTCGCCGTTCGCCAGCGTTTTGCTTTTCTCTCCTTTTCGGGTTTACCACAAGGAACCTCACCTGGTGCCTTTACCTCAGGCACCGTATTCCGACTTCTGGCGCCTGTGATAGCGGTCCCTATGCAGTCATCATCGCAAACTGAATACGGCGCATGGATGCGCCTCTTTGAGACACGTAGGGAGAAGCTCAAAATCGTGCAAATGTCGACAAGGGTGTGGTATCATTTTTTGGCCCAGTCACAAATTTTTGCGCTGTCCGCTTTTGCAAAGAGGAATGGGCAGCTTTACCATCCGAGAAGATAAAGAGCCTCATCCACAAATACCCCAAAAGACTTCAAGCTGTCAGATCTGGGGTATGTAAACTTTTGATCAGGGTCATTTGGGTCGTTTCTGTTGCCATTATGATTTAAAAAGAGTAAACACAGTTGATTGATAATAAATGGCTTCAGCCAAACACTAAAGCCTCGTACACACGGCCGGTTTTCTCGGCAAGAAAACAGCTGGGAGAGCTTTTTGCTGAGAAAACCGTTGGTGTGTATGGTTTCTCGTCGGGAAAACTGCCGGGAATCTCGATGAGAAAAATAGAGAACCTGCTCATACAGACGACCCTGCCGAGAAAACCGGTCGTCTGTATGCTTACCTGTCCCAGGTAAGGCCGCACATGCTCGATGAGACTTCGACGCATGCGGGGTAGCATACAAGGTTAGTGTGAGGTGTAGCAAGATGGCGGCGACGGCATTGAATGTGACGAGCGCCGGCAAGTCATAGTCGATGACGTCACCCCGTTCTTGGCATTCAAAAGAACGGCGGTTCTTTTGAATGGCCGTCAGTGCACAGGGCTTGGCAAGACAAGCTTGCCGGGAATCCCGTCGAGAAAACCAACGTTTTTTTTTTTTCCGACGGGATTCCCGCCCGTGTGTACAGGGCTTCATTCTCTGAAAAATGGCCAAGAAATCATAAATTCTGCCAGGGTATGTAAACTTATGAGCACAACTGTATATGTATAAAAATAATAGTGTTTGACCATGGTGGGACATTACAGTGCAAGCTCCCTGGTGCAGACTGATGTGCCTGTGCAATCACACTGATCTAGGATAAAATCCCCCCAACCCTTCTAAATATAACACCTGTCCTTGGACTTATTATATCTCGCCGTGTCCATGCGCACTTTTCCCGCAATCTTCAGGCCACGACTCAGACACCTGCTGTTGTGTTTTTTTTTTAGTGAGCTTTTCCGCTCATGTAAGATCTGCCAGCTGTACATCCGCTGTAACCTGCCCGGGCTGGAAGTGTCCGGGTAACATCAGGAAAAGTGCGTCCGGCAGCTCAGGAATGTTAGTAAATATATAAACGCACCCAAATTAGACTTTTTGCGTAGAAGTTTGACTTGAACATCCGGCTTCTCAAGCAGAGAGGATGAGGAAATGTAAAATGAGCCTGTACGTAAATATCCCGGCATCCTCCAAATCAAAGCAGATGAATCATCAAACAATTGTCCGCATCTGATGGTGGGAACCGCCATGCCAACAAAATCGTTCAGATACACAACACTACAATCTACAGGAATTTAAAAGGGACAGCGCCTTCCACAATTATGTGGGCTGGGATTGGTGAATTCCAGGCAGATAGAAAAAGACACAAATGAATTCAGCTCTGTAATAATTCATACAATCATTCTTAAAAACGCAAGCTAACAAAACCTTTCATTTCTGTATATTGCACCTGTTAGAACGTACATTTTAGGCCTGAAGATCAGGTAAAACCCCCAAAAACGCGATATATTTTTCTGAAAGACCCTGCGGAATAAATGGCATTAGTTGCAATTTTTATATCACGCGATGTTAGCACAAATGTTTATCAAACCCGTATCAAACATTTATGCCGCGTACACACGACCGTTTTTAATGTCATTGAAAAAAACTGCATTTTTCTCGACGTGATTTTTCGTGATTCCTCTCAAGCCTGCCTTGCCTACACACTATCGTGGAAAAAAATGTTCGAGTAAAGCGCGGTGACGTACAACACGTACGACGGCACTATAAAGGGGAGGTTCCATTCGGATGGCGCCACCCTTCATGTTAGTAAAGTTTGTTGAGCGACGATTCGCGCTTTTCAGCCTCGTGCTTTTCCGTCCGTTACAGCGTGACGAATGTGCTATCTCCATTACGAACGCTAGTTTTACCAGAACGAGCGCTCCTGTCTCATACTTGCTTCTGAGCATGCGCATTTTTTTTCACGTCATTAAAGCCTACACACGGCCGTTTTTCATGACGAGAAAAACAACGATGAGAAAAATTGGAGCATGTTCCAATTTTTTCATGGCCGTTTTTCACGTCGTGAAAAATGCTCTGAAGCCCACACACGATTATTTTTAATGACCATTTTAAATTTTTTTATTTTTCTCGTCATTAAAAACGGTTGTGTGTACGCGACATAAAGTTAATTTTAGTGTGCAAAATTAATATTTTTCTATTTTTTGTATCGTTTTTGTTGGTATGTATGCACCAGTTGTTAGAAGAGGGAAGGTCTGGACAGCCGCACTCCAATAAAAACGCCTTTATTGAACAAAATAACAAAAGTACAAGCCACAGCAGGGTACAGGATAAAAAAACTGACGCGTTTCACACTCTCAACAGTGCTTAGTCATATGACTTAGACCACTTTCACACTGAGGCGCTTTTCAGGCGCTTTCACGCTAAAAAAAGCGCCTGAAAATTTATTTCCATTAAAATCAATGAATGCTTTCACACTGGGGCAGTGCACTGAAAAAACGCCCCTCTCCATTGAAATGAATTGAAAGCGCTTCAAAAGCGCCTGAAAAGCGCTTCAAAAGCGCTCAGTGTTTTACTGGCAGTTTTTCAAGCGCCTCAGTGTGAAAGTGGCCTAAGCACTGTTGAGTGTGAAACGCGTCAGTATTTTTTTATCCTGTACCCTGCTGTGGCTTGTACTTTTGTTATTTTGCACAATAAAGGCGTTTTTATTGGAGTGCGGCTGTCCAGACCTTCCCTCTTTTAATTGCTATATGCTTAGCCTGCACCTAATGCTTCCACCTTGAGGAGAGAGCCATTTCCACACATCCACCTGGAGCGGTGATCCCTCCCCCTATGTACCAGTTGTGTATGACTATTTTGTATGTAAAAGTACCTTTTCAATAAATTTAGATTGATATTAGTGTGCACAAACACAATATCCTACCCGATTTTTGGGTAAAAAGTAAAAGATGAGGTTGCATCGAGTAAATAAGATACCCAACATGTTAAGCCTTGAAACAGTTACAAACTTCCATACCCAAAATTGTCTATAGGGGGTGCTATAAAAGCCTTTACAGCTCATTTAGGGTTAAAGGAGAAGTATGGCCAAAGTTTATTTGGCCATACCTCTCCTATAGGTCACAGGAGTGTTCTATGGGGTTGAGGTCAGGACTCTGTACAGGCCAGTCAAGTTCCTCCACCCCAAACTTGCTTATCCATGTCTTTATGAACTTGCTTTGTGCACAGGTCCAAATCATTTGGTGGAGGGGGGATTATAGTGTAGGGTTGTTTTTCTAGGGTTTGGGCTTGGCCCCTTAGTTCCAGTGAAGGGAACTAATAAGGCGTCAGCATACCAAGACATTTTGGACAATTTCATGCTCCCAACTTTGTGGGAACAGTTTGGGGACGGCCCCTTCCAGTTCCAACATGACTGCTCACCAGTGCACAAAGCAAGGTCCATAAAGACATGGATGAGTGAGTTAGGGGTGGAGGAGCTTGACTGGCCTGCACAGAGTCCTGATCTCAACCCGATAGAACACCTTTGGCATGAGCGGAGACTGCGAGCCAGGCCTTTTTGTCCAACATCAGTGCCTGACCTCACAAATGCGCTTCTGGAAGACTGGTCAAACATTCCCATAGACACCCTCCTAAACCTTGTGGACGGCCTTCCCAGAAGAGTTGAAGGTGTTATAGCTGCAAAGGGTGGGCCAACTCAATATTGAACCCTACGGACTAAGACTGGGATGCCATTAAATTCCTGTGCGTGTAAAGGCAGGCGTCCCAATACTTTTGACAAGACAGTGTATTGGCAAATGGCACAATATTCTGATTGGGCCCTCAGTTAGAAATAATATGTATGATTGGAGTACAGATGTCAGTATGACTCCTATGTGACCTCTCTGGAGTTTTTCTGACATTCCGGCTTGGTGTGCTGTTCTGTCTGGGCGCCCCGCCATTGGCAGTCACCCATTGGAGGAAGATAATATCAGGAGGAAGTGTTACCTGGACATTTGATTCATACTGACCAGCAGACAGGACCTGGCCTTCCTCCAGTGTACCGGCGCTAAATCTGTCTGTCCTACAAAATAGAACTACCACATCCTCTCCAGACACACAGATCTCCCTCCCTGAGCTATAATTACCCCGAGATCCATCACACATAACCCACACTTCATTCTATGGGCACGCTGCGTCCACATGTCCGGGACTAATACAGGGCAGATTTATCGCTGCTATTTAAATCTGAACTCCGATCAAAAAAACGTACAATTTACAATTGTGTTCATAAGTTTACATACCCCGGCAGAATTTATGATTTCTTGGCCATTTTTCAGAGAATATGAATAAACACAAAAACTTTTCTTTCACTCATGGTCAGTATTTGGCTGAAGCCATTTATTATCAATCAACTGTGTTTACTCTTTTTAAAACATAATGACAACAGAAACTACCCAAATGACCCTGATCAAAAGTTTACATACCCCAGCTCTTAATACCGTCTTTTGCCCCCTTTAACATCAATAACAGCTTGAAGTCTTTTGGGGTATTTGTGGATGAGGCTCTTTATCTTCTCAGATGGTAAAGCTGCCCATTCCTCTTGGTAAAAATCCTCCAGTTCCTGTAAATTCTTGGGCTGTCTTCCATGAACGGCACGTTTAAGATCTCCCCAGTGGGGCTCAATGATATTGAGGTCAGGAGACTGAGATGGCCAATCCAGAACCTTCATGTTATTCTGCTGTAGCCAATGACAGGTCGACTTGGCCTTGTGTTTTGGATCATTGTCATGTTGGAATGTCCAAGTACATCCCATGCGCAGCTTCCTGGCTGATGAATGCAAATGTTCCTCCAGTATTTTTTGATAACATACTGCGCATTCATCTTGCCATACATTTTGACCAAATTTCCTGTGCCTTTGTAGCTCACACATCCCCAAAACATCAGCGATCCACCTCCGTGTTTCACAGTAGGGATGGTGTACCTTTCATCATAGGCCTTGTTGACTCCTCTCCAAATGTAGTGTAGCACACAGATCTTCTTCCCCCTCTTACCTGCCTTTTAGGGGGGGATCAGACACCATGCCACATGCCCGCGTCCTCTGGGTTAGAGGTCAGGCAGAGTTATGTATTTGGGTCCCGCAGCGAGTTGCTTCCTTCCACTGGTTCTCCCCTCTAGACTATAGAGGCGAGTCTTTACCTTTCCCAAAGAAGGTCAATGTCCACACAACACTTCAACTCCAACAAGAGTTTATTTTCTCCCTTTGCTTCAGTAACCAGAAAGTTGTAGAAGAAAGGGGTTAGCAGAATAGGATAGATTCAGGCACACTCTTGGCTTCGTCGCCACTCAGTCCCGAGTGGGTACAGCTCACCCTGATAGTCACTCAATGGCACTAGCAGCCGGCATGAAGCTCGAACAGTGACTTAGTCCCCTCCAAGGACAAAGTCAAGGAGATCCCTCCTTAAGTAACTACACTCCGCAAGGGCAATCTACGAAGAAAGGAATCCTTCCCTCTGACAGGTCACCAGGCCTCTCCCGAGACAGTAATCTTGTATTATTCGTCTCCTCTATGGGACCGATCCTCCCCCCGGTTTCCTCTCAGTCAGAGCGGTCGCCCTCACCTGGGCTCCCTGGGTTTCCTTTCTGGTTGTAGACCCAGTTAAAAAGGTACTGGGCCTACCTGGAACACCGCAGCCTCGGGCTGAAGGTGCCCGAGACTCCTTAGTCAAAATGTGGCGCACCCCCCCCTAGGGGGGGCACACTCCTCCGGGTACAGGTCCCCGGGTACTCCTCCTAAAGGATGGCGTCTGCCCTTTATATACCCTCTCCCGGCATGCACAGCAGGCCGAAACCGCCCACCGCACGGCAGCCGAGAGAGGACATCCAATAGCCACTCCATCACCTGTGGTTCAACCTCGGGTATACGTGACAGCACCACCTATATGCCTAAAGGGGAACTGCACGCCAGGTGACACAGCAGCAATGCAGAGTCCAAACAATTAGAAGACCCAAGTCAACTACCGCTCGGATCACCCCTAAATTTAAGTATAGCGACCCCCCTAAAGGAGGGGTCCGCTACATAAGCGTTAAGGCTACTTACACACTGAGGCGCTGGATGCGCTGGCGGTATGGCGGCGCTTTTTTTAGCTCTGCTATACCATTTTTTTGGCCGCGGTTTGCGGGTGCTAGCGGGGGTATTTTAACCCCCGCTAGCGGCCGAAAAAAGGTTCAAAACGCCCGCAATAACGCCTCTTTGAGGCGTTTTGCGGGCGTATTAGAGGCGCTACCCCATTGATTTCAATGGGCAGGGACGCTATAGGAGCGCTATTTTTAGCGCTCCTATTGCGCCTCAAAGATGCGGCTTGCAGGAGTTTTTTGAGCCTCCTGCAAGCGCAACACTCCAGTGTGAAAGCCCTCGGGCTTTCACATTGGATAGTATTGAGAGGCTTTTTTGGGGCGCATTGCAGGCGCTATTTAGAGCACAATAGCGCCTGCAAAGCGCCTCAGTGTGAAAGGGGCCTAATGGTTGTGGCCAAAAAGCAAAATTTTGGTCTCATCAATCCAAATGACTTTGTAGCAGAAGGTTTGAGTCTTGTCTCTGTGCTGTTTGGTGTATTGTAAGCGGGATACTTTGTGGCATTTGCATAGTAATGGCTTTCTTCTGGCGAGTCGACCATGCAGCCCATCTTTCTTCAAGTGCCTCCTTATTGTGCATCTTGAAACATCCACACCACATGTTTTCAGAGAGTCCTGTATTTCCCCTGAAGTTATTTGTGGGTTTTTCTTTGCATCCCGAACAATTTTCCTGGCAGTTGTGGCTGAAATTTTAGTTGGTCTACCTGACCGTGGTTTGGTTTCACCAGAACCCCTAATTTTCCACTTCTTAATTAGAGTTTGAACACTGCTGATTGGCATTCTCAATTCCTTGGGTATCTTTTTATATCCCTTTCCTGTTTTATTCAAGTTAACTACCGTATATACTCGAGTATAAGCCGAGTTTTTCAGCACATTTTTTTTGTGCTGAAAATGCCCCTCTCGGCTTATACTCGAGTCACCTTTTTGTGCCTGTTCTCCCAGAATTCGGGGACCCAGTACTGGCGGGCCGTAGGTCACCTGGACCCCAAACTTGGCACACATGTAGCCTCACTCTTCCTCTACAAGTGTGCAAAGTTTGTTGTCCGGGGGATTTACGGCCGGGGAGCACCGATTTTTCAAATCCGGGCTCCCCTTACATAGACTCCCATGTTAAACGGTAATTTCTCTGGTGATTTTGGGGACCCGGTACCGGCCGGACGTAGGTCCCCTGGACCCGAAACGTAGAACACATGTAGCCCCATTTCTTCTCTATAAGTGTGCAAAGTTTTTTGTCTGGGGGACCTACGTCCGGGGAGCACTGATTTTTCAAAGCCGGGCACCCCTTCCATAGACTCCCATATTAAACATCAGTCTAGTCATGGACACAGTGAGGCATGGGCACAGTGAGGCATGCAGATGGACACAGTGAGGCATGCAGATGGACACAGTGAGGCATGCAGATAGACACCCTAGGCTTATACTCAAGTCAATAAGTTTTCCCAGTTTTTTGTGGTAAAATAAGGTGCCTCGGCTTATATTCCGGTCAGCTTATACTCGAGTATATACGGTACCTTTTCCCGCAGATCCATTGACAATTCTTTTGCTTTCCCCATGACTCAGAATCCAGAAACGTCAGTGCAGCACTGGATGAAAGATGCAAGGGTCTGTCAGGAGTCCAGAAACTCATTGACCTTTTATACACACACACACTAATTACAAGCAAACAGATCACAGGTGAGGATGGTTACCTTTATTAGCCATTCAAACCCCTTTGTGTCAACTTGTGTGCATGTTATCAGGCCACGATCACCGGGGTATGTAAACTTTTGATCAGGGTAATTTGGGTAGTTTCTGTTGTCATTATGATTTAAAAAGAGTAAACACAGTTAAATGATAATAAATGGTTTCAGCCAAACACTAACCACGAGTGAAAGAAACGTTTTTGTGTTATCATTAATATTTTGAGAATAATGGCCAAGAAATCATAAATTCTGCCAGGGTATGTAAACTTTTTAGTACAACTGTACATACACCATATTACCAAAAGTATTGGGACACCTACCTTTACACGCACGTGAACTTTAATGGCATCCAAGTCTTGGTCCGTAGGGTTCAATATTGAGTTGGTCCACTCTTTGCAGCTATAACAGCTTCAACTCTTCTGGGAAGGCCGTCCACAAGGTTTAGGAGGGTGTCTATGGGAATGTTTGACCATTCTTCCAGAAGCGCCCCAAGTCAGAAATGTGGTAAACAACATGAAAGCATGGATCCATCCTGCCTTGTATCACCGGTTCAGGCTGGTGGTGGGGGTGTAATGGTGTGGGGGGGGGGGTATTTTATTGGCACACTTTGGGCCCCTTAGTACCAACTGAGCATCGTTTACACACCACGGCCCACCTGAGTATTGTTGCTGACCATGTCCATCCCTTTATGACTACACTGTACCCATCTTCTGATGGCTCCTTCCAGCAGGATAATGTCACCATGTCACAAAGCTCCAATCATCTCACCACTGGACAATGAGGTCACTGTACTCCAATGGCCTCCACACTCACCACATCTCATCCAATAGAGCACCTTTGGGATGTGGTGGAATGGGAAATTGTCATCATGGATGTGCAGCAGACAAATCTGCAGCAACTGCGTGATGCTATCATGTCACTATGGACCAAAATCTCTGAGGAATGTTTCCAACACCTTGTTGTATCTGTGCCACGAAGAATTAAGGCTAAAGGGGGTCCAACCCGGGACTAGCAAGGAGTACCTAATGAAGTGGCCGGTGAGTGTATACTGTTGGTTTGTTGTGTAATACTAATATTGTTATTTTTTATTTTTCTTTTTATTTTGGGTAAGTACAGTGCAATGGTGGAGGGAAAGAGAAGTTGTGTGATGTCTAGATGGAAGGGGTAAAGTTTGGTGTAGGGATAGCCGTGTTGTGTATTTATTATAATTAATATTATTTTTATTGCTATTATTATTATTATTATTATTATTATATAAATATTTTTGGGGGGGTTATTATATGGATTTTTTTTATTATTATTATTATGTTTATTACTTTAGGAGTTTTAATGTGAAATTTGTTTTATATAATGTATTATGCTATTTTAAATAAAAGATAAAAATAAAAAAAGAGTTAATGGGGTTACATCGATGATGTTTTTTAACCATATTGAAGAGCAAAATTGAAGGAAAAGGATGGAAATTGTTTCTTGAATGAACAAAAGTTCTGTGAATGTGGTTTTTATTCGGGAAGAATCATGCTTATTGTAATGCGCAGTTGCGCACATGCATCTTGAAATCAAACGTTGAGTTCACCACATTGGCAATTTCGAACTACATTTTTCAGAGTTTTCATTGGAAATTTGCCAAATCCGTAATAATACCATTAAAGGCTCTGGCAAACAATTTTCTACATTTCTGTACGAACATTTAAACTAAATTCTTTTGTTGTATGTACAGCTTTACCAACGCCTTCTAGCCGCTCAGGCATAATGAGTCTCTCAGTATGCACTTTGTTTTTAAAAAAAAATGGTTACTACTACTAGTAATGTACCACATCCCTAATTTTTTACAACCTCAAAAAAACATTTATGTCGGACTTTACTGGTACATGAGAGGACAGACAGTATATCTGAAAAATACAAAATAATTTTATTACGAAGTTAAAATCGTCAATAAAATAGCATGGGATTATAGTCCCTTGTAGGCAATGTAGACCATATGTATTATTACACAAATAACTTTGCTCAAAATTCCCAAGAGGTAGTTGTGTTTCACTTTAAATAGCTTCTTCAGGACCTTATCATCTTGGAAGCAAAGAGGAATGGCCTACCTGAAAAAACATATAAAATGAACATGCATTTTTTTTTTTACATAACAGCAATTCAAAATTATGGGCTATAATCTGTGCACATTGCTTCTTAATTATTATCAGGGCTTTTTTTTTTTTTTTTTAGAGAGAATAGGCGCAGGAACGCCCCCCTTCTGAGTCACTCCTTGTCTCAGCCTCTTACCCACCTCTGAGCACCATCCCTTGGTTCCACCCCCCTACCCACCTCTGAGCACCATCGCTTGTTTCCACCCCCTACCCACCTCGTAACACCATCCCTTGGTCCCACCCCCTACCCACCTCTGAGCACCATCCCTTGGTTCCACCCCCTACCCACTTCTGAGCACCATCCCTTGGTTACACCCCCTACCCACCTCGTAACACCATCCCTTGGTTCCACCCCCTACCCACTTCTGAGCACCATCCCTTGGTTACACCCCCTACCCACCTCGTAACACCATCCCTTGATCCCACCCCTACCCACCTCTGAACACCATCCCTTGGTTCCACCCCTTACCCACTACTGAGCACCATCCCTTGGCTCCACCCCTTACCCACTACTGAGCACCATCCCTTGGCTCCACCCCCTAACCACCTCTGAACACCATCCCTTGGTTCCACCCCCTACCCACCTCTGAACACCATCCCTTGGTTCCACCCCCTACCCACCTCTGGTTCCATCCCTTAATTTCCCCCTACCACCCCTGAACACCATCCCTTGGTTACACCCCCTACCCACTTCTCAGTACCACCCCTTTTAGAGAATACAGAACCAATTATCATTTTGTGGTAATTGACAGTAATACAAAATTATGGACTATAATCTATGCCACTTACACATCTCTTCTGAATTACCAGCAGAGCTTTTTTTCTCAGAGAATAGGTGCAGGAAATCCCCCCTTCTTAATCACTCCTTGTCTCAGCCTCTTACCCACCTCTGAGCACCATCCCTTGGTTCCAGCCTCTTACCCACCTCTGAGCACCATCCCTTGGTTCCACCCCCCTACCCACCTCTGAGCACCATCGCTTGTTTCCACCCCCTACCTACCTCGTAACACCATCCCTTGGTCCCACCCCCTACCCACCGCTGAGCACCATCCCTTGGTTCCACCCCCCTACCCACCTCTGAGCACCATCCCTTGGTTCCACCCCCTACCCACCCCGTAACACCATCCCTTGGTTCCACCCCTACCCACCTCGTAACACCATCCCTTGGTTCCACCCCTTACCCACTACTGAGCACCATCCCTTGGCTCCACCCCTTACCCACTACTGAGCACCATCCCTTGGCTCCACCCCCTACCCACCTCTGAACACCATCCCTTGGTTCCACCCCCTACCCACCTCTGGTTCCATCCCTTACTTTCACCCCCTACCACCCCTGAACACCATCCCTTGGTTACACCCCCTACCCACTTCTCAGTACCCCCCCTTTTAGAGAATACAGAACCAATTATCATTTTGTGGTAAATGACAGTAATACAAAATTATGGACTATAATCTATGCCACTTACACATCTCTTCTGAATTACCAGCAGAGCTTTTTTTCTCAGAGAATAGGTGCAGGAACTCCCCCCTTCTAAATCACTCCTTGTCTCAGCCTCTTACCCACCTCTGAGCACCATCCCTTGGTTCCACCCCCTACCCACCTCGTAACACCATCCCCTGGTTCCACCCCCTACCCACCTCTGAGCACCATTCCTTGGTCCCCCCCCCCTACCCACCTCTGAGCAACATCCCTTGGTCCCACCTCGTAACACCATCCCCTGGTTACACCCCCTACCCACCTCTGAGCAACATCCCTTGGTTCCAACCCCTACACACCTCTGAGCAACATCACTTGGCTCCACCCCTACCCACTTATGAGCAACATCCCTTGGTTCCACCCACTACCAAGCACCATTTTTTGGTTCCACCCCCTACCCACCTCTGAGCACCATCCCTTGGTTCCACCCCCTACCCACCTCTGGTTCCATCCCTTACTTTCACCCCCTACCCACCCCTGAGCACCATCCCTTAGTTCCAGCCCCTACCCACTTCTCAGTACCACCCCTTTTAGAGAATACAGAACCAATTATCATTTTGTGGTAAATGACAGTAATACAAAATTATGGACTATAATCTATGCCACTTACACATCTCTTCTGAATTACCAGCAGAGCTTTTTTTCTCAGAGAATAGGTGCAGGAAATCCCCCCTTCTTAATCACTCCTTGTCTCAGCCTCTTACCCACCTCTGAGCACCATTCCTTGGTTCCACCCCCTACCCACCTCTGAGCAACATCCCTTGGTTCCACCCCCTACCCACCTCTGAACACCATCCCTTGGTTCCACCCCCTACCCACCTCTGAGCACCATCCCTTGGTTCCACCCCCTACCACCATCCCTTGGTTACACCCCCTACCTACCTCTCAGTACCACCCCTTTTAGAGAATACAGAACCAAGTATCATTTTGTGATGCTATACAATTTAAATTGAATTTGTTAATGATAAAAAGAAAAGCAGTAAAATAGATCCCCTTCAGCCAGTAACAAAAGACCCCCCAACAGCATTGGACTCCCCCCTAGCAACAATAGATCCCCTGCAGCAAAACTAGATCCAACCCCAGCAAAAATAGACCCCACACAACAGAAGACCCCACTCCAGCAACAATAGATACCCCACTCAACAAAAGACTCCCCCAGCGACATTGGACTCCTCCCCATCAAAAATAGACCCCTGCAGCAACAATAGATCCAGCCCCAGCAACGATAGATCCCCCACACAACAAGAGACGTCCCCAGCGACATTGGATTTCACCCCAGCAACAATAGATCCCCTGCATTAACAATAGATCCAGCCACAGCAACAATAGATCACACACAACAGTATACCCCACCCGAGCAACAATAGATCCCCCACACAACAATAGACCCTCCACACAGAAACAGTGGACCACCCACAACAAAATACCACAGTCAGCAAAAAAAATAATCCACCCCAGCAACATTGGACCCCAGCAACATCAAAAGATCTCCCAGCAGCCAGCAACAATAGACTTCTTCCTTAACAGTAGATCCCTATCAGCAACATAAGACTCCCCAGCAAAAATAGATTCCCCCACCAGCAACAATAGACTCTCACACAAAAACAGATGCCTACCAGTGACAATAGATCCCTCAGCAACCAGCATCAATAGACCCTCAAGCACACCCCATACACTTTGCTATTACATACATTCAGTGCTGGAGGTGCCGGAACTGTGTCGCCGCTGAAAAAAAGCCCTTATTACCAGCATAGAGGTGATGACCCGATGGTGGATACCAACATTTCACAAATGTGGGTGGTAGGTGGTTGTTCACTACTTTAATGGTTTTACTCGATCATAATTGATGGTAATGTGCGCTGTCAATAAATTTGTTTCGTTCCTTTCCGTTTCGTATTAGATGAAAATTCGTATTTCGTAATTTGCGTCCGAAATTCTATTTGGATTAGTTTTGTACGAAATACGAATTTGTTAGATTCGTTAACTTTTCGTAACAATTACGAACATTCGTTATGATGAATTTAAAAAGCAAATAATACCTTTCTCAATATGGCAGTTGTCTACTCATTATGCTCATTATGAGGGGCTCCCACCATTCCTGTGCTGTGCTCATTATGAGGGGCTCCCACCACCCCTGTGCTGTGCTCATTATGAGGGGCTCCCATCATCCCTGTGCTGTGCTTATTATGAGGGGCTCCCACCATCCCTGTGCTGTGCTGACTTCCTGGGTTTGTAGTAGCCCGTTAATCGCATTTCGTAATTCGTGTTCAAAATTCAATTTAGATTCGTACGAAATACGAAAGTTCGTTAGGTTCGTTAACTTTTCGTAACAATTATGAACATTCGTTATGAGGGGCTCCCACCATCCCTGTGCTGTGCCGACTTCCTCCTGGGGCTGTACACCTGCTGTGCTCGTTATGAGGGGCTCCCACCATCCCTGTGCTGTGCCGACTTCCTCCTGGGGCTGTACACCTGCTGTGCTCATTATGAGGGGCTCCCACCATCCCTGTGCTGTGCTCATTATGAGGGGCTCCCACCATCCCTGTGCTGTGCTCATTATGAGGGGCTCCCATCTTCCCTGTGCTATGCTCATTATGAGGGGCTCCCACCATCCCTGTGCTGTGCTCATTACGAGGGGCTCCCATCTTCCCTATGCTGTGCTGACTTCCTCCTGGGGCTGCACAGAGCAATCCACACACACGGTCAAGCGTAACGGACGTGTGGCAGGAGCTCTGGCCATCCAGGACTCATCCTTGGATTCCTGCGTTTCTCTACCCCAGCAAACGTGAACCTGACGACCTGTGGCTTCCCCTGGACCCCACTCTCCCCTAGCTCAGGTCCCCCAGCTCACCATCGCGCCACCCGCAGCCGCCGACTGCCGCCATCCGGGCGCCCGCCTCTAGACCGCTAGACCTGCAGGACAGACTGCAGCTGTGGCCTAGCTCCGGCCAACCCATTATCCTCTCCCCAATTCTCTTTCCAGCGGGCCCACGTGCACCGACCTGGTAAGAACATTGGGGCACCTCCAATCAGTAGGAAGTTGATCCAGGGTTCACCCGATCGCCTCCCGGGGGGTCAGGAAGGAATTTTTCCCCTGCCTTAGCAATTGGCCTAGGCTCAGTTGGGGTTTTTCGCCTTCCTCTGGACCAACGGGGGGCGGTTAGGTCATTGGGCCCTATTCACCATCGCCAAACTTTAGTTTTTTTCCCATCATGTGCAATTTTAAATACTCAGCGGACACCCTCCACAGGCTAAGGAATACCGCCTCAACACTACCAACCTCCACCCAAAAAATACTACGAAAAGAACAACTGCTAACACCTATCATGCGCCCTGATCAACACGTGATCTGCAGTCAAGCACAGACAGGAAATCCACGACTTTATCACCCAAAACAACATAGATTGCCTCTTTATCACGGAAAGCTGGCTAACACCCGACTGTAACACCATCCTAACAGAATTGGTGCCTGAGAACTACTCCATCCTAACCGAGCATAGAAGAGGACAAAGAAGAGGAGGCCTAGCAGTTATCTTCAAATCTCACCTCTCTATCATCAAACTGACTCTACAGAACTCATTGCCGTTCATGGAGACACTCACTCTGCATGTTCAAACAACACCTCAAGACACCATTCACATACTGCTATGCTACAGACCACCAGGGCCAAAGACAAATCTCCTCACATCCTTCACCAAATTTATCTCGACATACACCTTAAAAACCAAAAACGTTCTATTACTCGGGGACTTCAACCTCTGGGCTAACTCCACTCAGGACCCCATCGCCACCTCCTGCATCAACCAACTGGAAGAACTAGGTCTGCAGCAACTGATAAATGCCCCCACGCATGGGTCGGGTCATATTCTTGACCTCATCTTCAAACAAAATATGGACATCAACACACTGGACAACATGCCATTACCATGGACGGACCACCACGCTATCAAATGTAAAATCACCACCAACACCATCTCCCAAAAACCGAAACACTCAACAACATACTGGACAAGATCTCAGAAGAAACTACACTCGGAACTCTTCAAAACCACGCTATCAAAAAAAATAGGAACGCTAAATCAAAACCACTCAACGGAACAAACACTCAACTCCTTAAACAAAGCATTACTACAAACAGCAGACACAGTCGCTCCGAAACGTAGAGCACTCATTCGCAAAAGCAACTCGGGTTGGTTTAATGACACTCTTACTCTACTGAAGCAAGAACGCAGAAGAGCCGAAGGAGCCTGGAGAAGAAACCCAACTAAGGAAAACCACATAAGCTACAAAGCACTCACTAAGAAATATCACAAAGCAATTTTCAAAGCAAAAAAGGAACATTTCTCAAACACCATCAAAAAAGCACTAAACCGACCTCGTGAACTCTTCAAACTAGTCACTCAGACTATGAACCCTACCTGCCTAGAGCCTCCAGCAAACGAAACCCAAGAGTTCTGTAATGAGCTATCGGATTTTTTTATCATCGAAAATATTAGTGAAATAATTCAACAGAAAAGAACAACCAACCTCACTCAGCCAAAGCAAACAGAGGAAATCAATACGAACATTATACAGTCGACAAAATTTTCGTTGGTCCCGATCACCGTCGACACCACCAAAAATATTATCAGAAGCCTCAGAGACAGCACATCACCAAATGACATAATTTCTACAAAACTCCTGAAAGAATGTACCGCCATTATAGCACCCACCATAACACATCTCGTAAATCAATCATTCAAAGAAGGTATTGTTCCGATCTCCCTCAAGCAAGGCATAATCAAACCCCTCCTAAAGAAACCCAACCTCGACCCCAAAGACCCAAACTACCGCAGACCGGTAACAAGTCTCAACACCATCTCAAAGATCATGGAGAAAGCAGTGGTACAACAGCTACAACTCCATTTGGACTCCCACAAACTCTTGGACCCACTACAATCAAGCTTCCGCCCAGGCCATGGCACAGAAACAGCAGTTCTCAAAATATGGTGTAGCGATACCTCCAACTAAGGAGGCCGCAGAATTAGATTTTGGGCCCTGAGTGCAGCTCCGCCAACCCCCGGCAATAGGCTCTATCCCCTTCTGGCACAGCTAGTACTAACAATCAATGATATGTCCTATGCAATAGAATAACTAAGCAAGGACACAGTAATGAATTGTAATAGGTAAATTGTTTTACTCATCAATTCTCAATATGAATAAAAGGGGTAACAATAATTACAGTTCTAAACAATCACTCCTAAGGGCAGCGTCCTGCCACTCTAACACACTATATAGTAACACACGCTACAAGTGCGCCATACGGGCGACCGTTAACTAAGTGCCCTATGGCGCAGCAATCAAACACGCTAGAATCCCCACCAGGCCTGGTTCTAATATTTAGCTTAGTCCTTCTTTCTTCACCGGCAGGTCTGTAATGGTGGTGCACTTAAACAGAGTATAACTTTGTAATCCAAGGGGTATGAAAATAACTTGTAGGCCACGGCAGTCTATAGGCCTATACACAGCAACAGTATCTAAGCTGGGCTTATGCCCTCTCACCCGCCGGACTACGGATCCAGTCCGAGAAAACCTCCACCGGCCGTGTCACACACTCTCGATCTCTCCAACGATCGGGTCCCCGATCCGACAAGGCGGTAGCTCACAAAGTCAGATGCCACCCAGGCTCGCAGAGGGGAGGATGGAAGGCTCTTCGGTGCAGAGCAAGGCCTCAGGCTTCAGGCCTTGCCCCTCCGACACATCCGCACAGGAGGATCCGTCCGTGAAGTCTCGTGTCGCCAAAGAGGCCGAGCCCGGCCCCGCCTCTTCCTTTTATAACCCCTCCCATGAGTCTCTGCGGTGGAACGTCACAACAAGAATGGGGTTATGGGTAATGTAGTTTCTTCCCAATATAGGGGAACACCCCGCTACACACTCCCCCCACTTAAACTCTTTGGTCCCCAAAGATAAATTTTAGCAACAACTATATACAACATTGGACAATTCTGAAAACGATGTTGGGATAGGGGATTCCCACCATAACTGAGGGGTTGAATTCCCTTGCCCACAGGTCACATTATCTTGGGTGGCCTGACTAACTGTGCCAGAGAGTGAGCTGGGGTTGCCCTCCACCAAATGGACAGTGGAGGGATCCGGAATCTCAGCATTTCTCCTAGCAGTGACCACAGAGTCTTCCGAACTGTTCCCCATCTGGGGGTAGGTCAGCTTCTTAGGAGGTTGAATGACTCTTCGAGCTCTTTGCTCTCTTGGAATCTCTGGCTCTGGCGCCTCAGGCTCCTCTTCCTCGGAGTAACTATCATGGGCATCTTCCCAGTAATCTGTTGAAGGACTGAAAGGGATGAATTCTGTAGCCTCTGGGTTCAGCGTTTCATCTGTGGTATCTTGGGTGACTGGAAGATCTATGATAGAAGTTCCTGGAGTTGGGGAAGACCACAGCCAATCAAGCTCTCCTTCTTCATCTCCACTAAGTTGGGAGGCCTCTCCATTTCCAGCTCGGGAGGTCTGTGACCGAGTGTGCGGTCTAGGAGTATCCAAGATAGAGGCCGGTGCAGGGGAGTCTCCCACGGAAGGTATTCTAACTGCCTCCGTCAGTGGGAGCAGGTGGTTTCGATGCCATGTCTTCAGTGGGCCTACCTTTCCCTCTGGCTTCACCTTGTAGACAGGTAGGCCCAGCAACTTCCTGCAGATGACATAAGGTTCAGATCTCCATCTGTCTGCAAGCTTGTGCTTTCCGGGGACTCCCAGATTGCGCAACAGTACTCGATCCCCGGGCTGTAGGTCTTGTACCCGGACCTTCAGGTCGTAATTTTTTTTATTCCGAGCTCCCCTTTGATCTGAGGCCGCTTGAGCTTGTTCATAGGCTACTTTCAGGCTGTGTCTGAGCCTATCCACATATCCTCTGTGAGAGGTGACGGAGGAATGGTCCAGTGAGGTGCCAAAAGCCAGGTCCACCGGTAGTCTCGCTTCTCTCCCAAACATGAGTCGATATGGGGAATAGCCTGTAGCATCACTGATGGTGCAGTTGTAAGCATGTACCATGGCTGCTATGTGTTTGCTCCAATGTTGCTTTTTCTCGCTTTCCAGAGTCCCCAACATGTTGAGCAGGGTTCGGTTGAACCTTTCCGGCTGAGCATCTCCCTGAGGATGGTAAGGTGTAGTTCGAGTCTTCCTGATTCCCAACGAATCCAAGAGCTTCCGGATCAGCTTACTCTCGAAGTCCCTCCCTTGATCTGAATGGAGTCTCTGTGGCAGCCCATAATGGACAAAATACTTCTCCATAAGTACCTTGGCCACGGTGGAGGCCTTCTGATCTTTGGTGGGGAAGGCCTGGGCATACCGGGTGAAATGGTCGGTTATCACCAGAACATTTCCTAGTCCACTCAGGTCGGGTTTGAGGCAGAGAAAGTCAATGCACACCAGGTCCATAGGCCCTTGGCTCTGTAGATGGCCCATTGGGGCAGCTTGATGGGGCAAAGTCTTCCTCTGGATGCATCGCGCACATGAGTGGCAGTACTCCTCTACCTCTGCCCTCATGCAGGGCCAATAGAACCGACTTCTGACAAGTTGAAAAGTCCTTTCAGCCCCTAGGTGGCCATGATTGTCATGCAAGGCCATCAAAACAGTCTCCCGATGTTTCTCTGGGAGGAACATCTGCCACTTATCTTCTGAATCATCAGAGGGGCCCCTTCGGTAGACCACTCCCTGATGCAACTGCAACCTATCCCACTCCTTCCTCAGTAGGCGAGCTTCTTTGGAGGGTTGACGCATGAGTATGTTTGGATCCTGATTTTTCAAGGCCTCCAGGACCAATCTCCCCATGGGGTCTTCCAATTGGTCACACCTTAATTCCTTTTTGGACAATCTTGGTAGGTTGCCCTCTTCCAATTGAGCTACTCCACAGTAGTGTTTGGGGACTCCCACCGTGGTAACTCCTATTTCCTCTGCTCTGGAGCATCCTCGGGCTTGGAATGCAGCTCCTTGACAAAGGGCCTGCACCCCGTCCGGTGCCACTTGGGTCCAATCTTCTATTTCAATGGTCGGGGAATGAGATCTTCTGGACAAGGCGTCTGCGTCTCGATTCCCCACTCCTGGTCTATACTTAAGGCTGAAGTGGAATCCAGACAGTGCGGCCAGCCACCTGTGTCCAGTGGCATCCAGCTTGGCCGTGGTGAACAGGTAGGTAAGGGGGTTGTTGTCGGTCTTCACAGTGAACTCTGCTCCGTACAGGTAGTCTTTGAGCTTGTCTACTACCGCCCACTTGAGGGCCAGGAACTCCAGCTTGTGAGTGGGGTAGTTCTTCTCAGAGGGGGTCAGGCTTCTACTCACATAGGCAACAGGCCGCAATTGCCCCTCATGTTCTTGGTAAAGTACTCCTCCCAGACCGTCGTGACTAGCATCCACGTGCAGTTCATAGGGTTTGGTTGGGTCTGCATAGGCCAAGACTGGTGCAGTGGTCAGGCTCCTCTTCAATTCCTGGAAAGCCTCTTCACACCTCTGATTCCACTGATCTCTGATGGACTCTCCTGGCCTCCTGGGCCCCGATCCATCCTCCTCTCCTTCAGTCTTGAGCAACTCATTCAATGGTCTAGCAATTCGAGCAAATCCCTCCACAAACCTTCTATAGTAGGAGCAGAAGCCCAAGAAGGATCTGAGTTCTGTTACTGTGGTGGGCTGTGGCCAGGAGGTAACTGCCTCCAATTTCTCAGGGTCTGTGGCCACCCCTTCTTCCGATACTATGTGCCCCAGATAGTTCACAGAAGACTGGTAGAACCGACACTTCTCAGGCGAAAGCTTAAGTCCTTCCTCACTGAGTCTTCTCAACACTTTCTCCAGCCTCTCTTCATGTTCCTCCAAGGTTCTCCCAAAGACAATGACATCGTCTAGGTATACAAGGACTTCGATCAAGTTCATGTCCCCTACTGTCTTCTCCATGAGACGTTGGAAAGTAGCTGGGGCTCCAGACAGACCTTGGGGCATCCGGTCGAATTCGAAGAACCCCACTGGGGTTATGAAAGCTGTCTTCTCCTTGTCTGCTGGGTGCATCGGAATCTGATAGTACCCACTCTTGAGATCCATAACGCTGAACCATTTGGCTCCAGACAAGCTCTGTACGGCATCCTCTATCCTCGGAGTGGTGTATTGGTCAGGTATGGTTCTCCTGTTGAGAGTCCTGTAGTCTATACAGAGCCTCAATGATCCATTCTTCTTTCGGACCACTACTATGGGAGAGGCATAGGGGCTTCTGGACTCCCGTATCACACCAGTCCTCTTGAGTTCTGCAAGTTGTTCCCTCAGATCCTCCAGATCTGCTAGCGGGACCCGCCTGACTCTCTCTCGGAAGGGCTTATCTTCTTGGAGGCGGATCCGATGGGTGGCACTTCTTGCACACCCCACATCAAACTCATCCCTAGAGAAGATCTTCTCCCATCTATTCAACTGGGCCTTGGCTCTCTCTTTCCAAGCCCTGGACAGATTCGGGTTTTCCATGGTCAGCTTCTCCCAAACATCCGCTTCTTCACCTGTCCTCTTCACTTCTGACAGGGTAACAGGGGCCGCCGGGCTCACCTGGCCTAGCAACATTCTGGCTGGGATGTCCATGGGGTCTTTGGTAGTATTCCTAACACTCACTGGAACTCTATAATGGGCCTTCTTCAGGACCTTCAGCGGAATCACTTCCGGTATCACCTCCAGGCCTGAGGATTCACCCCTTGGGTCTGACTCCAGCATGACAAAGGGACCAGGCTGTTCCCAAGTAAGCTTCACAGTGGCCCTGAGACAGGTTACTTCACCGGGCTGCAACACTACCCATTCTCTTCCAAGTCTCCACACCTTCCCTATCTCCTCTCCAGGGGTCTCCCGCTCTTGGACCAGCCGTTGGTAGGCTGTCTTCAGCATGGGATGGATCTTGGTAGCTGCTTGTCTTTCTTCCGTCACTAGAGGGGTCAGGAGTCTTCGGACCAGGTCCGTGTTCGTCCCTATTATAAGGGAATTCTTGTTGGCTCCAGGCGGCCTAGGACACACAACTGCCAGGGTGTCAAACACTTCGGCCTTCCCAGCCACGGATGGGTCAAAGGTTATTTGGACGGGAAGGTAGCCGTCGTAAGGGAAACTCTGGGTTCCAATTCCCCATATTTCCAGCTCCTCTATCTTCTGGATAGGCAGATGACTCAGGTGCCTGTCATAGAAGTCCCGGTATAGTAGGGTCACTTGTGCCCCGGTGTCCAGGAGGCCCCTGGTGTAGACTCCCTCCACTTGAATGGGCACTATAGGGGATGGGCCTACCAGCTTCTCTGGATATGGTCCGGCAGGAGCTGCCTTCTTCAGACCTTTTCCCTTTGGACTCTCTCTTGTCCTATTCCCTTTGGACTTGAACCTTTCTTGAGCCTGGTATGCACTGACTTCCCTCCTTTTAATGGGTGTAGGAACCCGCTGAGGTGTACTATTATTTTTCTTGGGTGGGCACCCCCTTTGGGGGGTGCCGTGCCTCTCCTGAGGGGTCTCCCCCCTTCTTCTTGGAGTATAGCTTTGTTGAGGGGTATTACGTTTCCCCTTTGGTGTTCTATCTCTCTTTTTGTTTTTCTTTGCATTCAGCTTGGAGTTTACTGAAGATGGTGGGCACCCGGTTGACTCCTTCACCGGGGCCCTCTGAAGTTTCCCGCCGGCTTGCGGTTGTCTGGTCTCTTCTTCTTCGGACTAGAACATGTGGCTGCAATGTGGCCAACTCCCCCACAGTTGAAGCAGACTATATCTCCCCATTCTTGTAAAGGTTCGGGTGCTGAGGCAATCGGGAACAATTCCTTCCTTGGACTTTCCTTCTTCTTGGGACACTCTGTGTCTTTTGCTATCAGAGAGGTCAATATCTCTAATACCTTGGACATCTGAGTTTTTAGGGTGTCTATCTCCGCCTCTCTTTCAGGGGTCATCACTGGATTGACCAGCACCTGTGCGGGTACAACACTTGTCTTATCCTTCTGCTGGTCCTGTTGCAGCGCCTCCTCATCTCTGATAATTTTTATTAAATCAGCATAAGTCAGCAACATTCCTCCTCCCAAGGTTTTCAGGTGCAGCCAGACTGGATCGGAGCGTAGCGCTCCCTTTAAGACTTGCTTCATTCTTGCCGCATCGGCATCTTGGGGCTTCATCCCTTTCTTTAACACAATCTTGCACAGCAGCCTGTTTAGCCTTCTGACATACTCGGAAAGTTTCTCCTCCGGTTTTTGGAAAGTGTGTTCAAACTGGTAGACCGTCTCTGTCACCTTGTCTAATTGACCAAACTCTTCCTGCAGCATAGCTAGACAATCCTGCGCCGTGCACCCTGCATTCCCAAACCGGAAACTTTTCACTGCTTCTGCTGCTGCACCTTTAAGGCTTTCTAACACTCGCTGCCTCTTCTGTGCCTCCGGCACCTCCCATGCCTCCACTGCCTGTAATGCCTGTTCCACCCAAGTATCAAAATCTTCTTCCCCTGCCGGGACAGGGAGCTTCCCTGAGAATATTTTTAGTCTCCGGTAGCTAGTTTCCACATGCACCGTACTTGTCTTCTGACATTTGGCTAGCAAATCCCCTATTGCATTTATCAGTTCTGGTGATATAGCAGTGGCCGATGCAGGTGCCACCGGAGGTGGCGCCCTGTCTTCTCTTTCAGGTGTAGTTCGGGCCGCAGCCTGTGGCGATCCCGTAGGGGATGGTTCCCTTTCTACAGTTATTGCGTGCGCCAGCCTAAATGTTCTGTTGTCTGGCGTCCGCAGACACTTGTGCTTACAGGCCTCTGGCATCCCGTCCCAATATTCCACTAATGCGTATTGATATGAGATGTTTGGGTCTGTCTTCATGTCTATCACCCACGGTGTGTGATCTGGGGACACTGAACTCAGCAGTTCCTCTACCGTCTCACTTGACCATTTCTCGCCAGGAAGGCTAATGGCTATCGACTGTTTTGGCTCTGTATTAGCGGCTTTGCACCACTCTTCCACCGCTCTTGGATCCATGGGGTCCATGCCGGCACTTCTGGCGTTCGCTTGCTGCATCAGGATCCCGGACGAGAACCCCCACGTGTAGCGATACCTCCAACTAAGGAGGCCGCAGAATTAGATTTTGGGCCCTGAGTGCAGCTCCGCCAACCCCCGGCAATAGGCTCTATCCCCTTCTGGCACAGCTAGTACTAACAATCAATGATATGTCCTATGCAATAGAATAACTAAGCAAGGACACAGTAATGAATTGTAATAGGTAAATTGTTTTACTCATCAATTCTCAATATGAATAAAAGGGGTAACAATAATTATAGAATCCCCACCAGGCCTGGTTCTAATATTTAGCTTAGTCCTTCTTTCTTCACCGGCAGGTCTGTAATGGTGGTGCACTTAAACAGAGTATAACTTTGTAATCCAAGGGGTATGAAAATAACTTGTAGGCCACGGCAGTCTATAGGCCTATACACAGCAACAGTATCTAAGCTGGGCTTATGCCCTCTCACCCGCCGGACTACGGATCCAGTCCGAGAAAACCTCCACCGGCCGTGTCACACACTCTCGATCTCTCCAACGATCGGGTCCCCGATCCGACAAGGCGGTAGCTCACAAAGTCAGATGCCACCCAGGCTCGCAGAGGGGAGGATGGAAGGCTCTTCGGTGCAGAGCAAGGCCTCAGGCTTCAGGCCTTGCCCCTCCGACACATCCGCACAGGAGGATCCGTCCGTGAAGTCTCGTGTCGCCAAAGAGGCCGAGCCCGGCCCCGCCTCTTCCTTTTACAACCCCTCCCATGAGTCTCTGCGGTGGAACGTCACAACAAGAATGGGGTTATGGGTAATGTAGTTTCTTCCCAATATAGGGGAACACCCCGCTACAATGGGATGACGCCCTCGAAGCAGCAGATGATGGAGAATCATGTCTCCTGGTGCTGCTGGACCTCAGTACAGCGTTCGACACAGTAGACCACAAAACTCTACTCATTCGCCTTCAAGAAGTAGCAGGAATCAGACTCAGATCTACCCTGGTTCGCATCCTTCCTAGAAAATCGCTCCCAGACAGTGAAACTAGGAGCCTTCACCTCTGAAACTCGCGCAATTTCTTGCGGAGTCCCTCAAGGATCACCCCCGTCACCCGTGCTCTTCAACATCTACCTCCGCCCACTTCTCAAAATCATCAGCAAACAGGACCTGTGCTACCACTCATACGCCGACGATACCCAACTCTACTTTCATATCACCGGAAAAAAAGACCAACATCACGGACTGGAAAACTGCCTCACACTGATCGATGATTGGATGACTGAGAGTTCCCTCAAACTCAATGGATCCAAAACAGAACTCCTTCTCCTCCACGCAAACCAAAAGACAAAAGCTAAGACTGCATGGACACCACCCTCCATTCTTGGACAGACCATCACCCCGAGCACCAAAGTCAAAAGTCTCTGAGTCATTTTTGACTCAGAGATGTCGATGAATGCACAAATAGGATCAGTAGTCAGCGGATCTCACCACCTTCTCCGCCTGCTGCGTAGACTCATCCCCTTTCATCCCAGAAGAGGAGATAGCAGTAGTAGTTGGAACAATCATCAATTCCCGACTTGACTACGCGAACTCCCTCTACATAGGACTACCTAAATACCAGATGGCACACCTACAAGTCATCCAGAACACGGCGGCCAGACTGGTAACGGGGAAAAAACCCTGGGAATCCATCACCCCATTCCTGAGGACCCTTCATTGGCTAACCGTAAAGGATCGGGTCACATTCAAGACCCTCTGTCTCACCCACAAGTGCACACAGGGAAACGCTCCTCAATATTTATGCGAGAAAATAAAACACTACTCACCCAATCGCATTCTCCGATCAACTAACCAAAACCAGCTCCACATCCCCAAGTCCCGCTACAAATCGAAGGGAGAATGAAGATTCGCAGTCCAAGGACCATGGCTATGGAACGCTCTACCCACGGACATCCGCATGGAAGAAAACCATCGGGCCTTCAGGAAAAAAAAACTTAAGACCCACCTCTTCTGAAGGATTAGGACGACACTGAATGGAAAAAGCGCCTTGAGGCGATTTAGTTTGCATTTGTAGCACTATACAAGTTTCTCACTCACTCACCCCTGCTGTGCTCATTATCAGGGGCTCCCACCATCCCTGTGCTGTGCTGACTTCCTGGGTTTTTAACTTCATCATAACAAATAATCGTAAATATTATGACAATAATAAAACGATATGTAGTGGGTGCACAATTTAGGGGAGTGTCTGAGTGGTAGTTGGGCTCAGACACACTATTGTTAGGGTAAAGGGACCACTTGTGTACCATGGGAGTTGGTATTGGTGTGTAGTTCCCTAGGACCTACAGGTGGCGCTGTCGCCCTGGGTCCGGGTTGAACCGCAATACAGGGTTGCGCCTTTTCTTGTCCCCTTTCGGCAGCAGTACGACGGGGCGGGGAACCTGCTGTGCCTGTCGGGAGAGGGTATATAAAAGGGGCGGCCATCTTCCATGGGGGTTCTTCGTCTTGGTCTTCATCCCCGCCCAGGCACCTTCGGCCTGGGTGTGTGGGGTTCTTCTCTGGGTGCCCTAGGCCCGGAGGCCTGGTTCCTGTTCCATTTCAGACACCTTCAGTCTGGGGTGAGGTACTATTTTGAAGGCCCGGGGCCCAGCAACCTTCGGCTGGGGTCCGCTAGGGATCGAGAGCTCCCAGGGTTCCGCCTTGCGAGGGGACCCGTATCTGAGATGAGGAGGCCAGGGAGGTAACCCTTCCCGAAGACCCAGTGCAGAGTCGTGGTGACGGTGGGGGCCTCTGGTAACTCTCCGGAGGGATGTTTTCTCCTTGACATGGGCCAATACTTTGAGAAGGAAGTTCACCAGGTAAGTGGCAGTGACCCTTCTCGCTTCAAGTCAGTGGCAGTGACTTCATAGGGCAAGGCCCTATTCACCAGGTCAGTGGCAGTGACCCATTCTCCAAGTCAGTGGCAGTGACTTTCTATTCACCCGGTCTGTGGCAGAGACCAACCTCACGGCCTGTGGCAAAGATCGTGCGCCATAACTGTTTGTGAAATCTAAACAGTAAAAGAACATGATTCAAGTTTGTGCCTGGACCTCCTCCCACCTAAGCTGTCCTGTGTCTTGTCCAAACCTGTCTGCTTTCAAAGAGGCATATTTATTATCCGTGTGAAATAAATATAGAAGTTGGACTTTCAGTTGGTGTTTACAGTTATATTCTTGGGGAAACATAAGGACTTGCATCTATCTAAGGTAGAGGTAAGAATAATCCTCGGGACGATTCAACTCCAGCCGCAGACAGGCCCGAAAAGTAACACCGCTCAACCTCCTTACTCAGGAGGTTATGAGCTTGTGGTGCGGTGTGCCTCTCCCCTCCCTGCGAGGAGCCGAAAACACATGTAGCGGCCTCCTCTCTCCCCTCTCTTCTATCAGCTCATCTGTCTCTTATCTAGGGGTACCTTAGAGGAGACAGTGCGGGGTCACCACGCCAAGCCTTCACCGCAGATGTTTGTGTGGTGTAAGAAAAGTTATTGTTTTACCTTCGGGTCAGTGTTCTGCACCTGGAACCTCCAATGAGAGTTACCTTGAACAATGTCTGCCAGAAAATGAGCATCACACCATTAAAGTCCAACACTCCTTTATTCTTCCTGAATGAACACAATCAGTTAGACTCCCTTGTAGAACAGAACGGACAAGGAGGTGTGGATACGAGTAGGCCCAGACACAATGAACTCTCCACTTTCCTTCCTGAAAGTGGGTTGCAGTCTCCGAGCGAGGGGGGATTTCCTTCCAGGCGGTCTCCGATGGGAGGCTCACCTGTCACTGGCAATATGCTGCACCGGGTCTTTAAGTAAGTATCTCCCACGGTCCATTACGCCTTCCGGATTCGGGTACCCACTCCCTGGGTCCCCTAGGATCTCCTTCCCTCGCGGAACTCAGTGGCGGGCACTGAGCTCCAGACCTCCTCCCGAGTACCTCACCCCAGGCTAAAGGTGCCTGGGATGGAACACGACCTCCGAACGTCCTCTAGGACTAGACCCGCCTAGGTGACCGACACGAACCACCGCCCTCAGGCTGAAGGTGCCCGTGACTCGACTCCCGCCACCAAAAATGGCCGCCCCCTTTATACCCCCTCCCAGCAAGCACGGCGGGTTCCCCGCCCCACCATACAACCGCTGAGAGAGACCAAAAGAGGTACCCCACGCAACGATAGCTCAACCCCGGGCCCAAAGCGATAGTGCCACCTGGTGGGCCCCAGGGAACCATACATCAGTTTCCCCACCAGATTCAAAAAATAGAAAGCATATACCCGCTACACACATACAAAAGGGCAGGTAGGGGGAGAGGTGAAGTGCGCTACAGATATTAACAAACATTCTTATTTTGTCCAATTCTGAATCTCCCATTGACTACCAGTACCAGTCTGAGCAGTCTCTCCCACTCCAATTCGTCAGCGAAATTTTGTATTTCGTATAAAATTCGTAAGAATAGAAATTCTTATTTCGGATGCTTCTGAATGTACGAATTTTCGGAAATTCGTACAAATTTTTGATTCGTACGAAACGAATCGCACATGTCTAGTATGTATCTGATCACACTGTTGGGGGAGAGGACAATGGGAGGAGGATCATATGTCAGGACATGGGCTAAGGTAAGAAATAGCATCTATTAGTATACAATTAATTGCTCGTAATAGCATAACAATATGCTGAGAAAAAAGTTTTAGTTGCACAGTTAATTACTTGATCCTCAGTAATGAGAAGCTATCAGCTGTTGAACCCGTCACTTTCAACCAAATAATCTAATTTGCCAACCCCATTTATTGCAGGTTGGGAAGTTCCTTTTCCTTATTATTAAGAGTTTATAAAGTGTGTTATACTCTTGGTGGAGAATTGGATCATCTTGTCTCTGGAGGATAGAAGAGTATGAAGGACATTTAGTTACCTTTAGTTTTGGACCTAATTTAGTGACGATGGTCTGACTGAGACTATTCAGTGTACATATCAGCTTGCTTCTTCAATCTGGCCAACTCAAGGTTGGTATTAATGGCCATCAGAGCCAAGGTGGTCTACTCCATGGCCCCAACAGACTGAAAGAAGCCCAGAACTGCAGAGGGGAGTCCTTCCAGAGGGGAGACTGGACAGCCAATCAGGAAATGCCAATCAAGTCTAGAGAAGAGAAGAGATTCCTTGCCTAATGTGAAGCTAATTGTTTGAGAAGACATCCTTGTGTTTTGACTGGAGTTGCCCTTTAACATTTTCCTGAGAGAATAATTAAGGCTGCCGTTGATGGTAGCTCAGTCTGAAAATGCTAGTTGGCTGGCTGTCATATTGACCCCTCTGGCTTTTATACTGTGAGTCACTGACCAGGAACAAGTAGGCAAATATGGAATTCTGAGGTCACTGACTATACTGATCTGTATACTTCTTCTAGTCAGCAGCTCAAAGTATTGGAGCCAGAGGGTCAGCCTTACAGCCAGAGGGTCGGCATTACAGCCAGAAGGTCAGCATTACAGCCAGAGGGTCAGCATTACAGCCAGAGGGTCGGCATTACAGCTAGAGGGTCAGAATTAGAGCAAAGTAGTCAACAATACAGCCAGAGGGTTGGCAATACAGCCAGAGGGTCGGCAATACAGCCAGAGGGTCGGCATTACAGCCAGAGGGTCGGCATTACAGCCAGAGGGTCAGAATTAGAGCAAAGTAGTCAACAATACAGCCAGAGGGTTGGCAATACAGCCAGAGGGTCGGCAATACAGCCAGAGGGTCGGCATTACAGCCAGAGGGTCGGCATTACAGCCAGAGGGTCGGCATTACAGCCAGGTGATCAGCATTGCAGCCAGAGGATCAGAATTAGAGCAAAATAGTCAGTATAATAGCCAGAGGGTCAGTATTGCAGCCAGCGGGTCAGTATTGCAGCCAGCGGGTCAGTATTGCAGCCAGAGGGTCAGCATGACAGCCAGAGGGTCAGCATTGCAGCCAGAGGGTCAGCATTGCAGCCAGAGGGTCAGCATTGCAGCCAGAGGGTCAGAATTACAACCAGAGGGTCAGAATTACAACCAGATGGTAAGTATAATAGCCAGAGTGTCAGCATTGCAGCCAGAGGGTCAGCATTGTCAGAAGGTCAGTATAACAGCCTGACGCTCAGCATGACAGCCAGAGGGTCAACAATACAGCATGAGGGTCAGCATAGCAGCCAGAGGGTCAGAATTACAGCCAAAGGAACAGCATTACAATCAGAGAGTCAGTGTTACAGCCAGAAGGTCAGAATTACAACCAGTGGGTCAACATGATAGCCAGAAGGTCAGAAATCCAGCCTGAGGGTCATCACTACAGACCAGGTCTTCAGATGATGTTTGTTGCAAGCCAAGTTGAATCCATACAAGCATATTATAATCTGACGTTGTATCCTCCGAATCATTGTGCTGTTTATGATTTCCTGACTTGCCAGCCAAATCCCCCCAATCAGGAGTTGAGAACAATATGGGCAGCGGGGGCTCGTTCTGGAAAGATTTGATCTCTAAGTGATGGTTGTTCCCTCATGAGTCGGCCCTGAGTTATTTCCGCCAAGTGTCGCCCCCGATCCATCAAAGGCCCGCTATAATCCTTGATGATTTCATGTTTAATGGACCACGAGAGATGTGAAGATACAGCTGTTTGATGAATTTTTGAACAGAGTAATAATCTGCAAAATATGATGTTAGAGGGAAGAAATGGAAGCAAAACTCCCGCCGAAATTAACAAGACAAAAAAAATAAGCACATTTACTGCAATATTCACCTTCAGTACAGAGCTCCCTCCCACAGTACTTCTTTTCTGCCACTAGGTGGGTCCAACCCACAAAGAGAACAAGGATCCCACCTCTGGAGATAGACCACTGTTACCACGCATTAAATAAGGGTCTTGTCTCTGTGGATAGACCACTGCTTCCACACAGAGAGCAAGGATCTGACCTCTACAGATGGGCCACTGCTTCCACGCAGAGAGCAAGGATCTGACCTCTACAGAGATACCACTGCTTCCACGCAGAGAGCAAGGATCTGACCTCTACAGAGATACCACTGCTTCCACGCAGAGAGCAAGGATCTGACCTCTACAGAGATACCACTGCTTCCACGCAGAGAGCAAGGATCTGACCTCTACAGAGATACCACAGCTTCCACACAGGGATGTCAGAAACCATGAATCAGACCGAGACAGAATTACAGTTAAATCACACTTGTTTAATAATAAAAGTAAATAGAACAAACGTAGTCAAAACATAGCCAAAGTTCGGTAACCGGAACGGATAGTCAGACAAGCCAGAAAGTCAGGAAGCCAGGGATAAGCGTAGTGGAACAGCAAGCAGGATCTGGAGCCAGAAGGAATGTCAGCCAAGCAAGTCTTTAACAGGACTGCAGGAGATAGTCTCTGATGTTGACCATGGCGAAGGCAGAGATCATCTGGGCTGGACGGCTTAAGTAGGCAGGACTGACGAGCAGGATGTCATCTACAGGTGAGTCACAAAGAAGAGATAGGAGCTGGCAATTAGCCGACAGCTAAACGGCCAGCTCAGAGAAGGAAGGACTGAGCTCAACCCTGACAAGAGAGCAAGGATCTGACCTCTACAGATAGACCACTGCTTCCACACAGAAAGCAATGATCTGACCTCTACAGATAGACCACTGCTTCCACACAGAGAGCAAGAATCTGGCCTCTACATATAGACCACTGTTTCCACACAGAAAGCAATGATCTGACCTCTACAGATAGACCACTGTTTCCACACAGAGAGCAAGTACCTGACCTCTACAGATAGACCACTGCTTCCATACAGAGCAAGGATCCAACCTCTCCAGATAGACCACTGCTTCCACACAGAGAGCAAGTATCTGACCTCTACAGAGACACCACTGCTTCCACACAGAGAGCAAGAATCTGACCTCTACATAAAGACCACTGCTTCCATACAGAGCAAGGATCCAACCTCTCCAGATAGACCACTGCTTCCACACAGAGGGCAAGGATCTCACCTCTACATATAGACCACTGCTTCCACACACAGAGCAAGGATCTGATCTTTACAGAGACACCACTGCTTCCACACAGAGCAAGGATCTGACCTCTACATATAGACCACTGCTTCCACACAGAGAGCAAGGGTCTGACCTTTACAGATAGACCACTGCTTCCACACAGAGAGAAAGAATATGACCTCTGCAGAGAGACCTCCACTTGTAGGGCAGGTGCAGTGGCAGAAAACAGAGTCCCATTGCAGAGAAACAGAAATACATTGTAACGGAGGTTTGGAAATACTGAACAGTCTATCTCGAAAGGGGGAATGCGGCCTGGCCAGTCCGTACCCAAGTGGGGAAGCTTCCCTGCACTCTCTACTCCTCCAGAACCTTTCTCTGATGCTTAGCACTTTCCCTGCCAGACGGGTGACCTGTCCCTACCCTGCCCGGGAGCCAGGGACCTAAATAGACTCTGCCTGACCCAAGATGGCCACCAGAGTCACATGGGATGTCAGCATCCAATCAGATAGCTGCCCCCTGTGACCCAGGAAACCTTAGAGGAACAAGGTTCGTCTTGACTTCCACTCCCTCTGCAATGCCGCTACGGTTGAGCGCCACCTGCAGTGGAGAAAGCAGACAGCACCTGCCTACACACTTCCACACAGACAACAAGGGTCTGACCTCTGCGGATAGACTACTGCTTCCACACAGAGAGCAAGCGTCTGACCTCAGCAGAAAAAATGCTGCTACCACACAGAGGGCAAGTATTTGACCTCTACATAGAGGCCACTGCTTCCACATAGAGAGTGAGGATCCAACCTCTGCAGAGATACCACTGATCCACTCAGACAGCAAGGATTTGACCTCTGCAGAGAGACCACTATTCCAAACAGAGAGCAAGGGTCCAACGTCTGCAGATAAACCACTGCTTTCATACAACAGCAAAAGGCTAACCTCTGCAGATAGACCACTGTTTCCACACAAAGAGCAGGAGTCTGACGTCTGTAGATATACCACTGCTTCCTTACACAGAGCAAGGATCTGACCTCTGCAGAGACACCACTGTTTCCACACAGAGAATAAGTATCCAACATCTGCAGATAGACCGCTGTTTCCACACAAAGAGCATGAGTCTGACATCTGTAGATAGACCACTGCTTCCACATAGAGAGCAAGGATCTGGCCTCTGCAGAGACACCACTGTTTCCACACAGAGAGTAAGGATCTGACCTCTGGAGATAGACCGCTGTTTCCACACAGAGATAAAAGGGTCTTACCTCTGCAGACAGACCACTGCTTCCACGCAGAGAGCAAGGATCTGACCTCTGCATAGAGATCTCTGCTTCTATACAGACACCAAGGGTTTGACCGCTGTTGATAGTCAACTACTTCAACAAAGAGAACAAGGATCCAACCTCTGCAGAAAGACCACTGCTTCTATAAAGAGAGCAAGGGATTGAACTCTGCAGATATACCACTGCTTTCACACAGAGAGCAAGGGACCGACCTCTGCATATAGACCACTGCTTTCACACAGAGAGCAAGGGACCGACCTCTGCATATAGACCACTGCTTTCACACAGGGAGCAAGGGACCGACCTCTGCAGATAGACCACTGCTTTCACACAGAGAGCAAGGGACCGACCTCTGCATATAGACCACTGCTTTCACACAGAGAGCAAGGGACCGACCTCTGCATATAGACCACTGCTTTCACACAGGGAGCAAGGGACCGACCTCTGCAGATAGACCACTGCTTTCACACAGAGAGCAAGGGACCGACCTCTGCATATAGACCACTGCTTTCACACAGAGAGCAAGGGACCGACCTCTGCATATAGACCACTGCTTTCACACAGGGAGCAAGGGACCGACCTCTGCAGATAGACCACTGCTTTCACACAGGGAGCAAGGGACCGACCTCTGCATATAGACCACTGCTTTCACACAGAGAGCAAGGGACCGACCTCTGCACATAGACCACTGCTTTCACACAGGGAGCAAGGGACCGACCTCTGCAGATAGACCACTGCTTTCACACAGAGAGCAAGGGACCGACCTCTGCATACAGACCACTGCTTTCACACAGGGAGCAAGAGTTTGACCTCTGCAGATAGACCACTGCTTCCACACTGGGAGCAAGGGCCTGACCCCTGCAGGCAAACCACTGCTTCCACACAGGGAGCAAGGGCCTGACCCCTGCAGGCAAACCACTGCTTCCACACAGGGAGCAAGAGTTCGACCACTGCAGATAGACCACTGCTTTTTACACAGGGAGCAAGGGTCCCACCTCTGCAGAGAGACCACTGCTTCCATACAGAGAACAAGGGTTAGACCACTGCTTACACACAAAGAACAAGGGTCAAACCTCTGCAGATAGACCACTGATTCCATGCAGGGATCAAGAGTCCGACATCTGCAGAGAGACCCCTGCTTCCACACAGAAAGCAAAAATCCGACCTCTGCAAAGAGACCACTGCTTCCACACACAAAGCAAGGGTCTGACCTCTGCTTCTACACAGACAGCAAGGGTTCGACCGCTGTTGATAGTCAACTACTTCAACAAAGAGAACAAGGATCCAACCTCTGCAGAAAGACCACTGCTTCTACACAGGGAGCAAGAGTTTGACCTCTGCAGAGAGACCACTGCTTCCACACAGAGAGCAAGGGACCGACCTCTGCAGATAGACCACTGCTTCCACACAGAGAGCAAGGGACCGACCTCTGCAGATAGACCACTGCTTCCACACAGAGAGCAAGGGACCGACCTCTGCAGATAGACCACTGCTTCCACACAGAGAGCAAGGGACCGACCTCTGCAGATAGACCACTGCTTCCACACAGAGAGCAAGGGACCGACCTCTGCAGATAGACCACTGCTTCCACACAGAGAGCAAGGGACCGACCTCTGCAGATAGACCACTGCTTCCACACAGAGAGCAAGGGACCGACCTCTGCAGATAGACCACTGCTTCCACACAGAGAGCAAGGGAACGACCTCTGCAGGTAGACCACTGCTTCCACACAGAGAGCAAGGGACCGACTTCTGCAGGTAGACCACTGCTTCCACACAGAGAGCAAGGGAACGACCTCTGCAGGTAGACCACTGCTTCCACACAGAGAGCAAGGGAACGACCTCTGCAGGTAGACCACTGCTTCCACACAGAGAGCAAGGGACCGACTTCTGCAAATAGACCACTGCTTCCACACAGGGAGCAAGAGTTCGACCTCTGCAGATAGACCACTGCTTCCATGCAGGGATCAAGAGTCCGACATCTGCAGAGAGACCCCTGCTTCTACACAGAAAGCAAAAATCCGACCTCTGCACAGAGACCACTGCTTCCACACACAAAGCAAGGGTCTGACCTCTGCACAGAGACCACTGCTTCCACACAGAGAGCAAGGGACCGACCTCTGCAGATAAACCACTGCTTCCACACAGGGAGCAAGGGTCCGACCTCTGCAGATAGACCACTGCTTTCACACAGGGAGCAAGGGTCCGACCTCTGCAGATAGACCACTGCTTTCACACAGAGAGCAAGGGTCCGACCTCTGCAGATAGACCACTGCTTCCACACAGGGAGCAAGGGTCCCACCTCTGCAGAGAGACCACTGCTTCCATACAGAGAACAAGGGTTAGACCACTGCTTACACACATAGAACAAGGGTCAAACCTCTGCAGATAGACCACTGATTCCATGCAGGGATCAAGAGTCCGACATCTGCAGAGAGACCCCTGCTTCCACACAGAAAGCAAAAATCCGACCTCTGCACAGAGACCACTGCTTCCACACAAAACAAGGGTCTGACCTCTGCACAGAGACCACTGCTTCCACACAGAGAGCAAGGGTTTGACCTCTGCACAGAGACCACTGCTTCCACACACAAAGCAAGGGTCTGACCTCTGCACAGAGACCACTGCTTCCATACAGAGAGCAAGGGTCTTTCTTTGTGGCATGCTGGCAGGGGACAAGCCTTTTTTACTCAGGCTGTGGCTGCTTTCCACAGAAAATGAACGGTAAGTCTCGTCTCCTGGAATGTATTTTGCGGAATTAAACAGATTTTTAGAAGTATAGCTGGGCCTCCAATGCCCTTGTGATGATCAGCATAACACCCGGGAAATGTAAATAGCAATGAGATGATATTTTGGATCCAGTTTGGGTGCTCTTGGTGCTCAGCGGAGCTCCTCTTTAATCTCAGCCATTACTCAGCACTTTGTCCTGACGGAGACAGTAATTGGGGGACACTGGTGACAATATGACATAAGCCGCCTGCCTGGAACAATCAGCGCATTCCATGTAAACAAGTCCAGCTGCATATCAAAAGCCGGCCGTGACGCAGTTTACTTAAAGTTCTGATGCGGATTCCTTTTCCTCCCGGATCAAAACAAGCCAATTATCAGCGCTGAGTCCGCCTGAATGCCCATCAGCTCTGCACATCCTCTTCCTACTGCTGTTTAGATTGTTCCTGGCTGCTTCCTGCCCTCCGCTCCTCCTGTCCTTGGCATGAGAACTCCATATACTCCGCCCAATCCTTGGGAATCCATCACCTCCCAACTCATGTCTTTATTTTATGTATTTCAATGTGGACACCTTAAAGGGTCAGTCCACCCAGAGCTGGTATGTCATTGCTGGAGAGCCGTCTCTCAGGAACTCTATTGATGATAACTCCGCTAACGCTTCCGGGTTTCTGGTTCTGGACACCTGCTTTGTCATGATATGGGGTTCCCACCATCCCTGCACTGGGTTTCTGGCTCTGGAATCTGCTGCACCCATTATGAGGGGTTCCCACCATCCCTGTGCTAAGTTACTGGGTCTGTATTCATGCTATGCTCATTTTGAGGGGTTCACACCATCTCTGCATTGATTTTTGGGGTCTGTACACCTGCTGTGCCCATTATGAGGGGTTCGCACCATCCCTGTGCTGAGTTCCCGGGTCTGTACACCTGCTGTGCCCATTATGAGGGGTTCTCACCATCCCTGTTCTGAGTTCCCGGGTCCGTACACCTGCTGTGCCCATTATGAGGGGTTCCCACCATCCCTGTTCTGAGCTCCCGGGTCCGTACACCTGCTGTGCCCATTATGAGGGGTTCCCACCATCCCTGTTCTGAGTTCCCGGGTCCGTACACCTGCTGTGCCCATTATGAGGGGTTCCCACCATCCCTGTGCTGAGTTCCCAGGTCTGTACACCTGCTATGCCCATTATGAGGGGTTCACCTGCTGTGCCTATTATGAGGGGTTCCCACCATCCCTGTGCTGAGTTCCTTATTCTGTACACCCGCTGTGCCCATTATGAGGGGTTCCCACCATCCCTGTACCCAGAACATAGAGGAAACCACTGAAGAGCAATTAAGGCATGTAAGAAAAACAACTGTATCCACCATAATTTAGTCTTCCCTGTTGACTCCAAAGCATTTTTGCCAGAAGGTGAATTTTTCTGTTAAATTGGCAAATTTTGGCAAAATTTTGGTGCAGCAAAATGGCTTTGTTCTCTCATGCCTGAGTCCCCATTATAGGGAGCACCTCTGACCATTTACATTCTGCTCCTTCTTCTCCCCAGTCAGGCCTTCTGTCTTGTTTTTTTTCCCACGTTTATTTCCTGTTATTAGCTGATGGCTTCCTGACATCAGTAAACAGCGAGCGGGCGATACGCGGCGGGAGAGATTTCCTTGTCACTCAGCGTCGCTGCCTTTTGTTCTCCGTGTGATGTCAAAGGACGATGTTTATAGAGAGACTGCGGCCTGGCAGACGGTGTCACTCATGGAGTTCCGCTGCTGGACACTTCCTGACCCGTACAGAGGACTGAAGTGACCTCATAAAGGAGAACCCCAGATAAAGAATGTCTAACACTCGTGGTGACGAGTCGGTGGAGAACAGGCTGACGCACCTTCTCTGCAAGTGTGTGCCACTGCATTTTCCTGATTTCCAGGCAACTAGCATTTTCAGAAACAGCAGAAGCCTTTGTATTCTTGAAGCACGTTTCTCAATGAACTTCAACGCTTAACGTCAAGATTCCCAATACATCCCATGGTGCCCATTCACACCATAGGGGTCTATGTATAAAACGTTCGCTCTGCCGATGACTTAAGCATTCGCACAGGCACCATGAATGATCACCATGGTGTTTGTAATATCATTATCTCCTATGATCGTTAACACCATCTAGTGGCCATAATGCAGTATTTTCCTTAAAGTGGTAATAAACCCAAAAGCAAACATTTATTATATTGCAGCTTGCCAATTTTTAGATGTGGTGGCTGCATTCGTTTTCTTTTTTTTTTGTCTTTCTTCCTTCTATTTTTATCCAGTGATCCAGCCAGTAGGTATGTTGTTTTTCAACAGAACAAGCTCTCTTGCAGTTACAGGGATGAGACAACCCATTTCCCACTGGGTGCTTACAATGATAAGCTTATACTAAAAGAGAAGTATGGGATTTTTTTACATTTTTGTTTTTTAGGAATCATCCTTACCTAGGTGGATGCAGTATCACTCCAATGCTGTATCTGTCCCCTGCTGGCTCTAACACTGAAAACTGAGCGATCAAACACCGCCGATCGCTTGGTTCTCAGGGGCCTCGTTGAGCAGAGAGCTGGTGACGGTCTGGTCTGCCCCCTAGGCACTCAATGGAGCGCTGGGCTGTGAAGGGGGCGGGAACAGCCGGCTCAGGCTCTTAGCGGCGCGCTGAGAGGCGGTCTAGGTATGTGGGCGGATCCTGACCCTATGATCTTTCCCGAGCCTGGACCAGCTCTGTGACATCAGCCAACAGCGTGCTTTAGGAAAACGGGTCGAGGAGTGCAAAACGAGCTACACCCCTGTGATCCATAGGGGAAGTACAGCCAAACGAGCTTTGGCTGTACTTCTCCTTTAATTTTATGTAAAACCTTTATGTCAGAGGGAAAAAAGCCGTGTTGATGTCACTTCTTATAAAATGTTAGCTGGAGTTTGCCTTCGTTTCATTGGTGTATCTAAATCTGCTAGTCCATCTAACACTCCCCTCCGCCCAGACAATGTTGCTATCCAAAGGTGTCTCTTGTTATTTCTTCATCCAAAGTGGGGGTGGTCTAATACAGGAGATGTGTGACTGTCCAGATCACCAGGTGAAAACAGAGCCTAAAAAGAAAACGAATACAGCCACCATATCTAATAATTGGTGGTCAGTTAGAAAACTGCTCCTTACATTGTTGGTCAGTGGGAAGAATGCTCCTTACATTAGTGATCGGTGGGAAGAATGTTCCTTACATTGGTGATCAGTGGGAATAATGCTCTTTACATTGGTGATCAGTGGGAAGAATGCTCTTTACATTAGTGACCGGTGGGAAGAATGTTCCTTACATTGGTGATCAGTGGGAAGAATGCTCTTTACATTGGTGATCAGTGGGAAGAATGTCCCTTACATTGGTGATCAGTGGGAAGAATGTTCCTTACATTGGTGATTAGTGGGAAGAATGTTCCTTACATTGGTGATCAGTGGGAAGAATGTCCCTTACATTGGTGATCAGTGGGAAGAATGCTCCTTACATTGGTGATCAGTGGGAAGAATGCTCCTTACATTGGTGATCAGTGGGAAGAATGTCCCTTACATTGGTGATCAGTGGGAAGAATGTTCCTTACATTGGTGATCAGTGGGAAGAATGTCCCTTACATTGGTGATCAGTGGGAAGAATGTTCCTTACATTGGTGATCAGTGGGAAGAATGTTCCTTATGTAGCGGCCTCACCCCCTTCACATGTTTATCGGTTGTCCGAAAGCTCTTGTCTAGGGGTACCTGGGTTTCGAGAGTGAGGTGCGCTATGGCCCATGTCCTCCCCATGGCTGTGGGTGAGGTGAAGGCCAGTATCAATATCTTCCTCGGGCCAAATGTGCATTGGGTTGCGGAACTTAGCCCTGCTATGCTGGAATCTCCCTTTGCTCCCATCAACAGAGTCCATACACCGATCACAGTCCAACTGTTAGTTTTATTTCGTAGCTCCACAACAAACAATATATGGCAGGATACGGTGGGATGAGCAGGCCGAGGCACTATCCGGATTGTAGTCCCTACACCCCCTGTGCTATGACCAGGGGTTGCAGGAATCTTGATTAGAACAACTTCGCTGCGCTGCGGCCCCTATCAGGGGAAGATGACCCTCCAAGGGAGTTACTGGAGGCCCGTCCGTCACCGGGTTGACGCTGCTCCGGAGTCTTCAGACGGGTGACCTCCCCAGCCTCCTCACCTCAGATGCGGGTCCCCTCGCAAGGGGCACCCTGGAATCACTTCACCCTCGCGGGACCAGGTCGAAGTCACCAGGTCCCAGGCCTTCTACAAAGTACCTCACCCTAGGCTGAAGGTGCCTGGGATGGACTCCAACTCCAGCTTCATTCCGGCCAGGCCTAGGGTGCCCAGGCCGAAACCTTGAACCGCCCGCACCCAGGCCTAGGGCGCCTGGGTACGTGAAGAGATGATCCCCCAAAAGACCTCGTGGCGAGGGCGTCTCCCCCTTTTATCTCCTCCCATCGACACCACGGCGGGTTCCCCGCCCCAGCCGTACCATCTCCAGGAAGGGACAAAAAGGATAGCACTGTGGTAGTGATTCTACCTCGAGCCTGTAGGTACCCCGCCACCCACAGGCCAAGGAGAATATTGCACCACCCAATCCTCCACGAATAACAAAAGGGGTCTAATCCCTGACATAATTACACACCTGGGTCTCTCTACCCCCAGGTGTATCCCACTAACTTTGAAGACCCCGCTACACTTACATTGGTGATCAGTGGGAAGAATGTTCCTTACATTGGTGATCAGTGGGAAGAATGTTCCTTACATTGGTGATCAGTGGGAAGAATGTTCCTTACATTGGTGATCAGTGAGAAGAATGTTCCTTACATTGGTGATCAGTGGGAAGAATGTTCCTTACATTGGTGATCAGTGGGAAGAATGTTCCTTACATTGGTGATCAGTGGGAAGAATGTTCCTTACATTGGTGATCAGTGAGAAGAATGTTCCTTACATTGGAGGTCAGTGAGAAGAATGTTCCTTACATTGGTGGTCAGTGGGAAGAATGTTCCTTACATTGGTGATCAGTGAGAAGAATGCTCCTTACATTGGTAATCAGTGAGAAGAATGTCCCTTACATTGGTAATCAATGGGAAGAATGTCCCTTACATTGGTGATCAGTGGGAAGAATATTCCTTACATTGGTGATCAGTGGGAAGAATGCTCTTTACATTGGTGATCAGTGGGAAGAATGTTCCTTACATTGGTGATCAATGGGAAGAATGTCCCTTACATTGGTGATCAATGGGAAGAATGTCCCTTACATTGGTGATCAGTGGGAAGAATATTCCTTACATTGGTGATCAGTGAGAAGAATGTTCCTTACATTGGTGATCAGTGGGAAGAATATTCCTTACATTGGTGATCAGTGGGAAGAATGCTCCTTACATTGGTGATCAGTGAGAAGAATGTCCCTTACATTGGTGATCAGTGAGAAGAATGTCCCTTACATTGGTGATCAGTGAGAAGAATGTTCCTTACATTGGTGATCAGTGGGAAGAATATTCCTTACATTGGTGATCAGTGGGAAGAATGCTCTTTACATTGGTGATCAGTGGGAAGAATGTTCCTTACATTGGTGATCAATGGGAAGAATGTCCCTTACATTGGTGATCAATGGGAAGAATGTCCCTTACATTGGTGATCAGTGGGAAGAATATTCCTTACATTGGTGATCAGTGAGAAGAATGTTCCTTACATTGGTGATCAGTGGGAAGAATATTCCTTACATTGGTGATCAGTGGGAAGAATGCTCTTTACATTGGTGATCAGTGGGAAGAATGTTCCTTACATTGGTGATCAGTGGGAAGAATGTTCCTTACATTGGTGATCAGTGGGAAGAATGTTCCTTACATTGGTGATCAGTGAGAAGAATGTTCCTTACATTGGTGGTCAGTGGGAAGAATGCTCTTTACATTGGTGATCAGTGGGAAGAATGTTCCTTACATTGGTGATCAGTGAGAAGAATGTTCCTTACATTGGTGATCAGTGAGAAGAATGTCCCTTACATTGGTGATCAGTGAGAAGAATGTCCCTTACATTGGTGATCAATGGGAAGAATGTCCCTTACATTGGTGATCAGTGGGAAGAATATTCCTTACATTGGTGATCAGTGAGAAGAATGTTCCTTACATTGGTGATCAGTGGGAAGAATGTTCCTTACATTGGTGATCAGTGAGAAGAATGTTCCTTACATTGGTGATTAGTGGGAAGAATATTCCTTACATTGGTGATCAGTGGGAAGAATGCTCTTTACATTGGTGATCAGTGGGAAGAATGTTCCTTACATTGGTGATCAATGGGAAGAATGTCCCTTACATTGGTGATCAATGGGAAGAATGTCCCTTACATTGGTGATCAGTGGGAAGAATATTCCTTACATTGGTGATCAGTGAGAAGAATGTTCCTTACATTGGTGATCAGTGGGAAGAATATTCCTTACATTGGTGATCAGTGGGAAGAATGCTCTTTACATTGGTGATCAGTGGGAAGAATGTTTCTTACATTGGTGATCAGTGGGAAGAATGTTCCTTACATTGGTGATCAGTGGGAAGAATGTTCCTTACATTGGTGATCAGTGAGAAGAATGTTCCTTACATTGGTGATCAGTGGGAAGAATGCTCTTTACATTGGTGATCAGTGGGAAGAATGTTCCTTACATTGGTGATCAATGGGAAGAATGTTCCTTACATTGGTGATCAGTGAGAAGAATGTTCCTTACATTGGTGATCAGTGGGAAGAATGTTCCTTACATTGGTGATCAGTGGGAAGAATGTTCCTTACATTGGTGATCAGTGAGAAGAATGTCCCTTACATTGGTGATCAGTGGGAAGAATGTTCCTTACATTGGTGATCAATGGGAAGAATGTTCCTTACATTGGTGATCAATGGGAAGAATGCCCCTTACATTGGTGATCAGTGAGAAGAATGTTCCTTACATTGGTGATCAGTGGGAAGAATATTCCTTACATTGGTGATCAGTGGGAAGAATGCTCTTTACATTGGTGATCAGTGGGAAGAATGTTTCTTACATTGGTGATCAGTGGGAAGAATGTTCCTTACATTGGTGATCAGTGAGAAGAATGTTCCTTACATTGGTGATCAGTGGGAAGAATGCTCTTTACATTGGTGATCAGTGGGAAGAATGTTCCTTACATTGGTGATCAATGGGAAGAATGTTCCTTACATTGGTGATCAGTGAGAAGAATGTTCCTTACATTGGTGATCAGTGGGAAGAATGTTCCTTACATTGGTGGTCAGTGGGAAGAATGCTCTTTACATTGGTGATCAGTGAGAAGAATGTCCCTTACATTGGTGATCAATGGGAAGAATGTTCCTTACATTGGTGATCAGTGAGAAGAATGCCCCTTACATTGGTGATCAGTGGGAAGAATGTTCCTTACATTGGTGATCAGTGGGAATAATGCTCTTTACATTGGTGATCAGTGAGAAGAATGTCCCTTACATTGGTGATCAATGGGAAGAATGTTCCTTACATTGGTGATCAGTGAGAAGAATGCCCCTTACATTGGTGATCAGTGGGAAGAATGTTCCTTACATTGGTGATCAGTGGGAAGAATGCTCTTTACATTGGTGATCAGTGGGAAGAATGTTCCTTACATTGGTGATCAATGGGAAGAATGTCCCTTACATTGGTGATCAATGGGAAGAATATTCCTTACATTGGTGATCAGTAGGGATGAGCTTCGTGTTCGAGTCGAACATACGTTCGACTCGAACATCGGCTGTTCGATCGTTCGACGAAGATCGAACGATTTGGGCCGTTCGCGCCAAATTCGAGTGACGCGAACGGCCCACAATGCACTACGCCATCGCAGTGTCATCCAGGCGCTGTGATTGGCCAAGCATGCACTGTGACCCCGCATGCTTGGCCAATCACAGCGCCGGCAGCGAGGAGAGCAATGATTGGCCACAGGCAGGATGCCTGTGGCCAATTATTGCTGAGGGTGTTTAGTACACGCCCCACACTATAAAAGGCCGCCAGCACGGCGGCCTAGTGTAGTGTGTTCCGGAGCAGGGAAAGAGCAGCATAGGCAGGGACAGTGACATTTATTTCTTTCTTGCTTAACCTGGATTCCTTTAGTTTAGGGAAAGAGAAGGATAGGTAGGGAGAGTGTCAGTGTGTTTTGTGCTTGTGCTATAGTGTGCTTAAAAAAAACATTTTTTCTAGGGACAGAAAACTGTAGGTAGGGAGAGTGTCCGTTTCTTTCACTGTGCTAGTCCTTGTTTCTAGGGACTGGGAAGGACAGTGAGTGAATTCTCCTTGTGCTATAGTGTGCTTAAAAAAAACATTTTTTCTAGGGACAGAAAACTGTAGGTAGGGAGAGTGTCAGTTTCTTTCACTGTGCAAGTCCTTGTTTCTAGGGACTGGGAAGGACAGTGAGTGAATTCTCCTTGTGCTATAGTGTGCTTAAAAAAAACATTTTTTCTAGGGACAGAAAACTGTAGGTAGGGAGAGTGTCAGTTTCTTTCACTGTGCAAGTCCTTGTTTCTAGGGACTGGGAAGGACAGTGAGTGAATTCTCCTTGTGCTATAGTGTGCTTAAAAAAAACATTTTTTCTAGGGACAGAAAACTGTAGGTAGGGAGAGTGTCAGTTTCTTTCACTGTGCAAGTCCTTGTTTCTAGGGACTGGGAAGGACAGTGAGTGAATTCTCCTTGTGCTATAGTGTGCTTAAAAAAAACATTTTTTCTAGGGACAGAAAACTGTAGGTAGGGAGAGTGTCAGTTTCTTTCACTGTGCAAGTCCTTGTTTCTAGGGACTGGGAAGGACAGTGAGTGAATTCTCCTTGTGCTATAGTGTGCTTAAAAAAAACATTTTTTCTAGGGACAGAAAACTGTAGGTAGGGAGAGTGTCAGTTTCTTTCACTGTGCAAGTCCTTGTTTCTAGGGACTGGGAAGGATAGTGAGTGAATTCTCCTTGTGCTATAGTGTGCTTAAAAAAAACATTTTTTCTAGGGACAGAAAACTGTAGGTAGGGAGAGTGTCAGTTTCTTTCACTGTGCAAGTCCTTGTTTCTAGGGACTGGGAAGGACAGTGAGTGAATTCTCCTTGTGCTATAGTGTGCTTAAAAAAAACATTTTTTCTAGGGACAGAAAACTGTAGGTAGGGAGAGTGTCAGTTTCTTTCACTGTGCAAGTCCTTGTTTCTAGGTACTGGGAAGGACAGTGAGTGAATTCTCCTTGTGCTATAGTGTGCTTAACAAAAACATTTTTTCTAGGGACAGAAAACTGTAGGTAGGGAGAGTGTCAGTTTCTTTCACTGTGCAAGTCCTTGTTTCTAGGGACTGGGAAGGACAGTGAGTGAATTCTCCTTGTGCTATAGTGTGCTTAAAAAAAACATTTTTTCTAGGGACAGAAAACTGTAGGTAGGGAGAGTGTCAGTTTCTTTCACTGTGCAAGTCCTTGTTTCTAGGGACTGGGAAGGACAGTGAGTGAATTCTCCTTGTGCTATAGTGTGCTAAAGCATTCCTCATCAACCATCTTTGAAATCCTTGTTTTTTGGACAGTCAGGGAAATTGTCGTTGTGCTATTCTGTGCAAAAGCAATCATCCTGAACCATATTTAGAAATCCTTAAGTAAAGGGACAGAGAAGGACACCTGTAGGTAGCCCTTATTGCTTTTTTCCCATCTCCCTGCAGGCCATCTATTAGAATGTCTGGAAGGCAAACAAGGAGAGGCAGACAGTCAGGAGGCAATAAAAGAGGGCAAGCAGGCTCTGTGTCTGGGGGCAACAGTGCTGGTCGTGGACGCGGTGCATTGTCTTCAGCACATGGCCATGGGACACGCTTGTCCTTCTTTTCGGCAGCTGGACATGTTGAGCCACATCATGCCGAAGACTTGGTAGAGTGGATGACCAAGCCCTCCTCCTCATCCTCTCTCACCCAGGCTCAGGGTACTGGCAAAGCAGCTGCCAAAGCGTCCTCTTCCCTGGTATCAATGTCAGACTCATCATCAGTCACTCCTTCCCTAGACCCACCATGTCCTCCTTCTGAGGAGTCCCCCGAACTGTTTGAGCACAGTGTTGGGTACATGCTCCAGGAGGATGCCCAGCGTTTCGAAGGGTCTGATGATGAAACCCAGCTACAGGAAGGCAGTAGGGTGAGAGCAGACAGAGGGGATGCTCAAGAAGGACACCAATCTGGCAGTCATGTTCCAGCAGCTGCAGCATACTGCCAGATTGGCTCCAGTGATGAGGAGGGAGGGGATGATGAGGTCACTGACTCCACATGGGTGCCTAATAGGAGAGAGGAGGAGGAGGAGGATGAGGAGGAGGCACATCTCCAACGAGGCAGGATGCCCTTTGGTGGCCAGCGTAAGGGCAGTACACCGACGGAATCACACCGCAGAGCTCCGCCTGTGCAGGGCGCTGCCTCTGCCCGTCATTCAAAAAGTTCCTTGGTGTGGGCCTTTTTTGAGGCTAGTGCATCAGATCGCACAGCTGCTGTTTGCAACATATGTCTCAAGCGTATATCGCGTGGCCAAAATATCAGCCGCTTGGGTACCACATGCCTGACCAGACATATGTTGACCTGCCATGCAGCTCGTTGGCAAGCCTACCTCAAAGACCCACACCAAAGAACAAAGCGGACCTCTCCTTGCACCGCATCAGCTGGGATCTCCAACCCCACTATAACTTCAGTCCTCTCTGAAACATGCACTGAGAGGAATGAAGGTGTAGAATTAGGTGTGTCACAGCCAAGTACTTGCGGCCACTCTGCTAGCAGTACACCGACGTCCGATTCTAGCAGGCAAATTTCCCTGCCCCAGCTGCTGGACCGTCGAAAGAAGTTCACTCCCAGCCATCCACATGCCCAGCGGTTGAATGCTAGCTTGGCTAAATTGCTAGCGCTTCAACTGCTGCCTTTTCAGTTGGTAGACTCGGCCCCCTTCCGTGAGTTTGTGCAATGTGCGGTTCCTCAGTGGCAGGTTCCCAAACGCCACTTTTTCTCACGGAAGGCTATTCCGGCTCTCTACCGGCATGTGGAAGGCAATGTCTTGGCCTCGCTGGACAGGGCGGTCAGCAATAAGGTGCATATTACCGCTGACTCATGGTCCAGCAGGCATGGACAGGGACGTTACCTTTCTTTCACGGCCCATTGGGTCACTCTTTTGGCAGCTGGGAAGGATGCAGGACAAGGTGCAGTAGTGTTGGAGGTTGTCCCACCGCCACACCTCCAAAATGCTACTACTGGTTGTGACACACCTCTCTCCTCCACCCCCTCCTCTTCTTCTTCCTCCATGGCCTCTTCCTGTGGTTTGTCCTATGAACCAGCGGTGCTCCGTAGCCGTTCACGGGGCTACGCAAGTACGCAGGCAAAAAGATGCCATGCCGTGCTTGCGCTGGTGTGTTTGGGGGACAGAAGCCACACTGGGGCAGAGGTCCTGTCTGCTCTGCAGGGCCAGGCCGAGAGGTGGTTGACGCCACGCCAGCTTAAGCCAGGAATGGTGGTTTGCGACAATGGCACCAACCTCCTCTCCGCCCTTCGACAGGGACAACTGACCCATGTGCCCTGTGTGGCTCACGTCCTTAACCTGGTGGTGCAGCGTTTCTTGGGCAGGTACCCGGGCTTACAGGATGTCCTGAGGCAGGCCAGGAAAGTCTGTGTGCATTTCCGCAGATCCTATAATGCCAGTGCTCGCCTGGCTGAGCTGCAAAAGGAGTTGAACCTGCCCAAGAACCACCTTATATGTGACATGCCCACCAGGTGGAACTCAACGTTGGCCATGCTGCAGCGGCTGCACACGCAGCAGAGGGCCATCAATGAGTACCTGTGCGACTACGGCACCAGGACAGGGTCAGGGGAGCTTGGTTTTTTTTCTCCACGCCAGTGGGGCATGATCAGGGATGCATGCACTGTCCTGGCACCATTTGAGGAGGCCACGAGGATGGTGAGCAGTGACAGTGCATGCATCAGTGACACTGTACCTCTTGTCCACCTGTTGGAGCACACGCTGCGTGGAATAATGGACAGGGCACTTGAGGCAGAACAGAGGCAGGAAGAGGAGGACTTCCTTGCCTCTCAAGGCCCCCTTTACCCAGACAGTGTTCCTTCTGTCCCACCCATCGCACAGGAAGAGGAGGAGGAGGAGGAGGAGGAGGAGGAGGAGGATTGTGTCAGCATGGAGGTGGAGGCTGGCACTCAGCATCATCAGCAGCAGTCTCTTAGGGATGATTTACAGTCCCAAGAAACCAGTGGACTTGTACGTGGCTGGGAGGAGGTGACTGCGGATCATGTCGTCCTTAGTGACCCAGAGGACTCCGGAGCGAATGCCTCAGCAAACCTACGCTGCATGGCCTCCCTGATCCTGCAAAGTCTGCGGAAGGATCCTCGTATTCTTCGGATCAAGGAGAGGGACCATTACTGGCTGGCCACTCTCCTTGATCCACGGTACAAGGGTAAGGTTGCGGACCTTATGTTACCGTCGCAGAGGGAGCAGAGGATGAGACAACTCCGGGAGGCCTTGCAGAAAGGTCTGTGCAACGCGTTCCCAGAGACTGGGAGGTTACAAACTCCTGGTCCTGGACAACGAGTTGCTGAGGCTTCGGCCAGTCAAAGAAGGAGCGGTGGGGAAGGTGGCCGTCTGACCGATGCGTTCAGACAATTCTTTAGTCCGCAGCCCCAAAGTATGATCGGTTCCAGCAACCATCGCCAGCGTCTGATAAACATGGTGCAGGAATATCTAGGGGCAAGGTCAGACTTGGACACCTTCCCCACCGAAAATCCTCTGGCTTACTGGGTCTTGAGGATGGATCACTGGCCAGAGCTTGCACAGTATGCAATTGAGCTACTGGCCTGTCCTGCATCCAGCGTTCTTTCGGAACGCACATTCAGTGCTGCTGGAGGATTTGTCACGGATCACAGGGTGCGCCTGTCCACCGACTCGGTTGATCGACTGACTTTCATCAAGATGAACCAGTCTTGGATCACCACCAGCTACCACACACCTGATGCTGATATAACAGACTAATTGATTTTAACATGTCACATCCCTTCAAGACTGATGCTGATGCTGAGTGCCTGTGCTGTTATGTTGACTGGCTATCCTCCTCCTCCGAGTCCTCAATGATACGATTGATGATGATAGCTTGGAAGATCATTTTTGTTTATGGGTGCCGCCACCAGTGGCTAAGGCCCAATTTTTCAGCCCCTGTTTTACAGGGGCGTGTAATTACAATTTTTTTAGCAATAATTTGCCATAGGGCTCATTGCTGTGCTCCAAGTACAGTATCTGTGAGGGGTTGGAGTGTTGTGGCACCAGTGCCTAAGGCCCAATTTTTCAGCCCCTGTTTAAAAGGGGCGTGTCATTACAATTTTTGAAGCAATACTTTGCAACAGGGCTCATTGCTGTGCTCCAAGTACAGTATCTGTGAGGGGTTGTAGTGTTGTGCCACCAGTGCCTAAGGCCCAATTTTTCAGCCCCTGTTTAACAGGGGCGTGTCATTACAATTTTTGAAGCAATACTTTGCAACAGGGCTCATTGCTGTGCTCCAAGTACAGTATCTGTGAGGGGTTGTAGTGTTGTGCCACCAGTGCCTAAGGCCCAATTTTTCAGCCCCTGTTCAACAGGGGCATGCAATTACAATTCTTGATCTAATAATTCACAGCAGGGCCCATTGCTGCACCCACCAAGAGTAACTGTCAGGGCTTACAGTGTTGTGGCACCAGCACCACCATCAAAGGCCCAATTTTTACTACCACTGTTCAACAATTATATGTAATTAAAATTCCTGATATAATAGTTGACAGCAGGGCGTTCCAGCACCAACCAAGAGTAACTGTGAGTGCTTACAGTGTTGTGCCAACACCAACAACTAAGGGGCCTATTTCTGCAGAGTATATACGGCAGGTCCCTACTTTCAAACATCCAACTTACAAACGACTCCTACTTGCAAACGCAAGAAGACAACAGGAAGTGAGAGGAAATCTACCACTAGGAAGGAAAATTCTCTCCTGTAAGAATAAATATGGGAGAAAGGTGTCTCCTCTGTACTGATGCTTTATCAGCAATCCTTGTTTCAAGAAAAACACCACATTTCAAAAACAGTTGTCATTGGGACGGAAAGTGAGGTGAAATGTTCTGAACAGGGGCACAGACAGCAAAACAAATGTTACAGGGGTGATAACCCTTACCTATGTTTTCCAAAAAGTTTAAAAATAGATTTTTGGGCTGGAGCTACACTTAAACAATGTACCTGTTCAAAATTACAAACAGATTCTACATAAGAACAAACCTACAGTCCCTGTCTTGTATGCACCGCCTGTATACGGCTGTTCAGAGTATATAGGGCCTTTTTTATTTTATGTGCGGGGTTCCCCTTAATATCCATACAAGACCCAAAGGGGCTGGTAATGGGCTGGGGTAGGGGGGGGGGGGGTCATGGGGTAGCTATGCCATTTTTCCTAAAGATTTTCATCCATATTACCGGGACCAGACATTACATTAAAGCCGCAAGCAGTTTTAAATGGCTTTTTTTTCCTTTAGAAGTGTCATTTTGTGCAGGGACAGTTCTAAACACGGGAAACACGTGGCACTTCACAGGCATACTTTAGACACCCCCCAGGTACGATATTTAAAGGAATATTTGACTTTTTTTTTTTCACTTTATGCATCATTAAAATGACTGCTCCCGAAAAACGACCGTTTTTAAAACTTCTTTTTGCATTGATACATGTCCCCTGGTGCACAACCCGGGTTCCCAAACCCTTTTTAGGACAATAACATGCATAATAGTTGTTATAATTAGCACTTTAGAATTCGAACGTTCGCATCCATTGTATTTAATAGGGTTCTAATGTTCGTACGAACTTTCGGTCCGTTCGCGGGTTCTGGTGCGAACCGAACCCGGGGGTGTTCGGCTCATCACTAGTGATCAGTGAGAAGAATGTTCCTTACATTGGTGATCAGTGAGAAGAATGTTCCTTACATTGGTGATCAGTGGGAAGAATGTTTCTTACATTGGTGATCAGTGGGAAGAATGTTCCTTACATTGGTGATCAGTGAGAAGAATGTTCCTTACATTGGTGATCAGTGGGAAGAATGCTCTTTACATTGGTGATCAGTGGGAAGAATGTTCCTTACATTGGTGATCAATGGGAAGAATGTTCCTTACATTGGTGATCAGTGAGAAGAATGTTCCTTACATTGGTGATCAGTGGGAAGAATGTTCCTTACATTGGTGATCAGTGAGAAGAATGTCCCTTACATTGGTGATCAGTGGGAAGAATGTTCCTTACATTGGTGATCAGTGAGAAGAATGCTCCTTACATTGGTGATCAGTGAGAAGAATGTTCCTTACATTGGTGATCAGTGAGAAGAATGCTCCTTACATTGGTGATCAGTGAGAAGAATGTCCCTTACATTGGTGATCAGTGAGAAGAATGTCCCTTACATTGGTGATCAGTGAGAAGAATGTTCCTTACATTGGTGATCAGTGGGAAGAATGTTCCTTACATTGGTGATCAGTGGGAAGAATGTCTCTTACATTGGTGATCAGTGAGAAGAATGTTCCTTACATTGGTGGTCAGTGGGAAGAATGTTCCTTACATTAGTGGTCAGTGGGAAGAATAACTCTTACATTGGTGATCAGTGAGAGGAATGATCCTTACATTGGTGATCTGATCAGTGGGAAGAATGTTCCTTATGTAGCGGGTATGTACTTTCCCGGGTGTAAATTTGAACTTGAGAGACATTGGTGATGTGTAATTCCCTGCAGCCCAGTGGTTGGCGCTGTCGCCCTGGGCTGGGGTTGAATCATTGCTGTGTGTCGTGCTTCCTTTTTGTCCTCCCTCGGCAGCGGTATGGATGGGGGGCGGGAACCCGTCGTGCTTGCTGGGAGAGGGTATAAAGGGGCCAGCAATCTTTGTCACGAGGTCGGAGTCCAGGGCACCTTCAGCCTGTGGACGGTGGTTCGTGTCGGTTCTCTAGGCGGGCCTAGGCCTAGAGCACAGCCGGAGGTCGTGTTCCATTTTAGGCACCTTTAGCCTGGGGTGAGGTACTCAGATGGAGGTCCGGAGCTCAGTGCCCAACACTGAGTTCCGTGAGGGAAGGAGATCCTAGGGAACCCCGGGAGTGGGTACCCGAATCCGGAAAGCGTAATGGACCGGGGGGAGCTTCACATTCGAAGACCTGGTGCAGCATATTGCCAGTGACGGGTGAGTCTCTCACCGGAGACCGCTTGGAAGGAAATTCCCCCTCGTTCGGAGACCGCAGCCCACTTTCAGGAAGGAAAGTGGAGAACACATTGTGTCTGGGCCTACTCGCATCCACACCTCCTTATCTGTTCTGTTTTTACCAAGGGAGTTCAACTGATTGTGTTCATTCGAGAAGAATAAAGGAGTGTTGGACTTTAATGGTGTGGGGCTCATTTCCTGACAGACATTGTTCAAGGTAACTCTCGGTGGAGGCTCCAGGTGCACGGCACTGACCCGAAGGTAAAATAACTTTGCTTGTATCACACTGACACCTGTGACAAAGGCCTGGCGTGGTGTCCCCGCTCTCTTCCCCTCTGAAAGATACCCCTAGACAAGAAAGAGACGAGCTGAAGAGAAAGAGGGGAGTGAGGAGGCCGCTACACGTTGGGGCTCAGGTCCGGTATAGTGTTTGTGCACCACAGTATTGAACGTGTCTGTTGGAAGAGTTACGCGAGTAGGCAGGCCTTCACTGGCCGAAGTGCATCCCTGCTCAAAGTCGTGGACATGACCCAATGAAGGGAAAGGCCCGCGCAGAAGAGTGGAAAGAGGGGGAAGCTCAGCCGTGTGAACTACTACACGTGGGGGCTTCTATTGCACTGCGCCACCAGGCACACCCCCACCGCTTAGTTCGTGGGCGTGACTCAGAAACAGAAAAGAAGAAAAGCCCGCGAACTGGAGCAAAGGGAAGGAGTCCAATACGTGTGAAGGACTACACGTGGGAAATTGGCGCAAAAAAACTCTGCAGTGTGCAATGGATCAGCAACAGGTCGCCATGTTCGGACATACATCGTGGATTACAGTTCACCCTTCCACCACGACACTGACTGCTGCTGCTCCGGTAACAGATACGGGGATCCGGCTAAAGCCAAGGGGTCGATTCGCCCTGTATTCGTGCATGGACGTTGAGGCCCTGGGTGTGATTTGTCCCGGCTGTTCGGGACTGGTGTGCCAGCTGAAGCCATTCGGGCGATGTGAGGCCTGTGGGGAGTTTCTGTTTGAAGTGGATCCGGCGGTTGAGAAGCCGAGAACCATCTTGCCCGGCCGGGCAGCGGGCAACACCACTCAGAGAGGAGGAATCACTGCTGTGACAGCCATCCCTGCGCACACTGCAGCGACCGCGGAGGAGGTTGTAAAAACTCAAACGGGAGAAATCCGAGGATGCTGACTCGGTCACCACGATCTCGCAGCATCCACCACCGAAGAGAAAGACCGGCATGGTAGCCCCGACCAGCGGTTGTGGTGGACCGTCTCACCCGCTTACGCCTGGCCCGGATGGATCCGTCGACAAAAGTTCCGGACGTCCCGTTTCAAGTAAAGGCCGAGGTAAGCCTGGCGGAGAGATTTGGTGTGTGGGAGGAGGTGAAAGCTCGGTCTCCACTACAGGATATCTGCCTGCGGAGAAGTGTGACACCTCTGACCTAGAGTCGCTCTTGGACATGGGAGACGACGTTGCAATAGACAAACTGTTCGCAGAAAAGGGCTGGGACAAAGTACCTCTCGCTTCATTCCGGAGGACCAGGGATCCACCCATGTCAACAGGGGAAAGTACACCCCGGGTGGAGGCCCCAGTGCCTGAAGAGAGGTCCCATCTCCAGCCTGCTTCTACATCCCCGGTGCCATCTGTACCGAAGGCTGGGGAGAAGAGACTGTTGCTGCGGGCATCAATGCCCAGATCAGATGTGATCAAGGTCCCTCGTCACCCGGACTCGATAGTTCTGCCTGGCGAAGGGAACAGAGCTACCATGCCTCCTTTGGCGAGACTACAACGGCTATTTGGCCAGAAGGTTGCTGCGGACTACGGATGGGAGTATCCGTACTTGTCGAAGGAACTGCTGTATGAGGTGGAAGTGTGCCGGGAGCGCTGGTACAATGACTTTGTGTGGACCCACCTTCAGGTTCCCCACGCCCGCAGGTACCTGGCATGCTCTCCAAAGGCCTCTCAACGTTTTAAAGACTGCAAGGCAGAGTGGATGTTGGGACGACACATCCATGCAGATAAAGTGTTGATCCGGCGCAAAGAAGAAGATGTGGAGTATCATCTGGAAACCATGGATCAGCACTTGAAGCCACTTGTTCTGCCGCATCCCCGCTTTTATCTGTAGGAGAGAAAAGACTCCGTTCTTATCATGCTGCTGAACTTTCTGGGACCCCGTTGCTTTTGTGCCCCAAAGGAATGAAGGACTGTTCCTGTTGTTCTTCACTTTCCTGCAAGAGATCATAGACTCTGGGTAGATAGGGCCAAAGGAAAGAGGAAAGTTCCACGAGTGCAGTTACCGCGGTGCTGTCACCAGGTGGCAGTGTTGCGCAACGTTAAAACACTTTTCATGCACTCACTCTTTGGAGAAAAGGGATTTCTTTCCGGAGAAGTTTATTTTCCATAACACGAATACAGGTGTCAGGGTTATGTGTGCTAATCCTTTCTTTTTCCTCTGCAGGAGAGCATCCCATCAAGTCCACTGAGAATGGGGTGGGTCTTAGTCAGGATGGGGGGGGGGGAAGTAAAAAAAAAAAATGTGAAGATGTGATTCAAAGTTATGAGTCAATGCTGTTGTTTCTCTTTTGTCTTTATTCCCTTTTCTTTACAGGGCTCAGACACAATGTTTTAGTTGGATAGTTTTTCTAAAGTTTTATATTTTTGTACAATTGTTAGTCGGTTTCTGGATTGGATTATGTCAGCCGTTGAGGGCATGATTTACTCCAGACACTGGGGACCATTGTCAAACCACCAGGGGGAAAGTGTAGCGGGTATGTACTTTCCCAGGTGTAAATTTGAACTTGACAGAGACATTGGTGATGTGTAATTCCCTGCAGCCCAGCGGGTGGCGCTGTCGCCCTGGGCTGGGGTTGAATCATTGCTGTGTGTCGTGCTTCCTTTTTGTCCTCCCTCGGCAGCGGTATGGTGGGGCGGGGAACCCGCCGTGCTTGCTGGGAGAGGGTATAAAGGGGCCGGCCATCTTTGTCATGGGGTCGGAGTCCAGGGCACCTTCAGCAATAACCCCCCTCCCCGCTTTTTCACCTTCAACAATAAACCCCAATCCCTGCCTCTCCAACCCCAAAAATAACCCCAATCCCTTCCTCTCCACCCCCAACAATAACCCCAATCCCTGCCTCTCCATCCCTAACAATAACCCCTTCCCTGCTTCTCCCCCTACAGCAATACCCCTCCTTTCTGCAGAAACAGCAGCGTGCTGATAGTTAATAAGTGACAATGTAGTATGGAGCACCCCACAATGTGTAATCATGGAGGTATTATGGGGAGGGATCCTGTTTAGTGATGGGCGTAGTATTGGGGAGAGGGTCCTGTGCAATGATGTGGGAGGAGGGTCCTGTAATTATGGGGGTAGTATGGGGAATGGGGTCCTATGTAGTGATTTGGGTAGTATGGGGGAGGGAGTCCTGTGTAATGATGGGGGGCAAAATTGCATGGGGGGCCCCAAGAAAATGTTTGCCCAGGGTCCAATCAATATTAAAGACGGCCCTGCCTCCACAGTCCTCTCCTCCTACATACTGCCCCCATCATACCCACCACAGTCCTCTCCTCTACATACTGCCCCCATCATACCCACCACAGTCCTCTCCTCTACATACTGCCCCCTCATACCCTCCACAGTCCTCTCCTCTACATACTGCCCCCTCATACCCTCCACAGTCCTCTCCTCTACATACTGCCCCCTCATACCCTCCACAGTCCTCTCCTCTACATACTGCCCCCATCATACCCACCACAGTCCTCTCCTCTACATACTGCCCCCATCAAACCCACCACAGTCCTCTCCTCTACATACTGCCCCCTCATACCCACCACAGTCCTCTCCTCTACATACTGCCCCCTCATACCCTCCACAGTCCTCTCCTCTACATACTGCCCCCATCATACCCACCACAGTCCTCTCCTCTACATACTGCCCCCATCAAACCCACCACAGTCCTCTCCTCTACATACTGCCCCCATCAAACCCACCACAGTCCTCTCCTCTACATACTGCCCCCATCAAACCCACCACAGTCCTCTCCTCTACATACTGCCCCCATCAAACCCACCACAGTCCTCTCCTCTACATACTGCCCCCATCAAACCCACCACAGTCCTCTCCTCTACATACTGCCCCCATCAAACCCACCACAGTCCTCTCCTCTACATACTGCCCCCATCATACCCTCCACAGTCCTCTCCTCTACATACTGCCCCCATCATACCCTCCACAGTCCTCTCCTCTACATACTGCCCCCATCATACCCTCCACAGTCCTCTCCTCTACATACTGCCCCCATCATACCCACCACAGTCCTCTCCTCTACATACTGCCCCCATCATACCCTCCACAGTCCTCTCCTCTACATACTGCCCCCATCATACCCACCACAGTCCTCTCCTCTACATACTGCCCCCATCAAACCCACCACAGTCCTCTCCTCTACATACTGCCCCCATCAAACCCACCACAGTCCTCTCCTCTACATACTGCCCCCTCATACCCACCACAGTCCTCTCCTCTACATACTGCCCCCATCATACCCTCCACAGTCCTCTCCTCTACATACTGCCCCCATCATACCCTCCACAGTCCTCTCCTCTACATACTGCCCCCATCATACCCTCCACAGTCCTCTCCTCTACATACTGCCCCCATCATACCCACCACAGTCCTCTCCTCTACATACTGCCCCCATCATACCCACCACAGTCCTCTCCTCTACATACTGCCCCCATCATACCCACCACAGTCCTCTCCTCTACATACTGCCCCCTCATACCCACCACAGTCCTCTCCTCTACATACTGCCCCCATCATACCCTCCACAGTCCTCTCCTCTACATACTGCCCCCTCATACCCACCACAGTCCTCTCCTCTGCATACTGCCCCCATCATACCCTCCACAGTCCTCTCCTCTACATACTGCCCCCATCTTACCCTCTGCACTCCTCTTCTGCAGAATCAGATGTAAAGGGGAACAAACCCTTTGCATTCAGATGTAAAGGGGGACTCTGTGGATTCAGATCTAAAGGGAAACTCTGTTGACTCTGATGTAAAGGGAGACTCTTGTGATTAATTCCATTTGATTAGAAATGTTATTTAATCACAAAAATATATGTATAGTGTATACTACATATCAAAATTTCTGTGCATTGCTTTGTACAGAGGTAATGAATTTAATGTACTACAAAAAAATAAATAAATTGGCGTGCGCTACTTAAGCGTTTGGGTTTGGCTTGACGAAAAGGTGACAACCCTACCCCCCTCGGGGGCCCCAAATTCTCAATCTGCTTGGGGCCCCCAAATTCCTTCAAACGGCCCTGGGTAAAAGAACTTTGCTTGTATCACACTGACACCTGTGACAAAGGCCTGGCGTAGTGTCCCCGCTCCCTTCCCCTCTGAAAGATACCCCTAGACAAGAAAGAGACGACCTGAAGAGAAAGAGGGGAGTGAGGAGGCCGCTACACTTACATTGGTGATCAGTGAGAAGAATGACTCTAAAGCCCCATACACACTATCAGTTTTCTTGCAGGTTTTTCTCTTCAGGTTTACCAAAACCATGTAGTGCAAGGGCCTGCCTGATTGCATACGAATTGAAACTCTTAAGGTTTGACCTCATATTAGATGGTTTTGGTAAACCTGAAGAGAAAAACCTGCAAGAAAACTGATAGTGTGTATGGGGCTTTACATTGGTGATCTGATCAGTGGGAAGAATGCTCCCTACATTGGTGATCAGTGGGAAGAATGTTCCTTACATTGGTGATCAGTGGGAAGAATGTTCCTTACATTGGTGATCAGTGGGAAGAATGCTCCTTACATTGGTGATCAGTGGGAAGAATGTTCCTTACATTGGTGATCAGTGGGAAGAATGTTCCTTACATTGGTGATCAGTGGGAAGAATGTTCCTTACATTGGTGATCAGTGGGAAGAATGCTCCTTACATTGGTGATCAGTGGGAAGAATGTTCCTTACATTGGTGATCAGTGAGAAGAATGTTCCTTACATTGGTGATCAGTGGGAAGAATGTTCCTTACATTGGTGATCAGTGGGAAGAATGTTCCTTACATTGGTGATCAGTGAAAAGAATGTTCCTTACATTGGTGATCAGTGGGAAGAATGTTCCTTACATTGGTGATCAGTGGGAAGAATGTTCCTTACATTGGTGATCAGTGGGAAGAATGTTCCTTACATTGGTGATCAGTGGGAAGAATGTTCCTTACATTGGTGATCAGTGGGAAGAATGTTCCTTACATTGGTGATCAGTGGGAAGAATGTTCCTTACATTGGTGATCAGTGGGAAGAATGTTCCTTACATTGGTGATCAGTGGGAAGAATGTTCCTTACATTGGTGATCAGTAGAAAGAATATCACTTACATTGGTGATCAGTGGGAAGAATGTTCCTTACATTGGTGATCAGTGAGAAGAATGTTCCTTACATTGGTGATCAGTGAGAAGAATGCTCCTTACATTGGTGATCAGTAGAAGGAATATCACTTACATTGGTGATCAGTGGGAAGAATGTTCCTTACATTGGTGATCAGTGGGAAGAATGTTCCTTACATTGGTGATCAGTAGAAAGAATATCACTTACATTGGTGATCAGTGGGAAGAATGTTCCTTACATTGGTGATCAGTGAGAAGAATGTTCCTTACATTGGTGATCAGTGAGAAGAATGCTCCTTACATTGGTGATCAGTAGAAGGAATATCACTTACATTGGTGATCAGTGGGAAGAATGTTCCTTACATTGGTGATCAGTGGGAAGAATGTTCCTTACATTGGTGATCAGTGGGAAGAATGTTCCTTACATTGGTGATCAGTGGGAAGAATGTTCCTTACATTGGTGATCAGTGGGAAGAATGTTCCTTACATTGGTGATCAGTGGGAAGAATGCTCTTTACATTGGTGATCAGTGGGAAGAATGTTCCTTACATTGGTGATCAGTAGAAGGAATATCACTTACATTGGTGATCAGTGGGAAGAATGTTCCTTACATTGGTGATCAGTGAGAAGAATGTTCCTTACATTGGTGATCAGTGAGAAGAATGTTCCTTACATTGGTGATCAGTGGGAAGAATGTTCCTTACATTGGTGGTCAGTGGGAAGAATGTTCCTTACATTGATCAGTGGGAAGAATGCTCCTTACATTGGTGATCAGTGGGAAGAATGTTCCTTACATTGGTGATCAGTGGGAAGAATGTTCCTTACATTGGTGGTCAGTGGGAAGAATGTTCCTTACATTGGTGATCAGTGGGAAGAATGTTCCTTACATTGATCAGTGGGAAGAATGCTCCTTACATTGGTGATCAGTGGGAAGAATGTTCCTTACATTGGTGATCAGTGGGAAGAATGTTCCTTACATTGGTGGTCAGTGGGAAGAATGCTCCTTACATTGGTGATCAGTGAGAAGAATGCTCCTTACATTGGTGATCAGTGGGAAGAATGTTCCTTACATTGGTGATCAGTGAGAAGAATGTTCCTTACATTAGTGATCAGTGGGAAGAATGTTCCTTACATTGGTGATCAGTGGGAAGAATGCTCCTTACATTGATGATCAGTGGGAAGAATGCTCCTTACATTGGTGATCAGTGAGAAGAATGTTCCTTACATTGGTGATCAGTGGGAAGAATGTTCCTTACATTGGTGATCAGTGGGAAGAATGTTCCTTACATTGATGATCAGTGGGAAGAATGCTCCTTACATTGATGATCAGTGGGAAGAATGCTCCTTACATTGGTGATCAGTGAGAAGAATGTTCCTTACATTGGTGATCAGTGGGAAGAATGTTCCTTACATTGGTGATCAGTGGGAATAATGTTCCTTACATTGGTGATCAGTGGGAAGAATGCTCCCTACATTGGTGATCAGTGGGAAGAATGTTCCTTACATTGGTCATCAGTGGGAAGAATGTTCCTTACATTGGTCATCAGTGGGAAGAATGTTCCTTACATTGGTGATCAGTGGGAAGAATGTTCCTTACATTGGTGATCAGTGGGAAGAATGCTCCTTACATTGGTGATCAGTGGGAAGAATGTTCCTTACATTGGTGATCAGTGGGAAGAATGCTCCTTACATTGGTGATCAGTGGGAAGAATGTTCCTTACATTGGTGGTCAGTGGGAAGAATGCTCCTTACATTGGTGATCAGTGAGAAGAATGCTCCTTACATTGGTGATCAGTGGGAAGAATGTTCCTTACATTGGTGATCAGTGAGAAGAATGTTCCTTACATTGGTGATCAGTGGGAAGAATGTTCCTTACATTGGTGATCAGTGGGAAGAATGCTCCTTACATTGGTGATCAGTGGGAAGAATGTTCCTTACATTGGTGATCAGTGGGAAGAATGCTCCTTACATTGGTGATCAGTGGGAAGAATGCTCCTTACATTGGTGATCAGTGGGAAGAATGTTCCTTACATTGGTGATCAGTGGGAAGAATGTTCCTTACATTGGTGATCAGTGGGAAGAATGTCCCTTACATTGGTGATCAGTGGGAAGAATGTTCCTTACATTGGTGATCAGTGAGAAGAATGTTCCTTACATTGGTGATCAGTGGGAAGAATGTTCCTTACATTGGTGATCAGTGAGAAGAATGTTCCTTACATTGGTGATCAGTGGGAAGAATGCTCCTTACATTGGTGATCAGTAGAAGGAATATCACTTACATTGGTGATCAGTGGGAAGAATGCTCCTTACATTGGTGATCAGTGGGAAGAATGTTCCTTACATTGGTGATCAGTGAGAAGAATGTTCCTTACATTGGTGATCAGTGGGAAGAATGCTCCTTACATTGGTGATCAGTAGAAGGAATATCACTTACATTGGTGATCAGTGGGAAGAATGCTCCTTACATTGGTGATCAGTGGGAAGAATGTTCCTTACATTGGTGATCAGTGGGAAGAATGTTCCTTACATTGGTGATCAGTGGGAAGAATGTCCCTTACATTGGTGAGCAGTGGGAAGAATGTCTCTTACATTGGTGATCAGTGGGAAGAATGTTCCTTACATTGGGGATCAGTGGGAAGAATGTCCCTTACATTGGTGATCAGTGGGAAGAATGTTCCTTACATTGGTGGTCAGTGGGAAGAATGTTCCTTACATTGGTGATCAGTGGGAAGAATGTTCCTTACATTGGTGGTCAGTGGGAAGAATGTTCCTTACATTGGTGAGCAGTGGGAAGAATGCTCCTTACATTGGTGATCAGTGGGTAGAATGTCCTTTACATTGGTGATCAGTGGGAAGAATGTTCCTTACATTGGTGGTCAGTGGGAAGAATGTCCTTTACATTGGTGGTCAGTGGGAAGAATGCTCCTTACATTGGTGATCAGTGGGTAGAATGTCCTTTACATTGGTGATCAGTGGGAAGAATGTTCCTTACATTGGTGGTCAGTGGGAAGAATGTCCTTTACATTGGTGGTCAGTGGGAAGAATGCTCCTTACATTGGTGGTCAGTGGGAAGAATGTCCTTTACATTGGTGATCAGTGGGAAGAATGTTCCTTACATTGGTGGTCAGTGGGAAGAATGTCCTTTACATTGGTGGTCAGTGGGAAGAATGTTCCTTACATTGGTGGCCAGTGGGAAGAAGGAGGAGGACACACCCAAAGAGCTCTCTGAGAGAACCAGCCTTTTTTCAAGCCTGGGCCTTGCCTGCTAGCTTGGCCCAGGAATAATGCCTGATCCTGGGGGAGGCCCTGGCAGGGATCCCCCTGATGATACAGGGCCTAGTGAGGAGGAGGAGGTGGATGATCTGACTGTGGGTCCAGGCCCTGGTCAGAATGTGGATGTCTACAGACAGAAGATCATCGATCGTTTCCGGGCGATCGGAAGAGCTGAGGAGAAACTGAAATGTTTAAAAGCTGAACATAAAAACTTCAGGGCCAAGTATTTCCAGGCCTGGAGTAAGAATCGTTCGGCCATGAAGCCTGAGTTACAGCAGATGGAGGAGAAGGTAAAGAAGCAATCTTTATTGTTGGAGATATTAAAAGATAAGAGTGGAGCTTTTGCAGAAAAATTTTAAAATGAGAGGAGATTTGCCAGCCAGACATCAGTGAGTTCTGTGGATCAGCAGCCGCAGGTAACAGCATAGTTGCCAACAGTCACGGATTGGCCGGGACGTTCCCGGGATTCAAACCCTTTTCCCGGATTTATTTTGTCCCGGCCAATGTCCCGGCCAATCCGATTTTTACAGTTTTCCCCGAATTTGGACGCCGCAGGCCGCCGCCGCTGCTAGAGGTCCACGGCTGGCGGAGACAATGTCTCGGCCGGCCGCCATGTTCAAGAAGACCAAAACACGGATGTAGTACAATAGAAAATAAAGCCGCTGCGGCGCTGCCCACACCCCGCACCTCCCCGGGGGTGGGCGGCGCCGCAGCAGCTTTATCTTCTATTGTACTACATCTGTGTTTTGGCTGGCCGGCCGGTCACCCCCCCGCCCCGCTGCAGGTCTGTCTGTAATGGAAAGGGGCGGGGGTCGACAGCGCCACAGCTTAATTTTTTTTTTTTTTTGCAGCCACACTGTCGGCTCCGCCTCTATTTTGTTCCCCTTCGGGGAAGGGGAAACAATAATGGCGGCCGAGACAGGAGACGCCTGTGGTTAAGGGGGGACTCCGCTGGGGATGCCTGTGGTAAGGGGGGACTCCGCTGGGAACGCCTGTGGTAAGGGAGGACTCCGCTGGGAACGCCTGTGGTAAGGGAGGACTCCGCTGGGAACGCCTGTGGTAAGGGAGGACTCCGCTGGGAACGCCTGTGGTAAGGGAGGACTCCGCTGGGGACGGCTGAGGTAAGGGGGGACTCCGCTGGGGACGCTTGATGTAAGGGGGGACTCCGCTGGGGACACTTGATGTAAGGGGGGACTCCGCTGGGGACGCCTGATGTAAGGGGGACTCCTCTGGGTACACTTGATGTAAGGGGGGACTCCACTGGGGACACTTGATGTAAGGGGGACTCCACTGGGGACACTTGATGTAAGGGGGGACTCCACTGGGGACACTTGATGTAAGGGGGGACTCCACTGGGGACGCCTGATGTGAGGGGGGACTCCACTGGGGACGCCTGATGTAAGGGGGGACTCCACTGGGGACGCCTGATGTAAGGGGGGACTCCACTGGGGACGCCTGATGTAAGGGGGGACTCCACTGGGGACGCCTGATGTAAGGGGGGACTCCACTGGGGACGCCTGATGTAAGGGGGGACTCCACTGGGGACGCCTGATGTAAGGGGGGACTCCGCTGGGGACGCCTGATGTAAGGAGGGACTCCTCTGGGGACACCTGATGTAAGGAGGGACTCCCCTGGGGACACCTGATGGATCTGGTGGCAGGCGACGTGGCAGGTGACACACTCAGGGCTAACACTGATTCGGCATTTTGGTGAGTTGAATGATTTCATTATATATTAAAATGTAATAAGAGAAATAATGCACTTCAGTCATCCTGACACCCTAACAACCATGGTGTCGGGATGATTAAAGAGCTAACACCAGATGTTTGGATTATCTTTATCTGTTGATTGTTAAACTCTGGAATACACATATTTCTATTATGGTGTAGGATCTGGGCCTGCTGTCCCTCCATCCTTCCTTCTCTTTCCTTCCCTCCCTCTTTCTTTCTCCCTTCATCCCTAATTCATCTCAGACTTTAACCACACCCCCTTTGAGCCACGCTCATTTAAGCCACTCCCACTACCCGCGTAAACCACGCCCACGCTTCGTGCGCCACTTTTTTCTCCTAAAGTATAACACACCTTCAAATGAATGCCCCACCCCCTAATTATACCAAGGCTCCGCCTACATGCGAAAAAGTGTCACGGATTTTTTTTTTGCAATGTTGGCAACTATGTAACAGACAACCTGGCTTCATCTGCCTCTGCACCTCTCCCCCCCATGTCAGGCTGGGGAATCACCAGCGGCAACCAGCCAGGGGGTTGAGAGTGAACATGGCACCCTAAAGTTCATCCAGCAGATGGAGTCACCCCTAAGGGCCGACAGGTCTGCTGGTGATCCATCAGAAGTCCCTGTGGATGGGCAGAGGGGTTACAGACTGGCAGAGCCAGCACTGGTGGAGAAATCCCAGTGCACTGTGCAGCCTCTTTCCACCATGTCTGCCCCTCCAGCTGTAGTGAATGGTGTCCCAACTGAGGAACAGAGAGAGAGGGAGCTCTGCAAACAGCTGCCTGTTGGAGTTTCTGCTGTGGAGAAATCCTCTGCAGACATGGAGGGGAAAACCCCTGGCAGAGGTGTCATCAGCCCACCAGAGCAATGTGGATGGATCTGCATCATGCCCCCCGCAGATGGATTTTGCTGCTACTGCTGGGACTTGTAGTTCCACAAGCAAGATGGCTGCCAGCTCCAAAGAGCCTGTTTCACCTTCACCTGGGCTGGTTGATGCAGGTGGGGGAGGGGAGCAGCACAGTGCAGCATGTGAAGTGGAAGCAGCCATGGAAGTCTCCTGCAATGAATCACCTGTTGCTGTACAATCTTGCTTAGCTGACAATCCTGTCCTGATGGAGAAGAGTCTGCCTGGAGGTGAAGTATCTATGGGTACAGCAGTGAGTATGGACACGGCAGGAACTATGAATGTGCCAGAAAATAATGACAGCAATAACATTGATAAAGCAATGGATGTGGTGGTGAAGGGGTTAATGTTGCTGCTATTGGTAAAAATGACATTTCTCCTCCTGCTCAGCAGAGGAAAGACTCATCAGGTGTGCAATTGTCATCTGCCAGAGTTGTGTCAGACGTTTCTAAACGCACAACTGGATCCTCTGCAGGGAGGTCGGTGAGCACTGGCAGCTATGCGACAATTTTGGGGAGTCGCACCAAGGAGGGTGGGGGGAATGCTGCAAATGTTAGTGGTCACAATTTGCGGAGGTTTGGTGGTGGGATGGTTAGTGGGTACCAGAGGAGAAATGTGGTCCAATTTGAAGTGGGAGGGGGAGGGGGAGGGGACCCCACCAGTAAGGGGGAGGGTGGCAGAGTTGGTTCTGGAAATGGGGTTTAAAGTTTCGGATATTTTTGCTTTGATTTGCCCCGTGGGGAGTTATGAGTTTGATTTGTCCTTTGTAAAGCCTGAGGGTCTGGATTTGTTTTGGGAGCGATTTAGGAGGTGCGGGGGCCTTCCGCAGTGGACCGGTTGGGTGCCAAAGGTGATTTCCAGGCAGCCTCTGATAAAATCTGTCACGATCCTGGTGCGTAATGAATCTATACCTGAGGCTGATTTAATAGTATGGCTACGCCGATATGGTGAGGTCCTCGCTCCACTGCGGAAGGTCCTTGATCTGCATGGGATTTGGACAGGGGCCTGGACAGTGTCATTAAAATTAGGGGTGCTGGGAAATGTAGTCCAACATCTGCCCTGTTCAGCCTTTCTGGGGAGGGATAGGCTGACCATTTTTTACCAAGGTCAGCCTAAAGTCTGCAACAAATGTGGTGAAAAGGGCCATTTTGCATCTACCTGCACCCGTAAAAAGTGTTCAATGTGCCAGGAGCTGGGCCATTTGGCTAAGGATTGCACCCATATTCGGTGCAATTTGTGCAAAAAGCTCGGTCATCCTTATAGTCAATGCCCAGAGGCATTACATAACTTGCCGGGATTGGAGGCTGAGCTGCAGAGGCTGGATAAGGAGGATGAGGCCACTGAAACTGTTGTTGTCCCTCCTGTGTCTGTGACATCTGATGTTTATGGTTCTGGTTCTGTCTCTCCTAGTGATGTGGTCCCTGAGACTGTCCCTCCTGTGTCTGTTACATCTGTTTCAGTTTCCCCTAGTAGTGTGGTCCCTGAGTCTGTCCCTCCTGTGGTACGTAGATCCTCCAGACTGGCGGAGGCTGCTGGGGGGGGCAGGTTTAGCGGATCGTCCCACTCAGCCTCCAGTCCCTGCCCCTCGGACGCGCAAGCCTGGTCAGGGGAATGTGGGGGTGCTGGATGGGGGTGGGGCTGATGGAAGGGTGTCCATACCCCATGTCTCACGCTCTGTTGATGGGGATTCGGATGATGAGGGGTGGGAGAAGATTAGGAGGAAGAAAAAAAAGAAGAGGAAGACGAGGAAAGCTGTAATTTCTTCCTCAGAGTCGGACCCAGGAGGGGTTCCTCTTGGCAACACCTTTTCTGTTTTGTCGGGTGATGAGATGTCTGATGTGTCTTTCTCTTTATCATCTATGGATGAGGGGGAGTCCAGTAGTTTGAAGAGAGCTGTTTCTGGTGATGAGAGTGTGGTAAAGGTTAAGAAACGACTACCCCAATCATCCTGATGGCAGTTCCCACTCCGATAAAGGTGGCGACCATTAATGTCGCCAGCATTAAATCTGCAAGAGCTCGTAATATTGCCTTATTTTTGCTCAGCGAGTTTGATGCCGAGATTTTATTTTTGCAAGAGACCTGGCTCCATACTTTGGCCGATGTCCATCTGGCAAAAAGGGAGTGGAGATGCGGTCCCTCCTTTTGGTCTCTTGCGGCTGAGCCCTGCAGCGGAGTTGCGGTCCTTTTTAAAACCGATAAGGTAACGTGCCGGTGGATAATTGAGATAGAAATGGGTAGATGCATGGTCTTGGACGTTTCTGTTAGGGGGCAGGACCTGCGCCTGATTAATATCTATGGGCCGCAGTCAAAATGGGGCAGGAAATGCCTCCTCACAGAGATCAAGCCCTTCCTTTTTACGTCCCAGCAGGTTGTCTTTGGTGGTGACCTTAACACCATAATTAGGCCTGAAGACAGGAGAGGCTCTATAGACAGGCTGGGTTACGATAGCGTTTTTCTTAGAGATATGGTGAGGCAAGCAGGCCTGGTAGATGTGCATATTAAGCACTGCCCTGGCAGCACGGGATTCACATTTCAGAGAGGGAATAGTCAGAGTAGGATAGATAGTTTTTTTTTTTTAAAGGAGAACTCTGCTTTCTCGGCTCCTGAGTTGAGGGCGGTGGAGTTCTCCGACCACTGTATGCTGTCTGTAACTCTGAATGCCTCGGACACTCCACCCAGGGGAAGGGGTACCTGGAAACTGAATTCGACTCTCCTGGAAGATGTAGAGGTAAGACAATCCTTTGAGGATTTTTTTCAGGCACAGGTTTCTATTCTGGACTTTTGCAGCAGTAAGTCAGAGTGGTGGGAGCTTGTGAAACAAAGGGCAATTGGACTTTTCAAGGCCATAAGTAAGAAGAAGCAGCTTGGTATGTACATTGCCTACCAGCATTTGCGGAGGAAGCTTGATTGTCTTGTCTCGTATGGAGGAGATCCAGGGGAGATCTCTGAGGTGAAGCTTCTTCTTAGGAAGTGTCAATACGACCGGCATGCCTCCTTGGTTCTGGAGAGGGATTATGGAAAATATCACTCGCCTGATCCTTACCAGAACTGTAAGCAAGGCATAGCAGTTAAGACGGTCATAGGCCTGAGGGATGGCACGGGTTCCCTGGTGAAGTCCAGATCAGGGATCCTGGAGATCTTCAGATCATATTCTTCTGGGAAGAAAGGACCTTTGTCGGGACAGGATGGAAAGCTTTCTGGATTCTACTCCAGGATTGGGAAATCGTACATTGCCTTTGATGGATTTGACAGAACCAATTTCAGCGGATGAGGTAGTTCATGCTATAGAGAAGCTGGCTACCAAAAAATTGCCTGGGCCAGATGGATTAATAGCTGAATTCTACAAGTGTTTTAGGTCCATTCTGGCTCCCTTTTTAGCGGAGGTTTATAACAGCTGTCTAGAAGAGGGTTCGCTCCCTCCCTCAATGAGGCAATCCGCTGTGATTCTTCTGTCAAAAGGTAAAGAGTAAAGACCCCTCAATGATTGAGAACTGGCGCCCTATCAGTCTTCTCAATGTTGATAGAAAGATCTTGGCAAAGATTCTTTTTTGGCGCTTGTCGTCAGTGGCAGGCGATTTGTTGTCCAGTCATCAGCACTGCTCGGTCCAAGGTAGAAGTACCTTTTCAGCGGTTTTAGCTGTCCGGGAGGCTTTGGAGCGATGCAGGGCTGCTGGATGGAGAAAGTACTTGCTGGCATTGGATCAGGCGAAGGCTTTTGATAGAGTCAATCATGAGTACCTGTATTTGCTACTTAGTAGATACGGCCTGCAGGGGAGGTTTATATAGATTGGCTAAAAACATTATATAGAGGGGCTGAGAGCTTCCCACTGGTTAATGGTTGGGTTGGACGGCCTTTTGAGGTTGGATCTGGTGTGCGCCAGGGATGTCCTCTGAGCCCCCTGCTATATGTATTCGCAATCGACCCCTTCATAAGAAGGCTAGAGAATGGATCTTTGTGCGGGGTGCCTTTGGGCATTGCTGGTGTGCTGCCTTTGAAGGTCGTGGCCTATGCCGATGATGTGTCTGTTATTGTCTCTGGGACAGAGGAGGCGCTGGAGGTGGTCTCTATGATAGAGCAGTACACGGAGGCTTCTGGTTCTAAAGTCAACCATGAAAAGAGTGACGTTTTCTGGATGGGTGAAAGCTTCGAACTTCCGGATGCCTTCCCAGAGCCCCAACAGGAAATTAAAGTGTTGTGCATCAAATTTGGTCCTGGTGACTATGGTCATCGAAATTGGGAAAGCAGGTTGGTGGGTGCCAATGCCAAAGTAGCAAGCTGGAAGAAATGGAAGCTTTCCTTGAGGGAGAGGGTTGACTTGATCAAAACGTACCTGGTCCCAATCTTTTTATATGTCAGCTTCGTCTGTATCTTGCCGGCATCTCTCTATGCAAGGGTGTACAGCTGTTTTTTCCAACTGTTATGGGGAAATAGGCTGAACCTGATCAAACGCAATGTGACTTACCTGTCTAGGCGGGAGGGTGGCTTAGGAATGGTCAACCCAATAGTTTTCTTTTCTCTGCTATTTTTAAAGTACAATCTTGGTAGCATGCTAGCAGAGAACCTGCCGGGATGGGTGGGTATTTTTCAATCTTGTTTTAGGCCTTTTCTGCGATGCTGGGAAAAAAGGCGGGCCAGTGAAAAGTCTGAGAGTCCAACATGGCAAGCTCCCGGCTTATGTTGCCCCGTGTCTGAAAATACTTCGGCAGTGGCAGGTGACAGCGGAGGATATCAAGTCCCTCCCCAGGAAGCTTCTGGAGAAGAGGATTTTGAGCTCTGCTTTCAGTGTGTCACTGGCCTTAAGGGATTGCCCAGGCCCTGTAATGAGGGAGGGGTTGCGTTTAATCAATTTAGAAAGAATCCCTTTGAAGTTTAGGGATCAAGCCTGGCTCGCTTTCCATGGAAGGCTCTATGTGAGAGGGAACTTGAAGCATCGCCCTGTGGATGATCGGGATTGTCCTAGAGTGGAGTGTGTTGGTAAAGTGGAGTCTATGGACCACTTTTTGCTGCAGTGTGCCTTTAACATAGAGGTATATAAAAAGGTGGGGAGGGCTCTAGGTATCCCCTTTTTCTATCGCATGAGTTATGCGGAGTGGGTGTACGGGGCATTTCCGACTTGCTGGGATTTTGATTTCAATACACTTTTTCTAGTTAGTATAGTTGTCCGTTACTTCACATGGAATGCACGGTGTCAGATTACCCTGCGGAAGAAAGTCCTCTCTGTTGAGGTGGTGGTGTACGATATTCTGGGTTAGGTTGGGAAAATTCGGGGTCTTGAGAAGGGCAGGGAGCCTCGGGCGGTCTGGAAAAGGGCGTGGAGGAATATCAGACCTGCTTTTGGTGAACTGCCTATCTCTGGGTGAGGAGTTCTTTTCTTTTTCTGCGTCTTTCACTCCCTTCGTTTTTGTTGGTTAGTATCTTCTTTTTGAAGAAGGGCTGCATGCATAATGGGTGCGGGTTTGTTTCTTGACCTTGCCGGTTTGTCTGGTGTAGTGGTGTGAGTGTTGTAGTAAGATTATGCCCAATAATGACATGTTCAAGATGAGTTTTGTTTTTGCTGTACAGTCACTCTTTGTTTGAGAGCAAATTTGCTATATTTATTTTCATTTATGTAAATATGTATATATTTATGTATATCTTATATGTATAGTGATTTTATGATTATTGATTGCAAGACTTTTAATAAAGAAAAATTGGGAAGAATGTCCCTTACATTGGTGATCAGTGGGAAGAATGTCCCTTACATTGGTGATCAGTGAGAAGAATGCTCCTTACATTGGTGATCAGTGAGAAGAATGCTCCTTACATTGGTGATCAGTGAGAAGAATGTCCCTTACATTGGTGATCAGTGAGAAGAATGTCCCTTACATTGGTGATCAGTGGGAAGAATGTCCCTTACATTGGTGATCAGTGAGAAGAATGCTCCTTACATTGGTAATCAGTGGGAAGAATGTCCCTTACATTGGTGATCAGTGAGAAGAATGCTCCTTACATTGGTGATCAGTGAGAAGAATGCTCCTTACATTGGTGATCGGTGAGAAGAATGTTCCTTACATTGGTGATCGGTGAGAAGAATGTTCCTTACATTGGTGATCGGTGAGAAGAATGTTCCTTACATTGGTGATCGGTGAGAAGAATGTTCCTTACATTGGTGATCGGTGGGAAGAATGTCCCTTACATTGGTGATCGGTGGGAAGAATGTCCCTTACATTGGTGATCGGTGGGAAGAATGCCCCTTACATTGGTGATCAGTGGGAAGAATGCCCCTTACATTGGTGATCAGTGGGAAGAATGTTCCTTACATTGGTGATCAGTGGGAAGAATGTTCCTTACATTGGTGATCAGTGGGAAGAATGTTCCTTACATTGGTGATCAGTGGGAAGAATGTTCCTTACATTGGTGATCAGTGGGAAGAATGCCCCTTACATTGGTGATCAGTGGGAAGAATGTCCCTTACATTGGTGGTCAGTGGGAAGAATGCTCCTTACATTGGTGATCAGTGGGAAGAATGCTCCTTACATTGGAGGTCAGTGGGAAGAATGCCCCTTACATTGGAGGTCAGTGGGAAGAATGCCCCTTACATTGGTGATCAGTGGGAAGAATGCCCCTTACATTGGTGATCAGTGGGAAGAATGTTCCTTACATTGGTGATCAGTGGGAAGAATGCCCCTTACATTGGTGATCAGTGGGCAGAATGTCCCTTACATTGGTGGTCAGTGGGAAGAATGCTCCTTACATTGGTGATCAGTGGGAAGAATGCTCCTTACATTGGAGGTCAGTGGGAAGAATGCCCCTTACATTGGTGATCAGTGGGAAGAATGCCCCTTACATTGGTGATCAGTGGGAAGAATGTTCCTTACATTGGTGATCAGTGGGAAGAATGCCCCTTACATTGGTGATCAGTGGGAAGAATGTTCCTTACATTGGTGATCAGTGGGAAGAATGTTCCTTACATTGGTGATCAGTGAGAAGAATGTCCCTTACATTGGTGGTCAGTGGGAGGAATGCCCCTTACATTGGTGGTCAGTGGGAAGAATGACCCTTACATTGATGGTCAGTGGGAAGAATGTCCTTTGCATTGGTGGTCAGTGACAAAAACGTTACACTAGTGGTCAAAAGGTTGAATTCCCTTTACATTACTGGTTATTGGGAAGGATGCTCTCCTTACAGTGATAGTAGTCAGAATGCCTCCCTTACAGACAGCTGAAAAGATCATTAGTGTTATGTCGCTAACTCTACCAAGTGGCATCGGCCCTAGAATTATGTAGGCATCTTCACATGGGAGTTCAATCTACCACAGCTCAAGCAACCCCTAGCAACCTCTGGAAGAACTGTAGGGTCCCGCAGGTCTCTGGTTGAGAACAGCTGTTCTAGATGCTGTGGTAAAACCTATTCCTCCTGTGAGGCCTGGAAGGCAGACATAAACCTCTGAAGAGACCTCAAGAGTTAATACTTGGGTGACAAACTGAGTGACCTCCATAAAAAGTCTTTGATCCCAGGGCCATCCCCAAATCTGCAGAGGAGGCCAGGCATCTCCAGCCTTGTGGACAGGCGGCATGATATATGGCAGCTAGCTTGGCTGGAGTGTCATGGAAAAATGTAAACTGAATATTGATAACCCAAGACATCGGTCCAATTATCCTCCTCTAATTCTGGGTCATCTCCACACTCTTCTTCTCATTTGATAGAGGTTCTCTCACTCTGCCCAAAACGTAATAAAAGAAGTGTGGCTGCCCCACGATAATACCTCTATCTTCTACACCAGCCTCGTGTTTCTACATGATGGCTGGGAGGAAACTCATATTTATGATGATTAGAGTCACAATCCACCAATTACTGGTCAAAAGAAGATCAGAATTAAAGGCACATCCTGTCCCATGACTGCCTTCCTCATCCAATTATGGCTATTTCCTAATCTCTACAGAACAGGCCGTGTACCGACTCCCTGGTAGTGATGGACACATAGTTACATAGTAGGTGAGGTTGAAAAAAGACACAAGTCCAACCTATGTGTGTGATTATATGTCAGTATTACATTGTATATCCCTGTATGTTGTTGTCGTTCAGGGGCTTATCTAATAGTTTCTTGAAATTGTCGATGCCCCCGCTGAGACCACTGCCTGTGGAAGGGAATTCCACATCCTTACCACTCTTACAGTAAAGAACCCTCTACGCAGTTTAAGGTTAAACCTCTTTTCTTCTAATTTTAGTAAATGGCCGCGTGTCTCATTAAATTTCCTTTTGCGGAAAAGTTTTATCCCTATTGTGGGGTCACCAGTACGGTATTTGGGTATTTGTACATTGAAATCATATCCCCTCTCAAGAGTCTCTTCTCCAGAGAGAACAAATTTAGTTTTCGTAACCTTTCCTCATAACTAATGTCCTCCAGACCCTTTATTAGTTTTGTTGCCCCTCTCTGGACTCGCTCCATTTCCAGTACATCCTTCCTGAGGACTGGTGCCCAGAACTCGACAGCATGCTCCAGGTGCGGCTGGACCAGAGTCTTGTAGAGTGGGAGAATTATCGTTTTATCTCTGGAGTTAATCCCCTTTTTAATGCATGCAATATTCTGTTTGCTTTGTTAGCAGCAGCTTAGCATTGCATGCCATTGCTGAGCCTATCATCTACTAGGACCCCCAGGTCCTTTTCCATTCTAGATTCCCCCAGAGGTTCTCCCCCCAATGTATAGATTGCATTCATATTTTTGCCACCCAAATCAAGGGCGTACCTAGAGCATTTGGCACCCGGGGCGGATCCTATATCTGGCACCCCCTCACCTTAAAATGTAAAAACACCCCACTGTGCCCCCTGCATACCTCTGCATCCTTCAATATTTCTGTGTCACTACTGTGTACCCCCTCTCCACAACTGCACCTCTGGACCCCTTTACATTACACTGCACCCTGCACCTCTGGACCCCTTTACATTACACAGCACTCTAGACCCCTTTACATTACACTGCACCTTTGGACCCCTTTACATTACACTGCACCCTTGTACCTCTGGACCCCTTCACATTACACTGCACCCTGCACCTCTGGACCCCTTCACATTACACAGCCCTTGTACCTCTGGACCCCTTCACATTACACAGCCCTTGTACCTCTGGACCCCTTTACATTACACTGCACCCTGCACCTTTGGACCCCTTTACATTACACAGCCCTTGTACCTCTGGACCCCTTTACATTACACTGCACCCTGCACCTCTGGAACCCTTTACATTACACAGCCCTTGTACCTCTGCACCCCTTTACATTACAGAGCACTCTGGACCCCTTTACATTACACTGCACCCTGCACCTTTGGACCCCTTTTACATTACACAGCTCTTGTACCTCTGGATACCTTTACATTACACAGCACCCTGCACCTCTGTACCCCTTTACATTACACTTCACCCTGCACCTCTGTACCCCTTTACATTACACTTCACCCTGCACCTCTGGACCACTTTACATTACACTTCACCCTGCACCTCTGGACCCCTTTACATTACACAGCCCTTGTACCTCTGCACCCCTTTACATTACACAGCCCTTGTACCTCTGCACCCTTTACATTACACAGCACCCTGCACCCCTTTACATTACACAGCCCTTGCACCTCTGGACCCCTTTACATTACACGGCACCCTGCACCTCTAGACCCCTTTACATTACACAGCCCCCCCACAGCTCTGGACCCCTTTACATTACACAGTACCCTGCACCTCTAGATGCCTGTATGTTACACAGACACCCACCTCAACAGTTCTGGACCCCCTGCATGTTACGCAGGCCCCCCTACAATGCAGACCCGCCTACAGTACAGGCCCCCCCTACAGTGCAGACCCCCCTACAGTGCAGACCCCAGCTACAGTACAGGCCCCCCTACAATGCAGACCCCCCCTACAGTGCAAACCCCCCCTACAGTTAAGACCCCAGCTACAGTGCAGACCCCCCTACAGTGCACAGACCCCCTAACAATACAGACCCCCCTACAGACCCCCCCTACAGTCCCATAATGTACCTCAGAACTGACAGAGAGCCTGAGGTAGTGGCTTTGCAGGGAGGGGGGGGGTGCGAGCCACACCCAAACCAGTCGGCACATCTGGGGCCCGCGCAACGATCCCCTTCTCTCAAGGCTCTGATCAGTCTCGGCAGCGGCTGTCAGCCGACAAGTATGAAGCCGCCTCCCCTTCTCCTGCATGCACAGCACTGTATAGACATAAAGGAGGAGGGGGAGGCAGCTTCATACTGCTCGGCTGACAGCCGCTGCCCGAGACTGAGCCGTGAGAGAAAGGGATCGTTGCGCCGGTCCCAGATGTGCTCGCACCCCACTTCAAAGCCACTACCTGCTCGCCCCCCCCTCCGTGACTGAAAGGAGACAGTGCCGCGGGTTTAACAGCAGCATCGCGCGGTGACAGAACAGACATGTTCTGTCACCGCGCGATCTGCTGTTAAACCCGCGGCGGCGGCGCTGTCTCCTTTCAGTCACGGAGGGCGCGGGGGGGGGGGTGCGCCGGCCTGACACCCCCCAGTGTGTGGCACCTGGTGCGGCACACCCCCCGCCACCCCCTTAGTACGCCACTGACCCAAATGCATGATTTAAATTTTTTCCACATTAAACCTCATTTGCCATGTAGTTGCCCACCCCAATAATTTTGTTCAGATCTTCTTGCAAGGTTTCCCCATCCTGCGGAGAAGTTATTGCCCTGCTTAGCTTAGTATCGTCCGCAAATACAGAGATTGCACTGTTCACCCCCATCCTCCAGGTCTTTATGAACAAATTAAATAGGATTGGTCCCAGGACAGAACACCACCCACCCCTGACCATTCCGAGTACTCCCCATTTATCACCACCCTTTGAACTCGCCCTTGTAGCCAGTTTTCAATCCACGTACTCACCCTATGGTCCATGCCAACGGAACTTATTATGTACAGTAAACGTTTATGGGGAACTGTGTCAAATGCTTTTGCAAAATCCAGATACACCACAACTACGGGCCTTCCTTTATCTAGATGACAACTCACCTCCTCATAGAAGGTTAATAGATTGGTTTGGCAAGAACGATTCTTCATGAATCCATGCTGATTACTGCTAATGATACCGTTCTCATTACTAAAATCTTGTATATAGTCCCTTATCATCCCCTCCAAGAGCTTGCATACTATTGATGTTAGGCCAGGGTTGACAAACCCCGGGCGCCAGGTCGCAATTGCGACTAGAATTAGCAACCTGTTCTCCCCCTAGTGAGTATATTGCAATCATATTTTTGCCACCTAAATGCATTATTTTAAATTTTTCTACAAACCATTTGCCATGTAGTTGCCCACCCCATTCATTTGTTCAGATCTTCTTGCAAGGTTTCCGCATCCTGTGGAGACGTTATTGCCCTGCTTATCTTAGTATCATCCATAAATACTGAGATTAAGCTGTTTATCCCATCCTCCAGGTTGTTTACGAATAAATTAAATAGGATTGGTCCCAGGACAGAACCCTGGGGGACCCCACTTTCCACCCGGACCATTCCGAGTACTCCCCATTTATCACCACCCTCTGAACTCGCCACTGTAGCCAGTTTTCAATCCATGTACTCACCTATGGTCCATTCCAACTGACCTTATTATGTACAGTAAACGTTTATGGGGAACTGTGTCAAATGCTTTTGCAAAATCCTGACACACCACGTCTACGGGCCTTCCTTTATCTAGATGGCAGCTCACATCCTCATAGAAGGTTAATAGATTGGTTTGGCAAGAAGGATTCTTCATGAATCCATGCTGATTACTGCTAATGATACCGTTCTCATTACTAAAATCTTGTATATAGTCCCTTATCATCCCCTCCAAGAGCTTACATACTATTGATGTTAGGCTAACTGGTCTGTAATTCCCAGGGATGTATCTTGGCCCTTTTTTAAATATTGGTGCTACATTGGCTTTTCTCCAATCAGCTGGTACCATTCCAGTCATTAGACTGTCAGTAAAAATTAGATACAATGGTCTGGCAATTACTTGGCTGAGTTCCTTAAGGACCCTCGGGTGCAAGCCATCTGGTCTCGGTGACTCATTAATGTTAAGTTTTTCAAGTCTAATTCTAATTCTGTCCTCTGTTAGCCATGAGGGTGCTTCCTGTGACTTGTCATGAGCAGACACATCTGCTGAGTCTAATTCTCCAAGGGTTCAGCGACTCTTTAAATTGGTTGTAAACCTCAGACATGAAATATGAACAAAGCATATCCCTCCATAATGTGTACTTGTCTCAAATAAGAGCACTAAGCGGTTTATTTACTAAAACTGGAGAATGCAAAATCCGGTGCAGCTGTGCATGGTAGCCAATGAGCTTTTAACTTCAGCTTGTTCAATTAAGCTTTGACAATAAAACCTGGAAGCTGATTGGTTTCTATGCAGGGCTGCCCCAGATGTTACACTCTTTCGTTTTAGTAAATTATCCCCTAAGTGTAATTTCTGTCTGCAGCTTCGTTCCTCTGCTAGCAGCATGAGTCACTTCTGATGAGTTTTCCTGACACCAAGAAAAAAAAAGGTGACAAGGGAGTGATCTCAGCTCTATTCCTGTGTGCTGTGTGCAGGGGGAGTGGGGGGTGCCCCTTCCGTGTCCCCTCCAATCAGCTCTCAGAGCTCTGCAGAGTGTGACTTCAGCTCTCCACCCTCGTTTTTCTAAACTCTCAGGCAAGCCTAATAATTCGGCACTTTGATCGGATGTAGAGAAGAGAAAGCTGCAGATAAACAGGTACAACTTATGTAGGAGGATTTGTTTTACTTCTGTGTATCACCTGAGGTCAGATACTTCACTGGGTATATGTGTGTGTGTGTGTGTGTGTGTGTAATATATATGTACCTGTACATTTGAACTCTGTGGGGGCCAATTTTGCCCTTTTATAGGGATAATAGACCAGCTACTGTCAAAATAGGCACGAGAGAATGAACACTGCCATAGGGGACATGTAACAATGCAAACTAATAACAGCTAAAGGGACTTTTCATGCGACTTTCAGGGCAACATTTAAAGTGCACAAGTCCTTTAAATAATATGCTTAGGGGATACCTTAGCGCTGTATATAGTGTTATGAAACGTGCAATTTCACTAAACGTTTTAGTCGCAGCGCACGCTGGCAACGCATATTCAGCATTTTTTTTTGTTTTGTTTTTTACAATTAGCTTGGCCTATATAAAGCAGCAGCAGCACCCCAATCTGACTCATTACAGCTTGGAATAAAGGCTTTCTGAAGTAGTTTTAGCAAGGGCACATGCTTTCCCATCAAGCGGTAAAAAACCTGCATAGACCATTACATAGAAATTGTCCAGTAGTTTTCTGTGGCTGTCTCTTGTCCAATTCATGCAAAACTGCCCTGCCAATGGCCAGTTTCCATAAAACGATGGTATAGCAGTGTAAAACTAGAATTAGGAGCAGTGGCAGCCCATTCATTAGGGGCGCAGGGGCTCCGCCCCCCTAATCCATGCGCCTGGCCCCTAATCTACATGCAGAGCACCGAACGAATCGATTCCAAAGGGTTTTTTTTTTTTTTGGAAGCACATCATTAGAGCCTGAAGCCTCGTACACACGGCCGGTTTTCTCGGCAAGAAAACTGCTGGGAGAGCTTTTTGCCGTGAAAACCGTTCGTGTGTATGGTTTCTCGACAGAAAAACTGCTGGGAATCTCGACGAGAAAAATAGAGAACCTGCTCTCTATTTTTCTCATCGGGATTCTCGGCAGAGTGTTTCCTGACGAGAAAACCGGTCGTCTATATGCTTACCTGTCCACGGTAAACCCGCGCATGCTCGAAAAGACTTTGACGCATGCAGGGTAGCATACAAGGTTAGTGTGGAGTGTAGCAAGATGGCGGCGACGGCATCAAATGTGACGAGCGCCGGCTCGTCGTAGTCGATGACGTCACTGCGTTCTTGCCATTCAAAAGAACAGCGTTTTTTTGGAGTAGCCGTCTGTACACAGGGCTTGGCAAGAAAAGCTTGCCAGGAATCCCATCGAGAAAACCTATGTTTTTTTTTCCGACAGGATTCCTGACCGTGTGTACAGGGCTTGAGGCTCTAATTGGCTTAAAAAATGGGTGGGCTCAGGGTACAAAGCACTGTGCCCGGAGCCCACCCAGTTGTGTGACATTAGCGAAATGTCTTCCTGTTTTTCCTCATGGCCAATCCCGGCCAATCAGCGGGTCCTGAGACCCAACTGGCCAGGAGTCCTAAGACCCCATTGGCCGGATTCCAGGCCTCCTTATTGGCCAAGAGGAGATTAGAGCCAGAGGCTGCAGCACAGAAGGTTTTTCACCTTAATGCATAGAATGCATTAAGGTGAAAAACCTTAAAGGAGTAGTAAAGGTACATGTTTTTTCACCTTAATGCATCCTATGCATTAAGGTGAAAAAACATCCGACAATACCACCCCCCCCCCCGAGCCCCCGTTTTACTTACCTGGCCCCTCGAAAGTCCCGCGCTCGTCCCCGTCATCCTCTTCGGTTCTCAGCCTGGCCGCCGATTGGCTACACTGGATGGATTGAAAGCAGTGCAGCCATTGGCTGGCGCTGCTGTCAATCACATCCAATGACGCAGCGCGCCGGGGGGCAGGGCCGAGTGATACAGTCGGCGGCTATGGCCACCGCTGTATCACGGGAGCGCACCCGCAATAACTCCACACCATGCGAGCTCACTCGCATTAAGGTGTGGAGTCCTTGCGGGGAGGAGCCAAGACAGCCGCCGAGGGACCCCAGAAGACCAGGATCGGGGCCACTCTGTGCAAAACGAGCTGCACAGTGGAGGTATTTTTTGGCAAAAAAAAGGGAAGCTTTAGTGTCCCTTTAAGCCTTTAGAACCACTTTAAGAATTTAAGAGACCGATGATGATAGAACAGTGCAAAATTAAGAATTAAGAGATCCCTGATGATAGAGCAGTGTAAAATTAAGATTAAGAGACTGCCGATGATAGAACAGTGTCAAATTAAAGGAGAAGTATAGCCAAAGCTAGCTTGTTTGGCTGTACTTCTCCTGTGGATCACTGGTATGCAATTCGTTTTGCACTTGTGTGACCCGTTTTCAGCAGAAAGCGGGCTGAAGTCTGCTCTCTGCTGATGTCACAGAAGTTGGTCCAGGGTCTGCGTCATCATGACAATGGAAGTCGGGATCCGCCAGTTCCCTGGACCGACACCCGGCTCAGCCTCTCAGTGAGCCGCTGAGAGTCTAACCCGGCTGCTCCGCCGCAAAGAGCTGTAACTGACAGTCTGCAGCTCTCGGCTCACAGAGCTGTGAGAACCGAGTGATCGGCTGTGTTCTATCGCTCGGCTCTCAGTTTAGAGACGCTGGGGGATGCATCATCCACCTAGGTAAGTATGAATCTTTAAAAAAAAAAAAAAACCCAGACTTCTCTTTTAAGAATTTAGAAGACCCCTGATTAAAGAGCAGTGTAAAATAAAAATTAAGAGACCGCTGATGGTGGAGCAGTGTAAAATTAAGAATTTAGAGACAGCAGTGGAAAATTGGCCAACAGCTGGACAATTTTAATAAGGGAGAATTGGCCAAAATTAACTTAACAAATAAAATAGTAGTCAGACAAAAAAAAAAAGCAGATCTCTCTACTAGACTCTTCCTTTGGCCCCGGTCATCCGATGTGCTTCTTGTAAGTCCAGACTGTCATGGCCACCACCCCTTGAGCTTTGTCATCACACCTAGGCTCCCGCTACAATACTCCAGAGAGGGGAACTGAGGAAGAAGACCTATGGATGAAAGATACATTTAAGGTACACAGCTATCTCTGCAGAACACTTCCCCCTATGTTGTTGAGAGAAGGAGAAGAGGGGAGGTGTTCTGTATGTAGGCAGGTGGATGTAAAGTGTTTTTATGTTTTGTTAAACTGTTGAATTGTTTCCTAGTTAGTACATGTGGGTAAAACTTGTGTAGTGTAGTTTGAGTGTATTATACTGTTTGGTTGTAATGCCCTGTTGGGGTGGTACTCCCTGAGAAGTAAGGGTTAACACTGCTGGTCAGGTTTTCCCGGGCTTTTTGGGGAGGTACCGCCCTCTGCTGGAGTAAATACATAAAAAAGGGAGGGAACCACCTCTGAGGGACGCTGCAGTTAGTATGTTGGCTGGAGGTTCAGTTCCTGGTTTCCCTGTCCAAGGAACCAGTATGCTGTAATTATTGTATAGAGAAAAAAATAAAAAATATGGACAGCCGCACTCCAAAAAACCTTTGACGGTCGCCTTTATTGTAAAAAATGGAAGATCACACCAAAAATCATCACAGCATAGCCGGGGTAACAGCTTACATGTTTCACACTGAAGGTCAGTGCTTAATCATAGCTATGATTAAGCACTGACCTTCAGTGTGAAACATGTAAGCTGTTACCCCGGCTATGCTGTGATGATTTTTGGTGTGATCTTCCATTTTTTACAATAAAGGCGACCGTCAAAGGTTTTTTGGAGTGCGGCTGTCCATATTTTTTATTTTTTTCTCTATATGCTACGTGCATTGCTGGCACCCACAGTAGTCCTGATACTACAAATTGCTGGAGCGTGTTCACCTGGAGCGGTAAAAATCTCTTTCTCTCTAATGCTATAATTACTACTGCTTCTTTTAACCACCCTTTGTGGGAGACTAGTCGGGGTTCCAGGAGTATGAACGTATGCGACTGATCAGTGGACTAATGGACTTTAAAAGGACTTTCTCACCCATTTAAGATATGACTACCTCATAGGGCAGGGGCACTAGAAAAACATCTAAGCCTTGGTTCACACATATGCGGTGCAGGAATCCGCAGCCATCCCTGCTTGTTTCCCACGCACAGCATTGAAATCGCACTGTGTTTGTGATCTGCGGCAGGTTTCAATACAAAGTTAATGACACCCCAAAAGGAAACGCAGTGCGGTTTCTTGTACCAGATCGCATGGTACAAAATGACCATGTGTTGTGGTTGCGGTGTGGCTCCAAAAAAAGGTGCCTGTATTTTTTTAATGCAGTGCGATTTGAGCCCATTAAAAATGAATGGGCTCAAAGTGCATTGCACTGAATGCCTGGTCTGAAGTCACTTCAGACGTATCTCAGAACAGGGTTCACCTGGGGACAAGACAAGGTGGAGAAGATGTGGTACAAGTGCAGTGAGCAATTTGGAGGAGGCTATATTGCTTTTGCCAATGACTGCAGTACTAGTGTGGAATGCATAAGCAGCCAACCAGTTGGGAAGTGGTGTGAATTGGCATAAGTGATGGAAGGCCCTGGTAGTAAAAGAACTTGGGTGCTTAGGCCCCTTCACTTGAGATTGGGAACCCCAATACTGGGTCCGACTCGCGGCATTGGGGTAGCCTATAGATCCAGCTTGGATGTCACGGAAGATGGAGTGAAGCCTCAGGAGAGAGTAAGCATGGGTTCTGTACAAAGTTGAGTTTCCTAATATTCAATCAAGTGTAATATACAGATCGATGTCACTGGGATGAGGTGGGGGGCTGGTGGAGACCGGTGCAAGCTCCGCGGCACCAGCTCAGAAATGCTGCACAACAAAAGAAGTGCTATGAAGTGTATTGAGAAAAACTGTTGTCTGTAGCATACAAGGTAAAGAGTTACAGAAACCACGGAGGCCACAGAATAGAAGTAGTTAAATTTATGTTTGTATGGAGAAGTATCGGTTTTAAGATGGAGTGTTGCCTTAAATGCCATTTGCATTAAAGTGGTTGTAAACCCCTACATATACCCAGTGAAGTGACTGGCCTCAGGTAATAAACAGAGATGAAACAAATCCTACTACATAAGTTGTACCTGTTTATCTGCAGCCTTCTCTTCTCTACATCCGTTCAAAAACCAGAATTGATTCAGCTTGTTTGAGCTTTCAGAAAGCAGGGAGTGGGGAGCTGGGCTTACACACTACAGAGCTCAGTGCGTAGACCTGACAGCTGATTGGAGGGAAGGGACACCCCCCCCCCCTCTTCACACAGGAACAGAGCTGAGGCTGTGAATCAGCTGGAGCGCCCTCCCCTATCACCTTTTTTCTCCTGGTGCTTAAACTTGTCAGAAGTGACTCATGCAGATGGCAGAGGAATGAAGCAGTGGACAGAAATGACACTTAGTGCTCTGGAGTGAGACAAGTACACACTATAGAGGGATATGCTTTGTTCATATTTCATGTCTGAGGTTTACAACCACTTTAAGTAAGATCCTCAGCCCGCCTCTAGGGGCACTACCAAACTCTTTCTCCATGTCCCCCTATGGGCCCCGCCCACATGTAGTCCTATTTAGGGCTGGTGCAAGAATTTTTTGACACCCTAGGCGGAACCTCATTTTGCTGCCCCCCTTGGCTCCACCCCTGACCACACCCCCTTTCCCCTGCCCATGTAAACCTCACTTTTTTTAATGCAGCTCCCATCAAATGCAGCCTCACCAGCGCCCATAAATGCAGCCTCACCAGCGCCCATAAATGCAGCCTCACCAGCGCCCATCAAATGCAACCTCACCAGCACCCATCAAATGCAGCCTCACCACAGCCCATCAAATGCAGCCTCACCAGCGCCCATCAAATGCAGCCTTTACCAGCGCCCATCAAATGCAGCCTCACCAGCGCCCATCAAATGCAGCCTCACCAGCGCCCATCAAATACAGCCTCACCAGCGCCCATCAAATGCAGCCTCACCAGCGCCCATCAAATGTAGCCTCACCAGTGCCCATCAAATGCAGCCTCACCAGCGCCCATCAAATGCAGCCTCACCAGCACCCATCAAATGCAGCCTCACCAGCACCCATCAAATGCAGCCTCACCAGCGCCCATCAAATGCAGCCTCACCAGCGCCCATCAAATGCAGCCTCACCAGCGCCCATCAAATGCAGCCTCACCAGCGCCCATCAAATGCAGCCTCACCAGCGCCCATCAAATGCAGCCTCACCAGCGCCCATCAAATGCAGCCTCACCAGCGCCCATCAAATGCAGCTTCACCAGCACCCATCAAATGCAGCCTCACCAGCGCCCATCAAATACAGCCTCACCAGCGCCCATCAAATGCAGCCTCACCAGCGCCCATCAAATGCAGCCTCACCAGCGCCCATCAAATGCAGCCTCACCAGCGCCCATCAAATGTAGCCTCACCAGCGCCCATCAAATGTAGCCTCACGAGCGCCCATCAAATGTAGCCTCACCAGTGCCCATCAATGCAGCCTACCAGTGCCCATCAAATGTAGCCTCACCAGTGCCCATCAATGCAACCTACCAGTGCCCATTAACGAATGTTTGCTTGCTTCCATTCATTCGAAAGTTGGGACACAGACACAGTCTTCTGCCACCGCTGCGCCTCTGACACTATGTGTGAACGGAGCGGCGGCAGCCTGCTGTTGCTGAGACTTAGTTGCTTGCTGCAGAGAGTAGGAAAACCAGTGGCAGGGCACCCTAGGCAGCTGCCTAGTTTGCCTAGTGGTAGCACCAGCCCCGGTCCTATTCTATGGTGACACCGCAAATATGGTGAGCGGTGTCACCCTAGGACAGGAAGCATGTTTTTGGCAGAATCACCAGGTGAAAATAAAGGGAAAAAAAAGGATAAAGGGAAACAAATGCAGCCTCCACAAAAGACTGATAGGCAGCAATATGTTAAATTTTGGTTCTTAGGTTAGGATACAGGGTCCTTTATGCTGAAAACAGAAAACACATGACTCTCCAGTTTTGAAGGAACCTCAATTAGCAGCCAGCAGGGTTAAGCAGAGGCTTCAAGTTAGAGATGATCCAACCCTGCTCCAGCCATAAAGTCCAACCCACCAATCACAAGGTCTTTAAAATCTTTCTAGTTTTCCTAATTATCAGCATTTGATCCCGGAGAAGGTCTGCAGCCATGAACTATCTCCATGTCTTTTTCTTGGTTCTTGTGGTCGTCACCTGGAGAGGCAGTAAGTCGGGAACTGGTCACATATAAGGAGATGGGTCAGATGTGTGATTCAGGGTTATGAGATTATGAATTATGTCTTGGGCAGATGACATTGTAGCTATCTTTCCATATAACCATATTCTGAGATTATTTACCATGTCATTTCACTGTGTCCAGCTTTACGTGTGGGGGGAGCGGTGACCTACCTATGGGGGGTAGACTTTGTATACAGGTAGGGGTCAGCAGTCCCTTGTCCTTGGAAATGTCCCATCTTTAGTAAATGTCGCCCCTTGAATGCCATCAAACCATATACTTAGAATCTTTTATTAGTAAAAAAATTTGACCACTGTAGGCTATGGTTTTTGCTTTTTTTTTTTTTCGTTAAAAATTTGTTGGACGACAACATTTAAATGTAACTCCAATGCCGCGTACACACGATCGGACATTCCGACAACAAAACCGTGGATTTTTTTTCCGACGGATGTTGGCTCAAACTTGTCTTGCATACACACGGTCACACAAATGTCTGAAATTCCGATCGTGTATACGCGGCATTACTCTAAAATTGAATGATTTTGCTGAGAAAAGAGCATGTCACAGACACTGGTCCTTATCTACTGAGAGAAGGACTGTTCAGATGATGTAGGAGCTAATCAGAAGCAGCGTGGAGACAGAGTTGTCACAAAGGGTGCACATAAAGTCGGTACGATATGGGGGTCACAGGACACACTGAAATCACTAGAGGACATGGGGAATGGATGCACATTTGAAGTTACTGAGTGCATTGGACTGACAATATGACACGGGAACTAGAGATGCATTTGGAGTCACTTGAAGCACTGGAATCACTAGATGACACAGGGACTAGAGGCACAATGGGAGTCACTAGGCACACTGGAGCCTCAAGATGACACAGGTACTAGAGGCACAATGGGAGTCACTAGGCGCACTGGAGCCTCAAGATGACACAGGGACTAGAGGCACAATGGGAGTCACTGGGCACACTGGAGCCACAAGATTAAACAGGGAATGGAGGCACCCTTGGAGTCATTGGGTGTACTGGGGTCACTAGATGATACAGGGACTGGAAGTGCATTGGGAGTCACTGGGCATATTGTAGCCACTAGATAACATGGGGACTGGAGGTGCTGTTGGAGTCATTTGGGCCTATGCCTACTGGGGTCACTAGATGACTTAGGGAGGGAGGTGCACTTGAGTAACTAGATGACTTGAGAACTAGAGGCGCATTTAAAGTCACTGGGTGCACTAGAGTCATACAGGGAATGGAGGCACGCTTGGAGTCATTGGGTATACTGGGGTCACTAGATGATACAGGGCAGTGACGGCCCCCCTAATCCATGCGCCTGGCCCCTACTCTACATGCAGGGTGGCGGACGCATGGATTTCAATGGGGTTTTTTTTTATTTTAAGCACACAATTAGAGCCCGATGCCCCGTACACACGACCGGTTTTCCTGACATGCCAAAACCCGACGTTTTTCGCGACGTGATTCCTCTCAAGCCTGCCTTGCATACACACGTTCGTTAAAAAAAACGCTCGACCAAAGTGCGGTGACGTCCAACACGTACGATGGCACTATAAAGGGGACGTTCCATTCAAAGGACGCCACCCGTTGGACTGCTTTTGCTGATCTTGTGTTATTAAAAGTTTGGTGAGAGAGGATTCACACTTTTCAGCCTCGTGCTTTTCAGTCCGTTACAGCGTGACGAATGTGATATCTCCATTACGAACGCTAGTTTTACCAGAACGAGCGCTCCTGTCTCATACTTGATTCTGAGCATGCACGTTTTTTTTTCCCCTCAGAAAAGCGTACACACGGGCGTTTTTCGCAATGAGAAAAAGACTGACGGGAAACACGACGGGAAAAAGAAGAGCAGGTTCTAAATTTTTTGTGGGTAGCTTTCTCGTCGGGAAAACTGCTATGGAGCATACACACAACCGGTTTTCTAAAAAAAAATCTAAAAAATGGCAGTTTTCTCGTCGGGAAAACCGGTCGTGTGTACGGGGCATGAGGCTCTAATTGGCTTCAAAAAAGAGTGGGCTCCGGGTGCAGAGCAGTACGCCCTGAGCCCACCCAGTTGTGTGACAATAGAGAATTTTTATTCGCTATTGTCTTCCTGATTCACCTCCCGGCCAATCAGGAAGCGGGTTCTGAGACCCGATTAGCCGAGTGGAGAATCAATAGTATTGGCCGATGAGGGAAAGAGGAGGGAAGCCACCGAGGGAAAGAGGAGGGAAGCGCCCAAGGACGAAGCCACCATAAAGCCGGAGACGCAGGGTAAAGCCGCCGAGGAGGAAGCCACCGCCATGGAGGAGGAGATGCAGGAAGGAGCCGAAGCTGCTAGATAGGGTAAGTGCTGGACCAGTGAGCGAGCAAGCGACTGACGGGGGGAGGGGGGGTTGGATGGGTGTCTTGTTTGCCACTCCCCAAATTATACAGCACCAGCCGCCACTGATGCAGGGACTGGAGGTGCATTGGGAGTCACTGGGCATACTGGAGCCACTAGATGACATGGGGACTGGAGGTGCTGTTGAAATAAATGGGCTTATGCCCACTGGGGTAACTAGATGGCATAGGGACTGGATGTGCACTCATACTCACTAGCTGCACTGGGCCATTTAATGACATGCGGACTGGAGGTGCACTCATACTCACTAGCTGCACTGGGCCATTTAATGACATGCGGACTGGAGGTGCACTCATACTCACTAGCTGCACTGGGGCCATTTAATGACATGCGGACTGGAGGTGCACTTGGGGTTACTGGGGACCTTTTGGTCATTAGATGACACAGGGACTGGAAGTGCATTTGAAATTACTGGGTGCACTGGAGTCACTAGATGACACAGGGAATGAAGGTGCATTGGGAGTCACTGGGCATACTGGAGCCAGTAGATGACATGGGGACAGGAAGTGCTTTTGGAATCAATGGGCCCACACCCACTGGGGTCACTAGACGACTTAGGAAGGGAGGTGCACTGGAGTCACTAGATGACTTGGGAACTGGAGATGCATTTGGAGTCACTGGGTGAGCTGGAGTCAGAATATGACAGGGGAACTAAAGACGCATTTCCAGTCACTGGAAGCACTGGAGTCACTAGATGACACAGGAATTAGAGGCACAAAGGGATACTGAAGCCACTAGATGACATCGGAATAGAGGTGCTTTTGGAGTCAATGGGCCCACACCCACTTTTGTCAACAGATGACTTAGGGAGTGAAGGTGCACTTGAGTCACTAGATGACTTGAGAACTGGAGGCGCATTTGAAGTCACTGGGTGCACTGGAGCCTAGATGATACAGGGAATGGAGGCACACTTGGAGTCATTGGGTGTACTGGGGGTCACTAGATGATACAGGGACTGGAAGTTCATTGGGAGTCAATGGGCATACTGGAGCCAATAGATGACTTGGGAACTGGAGGTGCATTTGAAGTCACTAGAGCCTAGGTGATACAAGGAATGTGTCAGGTCACCTGTGGCCAGGTGACAGATGCACACCGTAGGGGGACAGGAGTGCACCGCAAGGTAGTGAACCCTATGGCTGACTGCTGCGGATAGGAAACTGGGTGGTTGTGGAAAGCGAGACCAGAGGAGCACAACCGGGATCCTATGGGAAGCTAGAGCCAAGATTCCCCAGGGCGCGGAGTCTAAGACCCAGCAGGTCTTCTCCAGAGCCTCTAGTGGTGAGGATGTTATGCTGCAGGCTGGGTCCAGGTCGCGGCCCCTAGAGTCTCCTAGCTCACGCCCCGTAGGATAAGGGGACAAGAGGGGAAGCAGCAGCACGAGATATAAGAGTAACGAATAACAAGATGAAAGTCAAGGGCCACAAGCAGACAAGGATAACCAAAGACAAGCCGAAGGTCAAGGGTCACGAGCAGACAGGGATGGTCGGGGATAAGCCAATAACGTAACAGAGAGACAGACGTAGCACACGGCAGGCAGGAACCCAAACACACAATGCCTAACAAACACGTTGATCAGCAAAGCAGGCTTGCAGTGCACAGGTTAATATAGTGTTCTGTGATAGGGCCTGGGGTGGAGTCAGGCTGGGAGGAGATTATAAAGGAAGCCAGGTGAAAGGGTTCTGGCCTCTAAGATGAACACATGGGAAGGAAGGTAAGCTGACAGACAAACACTACTGCATATCCATGACAGAATGGAGGCACACTTGGAGTCATTGGGTGTACTGGGGGTCACTAGATGATACAGGGACTGGAAGTGTATTGGGAGTCAATGGTCATACTGGAGCCAATAGATGACTTGGGAACTGGGGGTGCATTTGAAGTCAATGGGTGCACTGGAGTCACTAGATGATATAGGGACTGGAGGTGCAATGGCAGTCACTGGGCATACTGGAGCCACTAGAGGACATGGGAACTGAAGGCACTCTTGGAGTCATTGGGCCCACTAGGGTCACTAGATGGCATAGGGATTGGATGTGCACTTGGAGTCACTAGATGCACTGGGGCCACTAAATGACATGTGGACTGGAGAAGCACATGGGGTTACTGGGGACATTGGGGTCATTAGATGGAGGTAGATTTGGAATCACTGGGTGCACTGGAGTCACTAGAGGACACAGGGAATAGAGGCGCAATTGGAGGGACACAGGGATGGGAGGTGCACAGAGTCACTGGGCACACTGGTTATATTATATGACACAGGGACTGGAGGTGCACTTGGAGTCAATAGGCACACTGGAGTCACTAGGTGACATGTGCATTAGAGGTGCACTTGGGGTTACTGGGGTTACCAGATGACATAGGGACTAGAGGCGCAATTGGAGTCCCTGGGTGCACTGGGGTCCCTAGACGTCACAGGGACGGAAGGTGCAATTGGAGTCCCTGGGTGCACTGGGGTCCCTATATGACACAGGGACGGGAGGTGCAATTGGAGTGCCTGGGTGCACTGGGGTCCCTATATGACACAGGGATAGAGGCACACATAGTCACTGGGCCCACTGATTTCATTAGATAATACAGAGGCTGGAGGTGCACTTGGTGTCACTAGATGACATGTGCACTGGAGGTGCACTTGGGGACACTGGGGTCACTAGATGACACAGGGACTGGAGGTGCAATTGGAGTGCCTGGGTGCACTGGGGTCCCTATATGACATAGGGATAGAGTCATTGGGCCCACTGGTTTCATTAGATAATACAGAGACTGGAGGTGCACTTGGAGTCACTGGGCACGCTGGAGTCACTAAGTGACACAGGGACTGGAGGTGCATTTGAAGTGCCTGTTAGGGTGACCACGTGTCGCGGATTGCCCGGGACAGTCCCACATTTTGCAGGTCTGTCCCGGGCACCTTCATTCCAGGACAATACAGTGTCCCGGAATGAAACTGACACAGCCACCCCCCAGGCCAATCTGATGCCCCCAAATAAGGCCGCCACATCACCGCTTTACTCACTGACAGTACTTGTCCTGGCCAGGAATGCCTGGAGGAGCACAATCCCGCCCCCTGCTTGTGATTGGAGAAATCATAAATCCCGCCTCTGGTGTCCAATCACTGTGCTGTGATTCGTTACAGCACAAGCTGATTTTTTGGAAGGGGGGGTGTCCCTGAATGGTAGTTTAAAAATGTGGTCACCCTAGTGCCTGTGCCTACTTGGACCACTAGATGTCAAGGGGACCAGAGGTGTACTTGGGAGTCAATGGGCATACTGGGGTCACCAGGTGACATTGGGACTGAAGGCACACTGGGGGTCACTGGGCGCACTGCAGACGCTAGTTTACACAGACTAAAGACTCTCTTCAAGTCACTGGCAACACTGGGGTCACTAATGACACAAGGACTGGAGGTTCACTTTTGAGACTAAAATGTAATGATGCATTTCTCAAACGCTGAGCCATGTATCACTTCGCAATTTAAAGGCGGCACCAATCAGGAGAGCATCTCCTGTCCTAATTGCCTGCAGTGCTAATGAGGAGGGCTGTCTCCTGATCTGCTTGTGGTGCCTGCACCAATGTATACCATCTGTATATGTTACATTGTTGCTGAATCAATACATGGGACAGGCACTTCAAATTTTGCATCTCAAAATATAAATTTGGACAATAACATCAATCGTGTATCTTGTACAGAACTATAACTGAGGTCCCCATTATTCCTGCCTGTGAATCCTCATCTACAGGTTTAATGTAGACTGTATGCACTGTTTTATATTGAGTTTCTGCATTGTTGATATGTCACCACTAGATGGCGACATCACACTGCACAAATGATGAAAAAGGCCTTTTTTTTGGCCCATGTCACTTTGGGACATCATAGAAGCTGCTAAGTAGTCATATTCATTCTACAGCACCGGACTTCTGGGCTCAGTTCTCACCAGTCTGAAATTTTTTCATGAAAAAAAGAAAAAACCCTGGCAATTTCCTTGCATCGGACTTCACCGTGCGTTACGCTTTCACACCAGAACAGAACAAAAACTGGACATGCCGCATTTTTTTTTCCAATGTTGCGCCGCAACGCACGGTAGTACGTTACTCATAGCTCCCAACTGTCCCTGATTTCGAGGGACTGTCTCTGATTTGGAGCAATGTCCCTCTGTCCCTCATTCCTCCTTATTTGTCCCTCATTTTGGTCTGATCTACAGTGGTTACGGAAAGTATTCAGACCCCCTTACATTTTTCACTCTTTGTTATATTGCAGCCATTTGCTAAAATCATTTAGGCCCCTTTCACACTGGGGCGGGCAGGTGTGGTGGCGGTATAGCAGCGCGATTTTCAGCGCTGCTATACCGTCGTTATTACCGCGGTATGCGGTCGCTAGGGGGGTTAATTTAACCCCCGCTAGCGGCCGAAAAAGGGTTAATACCGCCCGCAAACCGCGGCTATTGCCGCGGTTTGCGGGCGGTATTACCGCGCTGTCCCATTGATTTCAATGGGAGACCGCGGTAAAGGAGCGGTGAACACACCGCTCCTTTACCGCTGTAAAGAAGCGGCTAGCAGGACTTTTGGAGCGGTCCTGCTAGCGCACCGCTTCAGTGTGAAAGCCTTCGGGCTTTCACATTGAAGGCACAGGGCAGGAATTTTTCATGCAGTATAATAGCGCTATTATTAGCGCTAAACCGCATGAAAAACGCCCCAGTGTGAAAGGGCCCTTAAGTTCATTGTTTTCCTCATTAATGTAAACGCAGCACCCCATAGTGACAGAAAAACACAGAATTGGTGACATTCTTGCAGATTTATTAAAAACAAAAAACTGAAATATCACATGGTCCTAAGTATCCAGACCCTTTGCTCAGTATTTAGTATTTGCACCCTTTTGATGAGTCTTTTTGGGAAAGATACAACAAGTTTTTCACACCTGGATTTGGGGATCCTCTGCCATTCCTCCTTGCAGATCCTCTCCAGTTCTGTCAGGTTGGATGGTAAACGTTGGTGGACAGCCATTTTTAGGTCTCTCTAGAGATGCTCAATTGGGTTTAAGTCCGGGCTCTGGCTGGGCCATTCAAGAACAGTCACGGAGTTGTTGTGAAGCCACTCCTTCGTTATTTTAGCCGTGTGCTTAGGGTCATTGTCTTGTTGGGAGGTAAACCTTCGGCCCAGTCTGAGGTCCTGAGCACTCTGGAGAAGGTTTTCGTCCAGGATATCCCTGTACTTGGCCGCATTCATCTTTCCCTCGCTTGCAACCAGTCGTCCTGTCCCTGCAGCTGAAAAACACCCCCACAGCATGATGCTGCCACCACCATGCTTCACTGTTGGGACTGTATTGGACAGGTGATGAGCAGTGCCTGGTTTTCTCCACACATACCGCTTAGAATTAGGGCCAAAAAGTTCTATCTTGGTCTCATCAGACCAGAGAGTCTTATTTCTCACCATCTTGGAGTCCTTCAGTTGTTTTTTTAGCAAACTCCATGCAGGCTTTCATGTGTTTTGCACTGAGGAGAGGCTTCCGTCGGGCCACTCTGCCATAAAGCCCCGACTGGTGGAAGGCTGCAGTGATGGTTGACTTTCTACAACTTTCTCCCATCTCCCGACTGCATCTCTGGAGCTCAGCCACAGTGATCTTTGGGTTCTTCTTTACCTCTCTCACCAAGGCTCTTCTCCCCCGATAGCTCAGTTTGGCCGGACGGCCAGCTCTAGGAAGGGTTCTGGTCGTCCCAAACGTCTTCCATTTAAGGATTATGGAGGCCACTGTGCTCTTAGGAACCTTAAGTGCAGCAGAAGTTTTTTTGTAACCTTGGCCAGATCTGTGCCTTGCCACAATGCTGTCTCTGAGGTCTTCATGCAGTTCCTTTGACCTCATGATTCTCATTTGCTCTAACATGCACTGTGAGCTGTAAGGTCTTATATAGACAGGTGTGTGGCTTTCCTAATCAAGTCCAATCAGTATAATCAAACACAGCTGGACTCAAATGAAGGGGTAGAACCATCTCAAGGATGATCAGAAGAAATGGACAGCACCTGAGTTACATATATGAGTGTCACAGCAAAGGGTCTGAATACTTAGGACCATGTGATATTTCAGCTTTTTTTTTTTTTTTTATAAATCTGCAAAAATGTCAACAATTCTGTGTTTTCTGTCAATATGGGGTGCTGTGTGGACATTAATGAGGGAAAAATGAACTTAAATGATTTTAGCAAATGGCTGCAATATAACAAAGAGTGAAAAATTTAAGGGGGTCTGAATACTTTCCGTACCCACTGTATATAGTTGTATATAAAATGCACCTTTTAATCTATCAAAAAGTGTTTCCCAGTGCTAAATATTTTATCCAAATTCTAAATTGCTGCATTTTGGACATTTTAAAAGCCAATATAAAGGAATAGTAGTGGTAAAAAAAAAACTTTTTTTTTTTTTTGGTTAATTCTCCTTTAACCACTTGTCCCCCGCCCACTGTCAATTGACGGCGGGCGGAGGACACTCTCGTTCTGGGATTGCCCCCGGGCACCCGCGATTGCCCGGGAAACGAGCAGGAAAGTGGATCTCTGTGTGTAAACACAGATCCACGTCCTGTGAGGGAGAGGGGACCGATGGTGTGTCCCTTGTACATAGGGACAACCATCGGTCACCTCCCCCAGTCAGTCCCCTCCCCCCACAGTTAGAACACATTGAGGGGACATATTTAACCCCTTCCCGCCCCCTAATGGTTAACCCCTTCCCTGCCAATCACATGTATACAGTAATCAGTGCATTTTTATAGCAGGGATCGCTGTATAAACGTGAATGGTCCCAAAAATGTGTCAAAAGTGTCCGATGTGTCCGCCGCAATATCGCAGTCACAATAAAAATCGCAGACCGCCGCCATTACTAATAATAATTTAAAAAAAATGCTATAAATCTATCCCCTATTTTGTAGAGGCTATAACTTTTGCGCAAACCAATCAATACGCGCTTATTGCGATTTTTTTTTTTTTTTTTTTTTACCAAAAATATGTAGAAGAATACGTATCGGCCTAAATTGAGGAAAATTTTATTTGAAAAAAAAAATGGGTATTTATTATAGCAAAAGGTAAAAAATAGTGTTTTTTTTCCAAACTGGACGCTCTTCTTTTGTTTATAGCGCAAAAAATAAAAATCGCAGAGGTGATCAAATACCACCAAAAAAAAGGACGCAAATTTCGTTTGGGAGCCACGTCGCACGACCGCGCAATTGTCATTCAAAGTGTGACAGCGCTGAAAGCTGAAAAATGGCTTGGGCAGGAAGGGGGTTTTCATGCACGGTAGGGAAGTGGTTAAGGGGGTGTGGCAGGGGGCGTGTCCTATGCCTACACACATTTGCATGTAGGTGTCCCTCATTCCCATCTCAAAATGTTGGGAGGTATGACGTCACTGCATTTGTGCTGTTTGTGGTTCAGAGGCGCGTTGGGTTACCGTTAAAAGTTGTTTGCTTTCCCTCTCCCCAGGTGATGGCGCCTCTCCCGCGATCTGGGGCTGCGACAGTTTCCTCGGTAATTGCCGCTTGGCCTGTTTTGTTCACGAGTCCTCCGTAGGGCAGAAGGAGTGTGCCGAGGGAATGCTGTAAGTGATCTCTGCCATAGGTATAGCACCACAACTGTCCACATTTTGCATGTCCATACTCCCACTCCTCCAGGCTGACCACCAACCCATTAAGGCATTTTTACATTTGCATAACTCCTCCCAAGAGCACGCCCACTGCTTGCATCAGGACTGAGGATTCATAAGAGGGTGCTGTCATGTTTTCAGGTAGTGATGTACAGCCCGCTCCCACCAGCCAGCCTGCATTGCCTAGAAAAGCACAGAGACCCAGTAATGATGTCACTAGGTCTAAAATAAGTTGTGGCTAATTTCCCTTTCGCATCCTGTTGCGTCTCCAGGACTGGAAATTAAAGGAAATCTCCCCAACAGGACAAGGACAGAAAAAAAAATTACCCTTTTATCTGCTCTATACAAAACTGAAACATTGTGTTGTCTATAAACATACAATGCATGTTCACATTTTGAGAGGGATGAAAGAGGTGCAAAGATTAATAAACAGAAAAGGGCCTGAGTGAGGTAGGAGAGCTGTGATCTGATGCACTGGGGAGGTGGACGGGAAGGCGGCGGTCGCCTTATGCCGCGTACACACGATCATTATTCACGGCGGTTAAAAAACCGCCGTGAATAATGACAGGAAAAACGAGGGAACCGCTTGGTTCCCTACACACGGTCGTTTTTCCCGTCATTTTTTCTCTTGACGAGAAAAACGACCGTCTGTGGGCCCCGCGGCAGTGTCTCCCTATGGGAAAACTACCGCGGAAAAAAATGCTGGAAAAAACGACGAGAAAATTTAGAACATGTTCTAAATTTTCTCGTCGTTTTTTATGCCGTTTTTCTCGACGAGAAAAACGACATAAAGCCCTCAGACGATCGTTTTTCTCGGCGAAATGAAAAATTGCCGTTTTTCTCGTCGAGAAAAGCGGTCGTGTGTACGCGGCATAAGACTTCCTGGCCAATCGGGTCTCAGAACCAGCTTCCTGATTGGCCAGGAGGAGAATCAGGAAGACAATAGTGAATATTAATTGGCTATTGTCACACAACTGGGTGGACTCGGGGCGCAGTGCTCTGCGCCCTGAGTCCACCCCTTTTTTAAGCCAATTAGAGCCTCTGGCTCTAAACATGTGCTTCTAAAAAAAAAAAAAAAAAAAACATTGGAATCCATGCGTCCGGCGCCCAATATGTAGATTATTGGCCGGGTGCATGGATTAGGGGGGCGCCCCGTATGGATGAGCCGCCTCTGGTGCAATGGAGGAAATGCAAAAAGTTTATAGTTCATGAGATGCTGTTTATTGGCTAATTGCATGTATTAATAATTAAAGATTTCAGTGCATAAGCACTTCTCTTATGGCAGAGCTGGTAAGATGGAGATCTTTCCCATCTTCCCGCTGGCACACAGAACGATAATGCTAATGTGCATGGGGTGATTAGGGGGTGTCTAGGCACACCTGGCACACCCTGTGCGCACACCCATGATATAAATAAAATAGGAAGGGATATAAGGCTCGGTTCACACTGCCGTGACTTGGAATCCAACTTCTGAGACCCCAAGCCGCGTGACATTTGAAATCCCATTTTAGTCAATGAGAGACTTCTTAAAGGGGTTGTAAAGGTTTAATTTTTTATTTATTTTTTTAAATAACAAACATGTCATACTTACCTCCCACTGTGCAGTTCGTTTTGCACTGAGTGGCCCCGATCCTCCTCTTCTGGGGTCCCTCTGCAGCTGTATCGTCTCCTCCCCGCAAAAGCTAACCCCCCTCTGGGAAGCTGTCTCCCAAGGGGGTTAGCTTGCGGGCGTGCTCCTTTGTGATACACTCGGTGGCCATAGCCGCCGAGTGTATCACTTGGCCCCGCCCCCCTGGGCGCCGGGACATTGATTTAATTGACAGCAGCGGGAGCCAATGGCTGCGCTGCTATCAATCATCCAATGAAGAGCCCACAGGAGCTGGGGGAAAGCAACGCGGGATCGCGCCCACGGAGATTCGGGGCTCAGGTAAGTAAAATGGGGGCTCGGGGGGGGGGGGGGGAAGCGGAGGGTGCAAGGTGTTTTTTCATAGGATGCATTAAGGTGAAAAAACACGAAGCTTTACAACCCCTTTACTTTAGAAAAGGTTCCTCTACTACTTCAAGGCGACTTCTATTCTTTAAGTAGTACTCAAGTCGCCAGGAAGTCGCACCACAGGTCGCCAGGAAGTCGCACCACAGTGTGTACCCAGCTTGAGAGGCCATGAAGCTTGCATCTTCAATAATATTAGACAATAAACGGTATCACTTAAACTAGACCTGCACATTGATCCATGGCTAGCAGGGTAAAAAACTCTACTAAACCACCAAAGTATGTAATACATCCAAGCCCTCCCATCAAGCACCTTCTGCCCCCATCCCCTCCCCTACCACCACCTCTGGTCATGAGACAGGTTCTGATTCAAAACAGTGGACTCTCTGCAAGCTTTATGCCTTGCCCTTAATTCTCACCCAAAGCTGCCAAGGCTTTAAGTCACCTGCTTTTTAATTTTGTGTTTTATTTTATTTTTTATCATAATAAAAAACACTGTATTGTCAAAAGTATTGGGACACCTGCCTTTACACGCACATGAAATTTAATGACATCTCAGTCTTAGTCCGTAGGGTTCAATATTGAGTTGGCCCCGCCCTTTGCAGCTATAACAGCTTCAACTCTTCTGGGAAGGCCGTCCACAAGGTTTAGGAGTGTGTCTATGGGAATGTTTGACCATTCTTCCAGAAGCGCATTTGTGAGGTCAGGCACTAATGTTGGACGAGAAGGCCTGGCTCGCAGTCTACACTCTAATTCATACCAAAGGTGTTCTATCGGGTTGAGATCAGGACTCTGTGCAGGTCAGTCAAGTTCCTCCACCCCAAACTCACTCATCCATGTCTTTATGGACCTTGCTTTGTCACTGGTCCAAATCATTTGGTGTTGGGGAAATTATGGTGTGGGGTTTTCATTTTTTTAGGGGTTGGGTTTGGCCACTTAGTTCTAGTGAAGGGAACGCTTAAGGCATCAGCATAACAAGACAATTTGGACAATTTCATGCTCCCAACTTTGTGGGAACAGTTTGGGGACGGCCCTTTCCTGTTCCAACATGACTGCGCACCAGTGCACAAAGCAAGGACCATAAAGACATGGATGAGCGAATTAGGCCTTTGGGATGAATGAGAGTGGAGACTGCAAGCCAGGCTTTCTCGTCCAACATCAGTGCCTGATTTCACAAATACGCTTCTGGAAGAGTGGTCAAACATTCCCACAGACGCACTCCTAAACCTTGTGGACAGCCTTCCCAGAAGAGTTGAAGCTGTTATAGCTGCAAAGGGCGGGGCCAACTCAATAGTGAACCCCACAGACTAAAGCCCTGTACACACGGCTGGGAATCCCGTCAGGAAAAAACCGTCGGTTTTCCTGATGGGATTCCTGGCAAGCTTTTCTTGCTCGCCGAGTGTACACATGGTACATTCAAAAGAACCGCCGTTCTTTTAAATGGCAAGAACGCGGTGACGTCATCGACTACGACGAGCCGGCGCTCGTCACATTGGATGCCGTCGCCGCCATCTTGCTTCACCCTACAATACCCTTGTAAGCTACCACGCATGCGTCAAAGTCTCATCGAGCATGCGCGGGCTTACCTGGGACAGGTAAGCGTACCCACTCACGGTTTTCTTAGCAGGAAACACTTGCCGAGAATCCCAACGAGAAAAATAGAGAGCGGGTTTCTCTATTTTTCTCGTCGAGATTCCCAGCAGTTTTCTTGCCGAGAAAACCGGCCGTGTGTACGAGGCTTGAGACTGGGATGGCATTGAAGTTTATGTGTGTCAAGGCAGGCGTCCCAATACTTTTGGTAATATAGTGGTGATTGTTTAACAGTGCCGATGTCATGTCTACCTAAAGTTAGAATTTTAATGACAAGTCCACTTTAAGCCGTATATGTTACCTGTATCCGCCATCCTGTCTGCCAACAGGTGCTGCATTCCCAATATGTTCGGGACTTTCTGGTGAGGACTCTGGAGAAGAGCTGCTGTTTGATGAAAATGAATAGAATTTTTTTTTTTGTTGTTGTTAAACTGTACAAATGAGTATTTTGTGATTCTGTCTGTGAAGTATGTGGATTAAATGTGTGTAGGGCAAAGCCATCCCATTACAATGAATCATTTTGTATTGGGTGCCCCTAAAAGATGAATTGGCTTCTTTTATGAAATATTCTGTTACAAATACACATTTTTATTCAATAAAATATTCCTCCGTGTATGTTCCTCCTGCTCCTTCCTGTGCTCCAGGTGCAGGTGGGTGGCTCCTCCATTGTCATGTGACAGTTCCCAGCATGCAAAGCACATCAGCTGAAAGCAGACGGTTGAGACTCAATATTACCATCCAACAATGTCTACCATATAGCCGGAGGGGGCTGTTCACATGCCAGCACAGTGATGCCTTGCATCGTGGGTGTGGCAAATTTATCATGGCATGTTGAGATCAAGTTCAAGTCAACGGGGCCAAACGCCAAAAACAAAAGGCACCGGTGTTGTAAGTAACTGCGTTAAAATAAACGGCGTTACTTAACGCAGTTACTTTTGAGGGTAACGAGTAATCTAACGGATTACACTTCCCCTCATGGCATCGCCGTTTCCATAACTTGGGCGGCGTTACCCCAATTACATCTACTCGCCGCAGCCGCCGCGAGCAGATGTAACCGCAATTACAGCCGCCGTCTGCCTACCTGATCAGCGTGTCATGCAGACAGACGGCGGCCATTCCAGTGTTCAAAAGCCGCGCCTCCTCGTCTGTGATAGGCGGAACACTCTTTTTTACAGCAGGCAGTGTTCCGCCTATCACGGACATCCTCTTATCCTCGTCTGTGTTATGAGGATGAGCGGATGTCCATGATAGGCGGAACACTGAATGCTGGGAAATTGAGTGTTCCGCCTATCACAGACGAGGAGGAGGCGCAGCTTTTGAATACTGGAATGGACGCCGATCAGGTACATGTGGGCACAGTGAGGCACGGGCACAGTGAGGCACGGACACTGTGAGGCATGGCATTGGACACGGTGAGGCATGGCATTGGGCACAGTGAGGCACGGACACAGTGAGTCATGGCATTGGGCACAGTGAGGCATGGCACAGTGAAGCATGGGCACAGTGAAGCATGGGCACAGTGAGGCACAGTGAGACATGGACACAGTGAGGCATGGGCACAGTGAGGCATGGGCACAGTGAGGCATGGACACAGTGAGGCATGAGCACAGTGAGGCATGGGCACAGTGAGGCACAGTGAGGCATGAGCACAGTGAGGCATGGGCACAGTGAGGCATGGGCACAGTGAGGCACAGTGAGACATGGGCACAGTGAGGCATGGGCACAGTGAGGCATGGGCACAGTGAGGCATGGGCACAGTGAGGCATGGGCACATAACCAATATTATTTATTGTTATCCCTCCTATTATTTTTATACACTGAAAAAATTACATATATATCATCCTTCTACTGCCCCGCCCCCGTGTATATATAATATAACCACTATAGTTACTTTGCTGAGTAACTAATTACGTTTTCAATGTAGTAACTGAGTTACTAACTCAATTACTTTTTGGAAGAAGTCATTTGTAACTGTAACTAATTACTTTTTTAACGTAAGATGGCCAACACTGAAAGGCACTCAGGAGGCGGTAAGATCACCTCCTGGATGCCTGATTGCTTTTCAGCAAGAGTGAACCTAGCCTTGATCTGTTAAATATCCCATTGGAAGTGTTTTGTTATACAGTATCTATTCCACATACAGTACTGCTGATCAGGGAGTACCACCAGGCCTCCTGTAGGGGGCCCGAGCACACAGGGGGAGCCTGGACAGTAGGAGGATCGGTGCGGCAGGACAATTATCGAACAATGAATGCACTATGTCTAGGGTTGCCACCTGTACGGGATTCACCCGGACAGTCCGGGTTTTGAATCATGTGTCCAGGTTTCAGTCCACCTGAAGCCCGGAATGTGGCTCAGGACAGAACTTGACAGGAGGGTGAGGGGGCACTATGTGCACCGCATTACTATTCTCTTTGTAGCTCCCAAAGGTGTCCCTGGTCTGTTACAATCCTATAGTGCAGTGATGGAGAACCTTGGTACCCCAGATGTTTTGGAACTACATTTCCCATGACGCTCAACTACACTGCAGAGTGCAAGAGCATCATGGGAAATGTAGTTCCAAAACATCTGGGGTGCCAAGGTTCGCCATCACTGCTATAGTGTATACTAAAAAGAAAAAAAAAAATACAACGCGCCGCTAAAGTGTTCGGGTTTGGCTTGAAGAAAAGGTGGCAACCCTAACTATGTCTCTCCCTCCAGCAGCTGAAATCTGGTTTCTCCTCCCACCGGCTTTCAGCTGCTACGGGGAGAGACACAGACACAGTGCATTGTTCTATAATTGTCCTCTTCCCCCCTTTCGCACTGATCCCCCTCCCTGTGCTGCCTACATCTGACTCCCCCCTGCATGCCTGGCCCCCCCCCTCGTCTCCCGGCAGCGCCGCTTGCTTTCCTCTCCCCCCAGCTGCTGCAGGTCCACATTCAGATAGGGAGTGGGGGGAAGGGGCCAGTAAATACAGTATGTAATTTACCGGCCCCTTCTTTTTCTGAATTGGACACAGTGAGTGATTGTTACGGATCGCTCCTGTCTCCATTCAGAACTGAGCATAGTAAATGTTGTCTACTATGCTTCAGTCTATGAATGAACCGGAGCCTCTGCGTCCTGTTCATTCATCTTCAGTGCAACTGAGGCTGCTGAGAAAAGGGACTGAAGAATCCATGTTCTTGTGTCTCCTTTCTCTGTCTCAAAGGAGTGACGTTAGGGATCTGTTTAGACCCCTGATATTTTATCCAGCCCCCCCCCCCCCCCCCAAAAGCGTTGTAAAAAAAATTGTAAGATCTAATAAAAAAAATTTAAAAAAAGGAAAAAATAAATAAAATATAAAAGTAACTTTTAAAATTGGAAAAAATAGGTAGGTAGGCTATACGGGGCGCTGTGATTTCTAACGGCCACTTTGTACACAGATAATGTGAGCTGATCACTTCCTGTGCTGCACCCTTACAGTGCCTTGAAAAAGTATTCATACCCCTTGAAATTTTCTACATTTTGTCATGTTACAACCAAAAACATAAATATATTTTATGGGGATTTTATGTGATAGACCAACACAAAGTGGCACATAATTGTGAAGTGGAAGGAAGTGTTGTGTACATTTGTATAGCGCCCCCCGGAGTCAATACTTTGTAGAACCACCAATTCAGCTGCAAGTCTTTTTGGGGATGTCTCTTCCAGCTTTGCACATCTAGAGAGGGACATTTCTGCCCATTCTTCTTTGCAAAATATCTCAAGCTCTGTCAGATTGGATGGAGAGCGTCTGTGAACAGCAATTTTCAAGTCTTGCCACAGATTCTCAATGTGATTTAGGTCTGGACTGTGACTGGGCCATTCTAACACATGGATATGCTTTGATGTAAACCATTCCATTGTAGCTCTGGCTGTATGTTTAGGGTCGTTGTCCTGCTGGAAGGTGAACCTCCACCCCAGTCTCAAGTCAGATTTTAACAGGTTTCCTTCTAAGATTGCCCTGTATATGTCTCCATCCTTCTTCTCATCAACTCTGACCAGCATCCCTGTCCCTGCTGAAGAAAAGCATCCCCACCACATGATGTTGCCACCACCAGTGGCGGCCCGGCCCATCCATTAGGGGCAACCAAGCGCCATCCCCTCTATCCATGGCCGCCACCCCCTATTCATGCGTCCGGCCCCTTTTAGGATTCCAGGCCCATGAATTACAGCAGCAGGTTTTTTTTTCGAATCACCTGATTAGAGCCTTCAGCCTAATAGGCTTCAAAATAGGGTGGGCTCGTGGCGCAGAGCATCACGCCATGAGCCTACCCAGGTGTTACAACATCAAATTATTATTCAATGTTGCAACACTGATCCTTCTCCCAGCCAATCGGGAAGCGGGTCTGATACCCATCACCCGATTGTCTAAAAGGACAGGCGATCCTATTGGACGCCTATGAGGAGGGGAGGAGGCGCACAGCGGAAGTGAGGATGACAAAGGAGCCGGTGCCCGATGCCCGCCGATGCCTGATCACCGCCACTGCCCCATGTGCCTGCCACCTAGATGAGGTAAATGCCGGTGGATCGGCAGACAGCGGGGGGGGGGTTGAGGTGCCACGGGGGGGCTGGTTGTTTTCTGCCCCCCCAAACAAAAGACCACCAGCCGCCACTGGCCACCACTATGTTTCACGGTGGGGATGGTGTGTTCAGGGTGATGTGCAGTGTTAGTTTTCCACCACACATAGCGTTTTGCTTTTAGGCCAAAAAGTTCCATTTTGGTCTCATCTGACCAGAGCACCTTCTTCCACATGTTTGTTGTGTCCCCCACATGGCTTCTCACAAACTACAAACTTATTATGACTTTCTATCACCAATGTCTTTCTTCTTGTCACTCTTCCATAAAGGGCAGATTTGTGGAGAAGCACGACTAATAGTTGTCCTGTGGACAGATTCTCCCACCTGAGCTGTGGATCTCTGCAGCTCCTCCAGAGTTACCATGGGCCTCTTGGCTGCTTCTCTGATGAATGCTCTCCTTGCCCGGCCTGTCAGTTTAGGTGGACGGTCTTTGTAGGTTTGCAGTTGTGCCATACTCTTTCCATTTTCCGATGATGGATTGAACAGAGCTCCGTGAGATGTTCAAAGCTTGGGAGATTTTTTTATAACCTAACCCTGCTTTATACTTCTCCACAACTTTATCCCTGACCTGTCTGGTGTGTTCCTTGGCCTTCATGATGCTGTTTGGTCACGAAGGTTCTCTAAAAAACCTCTGAGGGCTTCACAGAACAGCTGTATTTATACTCAGGCCTCGTACACACGGCCGAGATTCTCGTCGAAAAAAACATGTCGTTTTTTTCGACGAGATTCTTGGACAAGAAACTTGTCCCGGCCGAGTGTACAGACGCTCGATTCAAAGAACCCGCGGTTCTTTGAATGGAGCGTACGCGGTGACGTCATCGACTACGACGAGCATGCGCTCGTCACATTCGATACCGTGGCCGCCATCTTGGTATACCCTACGTATGCCTAGGAAGCTACCGCGCATGCGTCAAATTCATTTCGAACATGCGCGGGCTTCCGGGAGGACAGGTAAGTGTACACACACTCACTTTTCTCGTCGAGAAACACGCCGAGGAGAATCTCGACGAGAAAATAGAGAGCAGGATCTCTATTTTCTCGTCGAGATTCTTGTCGCTTTTCTTGACGAGAAACCATACACACGAACGAATTTCTCGGCAAAAAATCTCTGCCAGCAAGTTTCTTGCTGGTTTTTGCCGAGAAACTCGTTCGTGTGTACGAGGCTTGAGATTAAATGACACACAGGTGGACTCTATTTACTAATTAGGTGACTTCTGAAGGTAATTGGTTCCGCTAGATTTTAGTTATGGGTATCAGAGTAAAGGGGGGATGAATACAAATGCACTCCACACTTTTCACATATTTATTTGTAAAAAAAAAAATTGAAATCCATTTTATAATTTTCCTTCCACTTCACAATTATGTGCCACTTTGTGTTGGTCTATCAAATAAAATACATTTAAGTTTTTGGTTGTAACATGACAAAATGTGGGAACTTTCAAGGGGTATGAATACTTTTTCAAGGCACTGTATCAGTTACATTGTTTCTGGTTTTCTCTGGCAGTTACCGCCATTCAAATTTTCCTCCGATATTACTTTGTTGTTTCTACCTTAGTAATAGCTATACTAAGGCTGCATTCACACCTGAGCGTTTTGTAGCCTGAAGCCTGAAGCTACAAAACGCTAGAGGGGAAAAAATCCATTATTCTCTATGGAGATGGTTCACATCTCCACTCCATGTCGCCTGAAGCCGAACGCCTGAAGCTCAAACAAGTTCCGGACCCTTTTTTGTCGCGCGAATCGGGCAGATTGGGCGTTTTAGGATTCATATAATGTAATGGAAACGCCCGATTCAAGCGTCTAGCGCGACAACGAGCGTTCCGACGGGCGCAAATTCGCACGACAAAACAATGGTAAAAACGACGGTAAAAACGCCCGATTCGCTACGCTCAGGTGTGAATGCAGCCTAAGGCTGTGTTAGCAGAAACACAGCAGCTGTTTTACTATGTGGAACAATCTTCAATAATGCTGGTATTTAGATTTGCATGCTTCATGCTTCTCTCTTCGGTCCCTAGAAGAGAGGTTTACTATGGACCGTACATGGAGTGTGAGGCAAAAATAAGGCAGTCCACCTTACAATACAGAACACCTCCTACCTATATTAAGAAGATAATAATAGGCGAGAGAAGGTGTTCTATAGTCCTAACACACTTTCTGTCCTAGGCAGACAATGCTGCTCCTCCATAGATACAGTAGAGCGAGTGAGCGTTGTCACCATAGGACAGATCGTGTGTTACTGGCAGGATCACCAGGTAAAAATAAAGAAATTGAATCTGAAAAAAATTAAAACTTATGTAGCCACCACATCCAGGGGAGTGCTGGGCCAGGTGGCAGGGTTGCAATTGCCTCCCAGGCTGCCCTAACTTATGTTCAAAATGGCCGGCAGCCGCTGCCCGCTACCATTTTCTTTTTTATTCTGGTCTAGGAAGTCGGGCCGGGGACATGCCCACGGTGGCCGACCACTAGCTGTTGCATTCTGGGAGTTGTAGTCCGTGCTCAAGCTTCTGGTGGGTGGAAAACACAGCAGTGCAAAGGAAACTACAACTCCCTGGGACCGGATTCTTGGAAGCAGGCAGAGGCAGGGCGTTCCAGGGAGTCGGGACGCAGGGCTGGGCGCTGGCTGCAACTTGACCCCAGGATCAGGAGCGTTACACCCCCAGGAAACCGTGGCGTGCAAGGACCTACTGAGCTGAGATCACTGAGGTGAGAGACCCTGACACCCCTAGCTGACCCCCCATCTCCCCCCCATACACCCCATGTAACCTGCCCCAGAGATCAGGCTGCATTGATGGGCACTGGAGTTGGCTGCACTGATGAGCACTGCATTGGAAAACCAGGTGGGCCATGGATGGTGAGCTGATTCGGTGATTCAGTGGGCCACTTGACTGGACTTGCCCCCCAGGCCTAAGGCCGCCAGCCCTCCCCTGACCACATCTAAGGACTGGTAAGCTGCAATATATAAAATTTTTGTTTCTGGGTTTACATATACTTTAAATGTTTCTCTTCCACACCAATTTTTCCTCTTCCTGCCCATAGAGATCTTTCCTTTGTGTCTCCTGGGAGCCACACAGCCTTTCTATGAAAAGGCATTGCTTAAAAAATCTTCATTCCCATGGGAAGGCCATCAACTGTTCACCTCGGCACTTGATGACCCCTCATAGGAGAGAATGAAAATGGCCGGGTTACTTTCAGTTGAGAGGTTTTGTGGCTCCCAGGGAAGACGTTCATGAAACATGGATAGGAAAGTGAGATACTTTAGGGCAGGGGTCCCAAACTTTCTAAACAAAGGGCCAGTTTACTGTCCTTCAGACTTTAGGGGGGCCGGACAGTGACCAACAGGAGAGGAAAATATCCTGGCGTCAGTGGGAGTAAACAGTGCCCTGTAATTGGTATTAGTGGAAGGAATAGTGCTCCATCATTGTGTGATGGATTAGGTGAAATGCCAATTTTCTATGCATCTTTTCTATACTATAAAGTCTATATTTTTTCCTGTATATAAACTGCTTTTATATTCCTTGCTCAAAATGGCCGCTAGTAGCACCCCCTCCCATCGAATGGAGTTTGTGAAAACAAACATGGCGCTGCACCCAGGAATACGCCCGACTTGGTGACGCCTAGATTCTGGAGGAAGTTCACCTTACATGGACACAACCAATCAGAAACTACTAATACCTAGATAACATTGTGCTAATGATACATATGCTCACCGCCTTAGTAGCTTACCTATAAAACCCCCATGTATACGGAACCAATAAAGAGAGTATCATCAATCTGAGCACAGTCTCAGTGTGATCTTTTCTCGTGCATGCACCAAGTCACATAGGTTTAATCAGGACGGGGGCAGATACTCATCAGATGATTGGTCTGATCCAAAACAGCTGGTATCAGTGGAAGGAATAGTGACCCATCATTGGTGTCAGTCAGAGGAATAGTGCCCTATCATTGGTGTCAGTGGCAGGAATAGTGTCCAATCATTGGTGTCAGTGGAAGGAATAGTGACCCATCATTGGTGTCAGTGGGAGGAATAGTGACCCATAATTGGTATCAGTGGCAGGAATAGTGACCCATAATTGGTATCAGTGGCAGGAATAGTGACCCATCATTGGTGTCAGTGGGAGGAATATTGACCCATCATTGGTATCAGTGGGAGAAATAGTGCCCCATCATTGGTGTTAGTGGGAGGAATAGTGACCCATCATTGGTATTAGTGGAAGGAATAGTGACCCATCATTGGTATTAGTGGGAGGAATAGTGACCCATCATAGGCGTCAGTGGGATGAATAGTGCCCCATCATTGGTTTCAGTGGGAGGAATAGTGACCCATCATAGGCGTCAGTGGGATGAATAGTGCCCCATCATTGGTTTCAGTGGGAGGAATAGTGACCCATCATTGGTATTAATGGGAGGATGAGTGCCCCATCATTGGTGTCAGTGACAGGAATAGTGTCCCATCATTGGTGTCAGTAGGAGGAATAGTGACCCACCATTGGTGTCAGTGGCAGGAATAGTGCCCCACCATTGGTGTCAGTGGCAGGAATAGTGACCCATCATTGGTATCTGGGAGGAATATTGACCCATCACTGGTGTCAGTGGGAGAAATAGTGACCCATCATTGGTGTCAGTCAGAGGAATAGTGACCCATCATTGGTGTCAGTGGGAGAAATAGTCACCCATCATTGGTGTCAGTCAGAGGAATAGTGACCCCTCATTGGTGTCAGTGAGAGGACTAGTATCCAATTGTTGGTGTCAGTGGCAAGAACTATGCCCCACTGTTGATGACTGTCGCCGGAATAAGGCCCCAAGCGACGGATAAAAGCAAGCAAAGGGCTGCAGTTTGGAGACCACTGCTTTAGGGGATGCTGATGATGGGAAAGGAGGAGGGGGTCAACATTTAAAGGATAATTATACAAAAAAATTGGCTAAAACGGCAGAACTTTTCCACTTCTGCTCAGACACCTGATGAGCAGAAAGAAAGTATAAAGATTCACTTCAGACAGGTTCAGGTCATACTAGTGTAGCGGGCACGCTCCCTCCTCTCTCTATCTTCATCAGTTATGTGGCTGTTGTCTAGGGGTACCTGGGAGAGAGGGATAATACGCACTACGGCCCATGTCCTCCATAGCTAGAAGGTGAAGGCCAGCAAATTGGGGTTTTGTGTAGGTGTCCTAGAGTCAAGTCCAGTACTTCGTCCCTGACTCCTTTGCTTCTAGTAACCAGAGTTCCACACAGTGAATAGGTCCAACTCAGTTTTATTCTTCTTGCCAAGCAATAAAACAGTCTCTTTACTTTGGAAAATGGGGACAGATCGAGGCACAATCCTTTCCCTTCTGCTGCTGACCACTGTGCTGTCACCAGTGGTGAATAGTCACTGCCACTGACTAGGTGATGTAGAACGTGAATTACCTTCGCTCACTCTGCCCCTGTCAGAAGAAGAAATCCGTCCAAGGGAGAAATGGAGGCCTCTCCGTCACCAGCGATGCTGCGCCGGACTCTCCAGAGAAGTTACTGCACACCAGTCCTCACGAACTCAGACACGGGCACCCAAGGAGTTTGGGCCCCCTCAGATTCCTCCACCCTCGCGGAACTCAGTCGAAGGTACTGAGCCCCAGGCATCCGCCATAGTACCTCACCCCAGGCTAAAGGTGCCTGGGATGGACTCCATCCTCGCTCCGGCCAGGTCAAGGGCACCTAGGCCTGGAACACGGGAACGCCAGAACCCAGGCTGAAGGTGCCTGGGTGCGGCCGCATCTTCTGGCTCCGGACTCTAACCCCGTGATCAGGGCTTCCGCCCCTTTTATGACCTCTCCCTTCGCGCCACAGCGGGTTCCCTGCCCCGCTGTACCAGCTCCAGGGGAGGACAAAAAGGTACAGTCTTGTGGTGCGAGCCCAACCCCGGTCCAAGGCAACAACGCCACCTATAGGCTGGCGGGAACTTCACACCACCAGAGTCCTCCAAGATTCACAAAGGGAACCTTGAATTTCCTAACAATCAAGGCATCTGGGTTACACTACCACCCAGATGCTTCCCCTAAATTCAAGTACCCGCTACACTAGCAATGATTAGTATACTAGGTATAAATCTCACCAAATATCCATAGATCTGTTTGGATGTCGGTCTCCCCCTGCCCATCAGAGCAAGGTAAAGAGAGAAATAATGGCCAACTACTTATCACCCAGGGGCTGGAAGGTGCACCTGTGCATTCCACCCTCACCAAAACTCTGAAGTTTCATACACCAGGGCTAAACACCCAGTAGTCTTAATGGCAACCAGTAGATTCACCAGAGTGGAGGGCTTGGGTGATAACCAGTCCAGTTGGCCATTATTTCTCTCCAAGCTAATAATAAACAGCTGTGGGCCCAGGCCATCTTGGCCTTGTGGATGAGGCCTAAAATATTAATGTGGAAAAAGTGACTGGATACCAAACTATAGAATTTTTTTTTTTAAGAGGTGACACTCATTTATTGCATGAGCCTTCAATTCCATCATCTTCCAACCTTTCTGATATACCACTTGGTACTGGGAGAAAGCCCTCTGTGGAACACTGAGATGCCATTGACTACACAAAGATAATTTGATAGAAGAATTTTGTAAGGGGTGGCACTTATTTATTACATTAACCTTCAATGGCATCAATATAATAATATTCGTCCAACCTTTTTTCCGATATAATACGTGCCACTAGGAGGAAGCCCTTCATAGAACATTGGAATGCCAACGGCTACCCGCAAACTCCTGATCTGTACATGAACTTCCAGTCAATCAACGGCAAACGTCATAGAGCTCCCATCTAATTACACTGACTCTGAGAAACCCCTTTCTGCTGGTGTCTCCATTACATCATCTAAAGGTGGAGGGAATCAGATGATGTTCTTTTATGATCCTCAAGATCCTACACCAGAGACTAGATGCAGTTGTAACTTGGCTAAACTATGGACTTTAACAAGAGATTTTTGTAAAAGGCTAGAGCTACAACATCACCCCCAGCTACATCACCTACCTCATCTGCAGACATAGCCCAAATCGACCTCTCCGCTCCTCCCAGGACCTCCTACTCTCTACCTCCCTTGTTACCTCCTCCCATGCTCCCCTCCAGGACTTCTCCAGAGCCTCTCTCATCCTCTGGAACTCCCTGCCCCAGTATGTCCGGTTAGCTTATACACTGTCTGTCTTTAGGTGATCTCTGGAAACTCACTTATTCAGGGAAGCCTATCCCACCTCCACCTAAGAATTGTACCCAAGTCACCTCCATCAGATCAAACCCTGCAGCTACAGTAAAACCTTGGTTTGAGAGTAACTTGGTTTGAGAGTGTTTTGCAAGACAAGCAACATTTTTAAACAAATTTTGACTTGATATACAAGCGATGACTTGATATACAAGTAGCGTTGTGTCACAACTGAGTATAAAAGAGAAGACCGTTTTAAATGTCATTGAAAAAAAACGACGTTTTTCTCAATGTGATTCTTCTCAAGCCTGCCTTGCCTACACACTATCATTAGAGTTGAGCGGACACCAGGATGTTCGGGTTCGACGGGTTCGAGTTCGGGACCAAACTTGACCCGAACTTGACCCCGAACCCCATTGAAGTCAATGGGGACCCGAACTCCTGAGGAGTATTTGCGCTTGTTTCCCGTGCTTAGAACTGTCCCTGCACAAAGTGTCATTTCTGAAGGAAAAAAAGTCATTTAAAACGTTGTCGGCTCCCGGCAATACATAGAAAAGTCATTGATAAAAAATAAAAAAAAAGCGTGGGGGTTCCCCCAAATTCAATTACCAGGCCCTTCAGGTCTGGTATGGATATTAAGGGGAACCCTGCCGCAAATGTAAAAAAAAAATGCGTGCGGTTCCCCAAAATATCCATACCAGGCCCTTCAGGTCTGGTATGGATTTTAAGGGGAACTCCACCCCAAATTAAAAAAAAATGGCGTGGAGTCCCCCTAAAAATCCACACCAGACCCTTATCCGAGCACGCAACCTGGCAGGGTGCAGGAAAAGAGGGGGGGGACGAGAGAGCGCCCCCCCTCCTGAACCGTACCAGGCCACATGCCCTCAACATGGGGAGGATGTCCCCATGTTGATGGTGACAAGGGCCTCATCCCCACAACCCTTGCCCGGTGGTTGTGGGGGTCTGTGGGCGGGGGGCTTATCGGGAATTGGGAAGACCCCTTTAACAAAGGGGACCCCCAGATCCCGGCCCCCCCTATGTGAATTGGTAATGGGTACATTGTACCCCTACCTTTTCACGAAGAAAGTGTAAAAAAATAAAATAAAAAACACACAGACACCTTGGAAAATTCCTTTATTAAAAATAAAAAAATAAAAAAAACATTCCAGTGATGAAATCCAGTGTCCCGCGGCGATCCGATGTCCAGGGCTGTCCACATGAAATGTCATTGGCTAAGCCTGAGCGGACCTGATGGAGAACTTCCTCCACAGTGTATTAAATGAATAGACCCGCCCCTTCTAAAGTTCCCCATCAGGTCCGCTCAGCCAATGACGTAGGTGTAAGGCTAAGCGGACCAGATGCGGAACGTGAGAAGGGGCGGGTCTATTCATGTATTACACTGCGAGGCAGTTCCCCATCAGGTCTGCTCAGCCAATGACGTAGGCGGGGTCTGACATACGAGGGGGCGGACCTGATGGGGAACTTCCTCCACAGTGTAATAAATGAATAGACCCACCCCTTCTCATGTTCCGCATCTGGTCCACTTAGCCTTACACCTATGTCATTGGCTGAAGGGGCGGGTCTATTCATTTAATGGGCTGGGCTCTGAGGAAGAAGTGTATGACTTCGAAACGCGTAAGCCGGCAGTGTCTCTATTCATATGCGTGGAGCGTCTGTGGAGTGTGGTTTCGAGCTCATTTTCAGCTGCCATCTATCTGAATTATCACTGCACTGCGAGTTATTTTCTACTACATTGTAAGTAGTATTCATGCTTTTTTAATAAAATCTATCCTAAGCGATAATACACTAGGCTGGTGCACCCTTGTTTCCTTTCTTCTATTCATTTAATACACTGCAGAGGAAGTTCCCCATCAGGTCCGCTCAAGCTCAGCCAATGACGTTTCGTGTGGACAGCGCTGGACATCGGATCGCTGCGGGACACTGGATTTCATCGCTGGAATGTTTTTTTTTATTTTTACAATGTACCCCTTACCAATTCACATGGGGGGGCTGGGATCTTGGGGTCCCCTTTGTTAAAGGGGTCTTCCAGATCCTGATAAGCCCCCCGCTCGCAGACCCCCACAACCACCGGGCAAGGGTTGTGGGGATGAGGCCCTTGTCCCCATCAACATGGGGACATCCTCCCCATGTTGAGGGCATGTGGCCTGGTACGGTTCAGGAGGGAGGGGGGGCCGCTCTCTCGTCCCCCCCTCTTCCCCTGCGGCCGGCCAGGTTGCGTGCTCGGATAAAGGGTCTGGTATGGATTTTTGGGGGAACTCTATGCCATTTTTTTTTATTTGGGGTGGAGTTCCCCTTAAAATCCATACCAGACCTGAAGGGCCTGGTATGGATATTTGGGGGAACTCCACGCATTTTTTTTTTATTTGCGGCAGGGTTCCCCTTAATATCCATACCAGACCTGAAGGGCCTGGTAATTGAATTCGGGGGGACCCCCCACGCTTTTTTTTTTCTTTTATCAATGACTTTTCTATTGCCGGGAGCCGACAATTCATTATAGCCGCGAGTGAGTTTTAAATGACTTTTTTTCCTTCAGAAATGACACTTTGTGCAGGGACAGTTCTAAGCATGGGAAACAAGCGTGACTTTAGAGGCAATATACAGAAAATTCCGAAACGAAAGTTGATTGGCTGCCCTGCAGCTTTTAAAAATGCGCCATTACATCGCCGAACACCGAACCCGAACCCGAACATACAGTCAATTGTTCGGGACCCAAAAACCCAAAAGTTCGGTACGGACCCGAACTTTACAGTTCGGGTCCGCTCAACCCTAACTATCATGAAAAAAAATGCTCGAACAAAGCGCGGTGACGTACGAAATGTACGACGGCACTATAAAGGGGAAGTTCCATGCGGATGGCGCCACCCTTTGGGCTGCTTTTGCTGATCCTTGTGTTATTAAAGTTTGTCGTGGAAATATGGGTTGTTTGCAGAGCACACAGCCCATAATTCCTGTGCTCTATAAGCACACACTTTAGATTCATCTTTTTGCAATAATGCTATCTTTAAGTTTGCTAAAATCCACTCACCGTTCATTCCATCATTCATCCAAGAAGCAAGGCTCACACATAGATCTTATCGTCAGGCCATCCCAGCATAGACTGTCCAGCCAAAGCCTACTCATAGGCTTTTATTAAACTCAAAAGATCTCAAGACAGGAGGTGATTGGTTGCAGCAACCAGTCACCTCCCCCCATGGGCGGGGACATCACAGGATGTTCCTCCCACACAGGAGAATGACCATACAAGGACATCCTTCCAAACAGATACAATGTTCATTCAAATTGACTAGCGGTGACATAGACTGCTACCAATGACGGGAACTACATAACAATTATGCCTCAAATGGACCACAATTATTTTATAGTTATGCTACTGTTCCTGTGGACACAGATATGTGCGCTCAGAGTTATTTAACGCCCCCCGCCAGGGGCCGGCCAGTTCCCCAAACGGGGCGCAAAACAACATCTCTAAATGGAGCAAACATCGCTGTTTCCACAGGAAGATTTTCCCGCCACCGATCTTCCACCAACGTCTGTATGTGCAAATACGCTCAGATGAGCGCATTACAGCAAAACTGACACTGGGGGGGGGGGGACATCTGACAACATACATTAATACATTTCCATAAAAATCTCCACAACAAGTTTGGTGAGAGACGTTTCGCGCTTTTCAGCCTCGTGCTCTTCAGTCCGTTACAGCGTGACAAATGTGCTATCTCCATTACGAACGCTAGTTTTACCAGAACGAGCGCTCCCGTCTCATCACTTGCTTCTGAGCATGCGTGTTTTTTTCAGGTCGTTAAAGCGCACACACAGCCGTTTTTCATAACGAGAAAAACGACGACTTGAAAAACGACGAGAAAAATTAGAGCATGTTCCAAATTTTTAATGCCCATTTTTCACGTCGTGAAAAATGCTCTGGAGCTCACACACGATAGTTTTTAATGACCAAATTAAAAAATTGCATTTTTCTCGTCATGAAAAACGGTCGTGTGTACGTGGCATTAGTGTAGTAATATGGTTACATTTAATGAAGGTACAACATTTAGCAACATATTGCTACACTTAGAGGCGCCTTTCCTCTCTTTTATTCTCTGTAGCTCCTTCTGGATTTTGCTTCTAATCCCCTTGTGGAGGCTTCCATTTGTAGATGGACATTTTATGGTTACACAACCCGGTCACATTGCTATAATCTTTTTATATGGACTATAAACTGAAGGACCTATGAATAAATGGTTGTGGAACGAATCATCTGAGTTTCCTTCATTTCTCATATGGAAATTTGCTTTGATATACAAGTGCTTTGGATTACAAGCATGTTTCTGGAACGAATTATGCTCGCAATCCAAGGTTTTACTGTATTACCTTTTGTACCACCTCCCCATCCTTATAGATTGTAAACTCCATGAGCAAGGCCCACCTATTCCTTCTGTATTGTAATTGTACTGTCCCCTCTCTACATTGTAAAGCGCTGTGTAAACTGTTGTCGCTATATAAATCCTGTATAATAATAATACTGTTGAAACTGACTTGATATTTCCCTTTCCTGCCCTTTGCTCCACTTTCCATCGTTTCCATACCTATACCCACCCTTTGTTCCTTCCTTACCTTACGCAATTTTCGATTGACCACTAATGGTATATGTATACGTTTGACAGTTTGTAATGTTTTCATTTGTAAAAGCTTTTTGATCCTTTCATTGTGTTCAATATGTAATGAACAATGCAATAAAAATAAATAAATGTCATCTTCTGAGTTTCATTAAGCAACTGGGACCTATCTTTGACAGTCAATGTATTTTCTTGCAGCGCCACCATTGCAGCCTAAAGAAACTGTTATGCCGCATACACACGACCATTTTTCTCGTCGGGAAAAATGAAATTTTTTCTCTTTGACGAGAAAAACGACCGTGTGTGGGCTTTTGGTCATTTTTCCCGACGAGAAAAACGGCATTAATCATGACGAGAAAAATTAGAACATGCTCTAATTTTTCTCGTCGTGATTCACAGCATTTTTTTTCCGCTGCAGTTTTCCCATAGGGAAACACTGCCGGGGAGCCCACACACGGTCGTTTTTCTCGACCAAGAGAAAAAATGACGGGAAAAACGGCCGTGTGTAGGGGAACAAGCCGTTCCTCGTTTTTGCCGTTGATTTTCTCGACGGTGTTTTCACCGTCGAGAAAATCGCTCGTGTGTACGCGGCATTATCCAAAGCAAGGCTGAGAGGGTTAAGCCAGTTAGCAGGGCAACCACCATCAGACCTCAGGGGGACTCTGATTTCTGATTCTCAAGCTGAGAGTCATCCTCAGACAAGTGCTATATTCCTCTTGCACACCATACTGGAATTGACCATGTGCCACAATACCGTGTTTCCCCGAAAATAAGCCAGGGTCTTATATTAATTTTGGCAACAAAAGACCCAGTAGGGCTTATTTTCGGGGTAGGTCTTAAAATATTCTCTCTCTCTCTGCCTGTCAGGAATCCCCAGTTTGAACAAACCCCTTCCTTACCGGGCCATAGTCATATGACGCCGGCAGGAACCCTCCCTCCCTCCGGGTGGATGTCATATTATGGCTTTTTTTCTCTGCACCGCTCGTGACCCGGTGCGCGTGCCCGCGATGTCCACCGGGCACCCGCGATTGCCCGCGATCACGGCAGGAGTGTGGATCTGTGTGTGAGGAGACCGATGTGTGTTCCCAGTACGGAGGAACACCGATCTGTCTCCTCCCCTTGTGAGTCCCCTCCCCATACAGTTAGAATCACTCAATAGGGAACATATTAACCCCTTCAGCGCTCCCTAGTGTTAACCCCTTCCCTGCCAGTCACATTTACACAGTAATCAGTGCAGTTTTATAGCACTAATCGCTGTATAAATGTGAATGGTCCCAAAAACGTGTCAAAAGTGTCCGATATGTCCGCCGCAATGTCACGGTCACAATAAAAATCGCAGATCGCTGCCATTACTAGTAAAAAAAAAAAATGCCATAAATCTATCCCCCATTTTGTAGACGCTATAACTTTTGCGCAAACCAATCAATAAACGCTTATTGCGATTTTTTTTACCAAAAATATGTAGAAGAATACGTATCATGCTAAACTGAGGAAAAATAGGATTTTTTACTCACCGTAAAATCCTTTTCTCTGAGTCCATGGGCCGACACAGCTTCTCTATTGACAAAGTGGGTATTATCCGTTAATTAGGAGTGACTAGGCAGAAAAACTTGTAAAAAGTGTTGCATCACACCTTCTACAGTACCGCCCAGGGGGCGGACCCCCCGGGTATACCCTCTCAGTCTGCATCTTCGCAGATCAGTTCGTCAAAAAGCAGTACAAACTTAAAAGGAGGGGTGGGTGCTGTGTCGGTCCATGGACTCAGAGAAAAGGATTTTACGGTGAGTAAAAAATCCTATTTACTCTTTCGTCCATGGACCGACACAGCTTCTCTATTGACAAAGTGGGACGTCCCAAAGCAGTGTCAGAGAAAAAACGAGGGGTGGTAACAGCTGTGACAGCAGGAAGGTAAAGTCACCTGGTTGCATCCAGGGGGGTAGATATATTTCTCCCAGATTCAGGCTTTATGCCGACTTATACAACTAGGGAGTTGATGAAGCCCAGCTGAGGCTAGTGGGCTCATGAATGACTCATACCTCTAGGGAGAGTGCTGGGCGTCGTGAGGCAGGGAGTTGATGAGACCAGCTGAAGCCTGTCAGTTCGTTTAAGGCCTCTATAAAAACTCCCAGATTCATTAGATGTTAGCTCATGCCTGGAACCAGACCTGTGTGGACTGTCTAGGGAGAGTGAACCCCTGTGCGGTGAGGCAAAGCCTGTGTGGCTATTTGTTTGGACTTTTACTAAACCAGGGACTTAGGGACTAGGACAGCACCAGGCTGATCCCAGTTGTTAGTTTAGGAAACCTGCATGTTTAGTCAGAGGTCAAACTGACCAGGATTTATTTTGTTTGTTTCTTTTTGGCTTTGCTGTGTTTTGTCACTGTACATAGAGAAATAAACCGCACCTTTTGATTTTGAAAACCACAACCTTCGTCTGCTGGCCCTGTTTTTGTGTGGGGAGCCCAACCAGGGGGTCACACACACCCGCTACCGAGTTAACCCCCTCACAGTTGGTGGAGAACCAGTGGCAGTTTTTTTTAAGCCAGCATGGAGGAGATACTGAAACAGCTGGCTCTAGCAAATGCCAATCAACAGCAGACAAATGCAGGTTTGCAAAGGAGCCTTGCAGCCCAGCAGCAAGCTCATCAACAAGCCCAGCAGCAATCTGAGGCCCGCTTCATAGACCTGTTACAGAAGCAAGAGCAGAGACTACAACAAATGGAAGCAGTAATGCAGCAACGTCCGCAGACCAGTGAGGAAAGCCGTCCCACTAATACCGCGTCCTTTGGGGTGAGTCGTTTATTGACAAAAATGACTGGAGAGGATGATCCAGAGGTATTTTTGACCACATTTGAAAGGACTGCTGAAAGAGAAAAGTGGCCTGAGGAGCAGTGGGCTGGACTGGTGGCTCCTCTGTTAACTGGTGAATCGCAGAAGGCTTACTATGACCTAGAGCCTGACCAAGCAAAAGACTATGTGATGCTAAAAGCTGAAATATTGGCAAGGCTGGGTGTCACCCTGGCTGTCCGGGCTCAGCGTGTGCATAACTGGACTTTCCAGCTTGGAAAACCCCCCAGGTCTCAAATGTATGATCTCATTCACCTGAGCAGGAAGTGGCTACAGCCAGAGACTTTGTCCGCACCGGAGATTGTGGAACGTGTTGTGATGGATCGTTTCTTGAGAGCTCTTCCTACCGCCATTCAAAAGTGGGTAAGCCATGGAGACCCAGAAACGGCCGGTAAACTTGTGGATCGTGTAGAGAGATACTTGGCTACAGAGAACCTGACGGCCTCTTCCAGAGACTCTCGGACTTTCCACCCTAAGACCAGACCATCCCCAGGGGCGGATAAGAGGATTCCAAGGGGTGAGGGTGGAGAGAGTGAGAGGGTGGGAGCTCTACCCCAAGTTTGGCGAGAACAGCCTGGGAAATCAGCGGCTCAAGAGGCCGCAAGAAGGATCGTTTGCTACCGCTGCCGGCAAGCGGGACATATTGCAGCAAATTGCCCGGTTGTGGAGGAACCCATGCAATGTGACTTTCTGATGGACAGACGTCAGTCGCTGTGTGCGACAGTCGCATGCACTGCCATTCGGGGAACTGAGAAACATTTATGCAAAATGTGTATTAATGGTAGAAATGTTGTGGTATTACTGGATTCAGGTAGCCTTGTGACCCTGATAAAGGCTGAATTAGTTAAAACAGAGGTCTCTGGGAATAGCAAGGTAGCTGTTATTTGTGTGCATGGGGACACCCGAGAGTATCCAGTGACTACAGTGTGTTTCGAGACCCCCAAAGGTACCCTCTCTCATCCAGTGGGGTTAGTATCTCAATTACCGCATGATGCCATTGTGGGAAGGGATTTTCCGAAGTTCTGGGAACTGTGGGAGGATCCTGAGCCCCCCACTGGTGCCCCTATGTACCAGGAATGTGATAGCCAGAACTCCTCTGAGAGTGGTGAGGACTCTCCAGAATTTCCCTTGTCAGTATTGGCAGGGGAGACTCAAGAAACTGGAGAGGAGCCCACCTCCTCAGACGAAAACCTACCGTCTGTGGAGTTTTCTGATCTGGAGGTTCACAGGGAAAATTTTGCCACAGAACAGTTAAAAGACCCCGCCCTAATAAAGGCACGGGAAAACGTAGTGGAAATAGATGGCGAGTTAGTGAACCCAGATAATACCTGCACTTACCCATACTTCAGCGTAGAGAAGGACCTACTGTATCGGGTGGCAAAAAGGGCAGAAGAAACCGTTGAGCAGCTGGTGGTGCCCAAACCTTACAGGAAGTTGGTGTTGGAGTTGGCCCATGGGCACATTCTTGGAGGTCATCTGGGGACAGAGAAAACCCGGGAGAGGGTATTACAGAGATTCTATTGGCCTGGGGTGATGAAGGACATAGAAAATTATTGTTCCTCCTGCCCTGTGTGTCAGAGGTCGGCCCCGATGCCACATTTCCGTAGCCCGCTGGTCCCTCTACCCATCATTGAGGTCCCGTTTGAGAGAATCGCAATGGATTTGGTAGGTCCTATAATCAAGTCCGCTAGGGGGCACCAGTACATATTGGTTATAATGGACTATGCCACCCGTTATCCAGAAGCGATCCCTCTCAGAAATACCTCGGCCAAAACCATAGCCAAAGAGCTATCTCTTGTTTTTAGCCGGGTGGGTATTTGTAAAGAACTGCTTACGGACCAAGGTACACCCTTTATGTCCCGGGTTATGAAAGAGCTGTGTAAATTGTTCAAAGTGACGCAATTGCGTACATCTGTGTATCACCCCCAAACCGATGGGCTGGTTGAAAGATTCAACAAAACCCTAAAACAAATGTTGAAGAAAGTGGTGGATAGAGATGGAAAGGATTGGGACTGTCTACTTCCTTATTTGATGTTTGCTATTAGGGAGGTGCCCCAATCCTCTACGGGATTCTCCCCCTTTGAGTTACTGTATGGGAGACACCCAAGAGGGCTGTTGGATATTGCCAAGGAAACTTGGGAAAGTGAGAGTTCTCCCCACAGGAGTGTGATTGAGCATGTCGCCCTGATGCAAGATCGAATTGCACAGGTAATGCCCATCGTGAAGGAACATTTGGCCCAAGCGCAGTTGGCACAGCAGAGAGTGTACAACCGTGGAGCAAAGACCCGTACCTTTTCCCCGGGGGATAGGATATTGGTACTTGTCCCTACGGTTGAAAGTAAATTCCTTGCCAAATGGCAAGGCCCCTACGAGATAATGGAAAAAGTGAGCGAAGTGAATTACAAGGTCAGACAACCAGGAAGGCGAAAGCCCGAACAGATATATCACGTTAATCTGTTGAAAGCCTGGAGGGATAGAGAGTCCCTAGTCGCAGAAACTTGGTCACCAGCTCAAACTGGTTGCGTGATTCCGGAGGTTGGAATAGCAGCCACCTTGTCACAACCCCAACAACAGGAGGTTAAGGAGTTTGTGCTTCGCAACAAGGAGGTGTTCTCTGAGCTGCCGGGACAAACATCTGGGGTAGAGCATGATATTATTACCCCGCCCGGTGAAAGGGTGAAGTTAAAACCCTATCGGATCCCAGAGGCCCGACGGGAGGCAATACGGGAGGAAGTACAGAAAATGCTGAACTTAGGGGTGATAGAGGAGTCCCAAAGTGATTGGTCTAGTCCCATTGTGTTGGTGCCTAAACCGGATGGGAGCTGGCGATTTTGTAACGACTTTCGTCAGTTGAACAAAGTTACAAAATTTGACACCTACCCCATGCCACGTATAGATGAGTTGATCGACCGGCTGGGAACAGCCCGATACATGACGACTCTTGACCTCACAAAAGGGTATTGGCAAATTCCCCTGGCCAAGTCGGCCAAAGAGAAAACCGCATTTGTAACCCCAGACGAGGCGTTCCAATATAAGAGAATGCCGTTCGGGTTACAGAATGCGCCGGCCACATTCCAGCGGAAAATGGACCAGATGCTGAGGCCCCATCGGAAGTATGCTGCGGCTTACCTGGATGACGTAATTGTCCATAGCACAGATTGGGCCTCACATCTGCCAAAAGTGCAAGCAGTCCTGGACTCTGTTCGGGAAGCGGGGTTTACGGCTAACCCCAAGAAGTGTACCATTGGGCAGGAGGAGGCCAAATATCTTGGGTACACCATTGGCAGGGGAGTAATAAAACCCCAACTCAACAAAGTCGAGGCCATCCAGAGTTGGCCACGTCCCAACAGCAAGAAGCAGGTACGAGCCTTTCTGGGAATCGCGGATTATTATCGGCGCTTCATTCCCCACTTTGCTTCTAAGGCTGTGCCCCTAACCAACCTGACGAAAGGGAAAGGGTCGGTCATGATTAAATGGACCCCCGAGGCTGAGGCAGCATTCCAATTCTTGAAACAAGCCTTATGTAGCCAGCCAGTGTTGTACTCACCCGACTTCTCTAAAGACTTTGTCGTACAAAGTGATGCATCAGATGTGGGGTTAGGAGCAGTATTGTCCCAGGTCTGGAACGGGGAAGAGCACCCAGTCATTTACCTCAGCAGGAAGTTGAAGTCCCATGAGGTAAATTACGCCACGGTTGAAAAGGAGTGTTTAGCGGTGAAGTGGGCTCTAGATTCCCTTCGGTACTATCTGCTAGGTAGGCACTTTGACATGGTTACGGATCACGCTCCGTTAAAGTGGATGGCTCAAAACAAAGAGACAAATAGAAGAGTGAATAGGTGGTTCCTGGCCCTACAGGAATTCAACTTCACAGTAAAGCATCGCCCTGGCGTTCAAATGGGGAATGTGGATGCTTTGTCTCGAGTACATGAATGCCTGATTGCTGGTGTTCCAACCCCAAGGTTAAAACAAGAGGGGGGGGTATGTGACAGCAGGAAGGTAAAGTCACCTGGTTGCATCCAGGGGGGTAGATATATTTCTCCCAGATTCAGGCTTTATGCCGACTTATACAACTAGGGAGTTGATGAAGCCCAGCTGAGGCTAGTGGGCTCATGAATGACTCATACCTCTAGGGAGAGTGCTGGGCGTCGTGAGGCAGGGAGTTGATGAGACCAGCTGAAGCCTGTCAGTTCGTTTAAGGCCTCTATAAAAACTCCCAGATTCATTAGATGTTAGCTCATGCCTGGAACCAGACCTGTGTGGACTGTCTAGGGAGAGTGAACCCCTGTGCGGTGAGGCAAAGCCTGTGTGGCTATTTGTTTGGACTTTTACTAAACCAGGGACTTAGGGACTAGGACAGCACCAGGCTGATCCCAGTTGTTAGTTTAGGAAACCTGCATGTTTAGTCAGAGGTCAAACTGACCAGGATTTATTTTGTTTGTTTCTTTTTGGCTTTGCTGTGTTTTGTCACTGTACATAGAGAAATAAACCGCACCTTTTGATTTTGAAAACCACAACCTCCGTCTGCTGGCCCTGTTTTTGTGTGGGGAGCCCAACCAGGGGGTCACACACACCCGCTACCGAGTTAACCCCCTCACACAGCATAAAAATAAACTTCACCCCAAACACAAAACAGCACTCCTCCAACGGAGGAGTTGCAACTCTAAACAGCCGCTTGCAAAACCTTGCGGCCAAAAGAGGCATCCGAAGATGCACCTACATCAATTTTGTAGAATTTTGTGAAAGTGTGAGCGGACGACCAAGTCGCCGCTTTACATAATTGGGAAACAGACGCTTGATGTCGGAAAGCCCAAGAGGCACCTATTGCCCTGGTCGAATGCGCCGTGACAGGAAAGGGGGGCGCCTGACCCTTTAAGGCGTAAGCCTGGATTACTATCTGTCGGATCCACCTAGAGATGGTGGCCGATGAGACTGCTTGGCCCTTCTTGGGACCAGCCACCGAAACAAACAGTGAGTCTGACTTCCGGAACAGGGAAGTAGCAGATAGGTATACTCTCAAAGCTCGGACAACGTCCAAGGAATGCAACGCCGACTCCTTAGGATTCGACGGCTGAGGACACAAGGATGGAAGTACAATGTCTTCGTTGAGATGAAAAGCCGAAATGACTTTCGGAAGAAAGGAAGGCTGCGGCCGCAGCACCACCTTATCCTTGTGGAAAATCAAATAGGGAGCCTTGCAGGACAAGGCTGCCAGCTCAGAGACTCGTCTAACTGACGTAACAGCCACCAAAAAGACCACCTTCTGAGAAAGTGTCAACAGGGGAATATCTCTAATATTCTCAAACGGTGCCTTCTGAAGCACCGAGAGGACCAGGTTCAAGTCCCACGGAGGTAACAGGGGACGGACCGGAGGGGCCACATGTCGGACCCCCTGCACAAATGTACTCACGAGAGAGTGAGTCGCCAGGGGTCGCTGAAAAAAAAACCAGCCAGGGCAGATATCTGTCCCTTAAATCGTACCTTAGGGCAAGCCCTTGGTCCACCCCATGCTGTAAAAACAGCAGGATTCTGGAAACCAAATAGGTACGCGGATGCCATTTCATTTCCTCACACATGGAGATGTAGGCCCTCCAAGTGCGGTGATAGACCTTCCTAGAGGACGGTTTTCGAGCACTTCTCATAGTAGAGAGTACTGAGTCTGACAGGCCCCGGTCTCTCAGTACCTGGTTCTCAACAGCCATGCCGTTAAAGCCAATGACTGTAAAGCAGGATGGAATATGGGACCTTGCGATAGCAGGTCCTTCCGTAGTGGTAGGCGCCAGGGGACGTCTGCTACCAGACATACTAGATCGTCGTACCAAGGACGCTGAGGCCAATCTGGAGCGATTAGGATCATTGGAATTCCCTCTGCCTCCACTCTGCGGAGCAGAAGAGAAAAGAAGCCTTAAGGGAGTGAAGGCATAGATTAGCCGATACTGACCCCACGATGCTACCAACGCGTCCGTTGCGTCTGCCCATGGGTCTCTTGACCGGGCCACAAATCTCAATACCTTCCGATTGAGTCGGGAAGCCAGAAGATCTACGTCTGGTGTGCCCCATCTTTGGCAGAGGAGTTGGAACACCTCCGGGTGTAAGGACCCTTCTCCCTGGTCCAGCATCTGGCGGCTCAGGTAGTCCGCCTGCCAGTTTTCCACACCCGGAATGTACACGGCCGACAGTGCCGGTATGCTCCTCTCTGCCCACTTCAGGATGCAAGCGATCTCCGATGTTGCAGCTGAGCTTCTTGTTCCTCCTTGATGATTGACATATGCCACTGCTGTGGCGTTGTCTGACTGGATCCTGACTGGACGCCCTTGCAGCCTCTGAGACCATTTGAAGAGGCACAGCCTGATCGCCCGGATTACCAGGACATTGATCGGCAGGAGGGCTTCCTCTGGGGTCCAGCGACCTTGCGCCGACTGAACACCCCAGACTCCCCCCCAACCTGTAAGGCTGGCGTCCGTCCTGATCACTATCCAGTAAACCGGAAGAAATGACTTCCCGGCCATTAGAGCCGGTGCTGTCAGCCACCATACCAGGGATCTCCTGACTATGTGGCTCACTCGGATTTGATAATCCAGAGATGATGGACATCTGTTCCATCTGGACAGAACTTCCTTCTGTAACACTCGAGTGTGGTATTGAGCATATGGAACCGCCTCGAAGGAGGCTACCCTGAGGCCCAACACTCGCATGCAAAAAACGGAGTGACGACCAATTCCTGGAAGTCAGCTGCCGTACTGCAGCCCGGAGGGTCTGCAACTTCTCCACAGGGAGGAATACCTTTGCCTCTGAAGAATCCAGAATCAACCCCAGGTACCCTAGGCGTTGAGTGGGCACCAATACTGACTTTTGCGTGTTTAGTATCCAACCACAGTCTCGAAGAGTCTGACAGGTAATGGACACGCTTACCTCTAATTCTGAGCTTGAAGGGGCCTTCAGCAGAAGGTCATATAAGTAGCCTGTGATAGCGATACCCTGCTGTCTTAGAAGTGCCAGAATCGGAGCGAGCACCTTGGTGAACGTCCTGGGTGCTGAGGCAAGGCCCAACGGGAGGGCCACAAACTGGTAGTGGTCCTTCCCGATAGCAAATCGCAGAAACCTCTGGTGTCTGGAGTATATGGGGACATGCAGGTATGCGTCCTTGATGTCCAAGGAGGCCAGAAAGTCCCCCGGATGGAGAGCCGTGACTACAGATCGAACCGACTCCATCCGAAAACTTTGTACTTTCACAAAGCAATTGAGGGCTCTGAGATCCAAGCTTGGACGAACCCCCTCCTTCTTTGGCACAATGAACAGATTTGAGTAAAAACCCCGTTCCAGTTCTGGAACTGGAATAACTACCCCGTGTTCCAGTAGACCCTGGAACGCCCCATACAGGGCCTCCCGACGGGTCGGTAGTAGCTGGAGATTGGAGGTGTTGAATCTGTCCGGTGGACAAGAGAGAAACTCTATCTTGTAGCCTGAGGAGATTACTTCGCAAACCCACCTGTCGGAGATTAGTGCTGTCCACTGAGTCGCGAATTTGCGAAGACGTCTCCCCACCCGAGAGCGGGGTGGACCTTCATGCGGACGCAAATTTGTCCGCAGGCTTATTGGGTATGCGGGACCAGGGACGCTTTTGTCCTTGGGCAGGCGCTTTATCGGCCTGGGGTCTTTTCCCTGTCGCCCTAGGGGGACGAAAAAAACACTTGTGTGCAGTAAAGGAGGGCCCTTGCCCTTGGCGTGGCCCCTTACCCTTGCTAATTTGGGGAAGCAAAGTGCTTTTACTTCCTGTGGCATCCTTGATGATGTCATCCAGAGAAGCCCCAAAAAGTCTGTCGCCCTTAAAAGGCAGATCCAACAGGGCTTTCTTGGAAGTCTGGTCCGCAGACCAGCCTTTTAGTCAGATCAGGCGGCGTATTGCTACTGCATAAACCAAAGTTTTAGACAGCAGGGGAATAGTATTCATGTCTGACTCGCAGACAAACCTAAGGCCCTGGACCAACAGGTCGGCCAATGTTATCTCATCAGGAGGAGCATCTCGCTCCTTAACCCCTGGAGTAGCAATCTTGCCCATTCAGTAAGTGTGTGAGACACTAGGGCCCCCGCCAATGCCGGGCGTACTGCCGAGCCTACCACTGAGTATAGGTAGCAAGCGAGTGCTTCAGCCTTCTTATCCACAGGGTCCTTGAAAACAGGAGCCCCTTCTACAGGAATTGTGGTGGCTCTATTAAGTCTGGACACCGGAGGGTCCACTATAGGGGGGAGAGGTCCATTTCTTCAGAAAACTCTCCTCAAAAGGGGTACCATACCGCAAACCTCTTTGGGGCTGTAAAGACCCTCAGTGGGTTCTCCCATTCCTTGTATAAGAGTTTATCAAAAGACACACAAGGGAACACCTTAGCAGTGCGGGCAGGTCTATGAAACCCAAGTGGACCGGAGTCTCTGCTGCTTCTGCAGTATTTTCCAATTTTAGCATATCCCGCACTGCAGTAATAAGGTCAGATACCAAAGCCGTCTCGCGTACTGACCTGGACTTTGAGTCATTCTCACTGTCCGGTCACGGCCTGCAGTCTCTGATGCGTCAGAATCTGGGCCCCGAGCCGTAGCTGGACCTGGTTCTGCACCAGAATTATCCCCAGAAGCTTGCAGGGGATGGGGCGTTTACTACCCCCTGTATTCCCGTGTGCTGCTTCCACCCTGGCAGCAAACTCCTCTAGGATTGCAGTCATAGCGTTCATAGACACCTCAGGGGCACCAGCTGCTAAATCTGGTGTTTCAGGGGAGAAGACATCTGGCTCAGATGCCATGCTGACCACACGCTGACACTCACAGGGCTCCAGGCAAGATATCAATAGGCCACCTTCCTTTGCTGCAGAGAGGCCGGGTCACCCAGAGGACTCACCACCCTGGATAGGTACTGCTATGCTGCGCCTGTGATGCTGTCCCGCTGCTTCTGTGTCAGTCTGCTTCTTTTATCAGCACTTCCTGTGTGAATTTTCGCGCCAGTGTAATACACCCTAGAGGCCGTAGGCTCTCGAAAAATGGTTGCCAAAAACGTCTGTATGGAAGATAATGTGGGCTCTAAGAAAATGGCCGCCGACAGAAGATAGAGGTCAAGCAGCCATAGCCCACAAAAAGATGGCCGCCGAACGGCAATATCTGCATACAGGGTGGACAAACATGGCCGCCGATCAGCTGATAGGGGCCAGTGGATGTGGCCGAACCACAGGAAGATGGCCGCCGGGCAGTCACAAGAGGCCAAACTGGGCATGGACCACCTCAAAATGGCCGCCGACAGCATGGAGGAGGAAGCACACACACAGGTAAGCAGAAATGACATTTCTTTTAAATGTTAGTTACAGCCAGCCCCGCTCCAGTGGGACCCCCTAGGTGACCCCCAGCACCCAGCAACCTTTAGCTAGAAGCCCAGGGAGGAGGGAAAGGCAGGGAGAGAGGGAAGAAAGGGGCCACAACCACTTACTTGATCTCTCCAGGAATGTCCAGCTAAATCACCCAGCCGAGGCTGGGGAGTTTTACTTACCTATCCTGCATGTATTATGCTGGAAGACATTCCAAACAGATCATCGTCCGCGCACGGAAGGTGACTGTTGGCCAGGCATGCTGTGATTGGACCCAGAAGGGACGATCATATGTATGCCCTGGAGCATGACGCTCACCGGACAGGCTGCTGCGACTCGCAGTGGCGGAATTTTCAGGGTCGCAGCAGTCGCAGTTGCGACTGGGCCCTGTAGTTCTATGAAGTCCCTGGGGCCCGCCCGCTGCCCGTGTTAAAGGCCCGCCCACCGCTGGATGCAGGGGCGACACCGCGGCAACCCCCCAAGACTCCCAAGACATCTCCCCTGCCTGCACCTCTGGCTGCCCGTTTAGAGTGCAGTGGGGAGATGTCGTAGGAGGTGGAAGGCTGCGATCGGCAGCTCTATGGTGCCTGTGTGGGCAGGGATCTCCCTGCCCTGAGGCTTGTAGTACTCTCTCTCTCTCTCTCTCTCTCTCTTGTGTCAGTGTGTATACAGAGGAGAGGGGAGGGAAGGGGAGGAGCCTCTGACCCGGGCAGGTATTAGTTTCACTTTCACACTGCTTGTACAATGTTGCTGATGCCCGGGTAAGAGGCCCCTCCCCCCTCTTCTGTATACATGATTCGGAGATAGAACTACTAGCCCCAGCAAAACCCCCCTGCCTGTGGACACCATAGAGCTGCCGATCGCCACCTCCCACCTCCACCAGCCAGGTACAGGGGGGAGTCAGCTGTTTGGGGACACTAATGTAAAGAAGGGGGCCTCTGGGGACACTAATGTTAGGGGGGCTCTCTGGTGATCCTGGTGTAAGTGGGGGAGCTCTATGTGGACCCTGGTGTAAGGGGGGGGCTCTCTGGGGACCCTGGTGTAAGGGGGGCTCTATGTGGACCCTGGTGTAAGGGGGAGGCTCTCTGGGGACCCTGGTGTAAGGGTCGCTCTCTGAGGACCCTGGTGTAAGGGGGAGGCTCTCTGAGGACTCTGGTGTAAGGGGGGGCTCTCTGGGGACCCTGGTGTAAGGGGGGGGGCTCTCTGGGGACCCTGGTGTAAGGGGGGGCTCTCTGAGGACCCTGGTGTAAGGGGGGCTCTCTGGGGACCCTGGTGTAAGGGGGGGGCTCTCTGGGGACCCTGGTGTAAGGGGGGCTCTCTGGGGACCCTGGTGTAAGGGGGGGCTCTCTGGGGACCCTGGTGTAAAGGGGGGCTCTCTGGGGACCCTGGTGTAAGGGGAAGCTCTCTGGGGACCCTGTTGTAAGGGGAGGCTCTCTGGGGACCCTGATGTAAGGGGAGGCTCTCTGGGGACCCTGATGTAAGGGGAGGCTCTCTGGGGACCCTGATGTAAGGGGAGGCTCTCTGGGGACCCGGATGTAAGGGTAGGCTCTCTGGGGACCCTGATGTAAGGGGACGCTCTCTGGGGACCCGGATGTAAGGGGAGGCTCTCTGGGGACCCTGGTGTAAGGGGAGGCTCTCTGGGGACCCTGGTGTAAGGGGAGGCTCTCTGGGGACCCTGATGTAAGGAGGGGCTCTCTGGGGACACTAATGTACGAGGGGAGGCTCTCTGGGGACCCTGATGTAAGGGGAGGCTCTCTGGGGACCCTGATGAAAGGGGAGGCTCTCTGGGGACCCGGATGTAAGGGGAGGCTCTCTGGGGACCCTGATGTAGGGGGAGGCTCTCTAGGGACCCTGATGTAAGTAGGGAGGCTCTCTGGGGACCCTGATGTAAGAGGGGCTCTCTGGGGAGTCCCCCTATGTGATGGTGTGTGTGGGGGGGGGGGGCGGTATTGAAGGACCTGGCCTTGGGGCGACAAAGGGAGTAAATCTGGGCCTGGGCAGAGGCAGCGCTGAGTCTGGGGGCAGACACTGGAAAATTAAGTCAGCAGACATGCTGACACCAATGAGAGAAGGCGAGGGAGAAGCTTTCCTCTCTGCGTGGAATACCTTTACCGTCTACCCATGAGGCAAGAAGGCATCCTGGCGGGAGATTAGAAGGCACCGTGACCGATCGAACGGAATTCCGGGGGAATCGATTGATTGACGGTAAGTGACATTTTGCAGAGCTGAGCAATCAATGCCAACCTCCACCACCTGTGCCTCTTACTGATCTCATCCCTATCCCCCCATTACTTCTATAACAGAGGTGATGGGGGGATAGGGATGAAATCAGTGGTGGGAGGATGGGATCAGTAAGAGGCACAGGTGGTGGTGGGAGAGGATGGCACCACCACTGCCACCGCAGCCACCCCCCCTCAAGTACCACTGCAGCCACCCCCCTCAAAAAAAAAGTATCAAAATCATGCTTTTTCGGGGGGGGGGGGGGGGGGGCCCTTCGTGATTTCTTGCACCGGGGCCCAGAGGTTTCTAGTTACGCCTCTGGCGACTCGGCCGTAAGGTCAGCCGAAGCTGAGCGGTCCGATGCAAGCCTTGGAGCGTAAGCTCACCGGCCAGGCTGCTGCGACTCGGCCGTAAGGTCAGCCGAAGCTGAGCGGTCCGATGCAGGCCCTGGAGCGTAAGCTCACCGGCCACCCGTGGAGCGACGGGCCTGTCGTGGAAAACCCAGCGCGTAGCTAGGGTCGGCACACGCTCGATGGCCGAAACTGGGGAGACTACAAGGATCGAGGATCCAGCCTGTCACCCAGTCGGCAGTTGATCGAAGATCGCAGGAAACAAAAAATTTAGCAAAAAATATATATCTATATATATCTTTTTTCCCCGGACCAATGGGCCCGAAGGGAGCCATGTCCTACTCCTTGCTAGACAGAAAAAAACTGATCTGCGAAGATGCAGACTGAGAGGATATACCCGGGGGGTCCGCCCCCTGGGCGGGACTGTAGAAGGTGTGATGCAACACTTTTTACAAGTTTTTCTGCCTAGTCACTCCTAATTAACGGATAATACCCACTTTGTCAATAGAGAAGCTGTGTCGGTCCATGGACGAAAGAGTAAAAAGGTTTTTTTTAAAAAGAAATTGTGATATTTGTTAAATCAAAAAGTAAAAAATATTGTGTTTTTTTCAAAATTGTCGCTCTTCTTTTGTTTATAGCGCAAAAAAAAAAAACCGCAGAGGTGATCAAGTACCACCAAACGAAAGCTCTATTTGTGGGGGGAAAAAAACATGAAGATTTCATTTGGGTACAGTGTTGCATGACCGCGCAATTGTCATTCAAAGTGCAACAGAGCTGAAAAGTAAAAATTGGTCCGGGCAGGAAGGGGGTGAAAATGCCCTGTATGGAAGAGGTTAAAATGCCCAAATCCTTTTTTTTACAATTGCACACAATACAGAATGTGTGTGCCCCATGCAATCCAACAGTGCCAAACACCTCAGCTCTCCTCCACCTCTCCCAGACACCAGCGAGGGACCCTGGCCCCCCTCCCTCTGCAATGCTTGAAGCAGGGAAGAGAGCACACCAGCATGTGAAGAAAAAATAATCTGTAAATACCTTGTGGAGTATCCATGCTGCATATAGGGTGACCACGTGTCCCGGATTGCCCGGGACAGTCCCGCATTTTACAGGTCTGTCCCGGACACATTCATTCCAGGACAATACAGTGTCCCGGAATGAAACTGACACAGCCACCCCCCCCCCCCCGGGCCAATCTGATGCCCCCCAAAAAAGGCCGCCACATCACCGCTTTACTCACTGACAGTACTTGTTCTGGCCAGGAATGCCTAGAGGAGCACAATCCCACCCCCTGCTTGTGATTGGAGAAATCATAAATCCCGCCTCTTGTGTCCAATCACTGTGCTGTGATTCGTTACAGCACAAGCTGATTTTTGGGAAGGGAGGGTGTCCCTGAATGGTAATTTGGAAATGTGGTCACCCTAGCTGCATACCACACACGGTATGAACATGTTGATTGCAGAGGCTCTGCACCGTACCCTCAGTGACCCGCCGAAGCTCTGCAGAGGGAGGGGGAGGACGAGATCCCCGCAGACAGGCGGGAGAAGAGGAGACCAGCGGGGAGATTAGCTGAGCGCCGCTCTGTATCAGTCACCTGACACCGCTAGAGACAGACACACACAGCACACTGCCGTAATAGGATTATACCGCGTTTCCTCAAAGCACGCAATCACCTCGAACTAGGGCTTATTTTCAGGGTAGGGCTTATATTGCAGCCCTCCTGGAAAATAGCGCTAGGTCTTATTTTCGGGGAAACACGGTAACACCCACCTGGTCAAAGTATACAACATAGATGAAGTAAGCACACCAACAAGCTTGTTTCAAAGTGCAAAGCTCTTTATTCTTGTTTGATCACATAGAAAACCAAAATGTTTTGGGACCACGCAGGGACCCTTCCTTGTATGAGGATCCTCAGACATTCTCATACAAGCTTATGCCACATACACACGGTCAGAATTTCCAACAAGAAAAGTTCGATGTGAGCTTTTGGTCGGAAATTCCGACCGTGTGTAGGCTCCATCGGACTTTTGCCGTCGGAATTTCCGCCAACAAAAGATTGAGAGCAGGTTCTCTATTTTTCAATGAATAGAAGTTAGTTGGGGGGCGGCCATACTTTATTATGTAGGCTTCATTGTGCTGCTTTGTGATTGTACAATTCCTTAAAAGAGACCCTGTCATCAACCTGCATAAAAGCCTCCTTTAGAGTTTTGCCAAATTAGTCCTTAAAGAGAACCCGTCACTAAATCTATATGAAACCTTTTTTAGGGTTTCGCCATTGGTCAGTCAAATTAGTCCTTAAAGGGACCTTGTCACCAACTTAAAAAAATTGCAAGTAAAAAGCATAACAAAATCAAACATTTGAAGTGTTTACTTGCAGTGTTTTTCTTTCCCTAAAGGAGTATGCATCCCCTTGCAATCCGGAACTGAACTTTCCAGGGAGTTGTACTTCTTTAAGAAGAGTTGATTCCCCAGCACGTCCTCTTCCCTTCTTGCATATCTTAGCCCTCTTTTATTTGAGAGTTTCTAATTATTGTCTGTGCTGGCCTGGCTCCTATGCCCCTCCCATCACCTCTCTACATAACCTTTTATGTACTACTGTAGCTGCTACAGAAGGAGCAAGGGGGAACACTATAGAGAAGCCTTTTTCAACCAGGGTGCCCGGGCACCCCGGGGTACCTTGAGGTGTCTTCAGGGGTGCCTTGGCAAAATGCCTAAAAATTTCCCATTAATTGTATATAAGCCAACATGTAGAAGAAGGCTGCCTTTTTAGTTACACAAAACCACACGTTTTCTTTGAACACCTTCTTGCTGCCGGCGTCCTAACAACCAATGACATCATCAGTTGATAAGGAGGATGTTAGTCGTCTGAAGAGTATCCTTGTTTGCCTCTTCCCATCAGTGTTGGGGGTCATATTAGCTGAGTGAGGGAGAAGAGAAACATTGGAATACTAGTCAGTACCTATTTGCAAAAGTGTATTTGTTTGGAAGAATAAATCACCTCTAATGTAATTTTGCAGGGTGCACCGAGACTGTCCATAATTTTGCAGGGTGCACCGAGACTGTCCATAATTTTGCAGGGTGCACCGAGACTGTACATAATTTTGGAGGGAGACTGTCCATAATTTTGGAGGGTGCCTCGAGACTGTCCATAATTTTGGAGGGTGCCTCGAGACGGTCCATAATTTTAGAGGGTGCCTCGAGACTGTCCATAATTTTGCAGGGTGCCTCGAGACTGTCCATAATTTTGCAGGGTGCCTCGAGACTGTCCATAATTTTGCAGGGTGCCTCGAGACTGTCCATAATTTTGCAGGGTGCCTCGAGACTGTCCATAATTTTGCAGGGTGCCTCGAGACTGTCCATAATTTTGGAGGGTGCCTCGAGACTTTCCATAATTTTGGAGGGTGCCTCGAGACTGTCCATAATTTTGGAGGGAGCCTCCAGAATGTCCATAATTTTGCAGGGTGCACCGAGACTGTCCATAATTTTGCAGGGTGCACCGAGACTGTCCATAATTTTGGAGGGAGACTGTCCATAATTTTGGAGGGTGCCTCGAGACTTTCCATAATTTTGGAGGGTGCCTCGAGACTGTCCATAATTTTGGAGGGTGCCTCGAGACTTTCCATAATTTTGGAGGGTGCCTCGAGACTGTCCATAATTTTGGAGGGAGCCTCGAGACTGTCCATTATTTTGGAGGGAGCCTCGAGACTGTCCAAAATTTTGGAGGGAGCCTCGAGACTGTCCATAATTTTGCAGGGTGCACCGAGACTGTACATCATTTTGGAGGGAGACTGTCCATAATTTTGGAGGGTGCCTCGAGACTGTACATAATTTTGGAGGGTGCCTCGAGACTGTCCATAATTTTGGAGGGTGCCTCGAGACTGTACATAATTTTGGAGGGAGACTGTCCATAATTTTGGAGGGTGCCTCGAGACTGTCCATAATTTTGGAGGGAGACTGTCCATAATTTTGGAGGGTGCCTCGAGACTGTCCATAATTTTGGAGGGTGCCTCGAGACTGTCCATAATTTTGGAGGGTGCCTCGAGACTGTACATAATTTTGGAGGGAGACTGTCCATAATTTTGGAGGGTGCCTCGAGACTGTCCATAATTTTGGAAGGAGACTGTCCATAATTTTGGAGGGTGCCTCGAGACTGTCCATAATTTTGGAGGGTGCCTCAAGACTTTCCATAATTTTGCAGGGTGCCTCGAGACTGTCAATAATTTTGGAGGGTGCCTCGAGACTGTCCATAATTTTGGAGGGTGCCTCGAGACTGTCCATAATTTTGGAGGGTGTCTCAAGACTTTCCATAATTTTGGAGGGTACCTCGAGATTGTCCATAACTTTGGAGGGTGCCTCAAAATTGTCTATAATTTTGCAGGGTGCATCAAGACTATACATCATTTTGCAGGGTGCACCGAGACTGTCCATAATTTTGGAGGGAGACTGTCCATAATTTTGGAGGGTGCCTCGAGACTGTCAATAATTTTGGAGGGTGCCTCGAGACTGTCCATAATTTTGCAGGGTGCCTCAAGACTTTCCATAATTTTGCAGGGTGCCTCGAGACTGTCCATAATTTTGGAGGGTGCCTCGAGACTGTCCATAATTTTGGAGGGTGCCTCGAGACTGTCCATAATTTTGAAGGGTGCCTCGAGACTGTCCATAATTTTGGAGGGTGCCTCGAGACTGTCCATAATTTTTAAAGGGCACCTTGACTGAAAAAAACTTGAGAAACACTGATCTAGAGTAGAGGTCGACCGATATATCGGCCGATATTTGGCCATTTTTGATAAATCGGCATCGGCCGATTTATTATCAAGATTAGGCCGATATTTCAGACTGACCTCCGCTCATTCTTCCTTCTCCACACTCAGCGGCTCTGGCTGCATCAAGCGCCGCGCTGAGTGTGTGAGCAGAGAGGAGAGAGAGACAGAGAGGAGCTGTCAGCTTGATGTCGGAGGTGGGCGGGACCCGGCCGGGGTGGGCGGGACCCGGCAGCTAAATTACACCAGCCAATGATTGGGCTGCTTTAGAAAGGGGGCGGGGCCACATACACGTAGCGACCTGCCCAGATACCATCCCATTAGCTGGTGTAATATAGCTGCTGGGTCCCGCCCACCCCGGCCCGGGTCCCGCCCACCCCGACATCGAGCTGACAGCTCCTCTCTGTCTCTCTCTCCTCTCTGCTCACACACTCAGCGCGGCGCTTGATGCAGCCAGAGCCGCTGAGTGTGTGAGCAGAAAGGAGAGAGAGAGAGGAGCTGTCAGCTCGATGTCGGGGTGGGCGGGACCCGGCCGGGGTGGGCGGGACCCAGCAGCTATATTACACCAGCTAATGGGATGGTATCTGGGCGGGTCGCTATGTGTATGTGGCCCCGCCCCCTTTCTAAAGCAACCCAATCATTGGCTGATGTAATTTAGCTGCTGGGTCTGCAAAATCAGTGCAATCTGTCAGTGCCGCCAGCCAGTGCCACCGCCAGCCAGTGCCACCCGCCACCGCCAGCCACCGTCAGCACCACCCGCCACCGCCAGCCAGTGCCACCCGCCACCGCCAGCCAGTGCCACCCGCCACCTCCAGCCAGTGCCACCCGCCACCGCCAGTCAACGCCACCGCCAGCCAACGCCACCCGCCACCGCCAGCCAGCACCACCCGCCGCCACCGCCAGCCAGCACCACCCACCGCCAGCCAGCGCCGCCCGCCACCGCCAGCCAGCGCCACCTGCCACCGCCAGCCAGCGCCAGCCACCGCCACCGCCAGCCAGCGCCAGCCACCGCCACCGCCAGCCAGCGCCACCGCCAGCCAGCGCCACTGCCAATCAGTGCCATCTGTCCCAAACTAGTGCCATCTGTCAGTTCCAAACAAGTGCCACCTGCTAGTGCCAATCAGTGCCAGTCAGTGTCAATAGTGCCATCTGTCAGTTCCAAACCAGTGCCACCTGCCAGTGCCATCTGTCAGTTCCAAACCAGTGCCACCTGCTAGTGCCAATCAGTGCCACCTGCCAGTGCCAATAGTGCCATCTGTCAGTTCCAAACCAGCGCCATCTGCTAGTGCCAATCAGTGCCACCTGCCAGTGCTAATCAGTGCCTCCTGCCAGTTCCACACCAGTGCCACCTGCCAGTGCCACCTGCCAGTTCCAAACCAGTGCCACTTGCCAGTGCCAACTGTCAGTTCCAAACCAGTGCCATCTGTCCCAAACTAGTGCCATCTGTCAGTTCCAAACAAGTGCCACCTGCTAGTGCCAATCAGTGCCAGTCAGTGCCAATAGTGCCATCTGTCAGTTCCAAACCAGTGCCATCTGCCAGTGCCATCTGTCAGTTCCAAACCAGTGCCACCTGCTAGTGCCAATCAGTGCCACCTGCCAGTGCCAATCAGTGCCATCTGTCCCAAACTAGTGCCATCTGTCAGTTCCAAACAAGTGCCACCTGCTAGTGCCAATCAGTGCCAGTCAGTGCCAATAGTGCCATCTGTCAGTTCCAAACCAGTGCCACCTGCCAGTGCCATCTGTCAGTTCCAAACTAGTGCCACCTGCTAGTGCCAATCAGTGCCACCTGCCAGTGCCAATAGTGCCATCTGTCAGTTCCAAACCAGCGCCATCTGCTAGTGCCAATCAGTGCCACCTGCTAGTGCTAATCAGTGCCTCCTGCCAGTTCCACACCAGTGCCACCTGCCAGTTCCAAACCAGTGCCACCTGCCAGTGCCAACTGTCAGTTCCAAACCAGCGCCATCTGCTAGTGCCAATCAGTGCCACCTGCCAGTTCCACACCAGTGCCACCTGCCAGTTCCAAACCAACGCCATCTGCTAGTGCCAATCAGTGCCACCTGCCAGTGCTAATCAGTGCCTCCTGCCAGTTCTACACCAGTGCCACCTGCCAGTTCCAAACCAGTGCCACCTGCCAGTGCCATCTGTACTGAGGACATCAAGTGTGTGCTAGAGTGACGGGAGTAAGCAGGAAGGAGTGGAGTGGGTGAGGGTTTTTTTTTTTTTTTTTTAATCGGCCACACAAAAATCGGCCACAAAAATCGGCCATCGGCCGCCCAAATTTCTAAATATCGGCATCGGCATCGGCCAGCGAAAAACCCATATCGGTCGACCTCTAATCTAGAGCAGCAATTCACTACTTGGGTTCCTCCAAAGGTTGATTGTGGTTCCTTGAGCTGTGGCTGATTGACCTCACATTTGATAGTACCTGCATAGTTCTGAAAACACCATTTGGCAGAGCCAGCAACTCTTAGCTGTGATTATAAGTGGAATTATTGCAACCACTGTAAAGGGAACATTCCTCCTACTGGCCACCACTAGAAGGGGGCATTTTTTTCCCATCGTTTGCCCATGAACTGACTTTAGTAAGGTATCCCCATGACCTGAAATTTTTTTTAGGACTTCCTCTGAGCTAAAAAGGTTGGAAAAGGCTGCTAAAGAGTGTCACTTGAGTGATTTGCTCTTCATCTGCTGGGGCTGCTGACATTATATCCAAGATGGCGGTACCCAATAGCAATTTTAGGGCTTTTGAATATTTACACATATGTAACTAGATTAAAAGTGCATATAATCTTATGGGAAGATTGTTGGTTAATAGCCTGGTGACAGGGTCTCTTTAAGCCCAACTCCAGACGGTGCCAATACTAAGCATTTGCTTGAGTACTTGTACTTGTGCAAATGCTCCGATACCTAAAACCGATACCTTTGCGGTGCGATTTGAGCACCGCTCCTGTGTGAATGCAAGCTTGTCAAAATGACTTCAGCCTGGGTTCACACAGGAGCGGTGCAGAAAACCGCATGTGATTCAGGCAGTACTCACACTGCATTCCTGTTTAAATCACATGCAATTCTTTGCAGTGCAATTTGAGCCCATTAACTTTCTATGGCCTCAAATCGCACTGCAAAGGTTTTGGTAATTGGTGTCGTTAAGTACTTGACCACCAGTATCGGTACTCGCTGGTACAAAACAGGTATCGGTGCAACCCTAGTATTACTGGCTGTGCCCCCTTTGAAGATTTGCCCTTGCTTCCTGTCCCAGTGACACTTTGTGTGGGAGAGGGGGATCTCACCAACATGGGGACTGACCGCAATAAAAACTTACCAGAGGTTCTGAACGCTCTCTACTCGATCCAAAACAACTAGGTGGAGTTATACATTAAAGCCTCAGATTGAACTTACTAGACAGACAGATCGACTGGCGGTGTTGCCACCTTTACAGACATAACTCATTTAAAGTGTATGGAAACCCTTCATCCTGATGTTTGGCCCCATGTCCCACTTTTTATAGTTTTCTTTACCAAAAAGATTTTGTAAATTAGGTGCAGAGTTTCCTACCTGGAGATCCTGCCCATAACAGCTCTTCCTGTTGTAGGCTGACAACGCTAAGCCACTGCTTCATAGATAACAGAAGCGTTGTCGGCCTGCCATGTGCGCTCCTTCAGCTGGCTGTTGGTAGACAACCCAATGGCCAACTCAAGAAGTGAACACGGCTCCCTGACAACATTGCTGCTATCTACAAAGTAGTGGCTTAGTGTTGTAGCCTGCAACAGGAAGAGCTGTTACCAGCAGGATCTCCAGTCAAGAAACGATGTAAGAGATTATCTGCTGCTCGAGGGGGAACTCCACACCACATTTAAAAAAAAAACGGCATGGGTCCCCCCTCCAGGAGCATACCAGGCCCTTGGGTCTGGTCTGGATTTGAAGGGGAACCCCTACGTTGAAAAAACGGCGTGGGGGTCCCCCCAAAATCCAAACCAGACCCTTATCCGAGCACGCAACCTGGCAGGCCGCAGGAAAAGAGGGGGGACGAGAGAGCGGCCCCCCTCCCTCCTGAACCGTACCAGGCCACATGCCCTCAACATGGGGGGTTAGGTGCTCTGGGGCAGGGGGGGCGACCTGCGGCCCCCCCACCCCAGAGCACCCTGCCCCCATGTTGATATGGACAGGGCCTCTTCCCGACAACCCTGGCCGTTGGTTGTCGGGGTTTGCGGGCGGGGGGCTTATCGGAATCCGAGAGCCCCCCCTTGATAAGGGGGCCCCCAGATCCCGGCCCCCCACCCTATGTGAATGAGTATGGGGTACATCGTACCCCTACCCATTCACCTGGTGGAAAAAAAATGTCAAGAAAAAACACAACACAGCTTTTTTAATTAATTTATTGCACAGCTCCGGGGGTCTTCTTCCGACTTCGGGGGTCTCTGCGCTCTCCGGTTCTTTCTTCTGCCGGGCCTCCGCTATCTTCTTGCAGCTCTTTTGCTAGCGGAGGCCCGGTCTTCCCGTCGTCTTGTCCGGCTCTCCGTTGTCCTTCTGCCGGCCCCTCCACAACCTTCTTGTAGCTCTTTTGCTAGTGGAGGGGCCGGTCTTCCCGTCGTCGCCATCTTCTTCTCTCTTCTCCTCCTCGATGTTGACGCGTCGCTTCCTTCCGCTGTAATACTGGCTGTTCGCTCCGCTCCGCATTAATATAGGCTTCTCATGACGTCACAGTCACATGCTCCGGTGGCCCCGGAACATGTGACTGTGACGTCATGGGAGCATGTGACTGTGACGTCATGAGAAGCCTATATTAATGCGGAGCGGAGCGAACAGCCAGTATTACAGCGGAAGGAAGCGACGCGTCAACATCGAGGAGGAGAAGAGAGAAGAAGACGGCGACGACGGAAAGACCGGCCCCTTAATTTAAAAAGCTGTGTTGTGTTTTTTCTTGACTTTTTTTTCCACCAGGTGAATGGGTAGGGGTACGATGTACCCCATACTCATCCACATAGGGTGGGGGGCCGGGATCTGGGGGCCCCCTTATCAAGGGGGTGGCTCCCGGATTCCGATAAGCCCCCCGCCCGCAGACCCCGACAACCAACGGCTAGGGTTGTCGGGAAGAGGCCCTGTCCTCATCAACATGGGGGCAGGGTGCTCTGGGGTGGGGGGGGCCGCAGGTCGTCCCCCTGCCCCAGAGCACCTAACCCCCCATGTTGAGGGAATGTGGCCTGGTACGGTTCAGGAGGGAGGGGGGGCCGCTCTCTCGTCCCCCCCTCTTCCCCTGCGGCCTGCCAGGTTGCGTGCTCGGATAAGGGTCTGGTTTGGATTTTGGGGGGGACCCCCATGCCGTTTTTTCGGCGTAGGGGTTCCCCTTCAAATCCAGACCAGACCCAAGGGCCTGGTATGCTCCTGGAGGGGAAACCCATGCTGTTTTTTTCTTTAAAATTTGGCGTGGAGTTCCCTCTCAAGATTCATACCAAACACAGTACCTGCTATTGGCGGGGATCCAAGTCGGATCCCCGTTCATTGAAAGTCGGACATATGTCGGCTTCATGTCGCAGGGCAAAGTCGGATCCAAAGTAGGACAGATGTCGTGTCGCACTAGTGTGAACCCAGCCTTAGGGTTTAAGTCTATCAAAGGTTCCTAAACAGTAGTTCCCTGTCACTGATAGGCTAATTCAATACAATTTTTAATGTGACTTTTTTTTACTGCTTTTTATTGCATTCTGCTGGTGTGCACAGAAAAATAGGGTAGCTCAGAATGAACATGCTGCATAGAGTCTGATCCTAGAGCAGTTCACACATTGTACTTGTTGTGCTCATTTCTCTCCGAAGACTGCTATCCATCATCCAGTTCCTTCTTCCCTACCATCATTCAGTTCCTTCTTCCCTACCATCATTCAGTTCCTTCTTCCCTACCATCATCCAGTTCCTTCTTCCCTACCATCATCCAGTTCTTTCTTCCCTACCTTCATCCAGTTCCTTCTTCCCTACCATCATCCAGTTCTTTCTTCCCTACCATCATCCAGTTATTTCTTCCCTACCATCCTCCAGTTCTTTCTTCCCTACCATCCTCCAGTTCTTTCGTCCCTACCATCCTCCAGTTCCTTCGTCCCTACCATCCTCCAGTTCCTTCTTCCTCACCATCATCCAGTTCCTTCTTCCCTAACATCCTTCTTCCCTACCACCATCCAGTTCCTTCTTCCCTACCATCCTCCAGTTCTTTCTTCCCTACCATCCTCCAGTTCCTTCTTCCCTACCATCATCCAGTTCTTTCTTTCCTACCATCATCCAGTTCTTTCTTCCCTACCATCCTCCAGTTCCTTCTTCCCTACCATCCTCCAGTTCCTTCTTCCCTACCATCCTCCAGTTCCTTCTTCCCTACCATCCTCCAGTTCCTTCTTCCCTACCATCATCCAGTTCTTTCTTCCCTATCATCCTCCAGTTCCTTCTTCCCTACCATCATCCAGTTTCTTCTTCCCTAACTTCATTCAGTTCCTTCTTCCCTAACTTCATTCAGTTCCTTCTTCCCTACCATCATCCAGTTCTTTGTTCCCTACCATCATCCAGTTCTTTCTTCCCTACCATCCTCCAGTTCCTTCTTCCCTACCATCATCCAGTTCTTTCTTCCCTACCATCCTCCAGTTCCTTCTTCCCTACCATCCTCCAGTTCCTTCTTCCCTACCATCCTCCAGTTCCTTCTTCCCTACCATCCTCCAGTTCCTTCTTCCCTACCATCCTCCAGTTCCTTCTTCCCTACCATCATCCAGTTCCTTCTTCCCTACCATCATCCAGTTCTTTCTTCCCTATCATCCTCCAGTTCCTTCTTCCCTACCATCATCCAGTTTCTTCTTCCCTAACTTCATTCAGTTCCTTCTTCCCTAACTTCATTCAGTTCCTTCTTCCCTACCATCATCCAGTTCCTTCTTCCCTACCATCATCCAGTTCCTTCTTCCCTACCATCATCCAGTTCCTTCTTCCCTACCATCATCCAGTTCCTTCTTCCCTACCATCATCCAGTTCCTTCTTCCCTACCATCATCCAGTTCCTTCTTCCCTACCATCATTCAGTTCCTTCTTCTTTACCATCATCCAGTTCCTTCTTCCCTACCATCATTCAGTTCCTTCTTCCCTACCATCATTCAGTTCCTTCTTCTCTACCACCATCCAGTTCTTTCTTCCCTACCACCATCCAGTTCCTTCTTCCCTACCATCATCCAGTTCTTTCTTCCCTACCATAATCCAGTTGCTTCTTCCCTACCATCATCCAGTTCCTTCTTCTCTACCATCATCCAGTTCCTTCTTCCCTACCATCATCCAGTTCCTTCTTCCCTACCATCATTCAGTTCCTTCTTCTCTATCATCATCTAGTTCCTTCTTCTCTACCATCATTCAGTTCCTTCTTCTCTACCATCATCCAGTTCCTTCTTCCCTACCATCATTCAGTTCCTTCTTCTCTACCATCATTCAGTTCCTTCTTCTCTACCATCATCCAGTTCCTTCTTCCGTACCGCTTGATCGTGATGAAAATGCGTCAGTGGAGAGCAGGATGTAAACTATGATACTGTAAAATGTGGAGAACCGTGTAAACAGTGAAGGCATTAGGACTAATGAGGAATCACACACCTCTGACCATTGTTCAAGTCTTTATACAAAGTCTGTGCATCCACTTTAAACACATTGAAAGCTCATCCATCCAGTCACGAGAGTTAAAAGCACCTGTGATATAGCCCTGGACATTTTCAGGCCTGGGTCTCTGGAAAAGACACCTAAAACCTGGGCCTCAGGGAGTTAACATTCCAGAAGGAGGCAGGCTCATAGCCTATTTAGAGCAGCAGCAGGATCCTCGCCAGGGTGGTTTTTCTTGTAGACGTTTCATATTGTATCACAATTACATGACACGTCACACTGCAATACCACAGGAAATCAGTAGTTGGCACTGTAGATAAAAATATTACTATGTTGCAATACCACAGCTAATCATCAAGTGGCATTGTAGGTAAAAAAAAAAAAAAATTCTATATTGTAATACCATAGGTAATCAGCAGGCGGCACTGTAGGTCAAACATTAAAACGCAGCTCCAGCACCAGGTAAAATCCAGGCTATGGGTGGAGTGATCGGAGGTCAGAAGCTGACTTCAAGTAGTTATACCACAGCTCTAGGCAAGCTTATTATTATTCGAGGTTTGAAGCTTTCTTCAAAAATATTCTTCTCTGTATAGCTTTATGCTGCAAACTAAGAAAGCAATAAGATACTCTATCAGCCAGGAGTCTGCCATTGGCCAGCCAAATAAGTCCATAAAGAGACCCTGTCACCAGCTTAAAAAAAAAATAAAAAAGAAGAAGACATCAAAAGCACAGAAAAATCTTTCTTAGTAGTGTTTGTACTTTCCATAAATTATTTAATAATAATTTTGAACTTGCTAGCAAATTTGAATACCCCAGGAAGCGTCAAATCTTGGGCACAGCCCCATCCCCTCCTTTCATGTTCTATCCCTCCCCTCTTCTGGTAGTGCTTGTGCTGACCTAGCTACTCCACCCCTCCACTCTCTACATAACCTTTTATGTATCTGCCAGGGGAAGGCTACCTTTTCAGGTAGTGCCTGCGCTGTCCCAGCTCCTCCGCCCCTCCCCTCACCTTTCTACATAACCTTTGATGTAGCTGCCAGGGTTGGATCGAAAGGGAATACTAGAGAAGCCATTCTCAACCAAGGTTCCTCCAAAAGTTGCTAGGGGTTCCATGAGTTGTGATGCAGCAGAAATCTTAGGGATCTTGGATATATACATAAGGTAGTCAATTTTATGCCTATCCACTTCAGCCTCGGACCATTTTGCTGGCCAAAGACCAGGCCACTTTTTGCGATTCGGCACTGCGTCGCTTTAGCTGACAATTGCGCGGTCGTACGTCGTGGCTCCCAAACAAAATTGACGTCCCTTTTTCCCACAAATATAAATTTCTTTTGGTGGTATTTGATCACCTCTGCGGTTTTTATTTTTTGCGCTATAAACAAAAATAGGAGCGACAATTTTGAAAAAATTCTATATTTTTTACTTTTTTCTATAATAAATATCCCCAAAAAATATATAAAAACATTTTTTTTTCCTCAGTTACGTATTCTTCTACATATTTTTGTTAAAAAAAACAAAAACAACGCAATAAGCGTTTGATTGGTTTGCGCAAAAGTTATAGCGTCTACAAAATAGGGGATAGTTTTATGGCATTTTTATAAAAAAAATTTTTTTTTGCTAGTAATGGCGGCGATCAGCGATTTTTATTGTGACGGCGACATTATGGCGGACACATCGGACACTTTTGACACCATTTTGGAACCATTGTAATTTTTACAGCAATCAGTGCTATAAAAATGCACTGATTACTGTAAAAATGACACTGGCAGTGAAGTGGTTAACCTGTAGGGGGCTCTGAAGGGGTTAAGTGTGACCTAAGGGAGTGATTCTAACTGTTAGGGAGCGTGGCTTGCCGTGACACGTCACTGATCGCTGTTCCCGATGACAGGGAACAGTCGATCAGGGACATGTCACTAGGCAGAACGGGGAGATGTTGTGTTTACACTAACATCTCCCCGTTCTTCAGCTCTGTGACCCGATCACAGGACACCGGCGGTCATCGAGTGCGCGGGTTCCCCGGGTCACGGAGCTCGCAACAGGGTCGCACGCGCGCCGCCGGCTCGCAAATTAAAGGGGACGTATATATATATATGCCCATTTGCGCAGCCGTGCCATTCTGTCGACGTATAAGTTTGTGCGGCGGTCGGGAAGCGGCTATAATACATTTAGTGCTCATAGAATTTTCTGGGAAGGTTTCTGCTGGAGCTACTGACATCACATCCAAGATGGTGGCACCCAGTAGCGCTTTTAGGGGTTCCTCTGGGGTAATAAGCTTAAGAAAGCATGCTAGAAAATTTGACTACTCCAGAAGAGTGAGTTCCCTAGCACTGGCCCAGCTCCTCTGCCCCTCCCTTCAGCTGCATACATAACATTTTATGTAGCTGCTAGGGGAGCTATGGAGTTGAGTCTGCTGGGGCTGCTGACATCACATCCAAGATGGCGGTACCCAGCAGCAGTCTTAGGACTTTTGATATCTACACGGGGGAGTCAATATCATGCCTAAAATACGTTAAGTGCTCATTGAATCTTATGGGAAGGTTTGTGTTGGTCTGGAGACAGAGTCTCTTTAAATGTAACAGTGAAAAGCCATGTTTAGAGAGGCTGAACAAGAACAAGGCATGCTGGGACTTGTAGTTTGTAGACAGCTGAAGCAGCATTGTTTCCAAACATTTACTGGATGTATCAAGAAACCGATTAAGGATTTGCCAAATTTTCTATCAGCTCCTCTACGGTGAACCTTCGAAAGACGATCTTTTCACAAGCGTCTATGCCACACTCGAAGAGGCATCCAAATGCATGCGTGCCCTGGCAGACGGCTAGGTCGGAGTACCCGCTGGGGCCTTGGTTAATGATCCACGGTTGGTTCCAACCAGCGGGTCGCAGTGGGGATTTGTTTAGGTAGATCCCCAAGTCAACCCTTTTATGGTTGCTCGTTGGGTGGGAGTAGAGCAGCCAAGACTTAGTATGTTTCTCAAAGCAAGTGTGGCCTCTGCCATCCAGGTCATCTGCCTCTTGGTGGACCTCCAAGGGCTGGTAGCTTACCACGCTTCCCTGGCACCCATGGGGTGGTTCACAAAGGTTCCTGCAGAAACTAGAACTGTCAAACCCCATGGCCTGGTCGCTACTGGCAGCTTCTACCCGGAAATGCTTGTTTGTCCGGGCGCTGCAATACAACACGTCAGGACAGTTGCTGCAGGACACATCTGCCACCTCACACTCGCCAGTCTGCCGTTGCCAAATAGTGCACCCCTTGTGCCATCTCTTACCATGGTCATCACTGTAGAAGACGAAAGAGTGAGGCTTGGTTTTCCATGGAATGGGTAGACCGCAGACACGGGAGTGGATGTAGTAGAGGTAGGCTGGCACTACCAGCCTTCCCGATGAGGACTGGATTCCGTGACCTGGCCCAACAGCCACGGTGGCACAGTTATTCAGTTCCCTGGCCAGAACTTCCTCCGTTACGTCCACTAGGGAGTTCCAGGATTTGCCGTAGTCGGTGCTGGTGACGTAGCAGATTCGGGCAGCGTTTTTGCCGGTAATGATCTGTCCCATTTCTGAGCAATTTGTCCGGACGCAGATGAAGAAAAGGAAGACGGTTCTGGTGTCTTTGTCGTACACCGGGCACGGGTTCATGGTTCGGTGGTCCAGTAGCTTGGCATGTCGCACGGCAATCATGTTTTCCCACTGGAGGAAGAAAATGATAATAATTTATTACAGCCACAAAATCCTTCAGTTTAACCTCTTGCCGACCCACTCACAGTAGAGTTACAGTAAGCAAGCAGCAGAGCCAGGCACCGCAACGTTGCAGTGTATTCCCTGGTCTGGTGGCGCACATGCGCACATTGCACGCACCCCCCTCCAGACCCGTGTTGTGATTGGTCACAGCACAAGTTTGGCAGCAAATTTCAGCAAGCGATTTTGGCTGAAACCTGCCGATCGGCTGTGGCCAATCACAGTACAGAGTTCTGTGTTTACAAACGGAAATGCAGGGAGAAAAACAGCCAGATCAGTAAGTAAAATCAGCACACATTACACATTGTTAGGCACACAGTTAACCCGTTATATGCCCCTAGATATTAACCCCTTCCCAGCCAGTGTCATTAGTACAGTGTCTGTGTACAGTATTATCACTGATCACTGTCTTAGTGTTACTAGTGACATCAGTGTCAGTAAGTGACCGTCCCGGCCATTGTCCGTTAGCGCCAGTCCCACTAGAAGCCGCTGATCACCACCATTACAGTACCGTGTCTTGAAAAAAGTATTCATACCCCTTGAAATTTTTCCACATTTTGTCATGTTACAACCAAAAACATAAATGTATTTTATTGGGATTTTATGTGATAGATCAACACAAAGTGGCACATAATTGTGAAGTGGAAGCAAAATTATAAATGTTTTTTTGTTTTTTTTACAAGTAAATATTATAAAAGTGTGGCGTGCATTTGTATTCAGCCCCCTTTACTCTGATACCCCTAACTAAAATCTAGTGGAACCAATTGCCTTCAGAAGTCACCTAATTAGTAAATAGAGTCCACCTGTGTGTGATTGAATCTCAGTATAAATACAGCTGTTCTGTGAAGCCCTCAGAGGTTTGTTAGAGGACCTTAGTGAACAAACAGCATCATGAAGGCCAAGGAACACACCAGACAGGTCAGGGATAAATTTGTGGAGAAGTATAAAGCAGGGTTAGGTTATAAAAAATATCCCAAGCGTTGAACATATCACAGAGCTCTGTTCAATCCATCATCCAAAAATGGAAAGAGTATGGCACAACTGCACACCTACCAAGACATGGCCGTCCACCTAAACTGACCGGCCGGGCAAGGAGAACATTCATCAGAGAAGCAGCCAAGAGGCCCATGGTAACTCTGGAGGAGCTGCAGAGATCCACAGCTCAGGTGGGAGAATCTGTCCACAGGACAACTATTAGTCGTGCTTCTCCACAAATCTGCCCTTTATGGAAGAGTGACAAGAAGAAAGACATTGGTGAAAGAAAGCCATAAGAAGTCCTGTTTGCAGTTTGCAAGAAGCCATGTGGGGGACACAGCAAACATGTGGAAGAAGGTGCTCTGGTCAGATGAGACCAAAATTGAACTTTTTGGTCTAAAAGCAAAACGCTATGTGTGGCGGAAAACTGACACTGCACATCACCCTGAACACACCATCCCCACCGTGAAACATGGTGGTGGCAGAATCATGTCGTGGGGATGCTTTTCTTCAGCAGGGACAAGGAAGTTGGTCAGAGTTGATGGGAAGATCTATGGAACCAAATACAGGGCAATCTTAGAAGAAAACCTGTTAGAGTCTGCAAAAGACTTGAGACTGGGGGGAGGGGGAGGTTCACATTCCAGCAGGACAACGACCCGAAAACATACAGCCAGAGCTACAATGGAATGGTTTAGATCAAAGCATATTCACGTGTTAGAATGGCCCAGTTAAAGTCCAGACCTAAATCCCATTGAGAATCTGTGGCAAGACTTGAAAATTGCTGTTCACAGACACTCTCCATCCAATCTGACAGAGCTTGAGCTATTTTACAAAGAAGAATGGGCAGAAATGTCCCTCTCTAGATGTACAAAGCTGGTAGAGACATCCCCAAAAAGACTTGCAGCTGTAATTGCAGTGAAAGGCGGTTCTACAAAGTATTGACTCCGGGGGGGCGCCATACAAATATATCCCCCACACTTTTCACAAATTTGTAAAAAAAAAAATTGAAAACCATTTATCATTTTCCTTCCACGTCATAATTATGTGCCACTTTGTGTTGGTCTATCACATAAAATCCCAATAAAATACATTTACGTTTTTAGTCGTAACATGACAAAATTTGGAAAATTTCAAGGGGTATGAATACTTTTTCAAGACACTGTATAACGTCATAGCTGCATAAATTTCCAGTACAGCCAGGCAACACGATGTACCCATATGCTGTGGTGAAATTCCTGGTTTAGCAGTGTGCGTGTGCGCCCCCTGCTGACCTTTGCTGTGAAGCAACACAGCACAGTTTTGTCAGCAGGTTACATCCAATGATTTTTGCTGTATACCTGCTGATTGGCTGTAAACAATCACAGCACAGGGTTCTGTGTTTACAAACGCACAGAACAGCGATCTGGCTGTTTCTTCTCCCTGAAATTAACTCTGAGTTCAGGGAGAAAAGACAGCCAGATCCTGTGAGTAAAAGCAACACGCATACACTTGTTAGGCACACAGGTAACCCCTCTTGATTGCCCTTCTGATCACCCCTATTCCCCATTAGTGTCATTATTACAGTGTGCAGTATTATCACTGATTACTGTATTAGTGTCAGCAGTGATGTCGGTGTCATTTAATGTCCCTCTCAGCCAGTGGCAGTTAGCGCCAGATTTCCCGCCACACTATTAGAGTCACACTATAAGTTGCTGATCACTGACATTACCAGTACAGTGTCTGTAGCTGTGTAAATTCCAGTATATATTACCCATAGTTTGTAGGCATTAAAACTTTTACACAAACCAATTACCGTATATACTCGAGTATAAGCCGACCCGAATATAAGCCGAGGCACCTAATTTTACCACAAAAAAAATGGGAAAACTTATTGACTCGAGTATAAGCCTAGGGTGAGAATGCAGCAGCTACTGTAAGTGGAAAAGAGGGTCAACAATGCCCATTTTCAGCCTCACTGTGCCCATATGCAGCTTCACTGTGCCCATTTTAAGCCTCACTGTGCTCATATGCAGCCTCACTGTGCCCATTTTCAGCCTCACTGTGCCCATATGCAAGCCTCACTGTGCCCATATGCAAGCCTCACTGTGCCCATATGCAAGCCTCACTGTGCCCATTTTCAGGCTCACTGTGCCCATATGCAGCCTTACTGTGCCAATTTTCAGCCTTACTGTGCCCATTTTCAGCCTCTCTGTGCCCATAAGCAGCCTCACTATACCCTATCCGCCATGTCAGTATTGATGAGGAGGGAAGGAGAGCCATATTACGCTGTACATTGTCCCCTCTGATTCACAGCGGCGCTGTGTGTATAGGAAGTTTGCGCCACCCACTGTAACAAAGCTCCGCCTCCTCACAGATGGACGAGGAGGAGGCGGGACAGCGCGGACTTCCTATACACACAGCACCGCTGTGAATCAGAGGAGACAATGTACAGCGTAATATGGCTCTCCTTCCCGCCTCATCAATACTGACACGACGGGAGAGGAAACCTGACTCGAGTATAAGCCGAGGGGGCAGAAAGTAAAAAATATGACAGACGACCCATCAAGGTTTTTTTTTTTTTTTTTTTACATAAAGATAAGAAGATGTTTTCATAGCTATGTACAGCACCTTGCTATCCCCTCCCATCAGCCATGATCTGCCTGCATTGCCTAAAAAAGCACAGAGACCCACTAAGTCTAAAATAAAGTAACAATGGAAAGGTATTATTAAAAAAATAAAAATAAATTATAAGCATGTTGATGAGGAGAGAGGAAGGAACCAGGGAGGTGAAAATATAAGCAGATTAACTGCTTCCCGCCTGCCCTGGCATCCAGTGGTGGCCCGTCCATTTGGTGCGCCGCCCCCTCTCACAAGCCACCTCCCTATATGCATAATAGATAGATTCATTAAAAGCATGAATCTATCCATTGTAGCCGCCCCCTATTCATGTGTCCGGCCCCTTTCGGGGGATCGGGCGCATGAATTACAGCGGCAGGGGATATTTTTTTAAGCACCTGATTAGAGCCAGAGGCTCTAATAGGCTTCAAAATCAGATGGGCTCGGGTTGCATACCTGGAGCCCATCCAGGTGTGTTACAACAGCGAATGAATAGTCGCTGTTGAAATACTGATCCTCAATCCGGCCAATCAATTTCCAATTGGCTGAAAAGAGAAGACTCCCGATTGGACGCTGAGGAGGAGGGAGGAAACGGAAGCTGCCGCCGTGGGGAGCAGGGGAACAGAAGGCTGCTGGTGATGGAGAGCAAGGGAATGGGAGGCCACTGGTAAAGGAGAGCAGGGGAACAAGAGGCCACTGGTGATGGAGAGCAGAGGAATGGGAGGCCACTGGTAAAGGAGAGCAGGGGAACGGGAGGCCGCTGGTGATGGAGAGCAGGGGAACAGAAGGCTGCTGGTGATGGAGACCAGGGGAACGGGAGGCTGCCGGTGATGGAGACCAGGGGAACGGGAGGCCGCTGGTGATGGAGAGCAGGGGAACAGAAGGCTGCTGGTGATGGAGACCAGGGGAACGGGAGGCTGCCGGTGATGGAGAGCAGGGGAACGGGAGGCCGCTGGTGATGGAGAGCAGGGGAACAGAAGGCTGCTGGTGATGGAGACCAGGGGAACGGGAGGCTGCCGGTGATGGAGAGCAGGGGAACGGGAGGCCGCTGGTGATGGAGAGCAGGGGAACAGAAGGCTGCTGGTGATGGAGAGCAGGGGAACGGGAGGCCGCTGGTGATGGAGAGCAGGGGAACGGGAGGCCGCTGGTGATGGAGAGCAGGGGAACAGAAGGCTGCTGGTGATGGAGACCAGGGGAACGGGAGGCTGCCGGTGATGGAGACCAGGGGAACGGGAGGCTGCCGGTGATGGAGAGCAGGGGAACGGGAGGCCGCTGAGGAGGAGGGAGGAAACGGAAGCTGCCGCCGTGGGGAGCAGGGAAACAGAAGGCCGCTGGTGATGGAGAGCAGGGGAATGGGAGGCCGCTGGTGATAGAGAGCAGGGGAATGGGAGGCCGCTGGTGATGGAAAGCAGGAGAACGGGAGGCCGCTGGTGATGGAGAGCAGGGGAACGGGAGGCCGCTGGTGATGGAGAGCAGGGGAACGGGAGGCCGCCGCTGTGGAGAGCAGGGGAACGGGAGGCCGCTGGTGATTGAGAGCAGGGGAACAGAAGGCTGCTGGTGATGGAGACCAGGGGAACGGGAGGCCGCTGGTGATGGAGAGCAGGGGAACGGGAGGCCGCTGGTGATGGAGAGCAGGGGAACAGAAGGCTGCTGGTGATGGAGAGCAGGGGAACGGGAGGCCGCCGGTGATGGAGAGCAGGGGAACGGGAGGCCGCTGAGGAGGAGGGAGGAAACGGAAGCTGCCGCCGTGGGGAGCAGGGAAACAGAAGGCCGCTGGTGATGGAGAGCAGGGGAATGGGAGGCCGCTGGTGATGGAGAGCAGGGGAATGGGAGGCCGCTGGTGATGGAAAGCAGGAGAACGGGAGGCCGCTGGTGATGGAGAGCAGGGGAACGGGAGGCCGCTGGTGATGGAGAGCAGGGGAACGGGAGGCCGCCGCTGTGGAGAGCAGGGGAACGGGAGGCCGCCGCTGTGGAGAGCAGGGGAACGGGAGGCCGCTGGTGATGGAGAGCAGGGGAACGGGAGGCCGCTGGTGATGGAGAGCAGGGGAACGGGAGGCCGCCGCTGTGGAGAGCAGGAGAACGGGAGGCCGCTGCTGCCGAGCAGGGGGAAGTCGCTGGTGATGGGGTAAGTGCTACCGACCAACATGGGGGTGGGGGGGTTGGTGTGGTGGCATACTGTTCGCCGCCGCCGCCGCCGCCCCCCCCCCCAACATTTTTTTCCACCAGCCGCCCTTTAAAAATTTCTGTAATTTTTTTGTATTCTGTTCTGTTTTACTCTATTACATTCTATTCTTTTATTTTCTATTCTATTTTGTTCTTTTTTACTCTGATCTTTTCTATTCTATCCCTTCAATTTCTATTCATTTTTTTTCTATTCGTTTATTTTGTATTCTGTTCTGTTTTAATCTATTACATTCTGTACCTTTATTTTCTATTTTATTATTTTTGGTAATTAAAACTCGATTAGAAAATGATTCAAATGTGAAAACTATTGGGATTTCGATTTGAAAACTTTAATTTTCTAATCTACTTTATTCTGTTCTTTTATTTTCTATTCTATTTTGTTCTGTTTTACTCTTTTCTTTTCCATCTCATCCCTTTAATTTATATTCTATTTTTTTCTGTACTTTTATTTTGTACTGTATAAGATCTGAATGATGTCTGTAGCTGCACCCGTCATTCAGATATCTCCATTCAAAGTCCAGGACGTCCTATGACGGAAGTGGTTAAAAATCCCAAAAAATTATTTAACCACTTCCATACCGGGCCAATTCTGGCACTTCTCTCCTTCATGTAAAAATCATAATTATTTTGCTAGAAAATTACTCAGAACCCCCAAACATTATATATTTATATATATTTTATTAGCAGACACCCTAGGGAATAAAGTGGCGGTCATTGCAACTTTTTATCTCGCACGGTATTTGCGCAATAACTTTTCAAACGCCATTTTTTGGGAAAAAAACGGTTTCATGAATTAAAAAATAACAAAAACAGTAAAGTTAGCCCAAATTTTTTTGCATAATGTGAAAGATGATGTTACGCCGAGTAAATAGATACCTAACATGTCACGCTTTAAAATTGCGCACACTTAGGGAATGGCACCAAAGTTCGGTACTTAAAAATCTCCATAGGCAACGCTTTGACAATTTTCACAGGTTACCAGTTTAGATTTACAGAGGAGGTCTAGTGCTAGAATTGTTGCATGCGCTCTAACGCACGCGGTGATACCTCACATGTGTGGTTTGAACACCGTTAACATATGTGGGTGGAACTTACGTGTGTGTTTGCTTCTGAGAGCGAGCTACCGGGGACAGGGGCGTTTTAATTTTTTTTTATTATTATTTAACTTATTTTTTTTTATTTCTACACTTTATTTTACATTTTTATTTTTTTGATCACTTTTATTCCTATTACAAGGAATGTAAACATCCTTTGTAATAGGAATATATCGTGACAGGTCCTTTTTATGGAGAGATGCGGTCAATAAGACCTTACATCTCTCCTCCAGGCTGGAAAGCATGAGATTGTGAAAAAATTTTTACTGATCTCATGCCGACAGCCGCGATTGCGGCTTTGTTTACTTCTGGGTACCCGGGCGTGACGTCATAACGTCGCGCCCGGGCCTCCGACGGTCATCTCTATGGTTCTCATCCGGCGCCGGCCGATTCGTTCTCCGGGCCCCCGATGCCACGGGAGAGCCCGGAGAAGCACCGGGGGGGGATTTCCCCTCGCCTATAAGAACGATCAAGCGGCGGAACTGCCGATATGGTCATTCTTATGGTGCGCAGAATTGCCAGCAGAAAAGAAGGATATCTGAATGATGCCTGTCGCTGCACCCATCATTCAGATATACCCCCCTAAAGTCCAGGACGTCATATGACGTCCTACGGTAGTAAAGTGGTAAAAAAAAAAAAAAAAATTGCATTTGAAAAACCGCTGCGCAAATACCGTGTGACATAAAAAATAGCAAACCCCACCATTTTATTCTCTAGGGTCTCTGCTTTAAAAAAAATAGGATTTTTTACTCACCGTTAGGGATGAGCTTCGTGTTCGAGTCGAACATACGTTCGACTCGAACATCGGCTGTTCGATCGTTCGACGAAGATCGAACGATTTGGGCCGTTCGCGCCAAATTCGAGTGACGCGAACGGCCCACAATGCACTACGCCATCGCAGTGTCATCCAGGCGCTGTGATTGGCCAAGCATGCACTGTGACCCCGCATGCTTGGCCAATCACAGCGCCGGCAGCGAGGAGAGCAATGATTGGCCACAGGCAGGATGCCTGTGGCCAATTATTGCTGAGGGTGTTTAGTACACGCCCCACACTATAAAAGGCCGCCAGCACGGCGGCCTAGTGTAGTGTGTTCCGGAGCAGGGAAAGACAAGCATAGGCAGGGACAGTGACATTTATTTCTTTCTTGCTTAACCTGGATTCCTTTAGTTTAGGAAAAGAGAAGGATAGGTAGGGAGAGTGTCAGTGTGTTTTACTGTGCGAGTCCTTGTTTCTTGGGACAGGGAAGGACAGTGAGGGGAATTCTCCTTGAGCTATAGTGTGCTTTAAAAAAACATTTTTTCTAGGGACAGAAAACTCTAGGTAGGGAGAGTGTCAGTTTCTTTCACTGTGCCAGTCCTTGTTTCTAGGGACAAAGAAGGAAAGTGAGGGGAATTCTCCTTGTGCTATAGTGTGCTTTAAAAAAAAAAAATTCTAGGGAGAGAAAACTCTAGGTAGGGAGAGTGTCAGTTTCTTTCACTGTGCCAGTCCTTGTTTCTAGGGACAAAGAAGGAAAGTGAGGGGAATTCTCCTTGTGCTATAGTGTGCTTTAAAAAAACATTTTTTCTAGGGACAGAAAACTCTAGGTAGGGAGAGTGTCAGTTTCTTTCACTGTGCCAGTCCTTGTTTCTAGGGACAAAGAAGGAAAGTGAGGGGAATTCTCCTTGTGCTATAGTGTGCTTTAAAAAAACATTTTTTCTAGGGACAGAAAACTCTAGGTAGGGAGAGTGTCAGTTTCTTTCACTGTGCGAGTCCTTGTTTCTAGGGACAAAGAAGGAAAGTGAGGGGAATTCTCCTTGTGCTATAGTGTGCTTTAAAAAAAAAAATTTCTAGGGACAGAAAACTCTAGGTAGGGAGAGTGTCAGTTTCTTTCACTGTGCGAGTCCTTGTTTCTAGGGACAAAGAAGGAAAGTGAGGGGAATTCTCCTTGTGCTATAGTGTGCTAAAGCATTCCTCATCAACCATCTTTGAAATCCTTGTTTTTTGGACAGTCAGGGAAATTGTCGTTGTGCTATTCTGTGCAAAAGCAATAATCCTCAACCATATTTAGAAATCCTTAAGTAAAGGGACAGAGAAGGACACCTGAAGGTAGCCCTTATTGCTTTTTTCCCATCTCCCTGCAGGCCATCTATTAGAATGTCTGGAAGGCAAACAAGGAGAGGCAGACAGTCAGGAGGCAATAAAAGAGGGCAAGCAGGCTCTGTGTCTGGGGGCAACAGTGCTGGTCGTGGACGCGGTGCATTGTCATCAGCACATGGCCATGGGACACGCTTGTCCTTCTTTTCGGCAGCTGGACATGTTGAGCCACATCATGCCGAAGACTTGGTAGAGTGGATGACCAAGCCCTCCTCCTCCTCCTCATCCTCTCTCACCCAGGCTCAGGGTACTGGCAAAGCAGCTGCCAAAGCGTCCTCTTCCCTGGTAACAATGTCAGACTCATCATCAGTCACTCCTTCCCTAGACCCACCATGTCCTCCTCCTGAGGAGTCCCCCGAACTGTTTGAGCACAGTGTTGGGTACATGCTCCAGGAGGATGCCCAGCGTTTCGAAGGGTCTGATGATGAAACCCAGCTACAGGAAGGCAGTAGCGTGAGAGCAGACAGAGGGGATGCTCAAGAAGGACACCAATCTGGCAGTCATGTTCCAGCAGCTGCAGCATACTGCCATATTGGCTCAAGTGATGAGGAGGGAGGGGATGATGAGGTCACTGACTCCACGTGGGTGCCTAATAGGAGAGAGGAGGAGGAGGAGGAGGCACATCTCCAACGAGGCAGGATGCCCTTTGGTGGCCAGCGTAAGGGCAGTACACCGACGGAATCACACCGCAGAGCTTCGCCTGTGCAGGGCGCAGCCTCTGCCCGTCATTCAAAAAGTTCCTTGGTGTGGGCCTTTTTTGAGGCTAGTGCATCAGATCGCACAGCTGCTGTTTGCAACATATGTCTCAAGCGTATATCGCGTGGCCAAAACATCAGCCGCTTGGGTACCACATGCCTGACCAGACATATGTTGACCTGCCATGCAGCTCGTTGGCAAGCCTACCTCAAAGACCCACACCAAAGAACAAAGCGGACCTCTCCTTGCACCGCATCAGCTGGGATCTCCAACCCCACTATAACTTCAGTCCTCTCTGAAACATGCACTGAGAGGAATGAAGGTGTAGAATTAGGTGTGTCACAGCCAAGTACTTGCGGCCACTCTGCTAGCAGTACACCGACGTCCGATTCTAGCAGGCAAATTTCCCTGCCCCAGCTGCTGGACCGTCGAAAGAAGTTCACTCCCAGCCATCCACATGCCCAGCGGTTGAATGCTAGCTTGGCTAAATTGCTAGCGCTTCAACTGCTGCCTTTTCAGTTGGTAGACTCGGCCCCCTTCCGTGAGTTTGTGCAATGTGCGGTTCCTCAGTGGCAGGTTCCCAAACGCCACTTTTTCTCACGGAAGGCTATTCCGGCTCTCTACCGGCATGTGGAAGGCAATGTCTTGGCCTCGCTGGACAGGGCGGTCAGCGGTAAGGTGCATATTACCGCTGACTCATGGTCCAGCAGGCATGGACAGGGACGTTACCTTTCTTTCACGGCCCATTGGGTCACTCTTTTGGCAGCTGGGAAGGATGCAGGACAAGGTGCAGTAGTGTTGGAGGTTGTTCCACCGCCACGCCTCCAAAATGCTACTACTGGTTGTGACACACCTCTCTCCTCCACCCCCTCCTCTTCTTCTTCCTCCATGGCCTCTTCCTGTGGTTTGTCCTATGAACCAGCGGTGCTCCGTAGCCGTTCACGGGGCTACGCAAGTACGCAGGCAAAAAGATGCCATGCCGTGCTTGCGCTGGTGTGTTTGGGGGACAGAAGCCACACTGGGGCAGAGGTCCTGTCTGCTCTGCAGGGCCAGGCCGAGAGGTGGTTGACGCCACGCCAGCTTAAGCCAGGAATGGTGGTTTGCGACAATGGCACCAACCTCCTCTCTGCCCTCCGACAGGGACAACTGACCCATGTGCCCTGTGTGGCTCACGTCCTTAACCTGGTGGTGCAGCGGTTCTTGGGCAGGTACCCGGGCTTACAGGATGTCCTGAGGCAGGCCAGGAAAGTCTGTGTGCATTTCCGCAGATCTTATAATGCCAGTGCTCGCCTGGCTGAGCTGCAAAAGGAGTTGAACCTGCCCAAGAACCGCCTTATATGTGACATGCCCACCAGGTGGAACTCAACGTTGGCCATGCTGCAGCGGCTGCACACGCAGCAGAGGGCCATCAATGAGTACCTGTGCGACTACGGCACCAGGACAGGGTCAGGGGAGCTTGTTTTTTTTTCTCCACGCCAGTGGGGCATGATCAGGGATGCATGCACTGTCCTGGCACCATTTGAGGAGGCCACGATGATGGTGAGCAGTGACAGTGCATGCATCAGTGACACTGTACCTCTTGTCCACCTGTTGGAGCACACGCTGCGTGGAATAATGGACAGGGCACTTGAGGCAGAACAGAGGCAGGAAGAGGAGGACTTCCTTGCCTCTCAAGGCCCCCTTTACCCAGACAGTGTTCCTTCTGTCCCACCCATCGCACAGGAAGAGGAAGAGGAGGAGGAGGAGGAGGATTGTGTCAGCATGGAGGTGGAGGCTGGCACTCAGCATCATCAGCAGCAGTCTTTTAGGGATGATTTACAGTCCCAAGAAACCAGTGGACTTGTACGTGGCTGGGAGGAGGTGGCTGCGGATCATGTCGTCCTTAGTGACCCAGAGGACTCCGGAGCGAATGCCTCAGCAAACCTACGCTGCATGGCCTCCCTGATCCTGCAAAGTCTGCGGAAGGATCCTCGTATTCTTCGGATCAAGGAGAGGGACCATTACTGGCTGGCCACTCTCCTTGATCCACGGTACAAGGGTAAGGTTGCGGACCTTATGTTACCTTCGCAGAGGGAGCAGAGGATGAGACAACTCCGGGAGGCCTTGCAGAAAGGTCTGTGCAACGCGTTCCCAGAGACTGGGAGGTTACAAACTCCTGGTCCTGGACAACGAGTTGCTGAGGCTTCGGCCAGTCAAAGAAGGAGCGGTGGGGAAGGTGGCCGTCTGACCAATGCGTTCAGACAATTCTTTAGTCCGCAGCCCCAAAGTATGATCGGTTCCAGCAACCATCGCCAGCGTCTGATAAACATGGTGCAGGAATATCTAGGGGCAAGGTCAGACTTGGACACCTTCCCCACCGAAAATCCTCTGGCTTACTGGGTCTTGAGGATGGATCACTGGCCAGAGCTTGCACAGTATGCAATTGAGCTACTGGCCTGTCCTGCATCCAGCGTTCTTTCGGAACGCACATTCAGTGCTGCTGGAGGATTTGTCACGGATCACAGGGTGCGCCTGTCCACCGACTCGGTTGATCGACTGACTTTCATCAAGATGAACCAGTCTTGGATCACCACCAGCTACCACACACCTGATGCTGATATAACAGACTAATTGATTTTAACATGTCACATCCCTTCAAGACTGATGCTGATGCTGAGTGCCTGTGCTGTTATGTTGACTGGCTATCCTCCTCCTCCGAGTCCTCAATAATACGATTGATGATGATAGCTTGGAAGATCATTTTTGTTTATGGGTGCCGCCACCAGTGGCTAAGGCCCAATTTTTCAGCCCCTGTTTTACAGGGGCGTGTAATTACAATTTTTTTAGCAATAATTTGCCATAGGGCTCATTGCTGTGCTCCAAGTACAGTATCTGTGAGGGGTTGTAGTGTTGTGCCACCAGTGCCTAAGGCCCAATTTTTCAGCCCCTGTTTAACAGGGGCGTGTCATTACAATTTTTGAAGCAATACTTTGCAACAGGGCTCATTGCTGTGCTCCAAGTACAGTATCTGTGAGGGGTTGTAGTGTTGTGCCACCAGTGCCTAAGGCCCAATTTTTCAGCCCCTGTTCAACAGGGGCATGCAATTACAATTCTTGATCTAATAATTCACAGCAGGGCCCATTGCTGCACCCACCAAGAGTAACTCTGAGGGCTTACAGTGTTGTGGCAACGCCACCACCACCACCACCACCACCACGAAAGGCCCAATTTTTCAGCCCCTGTTCAACAGGGGCATGCAATTACAATTCTTGATCTAATAATTCACAGCAGGGCCCATTGCTGCACCCACCAAGAGTAACTGTCAGGGCTTACAGTGTTGTGGCACCAGCACCACCATCAAAGGCCCAATTTTTACTACCACTGTTCAACAATTATATGTAATTAAAATTCCTGATATAATAGTTGACAGCAGGGCGTTCCAGCACCAACCAAGAGTAACTGTGAGTGCTTACAGTGTTGTGCCAACACCAACAACTAAGGGGCCTATTTCTGCAGAGTATATACGGCAGGTCCCTACTTTCAAACATCCAACTTACAAACGACTCCTACTTGCAAACGCAAGAAGACAACAGGAAGTGAGAGGAAATCTACCACTAGGAAGGAAAATTCTCTCCTGTAAGAATAAATATGGGAGAAAGGTGTCTCCTCTGTACTGATGCTTTATCAGCAATCCTTGTTTCAAGAAAAACACCACATTTCAAAAACAGTTGTCATTGGGACGGAAAGTGAGGTGAAATGTTCTGAACAGGGGCACAGACAGCAAAACAAATGTTACAGGGGTGATAACCCTTACCTAGGTTTTCCAAAAAGTTTAAAAATAGATTTTTGGGCTGGAGCTACACTTAAACAATGTACCTGTTCAAAATTACAAACAGATTCTACATAAGAACAAACCTACAGTCCCTGTCTTGTATGCACCGCCTGTATACGGCTGTTCAGAGTATATAGGGCCTTTTTTATTTTATGTGCGGGGTTCCCCTTAATATCCATACAAGACCCAAAGGGGCTGGTAATGGGCTGGGGTAGGGGGGGGGGGGTCATGGGGTAGCTATGCCATTTTTCTTAAAGATTTTCATCCATATTACCGGGACCAGACATTACATTAAAGCCGCAAGCAGTTTTAAATGGCTTTTTTTTCCTTTAGAAGTGTCATTTTGTGCAGGGACAGTTCTAAACACGGGAAACACGTGGCACTTCACAGGCATACTTTAGACACCCCCCAGGTACGATATTTAAAGGAATATTTGACTTTTTTTTTTTCACTTTATGCATCATTAAAATGACTGCTCCCGAAAAACGACCGTTTTTAAAACTTCTTTTTGCATTGATACATGTCCCCTGGTGCAGAACCCGGGTTCCCAAACCCTTTTTAGGACAATAACATGCATAATAGTTGTTATAATTAGCACTTTAGAATTCGAACGTTCGCATCCATTGTATTTAATAGGGTTCTAATGTTCGTACGAACTTTCGGTCCGTTCGCGGGTTCTGGTGCGAACCGAACCCGGGGGTGTTCGGCTCATCACTACTCACCGTAAAATCCTTTTCTCTGAGTCCATGGACCGACACAGCTTCTCTATTGACAAAGTGGGTATTATCCGTTAATTAGGAGTGACTAGGCAGAAAAACTTGTAAAAAGTGTTGCATCACACCTTCTACAGTACCGCCCAGGGGGCGGACCCTCTGGGTATATCCTCTCAGTCTGCATCTCGCAGATCAGTTCGTCAAAAAGCAGTACAAACTTAAAAGGAGGGGTGGGTGCTGTGTCAGTCCATGGACTCAGAGAAAAGGATTTTACGGTGAGTAAAAAATCCTATTTACTCTTTCGTCCATGGACCGACACAGCTTCTCTACTGACAAAGTGGGACGTCCCAAAGCAGTGTCAGAGAAAAAAACGAGGGGTGGTAACAGCATAAAAACAAACTTCACCCCAAAACACAAAAACAGCACTCCTCCAACGGAGGAGTTGCAACTCTAAACAGCCGCTTGCAAAACCTTGCGGCCGAAAGAGGCATCCGAAGATGCACCTACATCAGCCTTGTAGAATTTTGTGAAAGTGTGAGCGGACGACCAAGTCGCCGCTTTACATAGTTGGGAAACAGACGCTTGATGTCGGAAAGCCCAAGAGGCACCTATTGCCCTGGTCGAATGCGCCGTGACAGGAAAGGGGGGCGCCTGACCCTTTAAGGCGTAAGCCTGGATTACTATCTGTCAGATCCACCTAGAGATGGTGGCCGATGAGACTGCTTGGCCCTTCTTGGGACCAGCCACCGAAACAAACAGTGAGTCTGACTTCCGGAACAGGGAAGTAGCAGATAGGTATACTCTCAAAGCTCGGACAACGTCCAAGGAATGCAACGCCGACTCCTTAGGATTCGACGGCTGAGGACACAAGGATGGAAGTACAATGTCTTCGTTGAGATGAAAAGCCGAAACGACTTTCGGAAGAAAGGAAGGCTGCGGCCGCAGCACCACCTTATCCTTGTGGAAAATCAAATAGGGAGCCTTGCAGGACAAGGCTGCCAGCTCAGAGACTCGTCTAACTGACGTAACAGCCACCAAAAAGACCACTTTCTGAGAAAGTGTCAACAGGGGAATATCTCTAATATTCTCAAACGGTACCTTCTGAAGCATCGAGAGGACCAGGTTCAAGTCCTACGGAAGTAACGGGGGACGGACCGGAGGGGCCACATGTCGAACCCCCTGCACAAATGTACTCACGAGAGAGTGAGTCGCCAGGGGTCGCTGAAAAAAGACAGCCAGGGCAGATATCTGTCCCTTAATCGTACTTAGGGCAAGCCTTTGGTCTACCCCATGCTGTAAAAACAGCAGGATTCTGGAAACCAAATAGGTACGCGGATGCCATTTCATTTCCTCACACATGGAGATGTAGGCCGTCCAAGTGCGGTGATAGACCTTCCTAGAGGACGGTTTTCGAGCACTTCTCATAGTAGAGATTACTGAGTCTGACAGGCCCCGGTCTCTCAGTACCTGGTTCTCAACAGCCATGCCGTTAAAGCCAATGACTGTAAAGCAGGATGGAATATGGGACCTTGCGATAGCAGGTCCTTCCGTAGTGGTAGGCGCCAGGGGACGTCTGCTACCAGACGTACTAGATCGGCGTACCAAGGACGCTGAGGCCAATCTGGAGCGATTAGGATCATTGGAATTCCCTCTGCCTCCACTCTGCGGAGCAGAAGAGGAAGAAGCCTTAAGGGAGGGAAGGCATAGATTAGCCGATACTGACCCCACGATGCTACCAACGCGTCCGTTGCGTCTGGCCATGGGTCTCTTGACCGGGCCACAAATCTCAATACCTTCCGATTGAGTCGGGAAGCCAGAAGATCTACGTCTGGCGTGCCCCATCTTTGGCAGAGGAGTTGGAACACCTCCGGGTGTAAGGACCATTCTCCCTGGTCCAGCTTCTGGCGGCTCAGGTAGTCCGCCTGCCAGTTTTCCACACCCGGAATGTACACGGCCGACAGTGCCGGTATGCTCCTCTCTGCCCACTTCAGGATGCGAGCGATCTCCGATGCTGCAGCTGAGCTTCTTGTTCCTCCCTGATGATTGACATATGCCACTGCTGTGGCGTTGTCTGACTGGATCCTGACTGGACGCCCTTGCAGCCTCTGAGACCATTTGAAGAGGCACAGCTTGATCGCCCGGATCTCCAGGACATTGATCGGCAGGAGGGCTTCCTCTGGGGTCCAGCGACCTTGCGCCGACTGGACACCCCAGACTCCCCCCCAACCTGTAAGGCTGGCGTCCGTCGTGATCACTATCCAGTAAACCGGAAGAAATTACTTCCCGGCCATTAGAGCCGGTGCTGTCAGCCACCATACCAGGGATCTCCTGACTAGGTGGCTCACTCGGATTTGATAATCCAGAGATGAAGGGCATCTGTTCCATCTGGACAGAACTTCCTTCTGTAACACTCGAGTGTGGTATTGAGCATATGGGACCGCCTCGAAGGAGGCTATCATGAGGCCCAACACTCGCATGCAAAAACGGAGTGACGACCAATTCCTGGAAGTCAGCTGCCGTACTGCAGCCCGGAGGGTCTGCAACTTCTCCACAGGGAGGAATACCTTTGCCTCTGAGGAATCCAGAATCAACCCCAGGTACACTAGGCGTTGAGTCGGCACCAATACTGACCTTTGCGTGTTTAGTATCCAACCACAGTCTCGAAGAGTCTGACAGGTAATGGACACGCTTACCTCTAATTCTGAGCTTGAAGGGGCCTTCAGCAGAAGGTCGTCCAAGTAACCTGTGATAGCGATACCCCGCTGTCTTAGAAGTGCCAGAATCGGAGCGAGCACCTTGGTGAACGTCCTGGGTGCTGAGGCAAGGCCAAACGGGGAGGGCCACAAACTGGTAGTGGTTCTTCCCGATAGCAAATCGCAGAAACCTCTGGTGTCTGGAGTATATGGGGACATGCAGGTATGCGTCCTTGATGTCCAAGGAGGCCAGAAAGTCCCCCGGATGGAGAGCCGTGACTACAGATCGAACCGACTCCATCCGAAATCTTTGTACCTTCACAAAGCAATTGAGGGCTCTGAGATCCAAGATTGGACGAACCCCCTCCTTCTTCGGCACAATGAACAGATTTGAGTAAAAACCCTGACCCCGTTCCTGTTCTGGAACTGGAATAACTACCCCGCGTTCCAGTAGACCCTGGACCGCCCCATACAGGGCCTCCCGACGGGTCGGTAGTAGCTGGAGATTGGAGGTGATGAATCTGTCTGGTGGACAAGAGAGAAATTCTATCTTGTAGCCTGAGGAGATTACTTCGCAAACCCACCTGTCGGAGACTAGAGCAGTCCACTGAGTCGCGAATTTGCGAAGACGTCCCCCCACCCGAGAGCTGGGTGGGGGCGGACCTTCATGTGGACGCAGATTTGTCCGCAGGCTTGTTGGGTCTGCGGGACCAAGGACGCTTCTGTCCTTGGGCAGGCGCTTTATCGGCCTGGGGTCTTTTCCCTGTCGCCTTAAGGGGGCGAAAAAAACGCTTACGTGCAGTAAAGGAGGGCCCTTGCCCTTGGCATGGTCCCTTACCCTTGCTAGTTTGGGGAAGCAAAGTGCTTTTACCTCCTGTGGCATCCTTGATGATGTCATCCAGAGAAGCCCCCAAAAAGTCTGTTGCCCTTAAAAGGCAGATCCAACAGGGCTTTCTTGGAAGTCTGGTCCGCAGACCAGCCCTTTAGCCAGATCAGGCGGCGTATTGCTACTGCATAAACCGAAGCTCTTGACAGCAGGGGAATAGTATCCATGTCTGACTCGCAGACAAACTTAAGGCCCTGGACCAACTGGTCGGCCAAAGTTATCTCATTAGGAGGAGCATCTCGCTCCTTTAACCCCTGGAGTAGCAATTTTGCCCATTCAGTAAGTGTCTGAGACACTAGGGCCCCCGCCAATGCCGGGCGTACTGCCGAGCCTACCACTGAGTATAGGTAGCGAGCGAGCGCTTCAGCCTTCTTATCCACAGGGTCCTTGAAAACAGGAGCCCCTTCTACTGGAATAGTGGTGGCTCTATTAAGTCTGGACACCGAAGGGTCCACTATAGGGGGAGAGGTCCATATCTTCAGAAAACTCTCCTCAAAGGGGTACCGTACTGCAAACCTCTTTGGGGCTGTAAAGACCCTCAGTGGGTTCTCCCATTCCTTGTATGAGAGTTTGTCAAAATAAGACACACAAGGGAACACCTTAGCAGTGCGGGCAGGTTTACGAAACCCAAAGGGGACTGGAGTATCTGCTACTTCTGCAGTCTTTTCCAACTTTAGCGTATCCCGCACTGCAGTAATAAGGTCAGATACCAAAGCCGTCTCGCGTACTGACCTGGACTCCTCCTCACTGTCCGATCGGTCACGGTCTGCAGTCTCTGATGCATCAAAATCTGGGCCATGAGCCGTAGCTGGACCTGGTTCTGCATCAGAAATATCCCCAGAAGATTGCAGGGGACGGGGGCGTTTATTACCCCCTGTATTCCCGTGTGCTGCTTCCACCCTGGCAGCAAACGCCTCTAGGATTGCCGACATAGCGTCCATAGACACCTCAGGGACACCAGCTGCTAAATCTGGTGTTTCAGGGGAGAAGACATCTGGCTCAGATGCCATGCTGACCACACGCTGACACCCACAGGGCTCCAGGCAAGATATCAATAGGCCACCCTCCTGTGCTGCAGAGAGGCTGGGTCACCCAGAGGACTCACACCCTGGATAGGTACTGCTATGCTGCGCCTGTGATGCTGTCCCGCTGCTGCTGTGTCAGTCTGCTTCTTTTATCAGCACTTCCTGTGTGAATTTTCGCGCCAGTGTAATGCACCCTAGAGGCCGGAGGCTCTCGCAAAATGGTTGCCAAAAACGTCTGTATGGAAGATAATGTGGGCTCTAAGAAAATGGCCACCGACAGAAGATAGAGGTCAAGCAGCCATAGCCCACAAAAAGATGGCCGCCGAACGGCAATATCTGCATACAGGGTGGGCAAACATGGCCGCCGATCAGCTGATAGGGGCCAGTGGGTGTGGCCGAACCACAGGAAGATGGCCGCCGGGCAGTCACAAGAGGCCAAACTTGGCATGGACCACCTCAAAATGGCCGCCGACAGCATGGAGGAGGAAGGACACAAACACAGGTAAGAAAAAATGAAATTTCTTTTAAATGTTAGTTACAGCCAGCCCCGCTCCAGTGGGACCCTCTAGGTGACCCCCAGCACCCAGCAACCTTTAGCTAGAAGCCCAGGGAGGAGGGAAAGGCAGGGAGAGAGGGAAGAAAGGGGCCACAACCACTTACTTGATCTCTCCAGGAATGTCCAGCTAAATCACCCAGCCGAGGCAGGGGAGTTTTACTTACCTATCCTGCATGTATTCTGCTGGAAGACATTCCAAACAGATCATCGTCCGCGCACGGAAGGTGACTGTTGGCCAGGCATGCTGTGATTGGACCCAGAAGGGACGATCATATGTATGCCCTGGAGCATGACGCTCACCGGACAGCCGAAGCTGAAGGGTCCGATGCAAGCCTTGGAGCGTAAGCTCACCGGCCAGGCTGCTGCGACTCGGCCGTAAGGTCAGCCGAAGCTGAGCGGTCCGATGCAGGCCCTGGAGCGTAAGCTCACCGGCCACCCGTGGAGTGACGGGCATGTCGTGGAAAACCCAGCGCGTAGCTAGGGTCGGCACACGCTCGATGGCCGAAACTGGGGAGACTACAAGGATCGAGGATCCAGCCTGTCACCCAGTCGGCAGTTGATCGAAGATCGCAGGAAACAACAAATGTAGCAAAAAATAAAAAATATATATATATATATATCTTTTTTCCCCGGACCAATGGGCCCGAAGGGAGCCATGTCCTACTCCTTGCTAGACAGAAAAAAACTGATCTGCGAAGATGCAGACTGAGAGGGTATACCCAGAGGGTCCGCCCCCTGGGCGGTACTGTAGAAGGTGTGATGCAACACTTTTTACAAGTTTTTCTGCCTAGTCACTCCTAATTAACGGATAATACCCACTTTGTCAATAGAGAAGCTGTGTCGGTCCATGGACGAAAGAGTAATATATATATAATGTTTAGGGCGTTCTAAGTAATTTTCCAGCAAAAAAAAATACTGGTTGTTACATGTAAAGAAAAAGTTCCAGAAAAGGCCCGGGAGCTGAAGTGGATGGTTTAGCAGGGAGAAGAACACAGGCAGGGGTGACAACACATCTTGGTATGTCTCTGCTGCAGAGGCAGTGTTGTCAGCTCATACAGGAAGTAAGGAAATTCCTAGCAGAGCAAGAAGAAGAAAAATCTATGGCAATTTCCCCGATTTAGATTTTTTTGCTGTGTTGATTACGATTACCCTGACCTGGGTCCAGATACCGTATATACTCGAGTATAAGCCTAGTTTTTCAGCACATTTTTTTTGTGCTGAAAATGCCCCCCTCGGCTTATACTCAAGTCTGTGTCCATGTTCAACTTTGTGCACCTGATCCTGGCCAGCCGTAGGTCCCCTGGACCCCAAACTTGGCACACATGTAGCCCCACTCTTCCTTTACAAGTGTGCAATGCTTGTTGTCCGGGGGACCTACGGCCAGGGAGCACCGATTTTTCAAAGCCGGGCACCCCTTCCATAGACTCCCATGTTAAACAGTAATTTCTCTGGTGATTTTGGGGACCTGGTATCGGCCGGCCCTAGGTCCCCTGGACCCCAAACTTGGCACACATATATCCCCACTCTTCATCTATAAGTGTGCAAAGTTTGTTGTCCAGGGGACCAACGGCCGGGGAACACCGATTTTTCAAAGACGGACACCCCTTCCATAGACTCCCATGTTAAATGTCAGTCTAGTCACACAGCGCCGGAGATCAGGTAGAGAGATTGGGCACAGTGAGGCATGCACATGGACACAGTGAGGCAAAGTGAGGCACAGTGAGGCATGCAGATAGACACCCTAGGCTTATACTCGAGTCAATGCGTTTTTTTGTGGTAAAATTAGGTGCCTCGGCTTATATTCGGGTCGGCTTATACTCGAGTATATATGGTAATAAAACGTACCTGCAGAGTCCCATGAGCCTCTACGCCTCTCCTCATCACCAGGTACAGAGCGTCCCGATCCCGGGGGGACGACCGCTTCTCTGCAAATGCCAAAAACACGGAGGGATGCTCGATGTAGAGGAGGGCCGGGATCCGGTACGTCACCCCGCAGGGCTCCCGCTGGAACAGTGTGATCTGGTCCGGTACTGTCGCTTCTGCCATGGTGTACCTGGAGAACATCACATCAGTCTGTGCACCAAAGGAGCTTACACTCTAATCCCCCCCCCCCATCATATATTTATACAGCTCTGACATATACCATAATGAAGTACAAATAATGACCCAGATCAGTCTGCACCAGAGCAGCTTACACTCCAACTAGACACGTGCGGTTCGTTCTGTTTTCCGAAATTCAAATTCAAATTTTTCGTTATGCAGAATTTCGGATGATCCGAATTTCCTAATTAAAATAGTAACAAATTCGAACGTATCCGAAATATCGAAACAAATTTTTCTGACGAAATTTGAATTGTTTTCTAATCAAATTGCAAATCGTTTTCAAATCAAAATGCCAATTGTTTTCTAATCGAATTCGAATTTCCAAAAAGAATAAAATAGAATAGAAAATAAAGGTATAGAATTATATATATATATATATATATATATATATATATATATATATATATATATAGAATAGAAAATAAAAGCATAGAATGTAAAATTGTTTTCTAATCGAATTCGAATTTCCAAAAAGAATAAAATAGAATAGAAAATAAAAGCATAGAATGTAATAGAGTAAAACAGAACAGAATACAAAATAAAAGAATATATATTTTTTTTAATAGAAATTAAAAAGGGATAGAATAGAAAAGAACAGAGTAAAACAGAACAAAATAGAATGGAAAATAAAAGAATAAAATGTAATAGCGTAGAACAGAATACAAATTAAAAGAATAGAAAAAAATAGAATAGAAATTAAAGGGATAGAATAGAAAAGAAAAGAGTAAAACAGAACAAAATAGAATAGAAAATAAAAGAACAGAATAAAGTAGATTAGAAAATAAAGTTTTCAAATTGAAATCCCAATTGATTTTGAATACAAATTGTTTTCTAATCGAATTCCAAATTTCCAAAAAGAATAAAAAAGAAGAATAGAAAATAAAAAGGTATAGAATGTAATGGAGTAAAACGGAACAGAATAAAATAACAGAAAAAAATGAATAGAAATTAAAAAGGGATAGAATAGAAAATAATAGAATAGAAAATAAAAGAATAAAGTAGATTAGAAAATCGAAATCCCAATAGTTTTCAAATTTGAATTGTTTTCTAATCAAATTTGAATTTCCAAAAATAATAAAATAGAATAGAAAATAAAGGAATAAAATAGAAAAAAAAAGAATAGAACAGAGAAAAATAGAATAGAAAATATAGGAATAGAATAGAAAAAAAACAGAATAAAATAGAAAAGAAAATAAAAGAATAGAATGTAATAGAGTAAAACAGAACAGAATACAAAAAAATAGAATAGAAATTAAAGGGATAGAATAGAAAATAGAGTAAAACAGAACAAAATTGAATAGAAAATAAAAGAATAGATTGAAGTAGATTAGAAAATAGAGAAGTAGAATTTAACCACTTAACCCCCGAACCAATATGCAGCTAAAGGACCAGGCCCCTTTTCGCGATTCGGCACTGCGCCGCTTTAACTGACAATTGCGCGGTCGTGCGACGTGGCTCCCAAACAAAATTGGCGTCATATTTTCCCCACAAATAGATCTTTCTTTTGGTGGTATTTGATCACCTCTTCGGTTTCTATTTTTTGCGCTATAAACAAAAATAGAGCGACAATTTTGAAAAAAATTCAATATTTTTTACTTTTTGCTATAATAAATATCCCCAAAAATATATTAAAACATTTTTTTCCCTCAGTTTAGGCCGATACGTATTCTTCTACATATTTTGGTAAAAAAAAAAAAAAAAAAAAATCGCAATTGCCGTTTATTGATTGGTTTGCGCAAAACTTATAGCGTTTACAAATAGGGGATAGTTTTATGGCATTTTTAATTATTATTATTTTTTTTACTAGATTTTACTAGATTTTTATCGTGACTGCGACATTATGGTGGACACATCGGACACTTTTGACACATTTTTGGGACCATTGTCATTTATACAGCGAGCAGTGCTATAAAAATGCACTGATTACTGTGAAAATGACACTGGCAGTGAAGGGGTTAACCTCTAGGTGGCGCTGTAGTGGTTAAGCGTGCCCTAGTGAGTGATTCTTACTGTAGGGGGGCATAGCTTGGCGTGTGACGTCACTGATCGTCATTCCCTATGACAGGGAGCAGACGATCAGTGACACTGCCACTAGGAAGAACGGGGAGAGGTTTGTTTACACTTACCTCTCCCCGTTCTTCAGCTCTGTGACCCGATCGCGGGACAACGGCGGCGATCGGGTCCGTGGGTCCCTCGGGCGCAGTCACGGAGCTCAGGACCGGGTCGCGAGCGTGCCACCGGCGGCGCACGTGCGACCCACGGCTGGGCTCTTAAAGGCAAACAGAAGGAGAGAGTTACCACTCAGATGTGACTGGTGACTCATTCACAAGATCCAGAGCCGTGGGTGCAGGCAATGCATATGACAATGCAAAAAATCTGAGGAAAACGCTTGGACAGCCGCACTCCAAAAAAGGTTCTTTTATTTAAAACAAAAGCACAAACAACATGCCACAGCAAAAAACAACGAGTATGAGCTGACATTTCGCACTGCGATTCAGTGCTTAATCACTATGATTAAGCACTGAATCGCAGTGCGAAATGTCAGCTCATACTCGCTTTTTTTTGCTGTGGCATGTTGTTTGTGCTTTTGTTTTAAATAAAAGAACCTTTTTTGGAGTGCGGCTGTCCAAGCGTTTTCCTCAGATTTTTTGGGCTCTTTAAGGGCAACGTACCTGTACGTTGATGTGCCCAGCCGTGCCATTCTGCCGACGTATATCGGCGTGAGGCGGTCCTTAAGTGGTTAATAGACTAGAATAGAATAAGAAATAGAAAAATAAACTGAATAAAATAGAAAGAATATAACCATCTTCTGAAATTCTAATTTCAAATACAATAAATTTTAATACAATAGAAAAAATTAGGATTGAATTTTTTTTTATAAAAACATAATAGAATAGAAAATAATAAAATAATAATAGGACAAATTCTGCGCTTAACCTTGTAACAATATGGTGCTTTGTTTTAAAAAAAAAATGCAGCAACTTCAAAAAAGGCCTAAATACTTAAGACCAACAAACATATGTGCAATAAAGAGAAAAAAAGTGCGCAATCGCCAAAAAAAATGGTTATTTTTGCAACAAAAATATTCCTATTACAGGAATAGGGATGAGCTTCGAGTTCGAGTCGAACTCATGTTCGACTCGAACATTGCCTGTTCGCCCGTTCACTGAACAACGAACAATTTGGGGTGTTCGCGGCAAATTCGAAAAATCTATGGGAGAAATCTAAAGTGCTAATTATAAAGGCTAATATGCATGTTATTGTCCTAAAAAGTGTTTGGGGACCCGGGTCCTGCCCCAGGGGACATGTATCAATGCAAAAAGAAGTTTTAAAAACTGCCGTTTTTTCGGGAGCAGTGATTTTAATAATGCTTAAAGTGAAACAATAAAAGTGAAATATTCCTTTAAATTTCATAACCTGGGGGGTGTGTATGATATGCATGTGAAGTGGCGCATGTTTCCCGTGCTTAGAACTGTCCCTGCACAAAATGTCATTTTTGAAGGAAAAAAAGTCATTTAAAACTGACTCGCGGCTATTAATGAATTGTCGGCTTTTATCAATACATAGAAAAGTCATTGATAAAAAAAAGCGTGGGGGTTCCCCCAAATTCAATTACCAGGCCCTTCAGGTCTGGAATAAATATTAAGGGGAACCCCGCCGCAAATTTTAAAAAAAAATGGCGTGGGGTTCCCCCTAAATATCCATACCAGGCCCTTCAGATCTGGCATGGATTTTAAGGGGAACTCCACCCCAAATTTAAAAAAAAATAGCGTGGAGTCCCCCCAAAAATCCATACCAGACCCCTTATCCGAGCACGCAACCTGGCCGGCCGCAGGAAAAGAGGGGGGGGATGAGAGAGCGGCCCCCCCCTCCCTCCTGAACCGTACCAGGCCACATGCCCTCAAAATGGGGAGGATGTCCCCATGTTGATGGGGACAAGGGCCTCATCCACACAACCCTTGCCCGGTGGTTGTGGGGGTCTGCGGGCCGGGGGCTTATCGGAATCTGGAAGACCCCTTTAACAAAGGGGACCCCCAGATCCCGCCCCCCCCCTATGTGAATTGGTAAGGGGTACATTGTACCCTACCATTTCACAAAGAAAGTGTAAAAAAATTTAAATAAAAACACACAAACACCTTGAAAAAGTCCTTTATTAAAAAAAAAAATAATAATAAAAAAAAAACATTCCAGCGATGAAATCCAGTGTCCCGCGGCGATCCCGATGTCCAGCGCTGTCCGTCATTGGTTGTGCCTGAGCGGACCTGATGGGGAACTTCCTCCGCAGTGTTTTAAATCTATAGACCCGTCCCTTCTAAAGTTCCCCATCAGGTCCGCTAAACGGACCAGACGCGGAACGCGAGAAGGGGCGGGTCTATTCATGTATTACACAGTGAAGGAAGTTCCCCTTAAGGTCCGCTCTACGAGGGGGCGGACCTGATGCGGAACTTCCTTCACTGTGTAATACATGAATAGACCCGCCCCTTCTCATGTTCCGCATCTGGTCCGCTTAGTGGACCTGATGGGGAACTTTAGAAGGGGCGGGTCTATACATTTAAAACACTGCAGAGGAAGTTCCCCATCAGGTCCGCTCAGGCACAACCAATGACGGACAGCGCTGGACATCGGGATCGCCGCGGGACACTGGATTTCATCGCTGGAATGTTTTTTTTTTTTTATTATAATTTTTTTTTTTAATAAAGGACTTTTTCAAGGTGTTTGTGTGTTTTTATTTACATTTTTTTACACTTTCTTCGTGAAATGGTAGGGGTACAATGTACCCCTTACCAATTCACATAGGGGGGGGCCGGGATCTGGGGGTCCCCTTTGTTAAAGGGGTCTTCCAGATTCCGATAAGCCCCCGGCCCGCAGACCCCCACAACCACCGGGCAAGGGTTGTGTGGATGAGGCCCTTGTCCCCATCAACATGGGGACATCCTCCCCATGTTGAGGGCATGTGGCCTGGTACGGTTCAGGAGGGAGGGGAGGCCGCTCTCTCATACCTCCCTCTTTTCCTGCGGCCGGCCAGGTTGCGTGCTCAGGAAAAGGGTCTAGTATGGATTTTTGGGGGGACTACACGCCATTTTTTTTTAAATTTGGGGTGGAGTTCCCCTTAAAATCCATGCCAGATCTCAAGGGCCTGGTATGGATATTTAGGGGGAACCCCACGCCATTTTTTTTTTTTTTAATTTGCGGCGGGGTTCCCCTTAATATCCATTCCAGACCTGAAGGGCCTGGTAATTGAATTTGGGGGAACCCCCACGCTTTTTTTTTTTATCAATGACTTTTCTATGTATTGATAAAAGCCGACAATTCATTAATAGCCGCGAGTCAGTTTTAAATGACTTTTTTTCCTTCAAAAATGACACTTTGTGCAGGGACAGTTCTAAGCATGGGAAACATGCGCCACTTTACATGCATATCATACACACCCCCCAGGTACGAAATTTAAAGGAATATTTCACTTTTATTTTTTCATTTTAAGCATTATTAAAATCACCGCTCCCGTAAAAACGTCTATTTTTTTAACTTCTTTTTGCATTGATACATGTCCCCTGGGGCAGGACCCGGGTCCCCAAACACTTTTTAGGACAATAAATTGCATATAAGCCTTTATAATTAGCACTTTAGATTTCGAACGTTCGAGTCCATTGTATTTAATAGGGTTCTAAAGTTCACACGAACATTCTGTCTGTTCGCAGGTTCTGGTGCGAACCGAACGGGGGTGTTCGGCTCATCCCTGTACAGGAACTATTAATGCAAAAAACAAGAGAATAAATGAATATTCACTATGTGTAATACCACACAAAAGATGTATATGTGACACAATCCAAAAAAATTGTAAAGTGCAATCACAGATATAGTCCAAATAACTGAATATTGGAATAATAGTGTAGTGCAACCAAATAAATGTGTCCCAAATGGATAAAGATATTGTTCAAAGTAGATGATCTCTGGAGTTCGGCTCAAATACAAGCCAATCGATGGAAATATTCAGAAGCCTTGATTACCGTGCAGCCAAGATAAATGATATTACTGCCGCTTACCGAATAGTTGGGATCTCAGATTATAGAGATCACGGAAGCGTGTGCATCAGCCTGCCGGCCCCAACAACGATCACTTGTTCCTAGATGGAGGAAGGAATCTTCACGTCCGAGTCCAGAGAGGATAGCCCTTCTCAGCTGTTCATCAACCCAGGCAAGGAAGAACACAGGTGAGAAAAAAAAAAATAGAAAATAATAGAATAGAAAAAAAAAAAAAAGAACAGAATATAATAGACTAAAATAGAAAGAATATAACCTTCTTCCAAAATTCGAATAGAATGAACTCAAATTCGAATAGAAAAGAAAAAAAAAATAGAAGAGAATAGAATAGAGTTCAAACAACAATAGCATAGAAAGGATATAACCGTTTTCCAAAATTCAAATAGAATTTAAATAGAATAGAAAAAAATATAATAAAAAAAGAGTAGAAAGTAAAAAAATAGAATAGAACAATAGGAAAGAATATAACTCACTGAGCGAGTCACATCAGTCTCTGTACAGAGGAGCTTACACTCTAATGTCCCCTCCTCCCCACAGTCACACACTATTATTATTATACATTTATATAGCTCTGACATATACTGCAGTGCTGTACAAATAATAAGACAGACTAGTCTGCACCAGAGGAGCTTACACTCTAATCACCCCCCCCCCCCACAGTCACACACTATTCTTACCATACATTTATATAGCTCTGACATATACCGTGGTGCTGTACACATAATAAGACAGAGGAGCTTACACTCTAATCCCCCCCAGTATATATTATATATATATATATATATATATATATATATTAGGGTGAGTACATTTCCAAACTGCCATTCAGGGACACACCCCCACTCTCACCTTCCCCAAAAGAAGATAAGGGGGGGGGGTGCGCGGGGGTTAATGTAGTCAGGCGAATGTGCCATTTGCCACCAGATGCAGTGCCGCTTGCCACCCGTAGCCTGCCACCAGATGCAGTGCCGCTTGCCACCCATAGCATGCCACCAGATACAGTGCCGCTTGCCACCCATAGCATGCCACCAGATGCAGTGCCGCTTGCCACCCATAGCCTGCCACCAGATGCAGTGCCGCTTGCCACCCATAGCCTGCCACCAGATGCAGTGCCGCTTGCCACCCATAGCCTGCCACCAGATGCAGTGCCGCTTGCCACCCATAGCCTGCCACCAGATGCAGTGCCGCTTGCCACCCATAGCCTGCCACCAGATGCAGTGCCGCTTGCCACCCATAGCATGCCACCAGATGCAGTGCCGCTTGCCACCCATAGCATGCCACCAGATGCAGTGCCACTTGCCACCCATAGCATGCCACCAGATGCAGTGCCACTTGCCACCCATAGCCTGCCACCAGATGCAGTGCCACTTGCCACCCATAGCATGCCACCAGATGCAGTGCCGCTTGCCACCCATAGCCTGCCACCAGATGCAGTGCCGCTTGCCACCCATAGCATGCCACCAAATGCAGTGCCGCTTGCCACCCATAGCATGCCACCAGATGCAGTGCCGCTTGCCACCCATAGCCTGCCACCAGATGCAGTGCCGCTTGCCACCCATAGCATGCCACCAGATGCAGTGCCGCTTGCCACCCATAGCCTGCCACCAGATGCAGTGCCGCTTGCCACCCATAGCCTGACACCAGATGCTGTGCTGCTGTCACTCCCTCTGCATGAGCCACGTGCGTAGAAGGAAAGGAGCGGCGTCACTATCTGGAGAGTGAAGATCACACCAGTCCCTGCTGCTTGCCGCTGGGTGCCGGAGAAGGAGGAGGTGCTGAGGTGGGTGGGGACAGCAGTGCTGCACTAGGCGCAGGCCTCGCTCCCGGTCTCACTGTCTGAGAGTAAATTGTCACTGGTTGCCAGGCAGCGCCGGCCTTAGCAACCAGTTCTGGAAATGTAGTTATTAGTTAGTAGGGGGTGGCTGTGTCCTCTATTTCATTCCGGGACATTGTATTGTCCCGGAATGAAGGTGCCCGGGACCCAGGACAGACATGTCAATTTCGGGACAGTCCCGGGCAATCCGGGACACATGGGCATCCTAATATACAGTGGGTACGGAAAGTATTCAGACCCTCTTAAATTTTTCACTCTTTGGTATATTGCAGCCATTTGCTAAAATCATTTAAGTTCATTTTTTTTCCCTCAATGTACACACAGCACCCAATATTGGCAGAAAAACACAGAATTGTTGACATTTTTGCAGATTTATTAAAAAAGGAAAACTGAAATATCACATGGTGCTAAGTATTCAGACCCTTTGCTGTGACACTCATATATATAACTCAGGTGCTGTCCATTTCTTCTGATCAACTGATGGTTCTACACCTTCATTTGAGTCCAGCTGTGTTTGATTATACTGATTGGACTTGATTAGGAAAGCCACACACCTGTCTATATAAGACCTTACAGCTCACAGTGTATGTCAGAGCAAATGAGAATCATGAGGTCAAAGGAACTGCCTGAAGAGCTCAGAGACAGAACTGTGGCAAGGCACAGATCTGGCCAAGGTTACAAAAAAAATTCTGCTGCACTTAAGGTTCCTAAGAGCACAGTGGCCTCCATAATCCTTAAATGGAAGACGTTTGGGACGACCAGAACCCTTCCTAGAGCTGGCTGTCCGGCCAAACTGAGCTCTCGGGGGAGAAGAGCCTTGGTGAGAGAGGTAAAGAAGAACCCAAAGATCACTGTGGCTGAGCTCCAGAGATGCAGTCGGGAGAAAGTTGTAGAAAGTCAACCATCACTGCTGCCCTCCACCAGTCGGGGCTTTATGGCAGAGTGGCCCGACGGAAGCCTCTCCTCAGTGCAAGACACATGAAAGCCGCATGGAGTTTTCTAATAAACACCTGAAGGACTCCAAGATGGTGAGAAATAAGACTCTCTGGTCTGATGAGACCAAGATAGAACTTTTTGGCCTTAATTCTAAGCGGTATGTGTGGAGAAAACCAGGCACTGCTCATCACCTGTCCAATACAGTCCCAACAGTGAAGCATGATGGTGACAGCATCATGCTGTGGGGGTGTTTTTCAGCTGCAGGGACAGGACGACTGGTTGCAATCGAGGGAAAGATGAATGTGGCCAAGTACAGGGATATCCTGGACAAAAACCTTCTCCAGAGTGCTCAGGACCTCAGACTGGGCCGAAGGTTTACCTTCCAACAAGACAATGACCCTAAGCACACAGCTAAAATAACGAAGGAGTGGCTTCACAACAACTCCGTGACTGTTCTTGAATGGCCCAGCCAGAGCCCTGACTTAAACCCAATTGAGCATCTCTGGAGAGACCTAAAAATGGCCGTCCACCAACGTTTACCATCCAACCTGACAGAACTGGAGAGGATCTGCAAGGAGGAATGGCAGAGGATCCCCAAATCCAGGTGTGAAAAACTTGTTGCATCTTTCCCAAAAAGACTCATCAAAAGGGTGCAAATACTAAATACTGAGCAAAGGGTCTGAATACTTAGGACCATGTGATATTTCAGTTTTTCTTTTTTAATAATTTATTAATAAATCTGCAAAAATGTCAACAATTCTGTGTTTTTCTGTCACTATGGGGTGCTGTGTGTACATTAATGAGGAAAAAAATGAACTTAAATGATTTTTAGCAAATGGCTGCAATCTAACAGAGTGAAAAATTTAAGGGGGTCTAAATACTTTCCTTACCCACTGTGTATATATATATATATATATATATATATATATATATATATTAGGGTGAGTACATTTCCAAACTGCCATTCAGGGACACACCCCCACTCTCACCTTCCCCAAGAGAAGATGAGGGGGGGGGAATGTAGTCTCGGGTTTGATGGGGAATTTGGCGGCGGGTTATTTGTCAGTTGAATGTGCCGGTGTTCTGCCGAGCTGGTTCTGCCTATTGATATGGTTCCGAGCTCGACTGCGCAGGCGCAATCCGAGGCGACGGAATTCTCAGAGCGTAAACAGCTGTTCGTCAGCTGTAGACGCGCTCGCTCCCGATGCTAGGGGAATCCGCTCGACAAGAAAGCAGCGGGGGGGACATCTCCCCGCTCCATCCCTCGGTGAGACGATCATGGGGATCCCCGCGGCGATCGAGTTCGCGGGACCCGCGGTCCCACTCACGGGGAAAGCAGGGGGGTCACGAGCGTGCCGCCGGCGGCGCGCGCGCGACCCCGGCAGTTAAAGGGCCACGTACAGGTACGCGATTGTGCCTGTACGAGCCATTCTGCCGAGGTATATATACCGTGAGCGGTCGGCAAGTGGTTAAGGTGAAAAAACACCTAGCATTGACCGGCCCCCCCAGCCCCCCCGTTTTACTCACCTGAGCCCGTTCACCTGCTCCGCGCGTCCCCAGCGTCCTCTTCTCCACGGAGTCTCGGCTTTGATTGGATAGATTGAAAGCAGCGCAGCCATTGGCTGCTGCTGCTGTCAATCAAATCCAATGACCCGAGGGGCAGGGCCGAGTCTCTCCACGGAGTCCCGGTGTTCTGTCGAGCTGGTTCCGCCTATCGATATGATTCCGAGCTGGACTGCGCAGGCGCAATCCGAGGCGACGGAATTCTCAGAGCGTGAACAGCTGTTAGGCAGCTGTAGACGCGCTCGCTCCCGATGCTAGGAAAACCAGCTCGACAAGAAAACGGCGGGGGCGGAGACTGGGACACGCCGCTCTATAGGGCGGCATTAAACAAGTTGATGGCCGGGTGACACGCCGCTCTGTACAGCAAGGGGCGGATGAGTGAGTGTGCGCTCCCTGCAATGTTAGACGGCAAGCCTAGAGATTTATATGTACAACACTCGCCCTATAGAGCGGCGTGTCACAGTGTCCGCCCCGCCCCTTGTGGCCGCTCATGAACATTTTAAAAAATACAGAGCGGCGTGTCACCCGGCCATCAACTTGCTAGTCTCCGCCCCCACCGCTTTCTGCGCGGCATGTATCGTCGGGAGCGAGCGCGTCTACAGCTGACGAACAGCTGTAGATGTTCGTAGATTTCTGTGTGTTCCGAGTGCGCATGCGCAGACGCGCTCGGAACCATATCGATAGGGGAACTAGGTCGACAAGACACCGGGACACGTGGGCACTCTAATATATATATATATATATATATATATATATATATATATATATATATATATATAGCTCTGATATATACCATAGAGATGTACAAATAATAAGTCAGAGCAGTCTGCACCAGAGGAGCTTACACTCTAATGTAATACACTATTATATATATATATAGCTCTGACATAGATTGTGACGTACAAATCCAATCACATCCTCCTCTGCACCAGAGGAGCTTACACTCTAATCCCCCCCATAGTGTACTCTGTAGAAATGACATCTGGATATCCTCAGCCAGGCTGTCCTGACACCCCTCCCCCTCCCTCCCTCACATAAATGTAAACAAACCTCTCCGTCTCGTATCCTATCCAGGGTATGTGCTAAAAATGACAGCAGAACTGCTAAAGTAACGTCCAGTACTATAGAGTGGCCGTGGGCGGCCATTTTCTCGTAGAGCAATGCCTTACCGTGGGAGAGAAAGGCAAAAAGAAAATGGCTTCCACCTACGGCCCGTTTGCGAGAGGGATAAATCTGCCTCTAGTGCACGTCCCAATGGGCAAGCAGAGGCAGACACCGCCCACCTAACTGCGGCAGACACCGCCCATTTAGCTAAGGCCGACCTCACCCGTAGCTAAAGGCAAGGTGAACACCACCCACCTAGAAAGGCAGACCACGCCCCTGGCTGAGGAAGACACCGCCCAGTTAGCTAAGGCCGACCTCACCCGTAGCCAAAGGCAAAGTGAACTCCGCCCACCTAGGAAGGCAGACCACGCCCCTGGCTGAGGAAGACACTGCCCAGATAGCTAAGTCAGAGCTCGCCGCTAGCAGACACAGACTCCGCCCACCGGTGTAAAGGGATGTGACAGCTGCTGATCACTTTCCACACCCAGCTTATGCTTATACATAGCAAATCCCTGGCGTATGTGTATTGATCTCTCAGTGATCAGTTCCTGGCGTATGTGTATTAATCGCTCAGTGATCAGTTCCTGACGTATGTGTATTGATCGCTCAGTGATCAGTTCCTGGCGTATGTGTATTGATCTCTCAGTGATCAGTTCCTGGCGTATGTGTATTGATCTCTCAGTGATCAGTTCCTGGCGTATGTGTATTGATCTCTCAGTGATCAGTTCCTGGCGTATGTGTATTAATCGCTCAGTGATCAGTTCCTGACGTATGTGTATTGATCGCTCAGTGATCAGTTCCTGGCGTATGTGTATTGATCTCTCAGTGATCAGTTCCTGGCGTATGTGTATTGATCTCTCAGTGATCAGTTCCTGGCGTATGTGTATTGATCTCTCAGTGATCAGTTCCTGGCGTATGTGTATTGATCTCTCAGTGATCAGTTCCTGGCGTATGTGTATTGATCTCTCAGTGATCAGTGGGGGGGGGGGGGGGGAGGACGGACGGCAGCACGCATTTTTCTGCTAGAAAGCAACTCACCGCCCGTATGTTGAAACTGTCTCCGCTCTGCTCACACACAGCCCCGCCTCCTCCTAGCCCCGCGCTGTGATAGAACACATCCCAGCATTGGACCCGCATTCTGTCTATCACAGCGTGGGGTTAGGAGGAGGCGGGGCTGTGTGCGAGCAGAGCGGAGACAGTTTCAAAGTGTGTTTTACCGCTCTGCCATCCCGCGGCATGCCGCGGATCACGTGTGTGCTGATCCGTCCCTGCTTATCTGCCTAATACTAAAAATCGCGGTAATCCAGGATCGAGATCGCAATTCTCATACGATTAATCGTGCAGCTCTAACGTATGTGCATTGATCTCTCAGTGATCAGTTCCTGGTGTATGTGCATTGATCTCTCAGTGATCAGTCCCTGGCGTATGTGCATTGATCTCTCAGTGATCAGTTCCTGGCGTATGTGTATTGATCTCTCAGTGATCAGTCCCTGGCGTATGTGTTTTGATCTCTCAGTGATCAGTTCCTGGTGTTTGTGTATTGATCTCTCAGTGATCCGTTTCTGGCGTTTGTGTATTGATCTCTCAGTGATCCGTTTCTGGCGTTTGTGTATTGATCTCTCAGTGATCCGTTTCTGGCGTTTGTGTATTGATCTCTCAGTGATCCGTTTCTGGCGTTTGTGTATTGATCTCTCAGTGATCAGTTCCTGGCGTATGTGTATTGATCTCTCAGTGATCAGTTCCTGGTGTTTGTGTATTGATCTCTCAGTGATCAGTCCCTGGCGTATGTGTATTGATCTCTCAGTGATCAGTTCCTGGTGTTTGTGTATTGATCTTTCAGTGATCCGTTTCTGGCGTTTGTGTATTGATCTCTCAGTGATCCGTTTCTGGCGTTTGTGTATTGATCTCTCAGTGATCAGTCCCTGGCGTATGTGTATTGATCTCTCAGTGATCAGTTCCTGGTGTTTGTGTATTGATCTCTCAGTGATCAGTTCCTGGTGTTTGTGTATTGATCTCTCAGTGATCCGTTTCTGGCGTTTGTGTATTGATCTCTCAGTGATCCGTTTCTGGCGTTTGTGTATTGATCTCTCAGTGATCAGTATGAGTGGACTCCATTCAGGCCAAAGAGTTCAATCTTTGTTTCATGAGACCAGAGAATTTTGTTTCTCATGGTCTGAGAGTCCTTCAGGTGCCTTTTGGTAAACTCCAGATGGGCAGTCATGTGCCTTTTACTGAGGAGAGTCTTCCATCTTTCCACTCCCCCATACAGGCCTGATTGGTGGAGTGCTGCAGAGATTGTTGTTCTTCTGGAAGGTTCTCCTCTCTCCACAAAGAAACGCTGGAGCTCTGTCAGAGTGACCATCGGGTTCTTGGTCACCCCCCTGACTAAGGCCCTTCTGCCCCGAATTTCTCAGTTTGGCCAGGCGGTCCGCGCTAGGGAGAGTCCTGGTGGTTCCAAACTTTTTCCATTTACAGATGATGGAGGCCACTGTGCTCATTTGGACCTTCAAAGCTGCAGAAATGTTTCTGTACCCTTCCCCAGATCTGTGCCTCCATACAATCCTGTCTCGGAGGTCTACAGACAATTCCTTGGACTTCATGGCTTGGTTTGTGCTCTGACATGCACTGTTACCTGTGGGACCTTATATAGACAGGTGTGTGCCTTTCCAAATCATGTCCAGTCACCTGACTTCACCACAGGGTGCACAAGATCAGCAGAACCAAGATACAATTAGGATAGGTCAGGGATTTTGTCCAAAGAGGCAGACTTGTAATGTTACCAAGAGGTTCAATTAAATGACTTTGGCTTTTTATTTTTTATTTTATTTAGCAGTTCCAGTTCATTGAGGATGAAGTGCCAATATCAGTGTAAAGCCACCCACCGATACCTCAACACAAAATACCTCCCAGTTTTAGGAGAGCATGTGTCCACCTCCCATGATAAAGTACGAGGGGATGGACAACTTTGCTTACTCCAGGTGCTCACTCTGGGTAAAGGTCTAGCTGGGATGGTGGGAACCCTTCATACTGGGCACAGCAGGTGTAAAGAACCAGCAACTCGGCACTCCCAACATGGTAAGCAGTGACAATCACCCATTTGTACTGTTTAAAAAAACTGTAGCTACAAAAATGATACACTGGAAAACATCAGACGTGGATTGCAACGGAATGAGAAGAGGGGCGCCTCTAAAAATGCTCTTTTCTTTTATTATCAATAAAAATAACAAGAGGATTCAGCGTTTTAATATAGAGGTGTACAAGAGGGTGGGGAGGGCTCTGAGTATACCCTTCCTCCCCCAAATGAGTTATGCAGAGTGGGTGTATGGGGCATTCCAGACTCGTCGGGATTATGATTTGGAAACACTTTTTTTAGTTTGTCTAGTAGTCCGTTATTTCACGTGGTTTGCACGGTGTCAGGTATCATTACGGAGTAAAATCCTCCCTGTCGAAGTGGTGGTGCAGGACATTCTGGGTGAGGTTTGAGAAGATTCAGGGTCTTGAGAAAGACACGTGGCAGCAGGAGGCCTGGATAAGGGCGTGGAGGAATATCAGGACTCTGTAGCTGCTGCCTGTTGATCTCGGTGTGTGTGGCTTTCTTTCTGTCCTTGCTTCACTCCCCTAAATTTTCAGATTATTATTATAATGGATTTATATAGCGCCAACAGTTTACGCAGCGCTTTACAATAAAAAAGGGAGACAATACAGTTACAATACAATAAAATACAAGAGGATTAAGAGGGCCCTGCTCAGAAGAGCTTACAATCTAATAGGGTGGGGCAGGTGGTACAAAAGGTTGTAACTGTGGGGAATGAGCTGATGGAAGTGGTAAAAGATTAGTTGGAGACGTGATGGGCTTCCCTGAAGAGATGAGTTTTCAGGGATCGCCTGAAGGTAGCAAGAGTAGGGGATAGCCGGACAGGTTGAGGTAGTGAGTTCCAGAGGATGTTTATTGAGAAGGAGCGGGTGGTCAATGGTATCAAAGGCTGCAGAGAGGTCAAGTAGAAGGAGTATGGAGTACTGGCTGTTGCTTTTTGCAGTTAGTAAATCGTTAGTGATTTTTAGTAAGGCAGTTTCCGTGGAGTGCTGTAAGGGGTCAAGAAGTTTATTTTCACATAGGTAGGAGCCAAGACGGTTGTAAACGATGCATTCTAGAACTTTAGAGGTGAATGGGAGCAATGAGATGGGCCTTAAAGCGGAGCTCCACCCTAAAGTGGAACTTCCGCTCATCGGAACCCCCCCCCTCCGGTGTCACAATTGGCACCTTTCAGGGGGGAGGGGGTGCAGATACCTGTCTAAGACAGGTATTTGGTCCACTTCCGGGAGTCATCTCTGCGGGTATTCTGCGGGAAGTACGTCACTTCCCACAGAATACCCGTTGTGTTCTGGGAGACACTCGGCTCCCAGAACACAACAGGGACCAGTGAGAATGGCGCAGCGCGACTCGCGCATGCGCTGTAGGGAACCGGGCAGCGAAGCCGCAAGGTTCCCTCACCGAGGATGGTGGTGGGGGCAGCCGAGAGGCGAGCGATCGCTCGTCTTCTGCTGCTGCCGACGTCGCTGGACTCCAGGACAGGTAAGTGTCCTAATATTAAAAGTCAGCAGCTGCAGTATTTGTAGCTGCTGGCTTTTAATATTTTTTTATTCAGGGGAAACTCCGCTTTAAGTTGTTCAGGTTGGTGGGGTCCAGTGAGGGCTTTTTAAGTATGGGAGTGATCTGTGCATGTTTAAGAGGGGAGGGGAAGGTGCCAGTAGAGAGGGAGAGATTGAAGATGTGAGTGAGGGAGCATAGGATAGAAGAAGAGGGTGACCGTAGTAGTTGTGAGGGAACAGGATCCAAGGGACAATTGGTTAGGTGGGCATCTGAGAAAAGTTTTGTAACCTCTTCAATAGTAGCCAATTCAAAATAGGAGAGTGTTGAACAGTGGCGGCTGGTGCTCAAAATTTTTTGGGGGGCGCAAACAAACTGAAAAAACAAAAAAAACCATCAATTGTCGCCACTGTGCCCATTAAACACCCAAATACAGGCAGTTAGTCCCCAAATGCAGCCAGTTAGTCCACAAATACAGTCAGTTTGTCCACAAATACAGCAAGTTTGTCCCCAAATGCAGCCAGTTTCCCCCCAAATGCAGCCAGTTTCCCCCCAGCCCGCACATACCTTCCTCGGGTCAGCGCCGTCCTCCTCCACGCTCCCTCATGTCTTCTTCCGTCATTGATGTCTTCTCCCACCCTCGATGTTGCTTCAGCCAATCAGGTTACCGGTAATCAGATCCAGTGAACCTGATTGGCTAAGATGCGTGTCAGTCCAAACAAAGGAACGCACCCCCCGTGCGCCTCTTAATTAGCTATGCGGAAGCTATGCGGAAGCCGATTAGAGCCCTCAGGCTGTAATCGGAAAGCCTATCAGACCCGCTGGCTCTGATACACTTCCACAGCCAACCAGCTGCCGTTATTCAGATGGCCAGCGCTCGCCAGGGGGCCAGCCATCTGAATAGTGGGGGGAGCGGCAGCGGCGACAATACATAGGTTCATGCAATGCATGAACCAATGTATTGTTTTTCAGTGGTGGTGCAGGAGCGAGAGGGGGCGGCGCTCTGGCGCCCTCTATGGACGCACCGCCACTGGTGTTGAAAGTGCCGTTAGGCAAGTTATGTTGGGTGGTGAAGATGTACGGACAGTGGAGGTGTCCTCACGAATTGCATCAATCTTGTCTTTGAAGTGATTGGCAAACTCTTGGGCAGTGGATGAGTTTGTGGGTAGAGGGGGTGGGGGACGAAGCAGAGAGTTAAAGGTCGAGAAGAGCCGTCGGGGACTGGATGACAAAGTATTAATAAGAGAGACAAAGTAGGCTTGTTTGGCAGCATGGAGGCAGGAATTGTATTTTAGAAGGGCAGATTTATACAGGGTGAAGTCCTGCAGGCATTTGGTTTTACGCCACAGTCGTTCAAGAGCACGGCAATGTCTCTTGAGATTTCTAGTGTTGTCAGTTTGCCAGGGTTGTAACAGTCGGGGCCTGATTCTGCGTGTGGTTAGAGGAGCAAGTGTATTTAGTGATGATGAGAGTGAACTGTTGTAGACAGAGGTGGCTAGGTCAGGACAGGACAGGGGAGAGATTATGTCATATAGGTGGTCAGTAGCGGAATAGGGAATAGAAGGGTTAAAGTTGCGAAGGTTCCTACAAGTAATTGTTTGCTGCTTGGAGGGATGGTTGGTTGGAGGCAAGGATACAGTGAAACTGATGAGGTTGTGATCAGAGAGAGGAAAGGCGGTGTTGGTGAGGTTGCCAGGATTGCAGAGATGGGAGAATACAAAGTTAAGGGTATTACCATTGGAGTGAGTGGAAGTATGTGTCCATTGGGTAAGGTCAAAAGAAGAGGTTAGGTTGAGAAGTTTAGCTGTAGTTGGGCTGTTAACATTGACAGGAATGTTGAAGTCACCAAGAATGATAGTGGGTATTTCAGAGGAGAGAAAGTAGGGTAGCCAGGCAGCAAAGTCATCAAGAAAGCGCGATACTGGTCCAGGGGGCCGATAAATTGCTGCAATCCTCAGAGAAATAGGAGAAAACAGACGGATACAGTGCAGCTCGAAAGAAGAGAGGGATAGAGAGCAGAGGGATAGGAAGGACTTGGAAGTTGCTTTGTGGGGATAGAAGAAATCCAACTCCACCTCCTTTCTGTCCGTTAGGTCTGGGGAAGTGAGTCCAATGGAGGCCTCCATGGGATAGGGCAGCAGGAGAAGCGGAGTCCAAATTTTGAAGCCAGGTTTCGGTTAGGGCGAGTATGTTAAAGCCATGAGAGATAAAGAGGTCATATATAGATGTTAGCTTGTTACAGATGGAACGGGCATTCCAAAGGGCGCATAAGGAAGCTGGGGGATAAAAATTAAACTGAGTGGATTGCGGTGGTTGCCAGAGGAGGGGTATTGGACATGTGGCTTGCAGTTGGAAAATGGCGGACCTGGATTTGGAGAAATGTCACCTGAGACTAGGAGAAGGAGGAGGGTGAGGAAGGCACAATGGGAGTGGGATGTGCATAAGCGCACGTGTCTAATGGCCCTGGTGTTTGTGTCAGCATGTGGGTGCAGCAAATGCAGGAGATGATGGGTGCAGTAGTAGGGAGAGGGTAGGAGTGAGGGTGATATGTGCATGCTGCAGGGTAGAGAGGAGGGGTGAAGTGAAGATAATTTAAGGATAGAAGACACAGATGTGAGAAGGAAGAGAAGGAGCATTATATTGGATAGAGAGTGGGAATCTGACTTCATATAAAATGTCAAATGCTGATCAAATATATTTTTTGATAAAAGTCTACATGCATGGTGACGGTGATGTTCCTTAGTCTGGCTCTCTCGTAGGGATTATGTTGTGCGCAATTTGGTTTGCACCGTTTATTTTGTTCTTGTTCTTTCTGTTTTGTATAGTTATATTCAACTATTTTGTAAAAGCCACCAGGAGACTGATAAAACCGCGGTACTACACCCCTAGTGCACGCGCACAACATCCGATGCTTGTTTTATTGTAACTTTTGGTACGCATATATATATAAGGGGGTACTATGCTTTTATGGGGGTTTCTGAATAAATCTTTTTGAAGCAGTACTGCTCTATGTGGCCTTTTATCCTTTTAACATGTCATTGGAGACCTGATATATCGCTGGATGAGAACTGTTCCAGTAACGGCTATTGAGAATGATTTAAGGCCCATTATTGTCTACTATCTGGTGAGTGCATCCCCAAAAGGGGTTTTAAGATCCCCCCCACGAGGTGAACACACTGTTTGGTGAAAGGAGCACTATTTTCACAGATTGGCCGATCAATCATCACTATCCACATCAGTTTCAACCTGTATTTCCTATCCACACATGTGGATAGAAGACTTTCTTATGAATATTTGATTGCAAGCGCTGCTAGTTTTAACATTTTTGGACTCTCCATTTGATTTTATGACTGTTTTTTCACATATTTTGTAAATATGTCTTATTTATTTATTATGGTTTTATTGTATATAAGTTGTTGTTTGTAAGGTTTTTCAATAAACAAAATTAACCCTTCATACTGGGCACAGCAGGTGTAAAGAACCAGCAACTCGGCACTCCCAACATGGTAAGCAGTGACAATCACCCATTTGTACGGTGTAAAAAACTGCAGCTACAAAAACGACACACCGGAAAACATAAGACGTGGATTGCAACAGAATGAGAAGAGGGACGCCTCTAAAAATGCTCTTTTCTTTTATTATCAATAATAATAACAACAAGAGGATTCGGCCTTTTAATATAGATGTGTACAAGAGGGTGGGGAGGGCTCTGAGTATACCCTTCCTCCCCCATATGAGTTATGCAGAGTGGGTGTATGGGGCATTCCAGACTCGTCTGGATTATGATTTGGAAACACTTTTTTTTAATTTGTCTGGTAGTGCCTTATTTCACGTGGTTTGCATGGTGTCAGGTATCCTTACGGAGTAAAATCCTCCCTGTCGAAGTGGTCATGCAGGACATTCTGGGTGAGGTTGGGGAGATTCGGGGTCTTGAGAAAGAAAGGTGTCAGCAGGAGGCGTGGAGGACTATCAGGACTCTGTAGCTGCTGCCTGTTGATCTTGGGGTGTGCGGCTTTTCTTTGTATTCTTGTTTCACGCCCCTAGATTTTCAGATCAAATATATTTTTGATACAAGGCTACATGCATGGTGACGGTGATGTTCCTTAGTCTGGCTCTCTCGTAGGGAATATGTTGTGGTTTGTACCATTTATTATGTTCTTGTTTTGTATAGTCATTATCAATTATTTTGTAAATATGTTTTATTATTGTTTTATTGTATATAAGTTGTTGTTTGCAAGATTTTTCAATAAACAAAATGAACCCCTCATAATGGGCACAGCAAGTGTACAGACCCAAAAACCCAGCACAGGGTTGGTGGGAACCCCTCATAATGGGTGCAACACATGTACACGCACAGGAACTCAACACAGGGATGGTGCGAACCTCTCATAATGGGCACAGCATGTGGACAGATTCAGGAACTCAGCACAGGGATGGTGGGAACCCCTCATAATGGACACAGCAGGTGTACAGACCCAGGAACTCAGCACAAGGATAGTGGGAACCCCTCATAATGGACACAGCAGGTGTACAGACCCGGGAACTCAGCACAGGGATGGTGGGAACCCACAGCAGGTGTACAGACCCAGGAACTCAGCACTGGGATGGTGGGAAGTCCTCATAATGGACTCAGCAGGTGTACAGACCCGGGAACTCAGCCCAGGGATGGTGGGAGCCCCTTGTAATGGGCACAGTAGGTGTAGACCCAGGAACTCAGCACGGGGATGGTGGGAGCCCCTCGTAATGGACACAGTAGGTGTACAGACCCAGGAACTAAGCCCAGGGATGGTGGAAACCCTTCATAATGGACACAACAGCTGTGAAGACCCGGGGACTTAGCACAGGGATGGTGGGAACCCCTCATAATGGACACAGTAGGTGTACAGACCTGGGAACTCAGCACAGGGATGGTGGGAACCCCTCATGTGTACAGACCCAGGAACTCAGCACAGGGATGGTGGGAACATTTGGTAGGTACTTCATCATAATGGCCACACCAGGTTCCAACATGGCAAGCAGTAACACTCACCCATTTGTACTGGTTAAAAAAAACTGTGGCTACAAAAACGACACACCAGAAAACATCAGACGTGGATTGCAACAGAATGAGAAGAGAGACGCCTCTAAAAATGCTCTTTTCTTTTATTATCAATAATAATAACAAGAGGATTCGGCCTTAAGACAAAGCTAAGCTTTACAGATACAGCAGACGGACTGTCCTCCCTGCTTTCTATTGTCCCCACTGACGGTGTACAAAAAAAAAAAGCGAACAAGTAAATTCCCATTGAATAAATAAAAAGAAAATGGACAGAATCCTGTGTGATAAAGTTTTGTCCTGAAACTCCCAAGAAGAATGAATGATTGCCGGTCAGTGATGATGCAGCTCTATGGAGAAGGACTGTTTGATGTGATTGGTCAGGAAACATGCTTACATACAGGGCTCTCTTATTAAACTTCCATGGCAGTAATGCCGTTTTTGTTAATGTTCGTGTTTGTGGCACGACAATTTGTGTACTGTTAGTATGCAAGACAAGATCCTGGCACACGCCCTGAAGACAAAAATCTGCCGCTCAGTTGGCCAACAAGCAAAGCGCGTGTACCAGGCTTAAGGCTTGCCATACACAAACCAATTGTTGCCTATTTATTAGAACACTATTTTATTGACTTCAGCTAAGGGTATTGCTTAAAGGAGATCGAATCCCAAGATCAAAAATGATATTGCATTCTTTCGATATGGTGGCTGCATTCGCTTTTTTTTGCACGGTAAGAACATTTTTGTCATTTGTAATTTCCTGTGCACAATCTTATCTTCCATCTTATAGTGTGTAAACTACAAAACACCCCCCAATGTACTAGAGAAGATGTGTTTATAGTCAAAATTAGAAAAGCAGCCTAGGTGCCAATCAAAGCTCCACCCATGAATACATTGTAATCCTATTTAAAGGATACCAGGTGAAAATAAACAGAAAAAAAAAAAAACGGGAAACACAAAAAAAACAGGCAGCACTAGAGAAGCTGTATACAGTGGAACCTTGGATTACGAGCATAATCCGTTCGATGAGAATGCTCATAATCCAAAGTACTCGCATATCAAAGCGAGTTTCCCCATTGAAGTCAATGGAAACGAAAATAATTTGTTCCGCATTGACTTCAATACCGCATGCGGCCAAGGTTGGGGGGGGGCGCCGGACAGCCTCAGGAACGGCCGGAAAGGCCCGAGGACACCTTGGCAAACCTCGGGAACAGAGTATTTCGGTGTCTTTACAAACGGCTGCGATCGGCGCCCCCCCCACCTCAGGCCAAACGCGGTACTGCACACTGCTTTGGCCTGAATCCTGCTCGTTTTGCAAGACAAACACTCGCAAACCGAGCAAGGAGATATAGATAGATAAAAATATATATATTTATTTTTTTAGAAATACAGTGCTCATATTGTGAAACGCTCGTTAACCGCGTTACTCGCAATCCGAGGTTCCACTGTATTATAAAATTTTTGGTTTTGGGTGAGGATACATTTTAAGACTGGCCTGTATTGGTTGGTAACTTTTTTATGGAACTGATCCAATTTTTATCTAGGTTTAGGATAGAGTGGGAAAGGATTAAGACCCCTGCAAGGGTGTGACTGCTCTCTGGGGCTCCATTAAAAAGGAGCAGTAGGGCCAAAGCTCTTTTGACCATACTTCCCTCTGTAGGTCACAGGAACGCACTTAGTTTTGCATTACTGTGGCTTGTATTCAGCCGACAGCGGGCTAATGTCCGCTGTCGTCCGATGTCACTCAGCCGGTCCAGAATCTGAAAGGATCCCGACTTTAAAGTGGTTGTAAGCCCTCAAGGTTTTTCACCTCCATGCATTCTGTGCATGGAGGGGAAAAACCTCCTGTAATGCAGCAGTCCCGCAGAGCCTGTTTTACTTACCTGTACCCTCTCTTTCTCACGCCGGGGACAAGCACACCAGCAAAGCCAGTGTCTTGGGTCCTGATTGGTTCGATAGCAGTGCAGCCATTGGCTCCCCCCCACTGTCAATCAAAGCCAATGACGTGGGCGCCAAGGTCGAGTCCTGCTTTCTGTGTCAATAGACGCCCGCACAGGTGTTCTGAAGGAGAGCGCTTCTCCGACAGGGCACTCGAGAAGAGGAGGAGCCACCAGCGCCGCTGAGGGACCCCAGAAAGAGGAGGATCAGGGCCACTCTGTGCAAAATGAACTGCACAGGGGAGGCAAGTATGACAAAAAAAACTGAAGCTTTACGACCCCCCTTTAAGGATTTCCCCCCTACTTCCTGTCCTGCTGAAAACCATTTCACCAAACAGGAAGTGAAAAGGTGGAGGGGAGGGATCTGCAACAAACAGAAGCGGCATGCAAATACCAAGACCCCTTTCAAACTGCAGCGCCTATAAAACAACGCCCATCGTTTTTGCGGTGCTTTTCAGGCAGGATTTTTTAAGGTCAAATCGCTTTTAGGGTCACCTCATTCATTTCAATGGGAAGAGGCGTTTTGGGAGCGCTCCCAAGATGCTGCTTGCAGGACTTTTTCGAACGTCCCGCAAGCGCACCACCCCAATGTGAAAGCACTCATTGCAATGAATGGGAGGCAGTTTTCAGGCACTTTTAGAAGCCATTTCAAGCACTAAAAACTGTCTCAGTGTGAAAAGGGGGTCTTACAGGAGGTCCAGCTCTCCCTTACTACTTCAAAGATCACATCTTATTGCTGTGCACCTCTCACGGTTTTTCCCTTAATTCCAGCATGGCAAAGTTATAGGAAGTGGGGACGAGTCGCTCCATCTGTGCCCTGGATAGCAGCAAAACCAGATACGGCTTTCAGTTATTGCCACTCTTCCCAAAACGATATAAAAAAAAAAAAAAAAAAGGAAAAGGCTTGCCTGGACATACAATAAGTGTATGGTTAGAGAAAACCAGACTCATACAAGAAGCGAAATATCTGCCCTTCAATTATAATCATGCAGGATTATTTATGAAAGATTCATATATTATACAAAGATGTCTCATAATAAGTTGGGTTTCGAGGGTCACCTAAAGTCTGGCAGCTATTCGCCTCTCTCCCAGCTTCATAGAACAAGGCCTGTCCACATTCCTTTGTTGCTTGATCCAGATATGCACACTCAGCAGCTGGGAGACGGTGTGCATCCTCAGTTAAAAAGGATGGCACCTCTTGGCTGCAAAGAAACTCAAAGTAAGAGAAACTAAATAAGGAAAAGCTTCCATTCAAAGTCCACCCGTGGCTGTGGGCACAGGCGCCGGCTCAATGGAGTCTGCTCGTCTGCCCCCCCCATTCCAAAGAGATCAGCTACACTTTAATGGCATTGCCAAAACTTTATTGTTCTGGACAATAACACTCTGCCCAAAACCTCCTCACTCTGAATGCAGACCTAAACCCTTTCCTTTTCAGCCACGGAAGCTGCCATCTTAGCTACTGTTCGATCTTCAACTGGCATGATGCTGCACACGTGATTAAGACTCCAGCCATTTGATGGTTTGACAGTTTAGTTGAAAGCACAAGCAAATGTGACTGGTAGCATCCCGGGAATGTAACGGTTTTTGAAACCAATAAAGTGGAACTAAACCCTCCTATCGTCTTCCACCAAGGAAGCCGCCATCTTGGTCTACGCTTGATCTTCAACTGCAACGATGCTGCACATGTGATCGGTTACGACACCAGCCATGTGCTGGGAATGAAACTTTTTTTTTTTTTTATAAAGCGGAATTAAACCCAATTGTTTTCAGCCAAGGAAGCCACCATCTTGGCCTCGGTTTGAGCTTCAACCGCCATGATGCTGCACATGTGATCGGTTATGACTCCAGCCATTTGATGGTTTGACAGTTTGGTTGATAGCAAATATGACTAGTAGCAGCCCCGGGAGTGCAAATGTTTTTATTTTTTTAAAACCAATAAGGCAGAACTAAACCCTCCTATCATTTTCTGCCAAGGAAGCCGCCATCTTGGCCTATGCTTTATCTTCAACTACCACGATGCTGTACATGTGATCAGTTATGAAACACGTCATTTGATAGTTTGAGAGTGTGGTTAATAGCGCAACCAAATGGGACAGTGAAAATGCCAGTGTTCTGTCAAAATAGCCAATTCAGCGATATCACCAATCACGTCACTTCGGGTTAGTTATCGGATACTTTGACAAGTTGCTGTTTTGACACAACACCGGCAAGCGTGTACACTCCGGTACACGAAGAGTTTGTTGTTTTGACAAAACAGCGGCTAAGGAGGAAAAAGTTATCACCACCTAGGATTAAGCAGAGATCTTCAAACTACAGCCCTCCAGCTGTTGCAGAACTACACATCCCATGAAGCATTGTAAAACTCTGACATTTACAGGCATGATGGGAATGGTAGTTCCTTAACAACTGGGAGGGCCATAGTTTGAAGACCCCTGGTTTACAGTAACAGGAAGCGACGCAATTGGAGAACTTTATGAATTGGCCATTTTGACAAAACACCGGGAATGCAAATGTTTTTTGAAACCAATATGGCGGAACTAAACCCTCCTATCATTTTCCACCAAGGAAACTGCCATCTTGGCCTATACTTGACCTTCAACTACAATGATGCTGCACGTGATCAGTTTTGACATCAGCCATTTGATGGTTTGACAGTTTAGTCGTTTGTAGAAGCAAACTTGGCACGTGCCGGGAATGTAACTTTTTTTTTCTTTTAAACAGTAAATTTGATGGGTTTAGTTCCACTTGAAGCGTTTCAACCAGAGAGGGATTAGTCCATCTCTAAGACTAAACTCTTTTCCAGATGAGCCATGTCCGAGTGAGAAGGGTTCAGGGAGGACGCTTCTGCGTTATTGTACAGAACAATAACGTTTACCAATGCCGATGTCATCAGAGTAAAAAGGGTCAGGGTGGTCCTTCTGTGTTATTGTCCAGAGCAATAAAGTTTACTAACGCTAATGTCATCAGAGTGTGGTCAGTATTGTTGCCTGTGGGGCATGCAGGACGACAGGGGGGGGTGGAGGGGTAATTAAATCTTCCACAAGTAAACCTGTATTATAACTAAAGACAAAATATTCACACAGTCTGTAACAGGCTGCAAGAACTAACTTTGTAACAACATGGCTAAAATAAAACAACAGCTTCTCTTATCCTGCAATGAAGAGACTATACACGGACTCACATTGACGTATGTCCCTATAGAATCCATTCTGAAACCAGCAGCAGTTCCAGTGAAAGCGGATGGAAATAAAAATCTCCCCCATTCCCCGAGCAGAGGATTGGCTGTATAAGGTGGGCTCAGGTATGCAGCGCCTGGGTATTCTGACAGCGGTGTGCGTTTCAGAGTCAACGCCCGTTCTTTATCCACATGGCAAAAACGTCGGTATAACCCCCCCCCCCCACAGTAACCAATCGCATTCAAATATCATCTAGAAAAAGGGGCAGTTGAAGCTTTTTAAAATCATTTGAAAGGTTTGGGGATGTTACTGACTGATGAGACGTGTGGATAAAATGTGGCTCATTATTTACTAAGACTTCTTCTAGTCTTATCTACAAAAAGGGAGAGACTCAAGGAATGTTGAGACCCCCAGAATCCTCTGGCGATCCAGTGTGATGAATGTATTGTATCGGCTGCAATATCTATGGGATGAATGGAGAAAGCTGTAAGAGAATTTAGAACAGAACCTTGTCATTGGCCCTCAGGCCTACGCCACGGTCTATGGCAGCTTTGCTAGCAAAATGTGTGGCTTTACAGAACCCCGAGCCGGGGGGGGAAGGGGTAAACATTCTTTTTTTTTTTCTCAAATCCCGCTTCTGCATTATCCCTCATAAGCATAACTCGACAGACAGGCCCCCCCACTGTTCTCTCTTTACTTCATTTTCTTCTCCGCAGCCAAACTGTCATGGAGTTTGGAGACATCAGGTTCAAACAAGTCCATGACTAATGTGCCATTGTCATCGAAGAATTTGGCTATCGACTTGGTGAACTCGGCGTCCCGCTGCTGCTTGCTCTTGCTACTGATGAAGGTGACTTTCAGGGTGTACTTGTCATCAAACCTGAAGGGAGGAGAAAACACAGTGATTAATAGAGGAGGGTACCAGGGAAGCCTTATGGCTCATTTACAAGTGATATAATTGTGGCATTGACATTCAGGGCACTTTAAAAAAAAAAAAAAGCCAAATCAAAGCCCGTCAGTGAAAAAAAATTACCTTACAGTTATGTTCACTTTGTTTAGAAGATTTTTCCCCCATGTCGCTTTCTTGGTGGTTCAAAGCATCTCCATAGAAGTCTATGACAATGCCTGCTAACAGCACCTGCAGCATTTGAGAGGCTTATAATTCAGCATTAGCTTTGCCGGTATGAGATATCCCAGGATGCACTGGAATATACACGCACATATATATGAAGTGCCTGGTGCAGACGTCACATCTGGTGGAGTGGAGCAAATAAGAGATGGCACATGTGGTGCGCAACATGGGAACGCTATAGCGGAGGGTGACTGGAGAGAGGACCGAGCAGCAGATCTGCCGAACGTGGGGGTACTACTGCTGAGCAACACTCGAACACCATTTGCCATCTTCAAAAAAGCATGTTGCAGTGGTAAGCGCTTTAATGTGTGTTCATGTTGAAGAGTAAAATTAGCCCTTAGGCCCCTTTCACACTGGGGCTTTGGGTGCGTCGGCGTCAAAGCGCCGCTATTTTTAGCAGCGCTTGACCGTCAATTTCACTGCGCTATTTGGCCGCTAGCGGTGCGCTTTTAACCCCTGCTAGTGACCAAGAAAGGGTTAAAACCACCCACAAAGCGCCGCTGGAGCAGCGCTTTGCCGGCGATTCGGCCCCGCTGCCCATTGATTTCAATGGGCAGGGGCGCTTCAGGAGCGGTGTATTCACCGCTCCGAACGCGCTGCAAAGATGCTGCTATCAGGACTATTTTCACCGTCCTGCTAGTGCACCGCTCCAGTGTGAAAGCTCTCGGGGCTTTCACATTGGAGAGACAGCAGCTCTTTCAGGGCGCTTTGCAGGTTCTATTTTTAGCGCCTGCAAAGCACCCCAGTGTGAAAGGGTTGATAAGGCCACTTTTTTTTCTTTATAACTAAGCCAGCAAAGCACTGCAACCGTGATCAGTGGGTGCAATGCCAGGCTCCTGCAGACTCTTCCTTGAGCTCTATAGCTGTACCAAGGTACAGACCTTCAGCTAGAGAGCTGGAGGAAGTGTCAATGGACTACAATCTGCTTGGCACATGTTAGAAAGGTGAAGTTCGCCTTTAACCACATTATGTCCATAGGACATGCCCATAAGTCCTTGGATGAAAGGGGCAATATCTTGGTCATTGCTGAGATACCACTCTTTTAGGGCCAGTGATTCCATTCAATGTAAAAGTAATCCTAGTGGCTATAGAGCCGCAGGATTACCATTACAAGTGGCGGAAGGGGGTAAAGATGCAACCGGCATCATCAGCTTCCTGGGACATGGTGAGAGGAACTGACTTTGTGACAACCACTTACTCAGAGCAAGAGACTTTTATGCACTTAGCGGAGGAGCCTCTGAAGTAACATTTTACAGCATGCAACAACACAGCTCTGCAATGGCATATGGGCAACAGAATCATTCAGGCACAAGTCAGGTCAAGCAGCTAGAAAAATCGATGTTTTCGAATCACTGGTGACCTGGCATGTTCCCACAACTGCAAACCTACCAAGACATGGCCGTCCACCTAAACTGACCGGCCGGGCAAGGAGAGCATTAATCAGAGAAGCAGCCAAGAGGCCCATGGTAACTCTGGAGGAGCTGCAAAGATCCACAGCTCAGGTGGGAGAATCTTTCCACAGGACAACTATTAGTCGTGCTTCTCCACAAATCTGCCCTTTATGGAGGAGTGACAAGAAGAAAGACATTTGTGAAAGAAAGTCATAAGAAGTCCTGTTTGCAGTTTGTGAGAAGCCATGTGGGAGACACAGCAAACGTGGAAGAAGGTGCTCTGGTCACGAGACCAAAAATGAACTTTTTGGCCTAAAGTCAAAACGCTATGTGGGGGGAAAACTAACACTGCACATCACCCTGAACACACCATCCCCACCTTGAAACATGGTGGCAGCAGCATCATGTTGTGGGGATTATTTTCTTCAGCAGGGACAGGGAAGCTGGTCAGAGTTGATGGGAAGATGGATGGAGCCAAATACAGGGCAATCTTAGAAGAAAACCTGTTCGAGTCTGCAAAAGACTTGAGACTGGGGGGAGGTTCACCTTCCAGCAGGACAACGACCCTAAACATACAGCCAGAGCTACAATGGAATGGTTTAGTTCAAAGCATATTCGTGTGTTAGAATGGCCCAGTCACAGTCCAGACCTAAATCACATTGAGAATCTGTGGCAAGACTTGAAAATTGCTGTTCACAGACACTCTCCATATTTGAGATATTTTGCAAAGAAGAACGGGCAAAAATGTCCCTCTCTAGATGTGCAAAGCTGGTAGAGACATCCCCAAAAAGACTTGCAGCAGTAATTGCAAAGAAAGGGAATTCCACAAAGTATTGACTCAGGGGGGGCGCCATACAAATGCCCATCACACGTTTCAAATATTTGTAAAAAAAAAATTGATAAAGTTTTTTATTTTCCTTCCACTTCCCAATTATTTTCCACTTTGTGTTGGTCTATCACATAAAATACATTTACGTTTTTGGTTGTAACATGTCAAAAATGTGGAAAATTTCAAGGGGTATGAATACTTTAAGGCACTGTATAGGGGAGGGATATGCAATTAGCAGACTTCCAGCTGTTGCAAAACTACAAGTCCCATCATGCCTCTGGGTGTCATGCTTGTGGCTGTCAGTCTTGCAATGCCTCATGGGACAGCTGGAGGTCCGCCAATTACATATCCCTGGTATAGGGGCTGCTCTTTCATAGCACACAGATGCCGTATAAAATGGGACAATGTTACCGTTTGAGGCTGGACGAGAGATGCCAGATGTCATCAGGGTCCATCCCAGTGGGATCCTTTCTGTGGGCCACAAGGAAAATGCTCTTCTCTTTGTATGAGGTATAAACAGTGAGGACTCCCATCATCAGGAAATAAGTGAACACAAGTTAAGGTAAAAGCATAAAGGGTAACTCCAAACATTGAACTTCTCTCATTGGGCAAAACCCTTTTACAGACAGAGGTGCACATATGTGGGAACTAATGGACGCCGCACACCGCCAGCTCAACAGTTGATGTGTGGTGTAAACAGCCTTAGCCGCCCCCTATGCCACTCCTCTAACACGTTTCGCCCCCAGAGGTTTTCTTTTGCATTTCATAAACGGGATGCATAAATTCCGGCATCTTGCTCCACTTTTTCACCTTTACAATTAAGCCCCAGGGACGGGACGAAACGCGTTAGTGCCAGAAACCATTGAAATTTCACATGACCTGTAGAGCGGGCGGTGTGCAGCATTCATCCCCACATCTCTGTCTGGATTAAGTGGACAAGGAAGCTTGCACCCGTATTGCTTTGTGAATCACTGGCCTTATCGAACAGTACCTGGAGCAGCACTGAAAAGGCATTGTCAAAACCTTTTTTTGATTTGTTTTGGATGTAGTTTACAGAGGGTCTAACCCATCCAAAGTTTTTGTTTGTGTCCCCCAAATGGAGATTCACCTTTTTTTATTTGTCCTGGGGGCACTGTAACCGAAACAGAAAGTAAGTGGAAATCGTACATTTTAGAGTTATGAGAGCAAGTTGAGGGGGGTAAATATTCCAACCATCCAAGATGGGAATCTACCTAATTTTAGGGAGATTTAATCCAACTTCCTGTTGCATCTCCAAGTCAGGAAGTGAAGGAAAGTCTCCCCGGCAGGCAGACTACTGACATCAAAGTATAACCTCTATAGGGGCTTTAACCTTTCCCTTCTCAATCCAAAACGAATAACAAACTTTACGCATACAATTGAACGCATTACATCTGTTCAGAAACTGCAATATATACCTGCTGATCCTGCCAAAAATACTTCCTGTGTTGCACTACAGGTATACAGTTACCTCTCTAGACTACAGAACACCTTCCCCTCCGTTATGACGATAAGGAGATGTGAGGTGTTCTTTAGTTCTGTTCTAGGGTGACAACCCTGCTCCATAGATATAGTATAGCGGAGGTTGTCACCCTAGACAGGAAGTAGGCAATTGGCAGGATCACCAGATGAAAATAAAAAGGATAGAAAGCAAGAAAAAGGAAAACATTGAAGGCCTGTTAAGTAATGGAATACAGATTTGTTTTTAGGCTTAGATGTACCTTTAGATCATCATTAAGCACATTAGCAAAACGGTCACCGGCAACATGTCAGAAACTGAATGAATAGAGCAATCCACACACTTGGTGATGGAGATTCCACAGCTTTCTAACCAACAAGGGAATGACGTCTATTAGGTAAAGTGGCGGTTGCATCTTGCCATCGCAGGTGTGACGCGATCCTTACGGCAGCTAAGGTGGCTAGTCACGGGCATTCAGATGTGGTGGAACATATACACAATTTTCTATGAACCTGCATCCCCCCAACACCTAACTCTGATGTGGAGAAATATTTCCCCATCCACCTCATATGAAGCTGGGTCAACCGGCTACAGAAGCTCTGCAGGAGTGGGGCTTAGTTCTAAATTGCTGCCCACTCTAATATACCCAGGGCTAAGATGATTCTAAAAACGCTCATATTGATCTCTTTGCCCTAATGGCTCTGCAGTCTCAGCACCACATAGAGGCTCTGTATAGTATATGCACCTAGACTGCAGGGCCATTAGGGCAAAGAGATCAATTATTGGGATTTTCGTTCCTCTGTAGAGCTTCAGTTGCCAGCAGACATTTTTATCATGGACAGGTAAAAATCAGGCTTACCACCACATAGAGGCTCTGTGTAGTATATCCATTTTACCAGTCCATGGAAATGTCTATTGGCAACTGAAGCTCTGCAGGGGGCAAGTCTTCACTCCAAATTGCTGACCGCTTTATAAAACACACGCCCAGGACTAGGGAAATCCCAATAATTGCTCCGATTGATCTTTGCGCCAATGACCCTGCAGTCTCAGTGCATGTACTATACAGAGCCTCTATATGGTACCAAGTCCCTATTACCATTGTAAAATGTCTCTACCGGCAACTGAAGCTCTGCAGGGGCCAGTCTTCGTTCCAAATTGCTGACCGCTTTATAACACGCCCAGGACTAAGGAAATCCCAATAATTGCTCCGATTGATCTTTGCGCCAATGATCCTGCAGTCTCAGTGCATGTACTATACAGAGCCTCTATATCAGTGATGGCGAACCTCCTCACCCCAGATGTTTTGAAACTACATTTCCCATGATGCTCATGCACTCTCCAGTGTAGTTGAGCACCATGGGAAATGTAGTTCCAAAACATCTGGGGTGCAGCCAAGGTTTGCCATCACTGCTCTATATAGTACCAAGTCCTTATTACCAGTTCATTTTAAAATGTCTCTACTGGTAACTGAAGATCTGCAGGGGTGGGGCTTAGCTCCATGTTGATGCCTGATCTAAAGCACAAGTCCCTGAGCTTACAGAAATCAATTTTAGACCTCTAAAGATTTATGGACACTGTACACTTCATGGTGACTGGCAGTAGAAAGACCGCCATAGTGTTGGTTGCGGTCAGTGAAAGGATATGATATGACGCAAAAGGCCAGAACAGGTTTTGACTCGGGGAACGGGTGCAAGTAATCCCACACCAAGGCCACAATGGCAAAGAGGCAAGAGATGGTGCAGATGATGAGGCGGCCATCGATGAGGGAGAAGTTTTCAACATACTTGTATTTCTCCAGCAGGACCTGAAAACCAAAAACACACCATTAATAACTCTCCACATCTATAAAAGATCCATTATTGAGCCTGAAAACTTTTAATTGCTTGCCGACCGTATCACTTACATGTACGGCGGCAAGATGACGCTGGACCACGTACTAGGAACGTGACCCGGCAGTGGGGCACCGGCTATGATTTGATAAGAGACAGCCGATGCAGATCAACAGGTACTGGCCAATGGATGACCGCTGGGAACCCGGCTGTGATGTGATTAGACACAACCGATGCCGATCAAAAAGGTACCGGCCAATGGATGACCGCCGGCACCCGCCGATCCAAGGGAAGACACACAGGACAGAGCTCTGCTTAAACAAGGCAGAGCTCTGTCCTGTCAGTGGGGAAGTCATGGACTTACTTTAGTAAAAGCACAACACTGGCTAGGCACACATTTAACCCCTTTGGTCAGCCTAGCTCTTCCCAACCAGTGTCATATTTACAGTGACAGTGCATTTTTATTTTTTCACTAATCACTGCATTAGTGTCACTGATCAATTCCTACAGCGCAGAGACACTTTTATACAGGATCTAGCTGGCAGCGGGATCCTGTGTAATTGTCATACGCCTGTCTGAAAGAACTAGGGATCAATCTATTATTGGTGGCCGATATTCACTCTTTAAGTATTGGTCAAACGTACCCAATATTACCGATATTGCTGCAAGGGGGGTTTTACCAGGGCGATGCTTGCATCACTCCGGAACCGTTCTTTAGAGCGGACGGTCAGCTTTATTGTAATAACAGATTGCGCCCGGTCACTGTCAGATGTTTTTTCACCTTAATGCATTACAACCCCTTTAACCACTTCAGCCCTGGAAGAATTTACCCCCTTCCTGACCAGAGCATTTTTTGCGATATGGCACTGCATTGCTTTAGCTGACAATTGTGCGGTCGTGCGATGTTGCACCCAAACAAAATTGACGTCCTTTTTTTCCAACAAATAGAGCTTTCTTTTGGTGGTATTTGATCACCTCTGCGGTTTTTATTTTTTGTGCTATAAACAAAAAAGAAAAAAAAAAGAATACATTTTTTACTATAATAAATATCCCCAAAAAAAAAAAATATATATATATCTTTTTCGTACATCACGGGACACATAGCGACTTAGTCATTACTAATGGGTTATATAGTTTACCTTCAGGTGCTGGCACTGGCAACTTCCAAACCGGAAGTACCCTCCCCTATATAAGCCCCTCCCATCCGGGAGCACCTCAGTTTTTTGCCAGTGTCTAAGGTGTTGGCCAAAGAGTAACATGTGTTTTCACTGGGCTTGCGTACAGGTTCTTTTACGGGCCTTAGTAAGCTGTTCCGGATCCCACCAAAAAAGCTTCATAGCTAAACGGTCGGTACCCGGGCCTTGCAGCAGAAGAGCAAGGTTTTGCCTGTAATGCCTCTTAGGAGGGCTGGACCCTGGGATTCAGAGCTCTGGTCATACCCACGACCAAGATGTTTTCTGTGCAGGGTGCTATACAGGTCCAGGGGAGTGGAATCCTTGGGAACCCGGTCCCTGAAGGTTTAATTACAATGCCTGCCGTGATAGGTGAAGTTTGGGCTTCTGTGGACCAAACAGAGTCCTGCGGCGGGGAACAGGTAAGTGGGGGCCCCCAGGAACTTGGTTCTATTGGGGGACCCCCAAGCCTAATTTGTCTGTCTGTTACCTAACGGTATTCCCGCTAATATCTGTGTATGCCTGTAACTACTGGAAAATGTAAAATTTTAATAGTAGTCAAGAAAAAAAAAAAAAAAAGAAGATTACCGTGGTACCTGTGTTAAACCACTAGAGGCCGCTGTGGTCCATTTTTTCTTGTCATGTGGATCTTTGGTTTTCTCAAGTCAAAAGATCCAGGCAGTTGGTAAGTTCTCTGTGGGAATCCACTTCCTCTGCCCTGTTGCTGCGCTCATCCACCGCACAGGCCCTCCGGCAAAAAGGGCCCTGGCTCCTAGTCCCTGCTTGGTTTCGAAAAGGGCGCCAATGGTGCGCGTGCACGCGCCTCCTATGAAAAAAAGGGGCGGGTGGATGACGCTCGATGCGCGGCGCTTCTGCGCATGTGCAGGCGTCCCAGCATGTGTAAAAGACACAGTACAAGTGTCAGCTGGATGCAAGCAGAGCTAGCAACAAAACGGTGGCACACAGAGGCGGTTGATGCAGGCATCCCCATAGAAAGACACTTTAGTGGACACCAGCTGGTATATAGCAGCAACTGTGTTAGACTATTACCAGCAAAATTGGTGTATGACGACGGGAATACCTCAGCTTTGTGCTTAAAGGATATGTCGTCCAGACGCTCCGGAAATAAGTCTTCCAAGAAGCGAAAGGGGTCTCCATCGGGCTCTGAGGATTTTGGGCATGCTGTACTGCGCCAATCTCCCCTGAATTTTCAGAGGTCAGTAGCCGTAGGAAACCCCGCAGGAGTACCTGGTACTGCGGCTGTCCCCAGTCCACCTGCTCCTGTATATATAACAGAGGAGGTTTTATCCTCAACTCTGGGAGGATTGGAAGAGAGATTAACAGCATTGATCGCTGCTTCCCTGTCACAGGAAAAGCGCGTCCGATCTCCGTCTCCTCCTTCAGAGTGCCTGTTAGTGGAGGAACAGCCCCACACAGAGATCGACCTGCCTGAAGGGGATCAGGATGAGGTTGATTCGGTTATAGAGGAATCAACAGTGGAAGAACCTTTCTCAGCATCTCAGGCTGAAAGATTATGGGTTCAGTCTCTGACTAACATGGTCCGATCAGCATTTTAAATGCCTCTGGCGGAACCATCAACCACTACTGTTTCCTCGCCTGGGGTCGCTGAAAGCTCCCCAGACTGTCTGTTCATTCCCAATCCACCCTTTATTGGAAGGGCTTATTTACCAGGATTGGGAGCATCCTGACAAAATATTTACTCCCCCCAAGAGATTTCCAGTGATCTATCCCATGGAGGATAAGTTCATAAAAAAATGGAGGGTCCCTACAGTGGACACAGCCATCTCTTGTGTAAATAAATCACTGACATGTCCAGTAGATAATGTTCCAATGTTCAAGGACCCAATAGATAAAAAATTGGAGTCTTTACTAAAATCTGCTTTCTCTACAGCAAGCATGGTGACACAACCTGCAGTAGCAGCGATTGGAGTCTGCCAAGCAATGAAAGATCAGTTGAAACAAGTCTTAAGGGACTTACCAGATCAGCAGGCTCTTGCCCTAGCTGACCTACCTAGAGCCTTGTGTTGCGGTGGACGCCATAAAGGATACAATCCAACAGGCCTCCAGCTTTACGCTGTCTGTAGACATATGCGTAGGCTTCTATGGCTCAAAAACTGGTCTGCTGAAGCTCCCTTTAAGAAATTGCTGATTAGCTTCCCATTTCATGGAGAACGCTTATCTGGAGAAGATCTGGACAAATATATCCAGAAAATTTCTGCCGGTAAAAGTTCACTCTTACCGGTTAAGAACAAGGGTAGAAGTCCTTCTTTTAAGAGGCCTACTTCTCCAGTCCCTGGCACATCGGCTGTGAAACAGTTCCGACGGCCTCCGCGGTCAAATCCAGGGGGCAGAAATCAGGGACAATCACAGGGTAACAAGAAACCCTGGGTCAAGAGAGGTACAAAACCTCCCCCCAAGTCATGAAGGGTTGCCCCCACTCAATCGGGTGAGGGGAAGACTTCAGTTGTTCACAGAGACCTGGCGGGACACCATCAGAGACAGATGGGTGATCTCCGCAGTAAGTCTGGGATACAGGCTGGAGTTAAAAGACATTCCTCCTGCCCATTTTATAAGGTCAAACGTGCCAAGCGATCCCCAGAAGAGTGGATCCCTCCTTCTGGCACTAGAACAACTATTGCTCCAAGGGTAATCATGAGGGTTCCCTTGGAAGAAAGCGGGTTCGGGTTTTACTCGAACCTTGTCACAGTCCCCAAACCAAATGGGGACGTGAGGCCCATATTAAATATAAAAGGGCTAAACAAGTTCCTACATATCAGAACTTTTTCGGATGGAGTCGATCCGATCGGTGGCCACCGCCCTACAAGGGCAGGAATGGTTAGCCTCGATCGACATAAGGGATACTTATTTGCATATTCCCATCTGTCCGGCCCACCAGAAATTTCTACGCTTTGCAGTAGAAGGGCGCCATTTTCAGTTCAGAGCCTTACCTTTCGGTCTGGCCACAGCACCACGAGTGTTCACAAAAATTCTGGCCCTACGATTGGCCAAACTAGGAACACAAGGTGTAACGATAATGGCATATCTAGACGACTTGTTGCTGATAGACCACTCAGTGAAAAAAACTAGAAGTGGTCGTTCAGAAGACAATCAAGTATCTGGAATCTCACGGTTGCATTATCAACTGAGACAAGTCAGCCCTAAAACCAGTCAAAAGTCTGGAATACTTGGGGGCCAAGACTGGATTCAAATCAGAGAAAGATTTTCTTACCTCCAGAGAAGGTGTCGTCTTTGAAAGATTTGACCCACTTAGTGGGTACAAAAAAGAAAACCATCCATACGCCTGTGTATGAGGCTGCTGGGAAAAATGGTGGCTTCATTCGAAGCAGTACCCTACGGTCAATTCCATTCAAGGAACTTGCAGAGGGCCATACTGTCAGCCTGGAACAAAAAAGTTCAGGCTTAAGACTTACCAATGTCCCTGTCCCCTTCCGTTCGCAAGAGCCTCCATTGGTGGTTGGTGCCCCAGAATCTGGAAAAAGGGAAACCCTTCAGTCCGGTTTCTTGGAAGGTGGTCACTACAGATGCCAGCCTCATAGGCTGGGGGGCAGTACTGGAGCAATGGTCTCTCCAGGGCAAGTGGTCAGAAGCAGAGAAGGCCCTGCCCATCAATCTCTTAGAGATACGAGCAGCCCGGTATGCCCTAGTAGCATGGACATCCAAACTCCAAGGGTCCCCTGTCAGAATTCAATCAGACAATGCCACAGCAGTGGCATATATCAATCACCAGGGTGGCACCAGGAGACGTGCAGCCCAGAGGGAAGCGAATTGCATCCTGGAATGGGCAGAAAGATATGTCCCAGCCATATCCGCGGTTTTCATCCCAGGAGTGGAAAATTGGAAAGCGGACTTTTTAAGTCGCCAGCAATTATGCCCGGGGGAATGGTCTCTTCACCCCGAGGTTTTCCAGGCAATATGCCAGCGGTGGGGAACACCGGATGTAGATCTGCTAGCATCCAGATTCAACGCAAAAGTGGACAGATTTGTGTCTCGCACAAGGGATCCCCTAGTGTTCCCTTGGGATCAGTTCAAGCTGATATATGCATTCCCACCGCGATTAATCCGCAGAATCAGGGTAGAAAAGAAACCAGTGATTCTGGTGGCTCCAGCGTGGCCCGAAGGGTATGGTACGCAGAGATTGTAAAAATGTCAGTGGGAAGTCCTGGGACCCTCCCACATCGTCCGGACCTGCTTTCGCAAGGACCGATATACTACCCTTCCTTACCAGCCCTAGGTTTGACGGCCTGGCTATTGAAGCCCACATTCTAAAAAAGAGAGGGCTCTCTAATCCTGTGGTATCTACCATGATCAATGCCAGGAAGCCGGTATCCAGGCAGATCTATTATAGGATCTAGAAGGCGTACATCACGTGGTGTGAGGCCAAGAAATGGCATCCGCGTAAGTACGTAATAGGTAGGATTCTGGACTTCCTACAGTGGGCTGTACATAGGAAGCTTGCCTTGAGTACTATCAAGGGTCAGACGGCCTTGTCAATATTTTTACAAAGGCCCTTGGCTTTGCATTCATTAGTCAAAGCTTTCATACAAGGAGTGATGCGTATTAGCCTTCCGGTTAGTATTCCCATATGTCCATGGGACTTAAACCTGGTTCTGTCGGTTCTACAGAAACAACCATTTGAACCATTGCGGCACATTTTCTTGGTTCTTCTCACCAGGAAATTGATTTTCTTAGTAGCCATTTGTTCGGCTAAAAGAGTATCGGAATTAGCCGCCTTGTCCTGTAAGGAGCCATATCTGGTTGTCCATAAGGACAGAGTAGTATTACGTCCTCATCCAGCCTTTCTTCTTAAGGTGGTATGGAGGTTCCATTTGAACCAAGATGTGGTTCTTCCTTCCTTTTTCCCCAAACCTAGCTCGGTAGAGGAAAAGTTATTGCATTCTTTGGATGTAGTAAGAGCAGTTAAAGCTTATCTAAAAGCCACTGCTCAGATTCGCAGAACGGATACTTTGTTTGTTCTGCCGGAAGGCCCCAGAAAGGGTCAGGCAGCATCAAAAATCTACTTTAGCCAAGTGGATTCGACAGGTCATAATACAAGCCTATGGCTTGAAAAGGAGACCGCCTCCGTTCAAAGTTAGGGCGCACGCCACAAGAGTAGTTGGAACTTCATGGGCAGTGCATCACCAAGCCTCCCTGGCTCAAGTCTGTAAGGCCACAACATGGTCCTTAGTACACACGTTTACTAGATTCTACCAGGTAGACGTTAGAAGTCAGGAGGATGTCGCCTTTGGGCGCAGTGTGTTGCAGGCCGCAAAAGAGTCTCATGCCTGATGGCGCCCAGCTTATGTATCCCTCCCCTCATTTGGCATTGCTTTGGGACGTCCCATTAGTAATGACTAAGTCGCTCTGTGTCCCGTGATGTACGAAAAAGAAAAAGGGATTTTTATAACAGCTTACCTGTAAAATCCTTTTCTTGGAGTACATCACGGGACACAGAGGTCCCACCCCTCTTTTTGGGACACTTATTGCTTTGCTACAAAACTGAGGTGCTCCCGGATGGGAGGGGCTTATATAGGGGAAGGTACTTCCGGTTTTGGAAGTTGCCAGTGCCAGCACCTGAAGGTAAACTATATAACCCATTAGTAATGACTAAGTCGCTCTGTGTCCCGTGATGTACTCCAAGAAAAGGATTTTACAGGTAAGCTGTTATAAAAATACCATATATATATATATATATATATATATATATATATATATATATAAATAAATATTCCCTCAGTTTAGGCCGATATGTATTCTACATTTTTTTTTTTTTAACAAAATCGCAGAGTATATTGATTGGTTTGCGCAAAAGTTATAGCGTCTACAAAAATAGGGGACAGATTTATGGCATTTTTATTATTTTTTTACTAGTAATGGCAGAGATCTGCGATTTTCGTCGTGACTGCGATATTGCGGCGGACACTTTTGACACCATTTTGGGACCATTGTCATTTATACAGCAACCAGTGCTATAAAAATTAACCGATTACTGTGTAAAAGACACTGGCAGGGAAGGGGTTAAGTGTGTCCTAGGGAGTGATTCTAACTGTGGGGGGGGGGGGGGCTATTAGTGACACATCATTGATCACTGCTCCCGATGACAGGGAGCAGTAGATCCCTGTCATGTCACTAGGCAGAACAGGGAACTGCCTTGTTTTCTCCCCGTTCTGCCGCTCCGTGTCTCGATCACGGGCCGCTAGCGAACATAGAGTCCGTGGGGCCCACGAGCACTCTCACGGAGGTCGCGGCAGGCACACGCGCCCGCTGCATGGCAAATTAAAGGGGACGTACAGGTACGTCCATTTTCCCACCGCTGCGTATATCGCCGTGCAGCGGTCGGCAAGCGGGTGTAAAGGGTAGTGACGGGACATCGAGGCAAGATGGCGGCGGTGACCGAGGACCGCTGTAGGGGCTTGGATCTCAGGTAAGTCATTCATAATGAGCTAGTATGCTATGCATACTAGCTTATTATGCCTTTCTTTTGCAGGGTTTATTTTTTTTTTTGCCTTTACTTCCTCTTTAAAGGCGCCAGTTTTAAAAATGTAAAGTATTCAAAAACGTCGATCTTGACGTTTTGAATATTTTCAAGTGCAGAGGAGGGGTTGGGGGGTCTTGAATACCCCCAATCCCTCCATAAAGAGGACCTGTCACTGCCCCACAAGGGATGTTTACATTCCCTGTGACAGCAATAACTGTAAAAGGACAGTGTAAAATTTTTAATTTAACATGTATAGAATATCGGCTCATAGCCTAAAAAAGTGGCTGAAAAATGGGTATCGTATTGGCACCAGAAAAACAATCCCTAGAAAGAACCCTTACTGTAAAGAACCCCTCCCTATAGAGAAAATTTACAAATAGCCTTTCATTCATTGCCTTGTCCTTTGTAAAGCCTCAGGAATAAAATGTTCGTTTGCTGAATGTTTATAAGGATTCTTTATAAAAGCTGGATTACCTTTTTGGCTGCATCATCCAAGGAGTTTTTAACTGCAGATCCGTCCCATTTATCAATTTTTACTGGCTTGTCGTCAATTTTCCACTGGAAGGAAACAAAAAAATCAATAAAAGATTTACTACATCCATTATACTACTTCCAATTTTCATCATCCAAATGCACAATTCAGCACAGCATACTGGGACTTGTAGTTCTAATGAAAACTAGAGAGCCACATGTGCAACTCTCAATGCAAGCACAAAATGAAGGCTCCATTCACACTAGTGAGACTCCAAAGTCGCACTATTTCCAGTGCGACTTTACACTCTATAGACCAGGGATCTCCAAACTACGGCCATCCAGATTTTGTGGAACTACACATCCCATGAGGCACTGTGAAACTCTGACATTCACAGACATGACTGGGCATGATGGGAATTATAGTTCCTTAACAACTGGAGAGCCGTAGTTTGGAGACGCCTGCTACAAACCAATAAAAAACAAATAACCTGCAATAAAAACCTGCTCACACACACACACACGGGTCCCCCCTCCATGTATCCCGGGCTCCGCTTGTCTATCTGTGGGCCTGGGACCGACATAGTGGGTGCCCCCCCGGATAGGGGGGAGGGAGCAGAGCAGGCTCACATTCCTTTCTCCTCCCCCATTTGCTGCTGACCTGGAAAGCGATGTGTATGACATCACTTCCAGGTCCGCCTGTGGGTGTCCACGGCCAGCAAACCCGGAAAATAATGTAATGCAATGTGCTTCAGTGGAGCACAGGGGAGACATGCAGGGTCTTTTAGTCTTGTCCCCTATTTGATGTAAAAAAAAAAAAAAAAAAAAAAAAAAGGAAACTTATTCTAAAAAAGTTACTCAAGCAAATAAGACCCCCCCCCCCAAAAAAAAAGTTGAGGTCCCCCATACTCCAACATATACACATGTACAAATGTAAACGCACACACCGGGGCGCCTACGAATGAAAACACCAATAGCGATACACGATACATATTGCCACACACGCCAGGGTGAGAGCAATAATTCTAGCACCAGACCTCCTCCATGATACTAAACTGATGACCTATAAAAATAGGATTTTTATAACAGCTTACCTGTAAAATCCTTTTCTTGGAGTACATCACGGGACACAGAGCGACATAGTCATTACTAATGGGTTATATAGATACCGTCAGGTGCTGGCACTGGCAACTTCCAAAACCGGAAGTACCCTCCCCTATATAAGCCCCTCCCATCCGGGAGCACCTCAGTTTTGTAGCAAAGCAATAAGTGTCCCTAAAGAGGGGCGGGAGCTCTGTGTCCCGTGATGTACTCCAAGAAAAGGATTTTACAGGTAAGCTGTTATAAAAATCCTATTTTCTTTCTCGTACATCACGGGACACAGAGCGACATAGTCATTACTAATGGGATGTCCTAAAGCAATGCCAAATGAGGGGGGGGGGATACACCATATATAAGCTGAGCGCTATCAGACATGAGGATCTTTTGCGGCCTGCAACACACTGCGCCCAAAGGCGACATCCTCCTGACTTCTAACGTCCACCTGGTAGAACCTAGTAAACGTGTGTACCGAAGACCATGTTGCGGCCTTACAGATCTGAGCCAGGGAGGCCTGGTGATGCACTGCCCATGAAGTTCCAACTGCTCTCGTGGAGTGCGCCCTAACTTTGAACGGAGGCGGTCTACTTCTCAAGCCATAGGCTTGTATTATGACCTGTCGAATCCACTTGGCTAAAGTAGATTTTGACGCTGCCTGACCCTTTCTGGGGCCTTCCGGCAGAATAAACAAAGTATCCGTTCTGCGAATCTGAGCAGTGGCTTTTAGATAAGCTTTAACTGCTCTTACTACATCCAAAGAATGCAATAACTTTTCCTCTACCGAAGTAGGTTTGGGGAAAAAAGAAGGAAGAACCACATCTTGGTTCAAATGAAACCTCGATACCACCTTAGGAAGAAAGGCTGGATGAGGACGTAACACTACTCTGTCCTTATGGATAACCAGATATGGCTCCCTACAGGACATAGCTGCTAATTCCGATACTCTTTTAGCCGAACAAATGGCTACTAGAAAAATCAATTTCCTGGTGAGAAGCACCAAGGAAATATGCTGTAATGGTTCAAATGGTTGTTTCTGTAGAACCGACAGAACCAAGTTTAGATCCCATGGACATATGGGAATATTAACCGGAGGACTAATACGCATCACTCCTTGTATAAAGGCTTTGACTAGTGAATGCGAAGCCAAGGGCCTTTGAAAAAATATTGACAAGGCCGAAATCTGACCCTTGATAGTACTCAAGGCAAGCTTCCTATCTACAGCCCACTGTAGGAAGTCCAGAATCATACCTATTACGTACTTATGTGGATGCCATTTCTTGGCCTCACACCACGCGATGTACGCCTTCCAGATTCTATAGTAGATCTGCCTGGATACCGGCTTCCTGGTATTGATCATGGTAGATACCACAGCATTAGAGAGCCCTCTCTTTTTTAGAATGTGGGCTTCAATAGCCAGGCCGTCAAACCTAGGGCTGGTAAGGAAGGGTGGTATATCGGTCCTTGCGAAAGCAGGTCCGGACGACGTGGGAGAGTCCAAGGACTCCCCACTGAAATTTTACAATCTCCGCGTATCACGCTCTTCGGGGCCACGCTGGAGCCACCGGAATCACTGGTTTCTTTTCTACCCTGATTCTGCGGAGTAATCGAGGTAACCATTGTGGCGGTGTGAATGCATATATCAGCTTGAACTGATCCCAAGGGAACACTAGGGCATCCGAGCTGCAAGCTAGGGGATCCCTTGTCCGAGAGACAAACCTGTCCCCCTTTGCGTTGAATCTGGATGCTAGAAGATCTACATCCGATGTTCCCCACCGCTGACATATTGTCCAGAAAACCTCGGGGTGAAGGGACCCTTCCTCTGGGCCTAATTGCTGGCGACTTAGAAGTCCGCCTTCCAATTCTCCACTCCTGGAATGAATACCGCAGATATGGCTGGGACATTTTTCTGCCCATTTCAGGATGTAATTTACTTCCCTCTGGGCTGCACGACTCCTGGTGCCCCCCTGATGATTGATATATGCCACTGCTGTGGCATTGTCTGATTGAATTCTGACAGGGGACCCTTGGAGTTTGGATGTCCATGCTACTAGGGCATACCGGGCTGCTCGTATCTCTAAGAGATTGATGGGCAGGGCCTTTTCTGCATCCGACCATCTGCCCTGGAGAGACTATTGCTCCAGTACTGCTCCCCAGCCTATAAGGCTGGCATCTGTAGTGACCACCTTCCAAGAAATCGGACTGAAGGATTTCCTTTTTTCCAGATTCTGGGGAACCAACCACCAACGGAGGCTCTTGCGAACGGAAGGGGACAAGGACATTGTAAGTCTAGGGCCTGAACTTTTTTGTTCCAGGCTGACAGTATGGCCCCTTGCAAATTCCTTGAATGGAATTGACCGTAGGGTACTGCTTCGAATGATGCCACCATTTTTCCCAGCAGCCTCATATACAGGCGTATGGACGGCTGTCTTTTTTGTACCCACTAAGTGGATCAAATCTTTCAAAGACAACACCTTTCCTCGAGGCAAGAATATTTTTCTCTGGCCTGAATCCAACCTTAAGATTCCAGATACTTGATTGTCTTGTGAACGACCACGTCTAGTTTTTTCACTGAGTGGTCTATCAGCAACAAGTCATCCAGATATGCCATTATCATTACACCTTGTGTTCTTAGATTGGCCAATAAAGGGCCAGAATTTTTGTAAACACTCGTGGTGCTGTGGCCAAACCGAAGGGTAAGGCTCTGAACTGAAAATGGCGCCCTTCTACTGCAAAGCGTAGAAATTTTTGGTGGACTGGAAAGATGGGAATGTGCAAATAAGCATCTTTGATGTCGATCGTGGCTAACCAATCCTCCCCTTGTAGGGCAGTGGCCACCGATCGGATCGACTCCATCGGAAAGTCCTGATATACAGGAATTTGTATAGCCCTCTTAGAATTAATATGGGCCTCCCGTCCGCGTTTGCTTCGGGACTGTAAAGAGGTTTGAGTAAAACCCGAACCCTCATTCTTCCAGGGGAACCTCCATAATTACTCCTTGGAGCAATAGTTGTTCTAGTGCCAACAGGAGGGACTCTCTCTTCCGGGGATCCCTTGGCACGTTTGACCTCAAAAATGGGAAGGAGGAGAGTCTTTTAACTCCAAACTGTATCCCAAACCTACTGCGGAGAGCACCTATCTGTCTTGATCGTGTCCCGCCAGGTCTCTTGCGAACAACTGGAGTCCTCCCCCCACCCGACTGAGTGGGGGCTTCAATGAATTTAACTTTGGGGGAGGTTTTGTACCTCCCCTGACCCAGGGTTTCTCATTACCCTGCTACTGTCCCTGTTTTTTACCCCCGGGATTTGACCGAGGAGGCCGTCGGAACTGTTACACAGCCGATGCCCCAGGGACTGGAGAAGCAGGCCTCTCAAAGAGGGACCTCTAACTCTGTTTTTAACCGGCAAGAGCGTATTTTTACCGCTGGAAATTTTCTGGATATATTTGTCCAGGTTTTCCCTGAATAAGCGTTCACCATGAAACGGGACGCTAACCAGCCATTCTTTACAGGGAGCTTCAGCAGACCAGTTTTTGAGCCATAGGAGCCTACGCATATGTACTATAGACAGCATAAGGCGGGAGGCCTGATGGACTGAATCCTCTATGGCGTCAACCGCAAAGCCTAAGGCTCTAGGTAGATCAGCTAGGGCAAAGCCTGCTGATCTGTCAAGTCCCTCAAGACCTGTTTCAACTGATCCTTCACTGCTTAGCAGACCCCAATAGCTGCTACTGCTGGTTGTATCACCAAGCAGATTTTCATAAGGACTCCAATCTTTTATCTATTGGGTTCTTGAACATTTGGACATTATCCACTGGACATGTCAGTGATTTATACATACAAGAGATGGCTGCGTCCACTGTAGGGACCTTCCATTTTTTTTTTTTTGATGAACTTATCCTCCATGGGATAGACCACCGGAAATCTCTTGGGGGAATAAATATTTTATCAGGACGTTCCCAATCCTGGTAAATGAGCCCTTTCAGTAAAGGGTGAAGTGGAAAAGAACAAACAGTCTGGGGGCTTCCAGCGACCCCAACGAGGATACAGTAGTGGTTGATGGTTCCGCAAGGTGCATTTTTAAATGCTGATCGGACCATGTTAGTCAGAGACTGAACCCATAATCTTTCAGCTTGAGATGCTGAGAAAAGGTTCCCCCACTGTTGATTCCTCTATAACAGAATCAACCTCATCCTGATCCCCTTCAGGCAGGTCGATCCCTGTATGGGACTGTTGCTCTGCTAACAGGCACTCTGAAGGAGGAAACGGAGATCGGACGTGCTTTCCCTGACAGGGAGGCAGCCTCTCTAATCCTCCCAGAGCTGAGGAAAAAACCTCCTCTGTTACATACACAGGAGCAGGTGAACTGAGGACAGCCACAGTACCAAGTACCCCTGCGGGGTCTCTACGGTCACTTACCTCTGAACTTCAGGGGAGACTGGTGCAGCAGAAGTATGCCCAAGATCCTCCGAGCCCGATGAGACCCCCTTCGCTTCCTGGAAGATTCAGTTCCGGAGCTTCTGGACGGCATATTCCTAAGCCTAAAGCTGAGGTATTCCAGCCGTAATACACCACTTTTACTGAGAATAGTCTAGCACAATTGCTGCTATATCACAGTTGGTGTCTACTAATGTGCCTTTCTAGGGGATGCCTGTATCAACCGCTTGCTGTATGCCTTTAAATGTTGCCAGCTCTGTCTCTGTACTTCATAGCCAGCTCACTACAATATTGTGGTTTTTTTAAACTGCTGGGACGCCCGCACAGAGCGTCATCCCCCAGGCTCCGCCCCCTTTCCCGGCTCACCTCTATATATAGAGGCGCGTGCACGCGCACGCGCGCGGCCACGTGCGCTAATTTCAAAATATGGTAACAAGGGACAGGAGCCAGGGCCCCTCTTTGCCGCAGGCCGGGGGATGGACGAGCACTGCAACATGGCAGAGGAAGCAGTTTCCTATAAGAGAACTCACCATCTGCCTGGACTTTGCTCTGCTGAGAAGAAGCTAGTCCACATGACAAGAAAACATTCCACAGCGGCCTCTAGTGGAAACACAGGTACCGCAGTCTAATATATTAAATATATATATAAAAAAATATATATATATATTTTTTTTTTCTTGACCACCATTAAAAATTATTACATTTTTTTAGTAGTTACAGGCATGCACAGAATTTTGCGGGAATACCATTAGGTAACAGACAGAAAGACAAATTAGGCTTGGGGGTCCCCCAATAGAACCAAGTTCCTGGGGGCCCCCACTTACCTGTTCCCCGCCGCAGGGGACTTTGTTTGGTCCACAAAAGCCCAAACTTCACCTATCACGGCAGGCATTGTAATCAAACCTTCAGGGACCGGGTTCCCAAGGATTCCACTCCCCTGGACCTGTATAGCACCCTGCACAGAAAACATCTTGGTCGTGGGTATGACCAGAGCTCTGGATCCCAGGGTCCAGCTCTCCTAAGAGAAGCATTACAGGCAAAACCTTGCTCTTCTCTGCAAGGCCCGGGTACCGACCGTTTAGCTATGAAGCTTTTTTGGTCGGATCCGGAATAGCTTACTGAGGCCCAAAGGAACCTGTACGCAAGCTCAGTGAAAAACACATGTTTCTTCTTGGCCAACACCTTAGACACGGGCAAAAAACTGAGGTGCTCCCGGATGGGAGGGGCTTATATAGGGGAGGGTACTTCCGGTTTTGGAAGTTGCCAGTGCCAGCACCTGACGGTATCTATATAACCCATTAGTAATGACTATGTCGCTCTGTGTCCCGTGATGTACGAGAAAGAAAGGGGGCTTTAAAGGCCTCGCCTATAGAAAATATAGGGTACTGAAGTTTGTTGCCATGTCACAGGCGCACGCAAATGTAAGGTCTGACATGTTGGGCGATTACGCAGTACAACCTCCTCTTTGAAATATTGTACCAAAAAAATGGGTAGTTTGTTAGTCCGAAAATATATAATGTTTTGGGGGGCTGGGGGGGGGTTTATGTAATCTTCATGCCTAAAATCATTTTAAAGTGGTTGTAAACCCACTCTTGCAACTCGAACCTACAGGTAAGCCTAGATTAAGGCTTACCTGTAAGTGTTTGCAATATCTCCTAAACCTGCAAGGTTTAGGAGATATTTGCAAAAAAAAGTACACCGACGTGTACGACGCATGCGCGCCGTAGACATCGGCGCAGGCGCACTGTAAATGCTGGTTTTATGAATGATAACGCCGGCTTTTACGGCTCCCACGCGCATGCGCGGAGTGACGTCATCGCCGCTCCTGCCAATCACAGCGCCGAAGCGGCGATACCAGGAAGAAGCTCCAAGGGGAACGAGGAGGACTTCGATTTCAGGTAAGTGCCACATAATGAGCTATGCATACTAGCTCATTATGCCTTTCTCTTGCAGGGTCTTATTTTACCCTGTTTTTCGGGGGGGGGGGGGGTTTACTTCCTCTTTAAGCAGGTCTGCAAAATATGCTCTGACAGCAAAAGGGTTGGATGAGAAAATTCTAGAGTAAGTAATGTATACATTTTAGCTGTAAACATTTCTTTAGAAAATATTTTTTGGCAATATATTATTGCAAAACTTAAATAAAAAAATAAGTTCTCTAAAACATATTAATTGGTTATGTGACAAAGTTATCACCAAACAGGTCCACAGAATAGTAATAATTGCTCCAGCCTATAAGGGGTGTACAGATACCAGAGCAGATGTGGTTAAGAAATCTATACTTTAATATAAATATAAAATACATATATATTAAAATATATAATAAAACATATATAAATATATATTAACCCTTTCATGACTAAGCCTATTTCTGCCATTTGGAGTTTGCAAGTTAAAATCCGTATTTTTTGCTAGAAAATTACTTGGAACCCCCAAACATTATATACTTTTTTAGCAGAGAATAAAATGGCGACTGTTCCAATATTTTTTGTCACACGGTATTTGTGCAGCGGTGTTTTAAAAGCAACTTTTTGGGAACAATTTTACTTCCTCAATCCTCACGAATTTAAAAAAAAAAAAAAAATGAAAAAAGTTAAGTTAGTCCAATTTTTTTGTATAATGTGAAAGATGATTTTACACCGAGTAAATAGATGCCAAACAGGTCATGCTTTATAATTCCACGCACTCGTGGAATGGCGACAAACTACGGTACCTAAAAATCTCCATAGGCGATGCTTTAATTTTTTTTTTTTTTACGGTTACCAGGTTAGAGTTACAAAGGAGGTCTAGTGCTAGAATTATTGCTCTCGCTCTGACGAGTGTGTGATTTGAACACTGTTTACATATACGGGCGCGACTTCCAAATGCGTTTTCTTTGCTGCGTGTTATTTTTCCCTTATTTATTTTTACATTAAATTGTGTTTTTAAAAAATAAATAAAAATGTGATCACTTTTATTGCTGTCACAAGGAATGTAAACATCCCTTGTGACAGTAATAGGTGGTGACAGGTACTCTTTATGGAGAGATCGGGGGGTCTAAAAGACCCCCAAATCCTTCCTTTACACTTCAAAGTATTCAGATCTCTGAAAACTGATTCTGAATACTGTATATTTTTTTTAAATCCGGCGCCATTGGCAGCCAAGTAAACCGGAAGTGACGTTGTGATGTCGCTTCCGTATTTACATTCAGGAGACTGGCACAAAGCAGTTTCTTCATGCCAGTCTCTCTAGGTGCCAGAAGTGAAACAGCGAGGATCGGGTCTCCCGGTGGGACGGGAGGCCCGGTCAGGGCAGCGGGGGGTGGGGGGGGGGGGGGGGGGGGGTGGGGGTGTCCCCTCCCGCTCCTCTGGCATAACAGCCGAGCGGCTTTTAGCCGCATCGGTTGTTATGCATGGATAGCCAATCGCTAGGGCTGGGTGATTTTGGCCCAAAAAATAAATCTGATAAAAAAAAAAAAAAAAAAAAAAACTCGATTCACAAGTCTAATTTTTTTTTCCTAATGGACACTGCGCCGGCCGTAAGGAGCTGCGGGCAGGAGTTTTTAGGCCTAAAAACTCCTGCCCGCAGATCCTTAGGACCGGCGCCCGCAGCTCGCCGCGATGCTGGGAAAAGGCCTCTGCTTCTGCCTAGTCTGCGGCATCCGGCCTTTTCCCAGGATCGCGGCGAGCAGGATTTTTTTTAGGCGAGGCCGCGGCTTCGGCCTAGTCCGCGGAGCGCCGGTCCTATGGGAAAAAAATAGGAAAAAATTGATTTGGTCCAAATTTTAATCGATTTGCCCTTTCAACGCGATTCAAATCTCTTTTTTCCCCAGCCCTACCAATCGCCCGCTCTAAACAACGGTACTGGGATGATGCCTGCAGCTGCGGGCATCATCCCGGTATAACCCCCGAAAGCCGAGGCCGCATATGTGCGTACGCTCGGAGGCAAGGGGTTAAAATATATAAATATATATCTATATCTCCAGCTAGATGAAACTGCTTTGATAGAGGTGAAAGTGGCCCTGGAGCTCGGCAAAGTCGGTATTATTGACTTCCCGTGTACATTAAATGTGATCTCTATGCCATCATTCCTCCCGGTTTCCATTAGTACTGGCACTTTTTGGAGAAGCAGCTTCCCGCAATCACTTCTCGGGGCACTTCGTTGGAACGCAGAGTTTAATTTATGTACGAATATTTGCAGAGCTTGTCTGGAAGAAAATCAGCGAGGTGAAAGGATGGGTCCTGCAATCCACATTTAGGAGGAAACCCGAAATGGACTCTGCACTTTGCGTTACAGGAACGGCTCCTCCGGCTTACAGGAAAATTACGACTACACCAAAAGATCTGTAAAGTAGTAGAAGCTTAACATTGCCTGATACTTCCTAAATAAAAGGCCGGAGAAGACCCATCTGTTCTGAGGGTTGAACCGCTTGGTGGACCTTCATCTGAGCAGCGTCTAGATAAAGATTGGAGAGCTCCATTTCCAGCAAACTTTGGAAAGTACCAATTCTCTCGTGGTTCCAAGAGGAAAATCTTTATTACATCTAAAATGTCATAACAGCTTCACGTATAAAGGAAAGGAAAGGCAAAAAAATAAAAAAAAGGTAAGGCAAAAGAAAAGCAAAGGAAAGGCAAAAAGTTCTGTGTATGTCATGACTTGGAGCTCACACTGGACTGAGTATTCACTCTCTCTGGCCCCCATAAGACAGCATTGGGTACCCGAGTGGCCAAGTACCACAGGTGTCGCAGGGCATAGGACCCCCCCCCCCTCCTATCTCCAGATGAGAATTCCAGGATACCCAAACAACTGCTGCTGAAGGGCTGAGGAATCTCTTTGCCCCCAGGGTAGAATACGAGGTACCTAAGCAGCAAAGCGGCACAGCTATCACAGGGCTGAGAACTCTCCCACTACCATCATGTAACAATATAGGGGACCTGAATGGCCAATCACCAAGGGCCACTGCTAACACAGCCTCTCTGCCCCCTGAGACAAAGCTGGGTACCTGAAGCAGCAAAGCATCACAGCTGTCACAAGGATGAGGACTCTCTCCCTACCACCGTGTGACAAGATGGGGTACCTGAAGACTCTCTCCCTACCACCGTGTGACAAGATGGGGTACCTGAAAACTCTCTCCCTACCACCATGTGACAAGATGGGGTACCTGAAGACTCTCCCCCTACCCCCATGTGACAAGATGGGGTACCTGAGGACTCTCTCACTACCACCGTGTGACAATACGGGGTACCTGAATGTACAGGCCTGAGGACTCTCTCCCTACCACCGTGTGACAAAACTACTTTTTTAGAGCAAAACTGAACCCCCGGGCTAGTTACTAAACGTATGGTGTTACTCTTCACCTTTCATCCCACCTCGTCTCTGTACCGTGGTAAACACGCATTTTTATTTTTGTATCCATCTGTGAAAATTACCATGGTAATCCCTGTGACGTCACCGCTTCTATTCATATACGTCTGGGCACCGAGAGGAGGTAGAAGGGAAGCTGCTTTGACAGACTACAATTGCCACCATGTAATGGGAATTGTAGCAGCAATGGGTGCGAATGTGAGGGAAATGAGAGGGACAGACCATGGAAACACATGAAGAAATTGAAGAAATTGCTAAAAAGTTAGAAATGGCCTCCAAATACGGTGAAAACGTTTTTTTTTTTTTTTTTTCCAATTTCTTTATTTATTTACCTACTTTGTCCAGCATACAGGAGAGATAACATAACAAATTTACCGATTCAATTCATCCCACCAGGTCTATTCAATACACCACCTTCCTCTTATCTTAAATACAACATATACCTAGTTATATTGAAATGTTCCGTCTCCTTTGGCTCTTCCCCTCCTGGATACCTGAACTTCCCCCCCTTTTTTCCTCCCCCTTTTTAACCTCAAATTAACCCCCAAAAAAATAAAAATAAATAAAACCCCACCCAAAGACGCCCAAGATAAAAATAAAAAGATCTCCAGTCGACAGGGGAGGTAGAGGAAGCATAGTCCTCCCCTCCCCTCCCCCCCCCCCATCTTACGTTTAAAAAAGGGACTTCCCTGCGAGCAAAACATTTTTGCTCGCAGTCTAGCTTTAACATTTCTAAATGCTTCATCTATGAGGACTTTGGCATCCCAGCCACCTCTCAGCTTCTCAAAATTCCCTCATCTTCTGGCCTAAGCTAGTGGGACTCCAAACTGCGGCCCTTAGCTTGACCTTATCTGGCTCTTGGGGCACTACTCTGTCCTCTGATACATGGCAAAATTCTTCTCTATTGCCACCAATGATAGGGAATCATTCCCCAACCCCCTCCCCAAAGACGCCAACAATGGTGTCTTTGGGAGGAATGGCTCCCCAACGACGGGGCACCAGTCCTCCCAAAGACCCCCCCCCCACCCAACGACGGGGCACCAGTCCTCCCAAAGACCCCCGACGACGGGGCACCAGTCCTCCCAAGGACCCCCGACGACGGGGCACCAGTCCTCCCAAGGACCCCCGACGACGGGGCACCATTCCTCCCAAGGACCCCCGACGACGGGGCACCATTCCTCCCAAGGACCCCCGACGACGGGGCACCATTCCTCCCAAGGACCCCCAACGACGGGGCACCATTCCTCCCAAGGACCCCCGACGACGGGGCACCATTCCTCCCAAGGACCCCCGACGACGGGGCACCATTCCTCCCAAGGACCCCCGACGACGGGGCACCATTCCTCCCAAGGACCCCCGACGACGGGGCACCATTCCTCCCAAGGACCCCCGACGACGGGGCACCATTCCTCCCAAGGACCCCCGACGACGGGGCACCATTCCTCCCAAGGACCCCCGACGACGGGGCACCATTCCTCCCAAGGACCCCCGACGACGGGGCACCATTCCTCCCAAGGACCCCCGACGACGGGGCACCATTCCTCCCAAGGACCCCCGACGACGGGGCACCATTCCTCCCAAGGACCCCCGACGACGGGGCACCATTCCTCCCAAGGACCCCCGACGACGGGGCACCATTCCTCCCAAGGACCCCCGACGACGGGGCACCATTCCAACCCAAGGACCCCCGACGACGGGGCACCATTCCAACCCAAGGACCCCCGACGACGGGGCACCATTCCAACCCAAGGACCCCCGACGACGGGGCACCATTCCAACCCAAGGACCCCCGACGATGGGGCACCATTCCTCCCAAGGACCCCCGACGATGGGGCACCATTCCTCCCAAGGACCCCCAACGATGGGGCACCATTCCTCTCCCTATTACCACCAACCGTGTGGCATTTTTAACTCCCAATGTCGTCAGGGTATTTTCTACCCCAACTGGCCAGTTTAGTCCCCCTAAGTCTGAAGGACAGTAAATTTGCTTTTTGTTAAAAAAGTTTGGAGACCCCTGTCTTAAGATTGACCACACAGAACACAAATTTTTCTTATTTAAAATTTCCTTTCGGATTAACCTTAAACTATGTAGTGTAAGGGCCGGCCTGACTGCATACAAAATTAACCACTTAAGGGCCGAGCCTCCTTTTCAGACTCCGTGTTTACGTTAAAAACAAGTTTTTTTTTGCTAGAAAATTACTTAGAAAAAAAAAAAAAAAAGGATAAGGTTTGGGGGTTCTAACACCCTAGAGAATAAAATGGCGGTCGTTGCAATCCTTTGTCACGCCGTATTTGTGCAGCGGTCTTGCAAGCGCACTTTTTTTTGATAAGAAAAAAAAAAAATTTGAATTTAAAAATAAAACATTAAGGTTAGCCCAATTTTTTTTTTTATATTGTGAAAGATAATGTTACATTGCGTAAATTGGATACCCAACATGTCACGCTTCAAAATTGTGCCCGCTCGTGGAATGGCGACAAACATTTACCCTTAAAAATCTCCATAGGCGACGTTTAAAAAACGTCTACAGGTTGCATCTTTTAGGTTACAGAGGAGGTCTAGTGCTAGAATTATTGCTCTCGCTCCAACGATCGCGGTGATACCTCACGTGTGGTTTGAACAGTTTTCATATGTGGGTGCTACTCACGTATGCGTTCGCTTCTGCGCGCGAGCTCGTCGGGACGGGGCGCTTTGAAAAAAAAAAAAAAAAAAAAAATTCTTATTTATTTTTTCACTTTATTTTATTGATTTTGACACTTTAAATAATAATAAAAAAAAAAAAAAAAAAAAAAAAAAAAAAATGGTGCCACTTTTATTCCTATTACAAGGAATGTAAACATCCCCTTATAATATAAAAAAAGCATGACAGATCCTCTTAAATATGAGACCTGGGGTCAAAAAGACCTCACATCTCATTTACACTTAAATGCAATAAAAAAAAATGTCTCTTTAAGAGCTATGGGCGGAAGTGATGTTTTGACGTCGCTTCCGCCCTGCTATGGTAAGGAGACGGGTGGGGGCCATCTTCCCCTCACTCAGCTCCATACCCAGCATGAGAGGACCGGATCGCCTCCGGAAGCGGCAGAGGGCATGGGAGAGAGACGGCGGGGGGGGGGGGGGGGGGGGGGTCACCCTCTGCCGACAACGGTGATCTCGCTGCGAATCCGCCGCAGAGACCACCATTATCGGAAACCGGAACCGCTCACTGAAAAAATATAGATACCTGGGTTATGGCAGCAGCTGCTCCCATAACAGAGCTACCCATATCTTTAACCACCTCAATACCGGGCCTATTCTGGCACTTCTCTCCTACATGTACAAATCATCATTCTTTTGCTAGATAATTACTCAGAACCCCCAAACATTATATATGTTTTTTTTAGCAGACACCCTAGGGAATAAAATGACGGTTATTGCAACTTTTTATCTTGCACGGTATTTGCGCAATAATTTTTCAAACGCCTTTTTTTGGGGAAAAAATGGTTTCATGAATTAAAAAACAACAAAACAGTAAAGTTAGCTCAATTTCTTTGTAAAATATGAAAGATGACGTTACGCTGAGTAAATAGATACCTAACATGTCACGCTTTAAATTTTGCGCACACTCATGGAATGGCGCCAAACTTCGATACTTAAAAATCTCCATAGGCGACGCTCTGAAATTTTTTACAGGTTACCAGGTTAGAGGTAGAGGAGGTCTAGTGCTAGAATTGTTGCACGCGCTCTAACGCACGCGGCGATACCTCACATATGTGGTTTGAACGGCGTTTACATATGTGGGCGAGACTTACGTGTGCGTTCGCTTCTGAGCGCGAGCTACCGGGGACAGGGGCGTTTTAAATTATTATTTTTCATTTTTTATTTTACTTTTTTTTTTTACATTATTGATCACTTTTATTTCTATTACAAGGAATGTAAACCTCCCTTGTAATAGGATTGGTGTGTGACAGGTCCTCTATGGAGAGATGTGGGATCAATAAGACCTCCACATCTCTCCTCCAGGCTGGAAAGCATGAGATCGGTAAAAATAAATCACAATCTCATGCTTACTAGCCGCAATCACGGCTTTGTTTACTTCCGGGAACACGGGGCGTGACGTCATAACGTTGCGCCCGGGCCTCCGACAGTCATAGAGATGACTGGTGACCATCTGGTCACGGGAAATCTCTATGCTCGTCATCCGGCACCGGACGATTCTTTCTCCGGGCCCCCGATGGCACGGGAGAGCCTGGGGAAGCACCGGATGGCGGGGGGATGTCGCCTACAAGAATGATCAAGCGGCGGAACTGCCGCTATAATCATTCTTATGGTGCACAGAATCACTGACTGAAAAGAAGGATATCTGAATGATGCCTCTAGCTGCACCCATCATTCAGATATCACCGCACAAAGTCAAGGACGTCATATGACACCCACCCAGGATGGGAGATCCCATCTGTGGACGTCATACAGGGATGGAACGGCCATCGTGACTACCAGGAGTTTCCCAGTGGGCCGTTTAAACAAAAAAACAAACAAAAAAAAAAAACAACATTTTTTTTTGGTGGGCCGTTTTTTATGCAGAGTTCGGCGGCAGCGGGAGCGTGGCAGCAAACAGCGGCGGGGATTCGGGGAAGGTGGCCAGCGAGGAGGGCAGTTGGATGTAAAAGCCGAGGGAGTAGAGCTCCACCCCCTCCCTGACCACCGAAGAGGCGAACAGGAGCGAGCGCAGCCACCCCGGAGCTCCGAGAACCTCGATTCCTCCACCTCCTCTCTGCTCCAGGAACCATACGGCCTGGGCCGGCTAACTGGGAGCCCGGAGGAAGAGAACATGCGCCACTGTAAGAAGCAGAGCAGCGAGAGCACCCCCTGGATCAAGAGGGAGCATTTTATTGAATTAAAGTGAGCCGGTCTGGATGAAGTCCAGGGCCAAATTTTTGTCCCAGTCCAGCCCTGACGTCATATATGACTATGGGTGGGTAATGAAGTGGTTAAAGTGCCAACGTATATATACAGTGGGCGGTCCAGAAGAGGTTAAAAGTGTTTAGGTTTGACCTCATATTACCGTATATACTCGAATATAAGCCGAGTTTTTTCAGCACATTTTTTTGTGCTGAAAATGCCCCCCTCGGCTTATACTCAAGTCTGTGTCCATCTTCAACTTTGTGCGCCTGATCCCGACCAGCCGTAGGTTCCCTGGACCCCAAACTTGGCACACATGTAGCCCCACTCTTCCTCTATATGTGTGCAAGGTTTGTTGTTCAGGGGACCTACGGCCGTGGAGCACCAATTTTTCAAAGACAGGCACCCCTTCCATAGACTCCCATGTTAAAACGTCAGTCTAGTCACACAGCGCCGGAGATAAGGCAGGGAGATTGGGCACAGTGAGGCATGCAGATGGACACCCTAGGCTTATACGAGTCAATACGTTTTCCCAGTTTTTTGTGGTAAAATTAGGTGCCTCGGCTTATACTCGAGTATATACTGTATATGGTTTTGGTAAATGTACAAGAAAACTGAATGTATGGCCAAAGTCAATGGACACACTTCTACTTCACCTTGTTGCTTACCAGCACCCCCTTTCCTCACTCTGACCACAGCCTTATCAGTTTCTCACTCTCCCCCCCCCCATCATCATTGGCCCCCCTATCCCTCCAACCAGCAGTTACCCATAGAAACCATCGTCACTTTAACCCTTCACTTCTCTATTCTGCAACATACTCTCTGACAAAACACCAGAAACCTCAAAAGACATAGTAGTGGTCTTGAGAGAGCAGCACAAATCGAAATCCCTACAAGAGCTCACCATGTATAAATCTGCCCTCCACAAATACAATTCCTGTCCTGTTTATATTGCAAACCAGACCTACTTCACTCTTATTACCCGCTTCAGCCCCGGAAGAGTTTACCCACTTCCTGACCAGAGCACATTGTGCGATGCGCCACTGCGTCGCTTTAACTGACAATTGCGCGGTCGTGCGATGTTGTACCCAAACAACATTGACGTCCTTTTTTCCCCCCCACAAATAGAGCTTTCTTTTGGTGGTATTTGATCACCTCTGCGGTTATTTTTTGCGCTATAAAACAAAAAAAAACAAAAAAAAAAAAAAAAAACACAATTTTGAAAAAAAATATATATACTTTTTGCTATAATAAATATCCCAATTTTTTTTTAAAAAAACATTTTTTTCCTCCGTTTGACGATATACATTATACCTATTTTTTGGGGGGGGAAAAAAATAAATAAAAAAAATCGCAATAAGTGTATATTGGTTTGCGCTAAAGTTATAGCGTCCACAAAATAGAGGATAGAATTACGCCATTTTTTTTATTAGTAATGCCGGCGATCAGCGATTTTCATCAGGACTGTGACATTATGGCAGACACATCGGGCACTTTTGACACATTTTTGGGACCATTGACAATTTTACAGCGATCAGTGTTATAAAAATGCACTGATTGCTGGAAAAAAATGTCACTGGCAGTGAAGCGGTTAACACTAGGGGGCGATCAAGGGGTTAATTGGGTTCCCTAATTTGTGTTTTAACTGAAGGGGGGGGGGGGGGATATGACAGATCGCTGTTCATACTTTGTATAAAAACACACGATCAGTCATTTCTCCCCCTGAAAGAACCGGGAGCTGTGCGTTTACACACAAACAGCTCCCGGTTCTCGCTCTGTTACGAGCGATCGTGGGTTGCCTGTCTGTTCGCCCAGCCATGTTGCCGCAGTAATACTGCGGTGGCTGGTCGGCAACCGGAGAGTTCTAGTCCCCCAATCCATTTTTTTTTTCTCAAAGCTTCCCCGTAATTGTTACTCCTTCCACTGCAACATTAAGATAAGATCAGCAATGTGGTCCTTTTGGCTTTATTAACCACTTAAGCCCTGGACCATTTTGTAGCTAAAGGACCAGAGCTGTTTTCAGAATTTTGCACTGCGCTGCTTTAACTGGAAATTGTGCGGACATGCAATGTTGTACCGAAAAGAAATTTGCGTCCTTTTCTTCCCACAAATAGAGCTTTCTTTTAATGGTATTTGATTGCCTCTGCGATTTTTATTTTTTCCGATATAAACGGAAAAAGACCGAAAATGTTGAAAAAAAAAATGATATTTTCTACTTTTTGTTATAAGAAAAATCGAATAAACTCAATTTTAGTCATACATTTAGGCCAAAATGTATTCAGCCACATGTCTTTAGTAAAAAAAATGTCAATAAGCGTATATTTATTGGTTTGCGCAAAAGTTATAGAGTTTACAAACTAGGGTACATTTTCTGGAATTTACACAGCTTTTAATTTTTGACTGCCTATCTCATTTCTTGAGGTGCTAAAATGGCAGGGCAGTACAAACCCCCCCCAAATGACCCCATTTTGGAAAGTAGACACCCCAAGGAAATTGCTGAGAGGCATGTTGAGCCGATTGAATATTTTTTTTTTTTTGTCCCAAGTGATTGAATAATGACAAAAAAAAAAAAATTACAAAAAGTTGTCACTAAATGATATATTGCTCACACATGCCATGGTTATATGTGGAATTGCACCCCAAAATACATTCTGCTGCTTTTCCTGAGTACGGGGATACCACATGTGTGGGACTTTTTGGGAGCCTAGCCGCGTACGGGACCCCAAAAACCAAGCACCGCCTTCAGGATTTCTAGGCACAAATTTTTGATTTCACTCCTCAATACCTATCACAGTTTCGAAGGCCATAAAATACCAAAATAGCACAAAACCCCCCCAAATGACCCCATTTTGGAAAGTAGACACCCCAAGCTATTTGCTGAGAGGCATGGTGAGTATTTTACAGCTCTCATTTGTTTTTGAAAATGAAGAAAAAAAAAAATTTTTTATTTTTTAATTTTCAAAACTTTGTGACAAAAAGCGAGATCTGCAAAATACTCACCATACCTCTCAGCAAATAGCTTGGGGTGTCTACTTTCCAAAATGGGGTCATTTGGGGGGGTTTTGTGCCATCTGGGCATTCCATGGCCTCCGAAACTGTGATAGGCAGTGAGAAGTGAAATCAAAAATTTACACCCTTAGAAAGCCTGAAGGCGGTGCTTGGTTTTTGGGGTCCCGTACGTGGCTAGGCTCCCAAAAAGTCCCACACATGTGGTATCCCCGTACTCAGGAGAAGCAGCAGAATGTATTTTGGGGTGTAATTCCACATATGCTCATGGCATGTTTGAGCAATATATCATTTAGTGACAACTTTGTGCAAAAAATAAAAAATAAAATTGTCTATTTTCCGCAACTTGTGTCAACATATAAAATATTCCATGGACTCGACATGCCTCTCAGTATATAGCTTGGGGTGTCTACTTTCCAAAATGGGGTCATTTGGGGGGGTTTTGAACTGTTCTGGCATTTTATACACAACATTAGGAAGCTTACATCCACTCTTCTAACCACTTGAAGACAAAGCCCTTTTTCACACTTTTTGTTTACATGAAAACATTTTTTTTTTTTTGCAAGAAAATTATGTTGAACCCCCAAACATTATATATATTTTTATATATATTTTTAAAGCAAAGGCCCTACAGATTAAAATGGTGGGTGTTGCAATTTTTTTTTCTACACAGTATTTGCGCAGCGATTTTTCAAACGCATTTTTTGGGGAAAAATACAATACAAAATTTTAATGCACTAAAACACACTATATTGCCCAAATGTTTGATGAAATAAAAAAGATGATCTTAGGCCGAGTACATAGATACCAAACACGACAAGCTTTAAAATTTCGCACAAACGCGCATTGGCGACAAACTACATACATTTTTAAAAGCCTTTACAGGTTACGCCGTTAGATTTACAGAGGTCTACTGCTAAAATTACTGCCCTCGATCTGACCTTCGCGGTGATACCTCACATACATGGTGCAATTGCTGTTTACATATGACGCCAGACCGACGCTTGCGTTCGCCATTGGGCAAGAGCAGGGCAGGACAGGGGTGCTTTTTTTTTTTTTTATTATTAATTTTGCTTTTTTATTTTATTTTTAAACTGTTGCTTCCATATTATTTTTTTTATCATTTTTATTGTTATCTCAGGGAATGTAAATATCCCCTATGATAGCAATAGGTAGTGACAGGTACTCTTTTTTGAAAAAACTGGGGTCTATTGGACCCTAGATCTTTCCTCTGCCCTCAAAGCATCTGACCACACCAAGATCGGTGTGATAAAATGCTTTCCCAATTTCCCAATGGCGCTTTTTATATCCGGGGGGGGGGGGGGGACATTCCCTCCCACTGCTTGTAAAAGCAGTCCAGAGGCTAATTAGCCGCTAGGATTGCTTTTACATGAAAGCTGGCCGCTGGCTGAAAAGAATGATACCAAGATGATACCTAAACCCGCAGGCATCATTCTGGTATAAACATTCAAAGTCCAGCAACATACCAGTACGTTGCTGGTCCTTGTTGGACATGTATTGTAATCTTTTTTTTTCATGCAGCCAGTTGGCTGAACGAAAAAAGAGATTGATTGGTGGGTATGCCCACCATTAGAATACCGCCCTTCATCCACCCACTTCTAATGATGGGCATACATGCACCATTTATATATGCCGAAGCATGGGGGCGTCCTCCCGCAAAAAAGTTATGCCGCACACACATGGTCAGACTTTTCCACGGGCAAGGCTCCGTCGGAATTTCGACCGTATGTACGCGGCATTAGGAGCAAAATCGCTCCTCCGCCCCTGCTGCCCCAATGCTTCGGCATATATGCTTTTTTTTTTTTTTTTTTTAAACTGTGGTGGTGAAATCACCTCCTACAGCACTGGAGTCGCAGGATCAGGCCTGTCTCTGCGAACGCTGCAGTTATGTGTGTTGTGTTTTGTAAGCGACAGCGATCGATCGATACTGCACTTGGGTGGCCTGGGCTGGACGGAGGGGCAAAACGCAGGTGCTAGCAGGTATCTGGGCTGATCCCGCTAACACTGCGTTTTTGGGAACCCTAAACTGCTGGGGACGCTAGTATAGATCAGATATTGATCTGTTCAGATACTATACCACTAAGGGGGGTGTATGCTTAACGCGTGGGTGTTAGCGCTACTGGCACTAACCTGACGCTGCCTGGGGTGTGACGCAGACCCTCTGACGCTAAAACCCAATTGATATCACCCGCCGGGCGATCAGGGGGTTAAACCTTTATTGGGTTATATACGGCAGGTGCCCTGACACTATAAAAAGCTAACTAACCAGCGTCACCCGTAACACTTATATGGTGATTACTGGTGAAAGGGTTAACTAGGGGCAATTAGGGGGTTAAAACCTTTATTAGGTAATATATGGGGGTACCTGACGCTATATAAAAACCTGACGGCGAACCTAAAAAAAATTACTGGCTACCGATCTGCATCACCGACGCTAAGACAGCGATCAGAAAAATGATCACTTAGCGACAGTGGTGATAGGGGGTGAAAGGGTTACCTGGGGAGCGATCAAGGGGGTTAAACCTTTATTAGGTAATATATGGGGGTACCTGCCGCTATAAAAACCTGCGGCGAACCTAAAAAAAAATTACTGGCTACCGATCAGCATCACCGACGCTAAGACAGCGATCAGAAAAATGATCACTTAGCGACAGTGGTGATAGGGGGTGAAAGGGTTACCTGGGGAGCGATCAAGGGGGTTAAACCTTTATTAGGTAATATATGGGGGTACCCGACGCTATAAAAACCTGCGGCGAACCTAAAAAAAAATTACTGGCTACCGATCAGCATCACCGACGCTAAGACAGCGATCAGAAAAATGATCGCTTAGCGACGGCGGTGCTAGGGGGTGAAAGGGTTATCTGGGGGGTGATCAGGGGGTTAAACCTTTATTAGGGGGGGGGGGTTAGGGGGCTACACTGGACCTAAAACTAAATGTAGTGACACTTTTACAGTCACAAATGTCACTGATTGCAGTGATCACTAAATAAATGGTCACTGCAATCAGTGACACTGTAACTGGGGGGTGATCTGGGGGGGGGGGGGGCGATTTATGTGCCTATGTGTCCTGGTGTCAGTGTAGTGTTTTGTGCACTAACCTGCATCTTCTCCTGTACGGTGCTCGGTATATGTGAGCGCCGCAGGAGAGATGACATCACTTCCTCCTGCCTGTGTAAACAGTACACAGGCAGGGGAAGCTCTCTCATTCGCCGGGAGCGATCGAGAGGGGGGGCCGGAATCGAACGGCCGTCCCCTCATGCCTGATCACTCCCGAAGGTAAAACGACCACCCACTGTAAAGAAGGGGGCTCCGATCGGACCCCCCAACTATACAAAGGCAGTCACGTAGATATACGTGATTCTGCCTGTCGGTGCCATTCTGCCGACGTATATTTACAGTGGGCGGTCGTTAAGTGGTTAAAGTGGAAGTAAACCCTCCTATCATTTTCAGGCAAGAAAGCTGCCATCTTGGCCTCTATTTAATCTTCAACTGCCACGATGCTGCACATGTGACCACTTATGACACCAGGCATTGGATGGTTTGACAGTTTGGTTGAGAGCACAACCAATGTGACAGTTGGCATTCCTGGCATGCCGGGAATGTAACTGCTTTTTGAAACTGTTAAATCAAAGAGTTTACTTCCGCTTTAAAATTATAAAACTAACCAGATCTCGGAAGCAGGCAGGGTCCAAAGCTGTTGTGGCAACTGAAGCCCGCTTGTCATTTCTGGGATTCGTTGCAGCTGGCTACCCAGCATGCACCCCCCTCCCCCCTGATCTTGTGATGCCACTGCGTGGCGATGATAAAGTGGAGTTGCACCCAAAAAAAATAAAAAAATTCACAAAAAACCTGCAAAAAAAATAAAAATAAAATTTTACTCACCAGAAATACTGGTTGCTATGCGGAGGTCCCTAATCTGCCTCTTCCTTATCCGCGGCTGGTCTTCTTCCACATCCTCCTTGCCTTGTCTTCTGGTGAATGGGGCGCGCTGCCTTCTGGGAACTGTGTGTGTATATCCCAGAGAGCAAGCCGCCCATTCAGAAAACAAATGCGAGACTCGCGCATGCGCAGTAGGAAACGGGCAGTGAAGCCGCACAGCTTCACTGCCTGTTTCCCTTACTGAGGATGTCGGTGCCGGGAGCTGCCAGGATCGGCCTCGGGGGACCGACATTGTGGGTGAGTAGGACAGGTACTGTATATACTCGAGTATAAGCCAACCCGAATATAAGCCGAGGCACCTAATTTTACCACAAAAAAATGGGAAAACGTATTGACTCGAGTATAAGCCTAGGGTGTCCATCTGCATGCCTCACTGTGTCCATGCCTAGACTGACGTTTAACATGGGAGTCTATGGAAGGGGTGCCCGGTTTTGAAAAAAAAATTGGTGCTCCCAGGCCGTAGGTCCCCCAGACAAAAAACTTTGCACACTTGTAGAGGAGAAATAAGGCTACATGTGTGCCAAGTTTCGGGTCCAGAGGACCTACGACCGGCCTGTACTGGGTCCCCAAAATCACTGGAGAAATTACCGTTTAACATGGGAGTCTATGGAAGGGGTACCCGGATTTGAAAAATCGGTGCTCCCCGGCCAACAAACTTTACACACTTGTAGAGGAAGAGTGGGGCTACATGTTTGTCAAGTTTTCGGCCGGTACCGGGTCCCCAAAGTCCGGGAGATCAGGCGCAAAAAGGTGACTCGAGTATAAGCCGAGGGGGGCATTTTCAGCACAAAAAAAATGTGCTGAAAAACTCAGCTTATACTCGAGTATATACGGTAAGTGTCCTTATTAAAAGTCAGCAGCTACAGTGTTTGTAGCTGCTGACTTTAAAAAAAATTAATAAAAAAAAGCGGGTGGAATCCCGCTTTAATGCTTGACAGGTTGCCATAGCAATGGCGCCTAACAGTTCCAGTCGGCAAAATATGCAAGATTTGGGCATTAGGTGACTCCCATTGACTTCTGGGATAGTTCATGGGAATCGCTTTGCGACAAAGTGCCTAGGCGGCCAAAGCTGGCAGTGCTGCATGGAAAAAAATAAATAAAACGTATTTAGAAAAAACAAAAATGCCATTTAGAATAGCAGTGAGGATGGCCATTAGAGGTGCGCATCTTCACTGGCCTCACGATTCGATTACGATTATCAGGTCAACGATTCGATCAGATTCGATTCCGCGATGCATCACGATTACAGCGCAAGTGCGCATGGTTTTCATCAAAAAAATTCAAGCAGTCAGGAGATCTCCATTTTTTTTTTATTATATCTGTTCTTTTTAAAAAAAGACAACACTCCCTGCATGTAGCAAAGTCTAAACAAAGCAGACAACAACTTGGACATGCTACAGGAGATGGTCAGAGAGACTGCGGACATGCTACAGGAGATGGTCAGAGAGACTGCGGACATGCTACAGGAGATGGTCGGTGACTGCGGACATGCTACAGGAGATGGTCGGTGACTGCGGACATGCTACAGGAGATGGTCGGTGACTGCGGACATGCTACAGGAGATGGTCAGAGACTGCGGACATGCTACAGGAGATGGTCAGAGACTGCGGACATGCTACAGGAGATGGTCAGAGACTGCGGACATGCTACAGGAGATGGTCAGAGACTGCGGACATGCTACAGGAGATGGTCAGAGACTGCGGACATGCTACAGGAGATGGTCAGAGACTGCGGACATGCTACAGGAGATGGTCGGTGACTGCGGACATGCTACAGGAGATGGTCGGTGACTGCGGACATGCTACAGGAGATGGTCGGTGACTGCGGACATGCTACAGGAGATGGTCGGTGACTGCGGACATGCTACAGGAGATGGTCGGTGACTGCGGACATGCTACAGGAGATGGTCGGTGACTGCGGACATGCTACAGGAGATGGTCGGTGACTGCGGACATGCTACAGGAGATGGTCGGTGACTGCGGACATGCTACAGGAGATGGTCGGTGACTGCGGACATGCTACAGGAGATGGTCGGTGACTGCGGACATGCTACAGGAGATGGTCGGTGACTGCGGACATGCTACAGGAGATGGTCGGTGACTGCGGACATGCTACAGGAGATGGTCGGTGACTGCGGACATGCTACAGGAGATGGTCGGTGACTGCGGACATGCTACAGGAGATGGTCGGTGACTGCGGACATGCTACAGGAGATGGTCGGTGACTGCGGACATGCTACAGGAGATGGTCGGTGACTGCGGACATGCTACAGGAGATGGTCGGTGACTGCGGACATGCTACAGGAGATGGTCGGTGACTGCGGACATGCTACAGGAGATGGTCGGTGACTGCGGACATGCTACAGGAGATGGTCGGTGACTGCGGACATGCTACAGGAGATGGTCGGTGACTGCGGACATGCTACAGGAGATGGTCGGTGACTGCGGACATGCTACAGGAGATGGTCGGTGACTGCGGACATGCTACAGGAGATGGTCGGTGACTGCGGACATGCTACAGGAGATGGTCGGTGACTGCGGACATGCTACAGGAGATGGTCGGTGACTGCGGACATGCTACAGGAGATGGTCGGTGACTGCGGACATGCTACAGGAGATGGTCGGTGACTGCGGACATGCTACAGGAGATGGTCGGTGACTGCGGACATGCTACAGGAGATGGTCGGTGACTGCGGACATGCTACAGGAGATGGTCGGTGACTGCGGACATGCTACAGGAGATGGTCGGTGACTGCGGACATGCTACAGGAGATGGTCGGTGACTGCGGACATGCTACAGGAGATGGTCGGTGACTGCGGACATGCTACAGGAGATGGTCGGTGACTGCGGACATGCTACAGGAGATGGTCGGTGACTGCGGACATGCTACAGGAGATGGTCGGTGACTGCGGACATGCTACAGGAGATGGTCGGTGACTGCGGACATGCTACAGGAGATGGTCGGTGACTGCGGACATGCTACAGGAGATGGTCGGTGACTGCGGACATGCTACAGGAGATGGTCGGTGACTGCGGACATGCTACAGGAGATGGTCGGTGACTGCGGACATGCTACAGGAGATGGTCGGTGACTGCGGACATGCTACAGGAGATGGTCGGTGACTGCGGACATGCTACAGGAGATGGTCGGTGACTGCGGACATGCTACAGGAGATGGTCGGTGACTGCGGACATGCTACAGGAGATGGTCGGTGACTGCGGACATGCTACAGGAGATGGTCGGTGACTGCGGACATGCTACAGGAGATGGTCGGTGACTGCGGACATGCTACAGAAGATCAGTAGGTAAGTATAATATCCGTTTTAAAAAAACAATAAAAAAATAAAAACAAAAAAAAAAATAATACTGGCACTTTAACTTTTTTCACACTTCTTTACCCTATTCTAATCCCTAACCTAATTCCTAATTCCAAACTAACCTTTTCTGCAGTAGTGAGAAGAACTTTCCTGTTGTGCCGAGAATGGTTCCCCCCGCCGGATTCTGTTCCCCTGTCTCTCGGGTCCTATCGGAACTCCGCCCCCCCACTCCCAGCCCTGTACATTGCGGCTCCCTCCTCCTACGAATGCTAATGCTCCTAATACCGCCCCGCCTCTCCAGTCCTCTGCTCATTAGCATTCGTTAAACAGTAGCCGAGGGCTGGAGAGGCGGGGCGGGGCGGTATTAGGAGCATTAGCATTCGTAGGAGGAGGGAGCGGCAATGTACAGGGCTGGGGGGGGGGGGGGGGGCGGAGTTCCGATAGTAGCCGAGAGCCAGGGGAACAGAATCCGGCGGGGGAACAGTGAGTGTATATGACGCGCTCATGTGACTGCCCTCTCTCCTCTATACTTTCACGTCTCTCCTGGCGTACGTGAGACGTGAAAGCAGAGAGGCGGGCCGGGCAGTCACATGAGCGCGTCATAGGAAAAAAATAACAAATGAGGAAACGGCTCTCCTGGGAATGAAGGGGCGGGGCTAGACATCGGGGATAATCGATTAATAGGTTTCCCCGCATCGGTGCCGCATCGGGGACGCCCGAATCGCGATGCACCGATGTAACGATTAAATTCCGCACCCCTAATGGCCATGGGAATGACCAAATAAAAAAAAAAAAAAACATGGGGTTGAACTCCGCTTCAACACCCTCTCTTCCCGGCTCGCCAAGTCTTTTCTACCTTCAAAACTCTACTTCATCCCCCGCCTCATCCATCCACCAACTCACTCACTGCCCAGGAGATGATCAGACAGGCGAGGACTACCGTGTTTTCCTGAAAATAAGCCCGGGTCTTATATTAATTTTGGCAATAAAAGACACAGTAGGGCTTATTTTCGGGGTAGGTCTTACCATGCCATGTGCGGTCTTCTCTACCCTTGCCGGTCAGAAATCCCCAGAGTGAACGGAGTTAAAATGCTTGTAAAATCCTATAATCTACTCTATTACATAATGTACAATGTGTGTTACTGTAATATAATTGTGCCAAATACCTTCATTATAGCGCCGCTCTGCACTTCTATGACCCGCCGGAGCTCTCTTCCCCACAATTATATTACAGAAAACACACACATTGGATTATAGGATTTTACAAGCATTTAAAAGTGGTTGTAAACCCAACCACACAACTTGCACCTACAGGTAAGCCTAGATTAAGGCTTACATGTAGGTGCAAGAAATATCTCTTTAACCTACACGGTTAGGGAGATATCAGAAAACCCTGCACTGATGTGTACGGGCGCAGGCGCACTGCGTGTGGCTGGTTTTCTCAATGGAGAAAGCCGGCCCGCGCAAATGCGTGTGACGTCATCGCCGCTCCGGCCAATCACAGCGCCGGAGCGGCGATAACAGGAAGACTGTCGGAGCGGACATCGCGGCGGCGGAGGGGGATGAGGAGCGCTTCGGAGGCTTCGATCTGAGGTAAGTGCCACATAATGAGCTAGTATGCATAGCATACTAGCTCATTCTGTCTTTCTTGCAGGTGTTTTTTTCTTCCGAAAAGTGGGTTTACAACCACTTTAAACTAGGGCAGGGATATGCAATTAGCGGACCTCCAGCTGTTGCAGAACTACAAGTCGCAGGAGGCATAGCAAGACTCTGACAGCCACAAACATGACTCCTAGAGGCAGAGGCATGATGGGACTTGTAGTTTTGCAACAGCTGGAGGTCCGCTAATTGCATATCCCTGAACGAGAGCTTATATTGCAGCCCTCCTGGAAAATAACGCTAGGTCTTATTTTCGGGGAAACACGGTATTATGATTTGATGCTTTATACAATTCCTCACTTTTTATTATTATACAGTGTGTGTAAATTGACGGCGCTATACAGGTACCTACATAAATACATTAACCTCTCAACATAGCCGCCTCCTGGCCCTTTAAGAGGTTTATGAATGTTTTATAAAAAAAAAAAAAAACACCCTGCAAGACAAAGGCATAATGAGCTAGTATGCATAGCATACTAGCTCATTATGTATTATTTACCTCCGATCGAAGCCCCCGCAGTGGTCCATGTTTCCCCCTCCGGCCCCTGACATGTCGCCCCGGAGTTACTTCCGGGTATCGCGGCTCCGGCGCTGTGGTTGGCCGGAGCCGGTATGACGTCACTCCCGCGCATGGGAGCCGGGAGCTGCCGGTAACGGCACGAAGACTTAAAAGGAGAAGTATGGGTTTTGAGATTATTTGGGATTCATACTTACCTCGGTGGATGGAGCATCAAACCAATGCTCCATCTGTCCCACGCCGTCCCTGCACTGAGAACCGAGCCACCGCCGCTGGCTCGTTTCTCATAGATCTCCGAGCAGAGCCATGCTGACAGTCAGCATGGCTTCTGCTCCACTTCTCAGCGCTCATTGGAGCACTGAGCAGTGGAGGGGCAGGGAGAGGCCGTCTCAGCGGCTCAATGATACGCTGAGACTGCCATCAATCAGGGCAGCTGGCAGATCTCGACTTGGGAAGTCCTGATGACGCGTTGCCCCGACTGATGGCAGTGACGTTAGCGGAGAGCAAACTTTAGACCGTTCTCCGCTGAAAACGGGTCACAGGAGTGCAAAATGAACTGCACTCCTGTGCCCCGAGGAGAAGCCCAGCCGAATGAGCTCAGGCTGAACTTCTCCTTGAAGCAACAGCCCAAAAGGTGCCATTTCTTCTGTTTGCCCCAGTGCACATGTGCCGATGACTTTGGCACATGCAGACACAGGGGGATATCTCCAAAACCGTGCAGGTTTAGGAGATATCATGGGTAGCTACAGGTAAGCCTTAATATAGGCTCACCTGTAGCATAAAGTTATAAAAAAGGGTTTACAACCACTTTAAGAGCACGTGACCACTGTGATTGGCTGTCAGGTGATCCGAAAGCTCCCGATCGCAAGAATCAGTCAGGCGCCGTTAACTGCAGGGCGCACGCTCTCAGCACAGCAATTCACATAAACATAGGGCCCCTAGGTGCCAAGAGGCCGCATATTTGCATGTGGCTGACACCAAGGGGTTAAATAAAAATGATAACTTTGGATGGGCTCTACGTTAAGCCACACTGCAGTGATCACTCGGGGATTGTAAAAAAAAAAAAAAAAAAAAAAGCTTTGGATCATCATGTGACCACAGTGTCCCTCCTCCAAGCTTCTTGCCCCACCCCCATTCATTTATTTGAATGTGGCGTCTACGCACGCTCACCCATTACATGGCTGACTCATTGCAGGCTGACATTTAAACATTGGAGTGTAATGAGTGGTGCAGGCCCTGCTGATTACACATTGTTGATTTTGGCCCCAGGCGCCAACAGAGTACATTTGCACTGTGCGTATGTAAACGTTGCACAAATGTTACTTGTATACTCAGCAGAGGCTGATTAAAGGCAGATTTCACCTTTTAGAACAAAAGATGTGTAGGACAGCCGCACTCCAATCCAACGTAGCTTTATTGTAAAAATGGAAACAAGCACTACAAGTCACAGAAACGAAACCCAGGACAGCTGACGCGTTTCACACTTTATTCATAGCTATGAGTTAACACTAAAGCCTCATACACACGGTCGGACTTCAACCAAACTTTTCCGTGGATTTCTGGCCGAAGGGAGTTGGCCGGGCACACCCATAGCATACACACGGCAGGACTTTTCTGCAAACTTTCCCAAAACTTTTCCTAAAATCACTTGGTTTTTCTGCTCATTTCTGCTCTTTACCGCCACCCTTTGGTCAACTTCTGCGATTGTTGGTGGATTTTAACATTGGTTCTGGGCATGCTTATTTGTCATTTGGACAAAAGTCCGATGGATTTCTGTACACACAGCAGGACTTTGCTCCATCGGATTTTTGTTGCCGAAAAGTTTGTCCGTTTGCAGAGCAAACTTTTGTCCGATGAAAACCGAAAAAGTTTGTCCGATGGAGCGTACATACAGTCGGATTTTTTGTCAAAGTTGCTCATTTTGAAGTTTGTTGGCAAAAAGTCCTACCTTGTGTACGAGGCTTAAGTGTAGTGTGAAACGCGTCAGCTGTCCTGGGTTTCGTTGCTGTGACTTGTAGTGCTAGTTTCCATTTTTTACAATAAAGCTACGTTGGATTGGAGTGCGGCTGTCCTATACATCTTTCGTTCTAAATTGCCACGTGCATTGCCGGCACCCTCGGTTCCTGAGAGAAAGATTGCAGCCAAGTTAGACCTGCCTGGAGCGGCAACTTTTGTTTCTCTGATTTCACAAAAAAATAAAATTTTATATCTTTATGTTTGAAGCCTGAAATGTGGCAAAAGGATGAAAAGTTCAAGGGGGCCGAATACTTTCGCAAGGCACTATATATATATATATATATATATATATATATATATATATATATATATATATAATGTTTGGGGTTACTAAGTAATTTTCTAGCAAAAAATGCGCATTTTAACTTGTAAACACCGAGTGTCAGAAATGGGCTTAGTCATGAATGGGTCAAGTGGTTGTAAAGAAGGTGATTTATCTTCATGCATTCTATGCATGAAGATAAAAAGCCCTCTCTGTGTACAGTAGCTCCCGCTAATCACTTACCTGAGGTCTATCTAGTTCCAGCGATGTCCATGAACGTCTCCACCGTCCGAGATTCTCCTTCCTGATTGGCTGAGACACCGTATCGGCGCCATTGGCTCCCGCTGCTGTCAAAGTCAGCTAACCAATCAGGGGGGAGAGGAGGTGGGGCTCAGTGTCTGAATGGACACAGAGAGCTGTGGCTCAGGTGCCCCCATAGTAAGCTGCTTTCTGTGGGGGGCACTGAATAGGAGGGAGGGGCCAGGAGCACAGACGAGGGCCCCGAGGAGGATCCGGGCTGCTCTGTGCAAATCCACTGCATGGAGCAGGTAAGAATGTTTGTTATTTTTATAGGGGAAAAAATAAAAATTGAGACTCTACAATTACTTCAAAGTGGAGTCAGCAGCTACAAATACTGCAGCTGCTGACTTTTAATCCACTTACCTGTCCAGGGAGCCTGAGATGTCGGTACCCCCAGCCAATCTTCGGATCGGCTGTCGGGTGCCGCCGCCATTCCAGGTGAGGGAACCCGTCTGTGAAGCGTTCCCTACTGTGCAATGCGAAAAGTGCGCTGCAATTTCTAATTGGCCTGGCGGCGGGGGATCAAACTTCCGAGAGACGACGGCATCTCCGGAAGTGGGGGAAGGGAACCTGTCAGACACAGGTCCCCGTTCTCCCCTTCCCCCTGAAAAGTGACAAATGTGGCACCGGAGGGGGAAGAAGAAACGAATAAGCGGAAATTCCACTTTCAGGTGGAACTCTGCTTTAAGCTTTGGCAATAAAACCTGGAAGCTGATTGGCTACCATGTACAGCTGCATCAGATTTTTCACTCTCCAGTTTCAGTAAATCATCCCCCAGTTGTTCTTCAGAGCTATTAAACCTAAGCATATGGTGTCAGCCCTGCCTACTTCATTTCGGATTACAAATGAGAGACCTTTCTCCATCTCCTGCCACCAGAACGCTGAGCTGTATGAATGAGAAGATTGTACAAGGAGGGGCTAGGGAACGAATCCGAGGGTTAATGTGCGAGTCTTGGAGGGAGCTATGTAGCCAACGCTTGCTATGTCCTGCCATTTCCATGATGGGCGGGTGGGACACAATGAAATCATCATCTGAGAAAGTCAATAGAGCACAGCATGGTATTGTGCCGAGGATGATGCAACACATAGGAAGGATTTTGTAAAAGGAATAGAGGAGAACTGACCCTTTAGGGCATGGGTGCTCAACCTGCGGCCCTCCAGCTGTTGCAAAACTACAGGTCCCATCATGCCTCTGTCTTTGGGAATCATACTTGTACCCATCTGCCTTGCAATGCCTCATGGGACTTGTAGTTCCACAACAGCTGGAGGGCCACAGGTTGAGCATCTATGCTTTAGGGCAGGGGTAGGCAATCTGGGGCCCTCCAGCTGTTATGGAACTACATTTCCCATGAGGCATTGCAAGGCTGGCAGTTAGAATTACTCCCAGAGGCATGATGGGACTTGTAGTTTTGCAACAGCTGGAGGGCCCCAAATTGCCTACTCACGCTTTAGGGGAATGGGTGCTCAACCTGCGGCCCTCCAACTGTTGTGGAACTACAAGTCCCATGAGGCATTGCAAGGCTGATGAGTACAAGTATGATTCCCAAAGGCAGAGGCTTGATGGGACTTGTAGTTTTGCAACAGTTCTAGGGTCCCAAATTGCCTACTCCTGCTTTAGGGGCATGAGTGCTCAACCTTCGGCCCTCCAGCTGTTGCGGGACTACAAGTCCCATTATGCCTCTGCCTTTGGAGGTCATGTTTGTAACTCTCAGCGGCTTGCAATACTTCATGTGACTTGTAGCTCTGCAACAGCTGGAGGGCCACAGGTTGAGCACCCATGATCTAGGGGCTCTTTCCATGGGCAGCCAGGGGGGCAGTACAAGCAGCTCGTTGAGTGGTAGTTTTACCGTCCTTTACATTTCTGTCTTAACGCTGATCTGCATGCAGGACACAGCAGCTGTAGAGACTCGCCCACACAGCCCAATCTGGCTCCATTCATGGACCCCGATGCAGAGCCTGTGCATCCGTGACCCGTGTACCCATCTTTACTTGCTTTTCTACTGATCTGCATGCAGGCAGCCCATATAAGTGAATAAAACACATCGACTGTATGGACTCACTAAGCTGAGTTTGGGACGCATGCACAGAACCCGACGCCGAGCCTGTACATCCATGACCACTCGCCCGGCCTCATTTACCTTTCTGTTATAGCGCTGATCTGCATGCAGGCACCCCTTATTAGCGAATAGGGACACAGTGGCTGTATGGACTCACCCACACAGCCCAATTTCAACACATGCATGGACCCCAATGCAGAGACTGCGCATCCGTGACCACTCACCCGTCCTTGTTTACTTTTCTGTTCTAGCACTCATCTGCATGCAGGCAGCCCATATTAGCCAATGAGGACACAGCAGCTGTACAGACTCGCCCACACAGCCCAATCTGGCTGCATTCACGGACCCCGACGCAGAGCCTTTGCATCCGTGACCACGTACCTGTCCTTGGTGAAATCGGCTGTGCAGGGACTCCATTCAGACGATTTTCATCAACCTCTATGGGCTGCCTGCATGCAGCTCGGTGCTAAAACAGAAAAGCAAGCAGAGACGGGTACATGGCCGCGGATGCACAGGCTCTGCGTCGGGGTCCGTGAATGAATCCAATTGGGCTGTGTAGGCGAGTCCGTAGAGCTGCCGTGTCCTGATTCACTAGTATGGGCTGCCTGCATGCAGATCAGCGCTAGAACAGAAAAGCAAACAAGGACGGATGCGTGGTCATGGATGTGCAGGCTCTATGTTGGGGCTCATGCATGCATTGATTCTCAGCTATGTGGGGGAGTCTGTACAGCCGCTGTGTTGGGGGTCTGAGAACACGACCCGGATAAACTCACCTGTGTGTGGGAGTCTGTACAGCCGCTGTGTTGGGGGTCTGCGCACAAGTCCCGGATAAACTCGCCTGTGTGGGGGGAGTCTTACAGCCGCTGTGTTGGGGGGTCTGCGCACACGTCTCGGATAAACTCGCCTGTGTAGGGGAGTCTGTACAGCCGCTGTGTTGGGGGTCTGCGCACACGTCTCGGATAAACTCGCCTGTGTGGGGGGAGTCTTACAGCCACTGTGTTGGGGTCTGAGCACACGACCCGGATAAACTCGCCTGTGTGGGGGAGTCTGTACAGCCGCTGTGTTGGGGGTCTGCGCACAAGTCCCAGATGAACTCGCCTGTGTGTGGGGGGGGGGGGGGGGAGTCTGTACAGCCACTGTATTGGGGGGTCTGCGCACACGTCCCAGATAAACTCGTCATTGTGGGGGAGTTTGTACAGCCGCTGTGTTGGGGGTCTGCGCACACGTCCCGGATGAACTCGCCTGTGTGGGGGGGGGGGGGGGGGGGAGTATGTACAGCCGCTGTATTGGGGGGTCTGCGCACACGTCCCAGATAAACTCGTCATTGTGGGGGAGTCTGCGCACACGTACCGGATGAACTCGCCTGTGTAGGGGAGTCTGTACAGCCGGTGTGTTGGGGGTCTGCGCGCACGTCCCGGATAAACTCGCCTGTGTGGGGGAGTCTCACAGCCGCTGTGTTGGGGGTCTGCGCACACGTTCCGGATGAACTCGCCTGTGTAGGGGAGTTTGTACAGCCGGTGTGTTGGGGGTCCTGCGCACACGTCTCGGATAAACTCGCCTGATGGGGGGACTCTGTACAGCCGCTGTGTTGGGGGTCTGCGCACACGTCCCGGATAAACTCGTCATTGTGGGGGAGTTTGTACAGCCGCTGGGTTGGGGGTCCTGCGCACACGTCTCGGATAAACTCGCCTGTGTGGGGGAGTCTTACAGCCACTGTGTTGGGGGTCTGCGCGCACGTCCCGGATAAACTCGCCTGTGTGGGGTGGGTGGGGGGAGTCTGTACAGCCGCTGTATTGGGGGTCTGCGCACACGTCCCAGATAAACTCGTCATTGTGGGGGAGTCTGTACAGCCGCTGTGTTGGGGGTCTGCGCACACGTCCCGGATGAACTCGCCTGTGTAGGGGAGTCTGTACAGCCGGTGTGTTAGGGGTCTGCACACACGTCCCGGATAAACTCGCCTGTGTGGGGGAGTCTTACAGCCGCTGTGTTGGGGGTCTGCGCACACGTTCCAGATGAACTCGCCTGTGTAGGGGAGTTTGTACAGCCGGTGTGTTGGGGGTCTGTGTTGGGGGTCCTGCGCACACGTCTCGGATAAACTGGCCTGATGGGGGGACTCTGTACAGCCGCTGTGTTGGGGGTCTGCGCACACGTCCCGGATAAACTCGTCATTGTGGGGGACTCTGTACAGCCGCTGGGTTGGGGGTCTGCGCACACGTCCCGGATAAACTCGCCTGTGTGGGGCAGTCTGTACAGCCGCTGGGTTGGGGGTCCTGCGCACACGTCTCGGATAAACTCGCCTGTGTGGGGGAGTCTTACAGCCGCTGGGTTGGGGGTCCTGCGCACACGTCTCGGATAAACTCGCCTGTGTGGGGGAGTCTTACAGCCGCTGTGTTGGGGGTCTGCGCACACGTTCCGGATGAACTCGCCTGTGTAGGGGAGTTTGTACAGCCGGTGTGTTGGGGGTCCTGCGCACACGTCTCTGATAAACTCGCCTGATGGGGGGACTCTGTACAGCCACTGTATTGGGGGGTCTGTGCACACGTCCCGGATAAAAACGCGCCTGTGTGGGGGAGTCTGTACAGCCGATGCACTTCCATTTACTAATATGAGCTGCATGCAGATCAGCGGTAGAACAGAGAAGTAAAGAACGGGCTCTTACAGTGTGTGAGAAGGGGGGGCTCCTAAAGCGGGATCACACGTGATAATGGGGGGCCCCTAAAGCCGGATCACACGTGATAATGGGGGGGGCCCTAAAGCCGGATCACACGTGATAATGGGGGGGGGGCCCTAAAGCGGGATCACACGTGATAATGGGGGGCCCCTAAAGCCGGATCACACGTGATAACGGGGGGGGGCTGTCCCTTTAAGAACGGCCCCCCCACACACAGGTTAGGCTTTAGAGCTGACAATCTTTTCCCAGCTGTGGTATCCCCTCCCCCAGTCAGGGCCTCACACCTCAGGATTCTGGGGTCTCCAGTCACCCATAGCAACCAGCCAGCTGTTCCCCCCTCCCCCAGGAACACAATAGTTACCACGGGCAACAGTCACCCCCTCCCACCTCCGTGTGTTACCATCCCCCCTCCTCTCATCCCCTGCACCATTCCACACCATCCCCCCACTATCCGGACCCCCATTACTTTCTCCAGAATCCCGTTCTTGCCGCCTCTCGCCGCCATCTTGTCTCATCCCCGCTGTCTCCTGACCTGGCGCCCGCTGATTGGTGAAAACGCAGCCCCGGGCCCCGCCCACTCCTCCGCTCGCCGCGCGCACGGCCCGAGCAGCACACAGAGTCCGGGCACGCGAGGAAGAGGGGAGGAGGGAGGGCGGGGTTTTGGAGGGGGTGAGATGAGCGTCCGTGGTTGCTAGGAGACGATGGCGCTGCAATGATGATGGCGGGGTAAGTGGCGAGGGGACCGCAGATAAAAAAAGTGTATCCACAACGTCACCTCATCGCCGACAGGGGCCCCCCAAAGAGGGGGACACATACACCGACAGGCCCCCCCAAAGAGGGGGACTCATACACCGACAGGGGCCCCCCAAAGAGGGGGACACATACACCGACAGGGGCCCCCCAAAGAGGGGGACACATACACCGACAGGGCCCCCCAAAGAGGGGGACTCATACACCGACAGGGGCCCCCCAAAGAGGGGGACACATACACCGACAGGGCCCCATAGGTGGCCGAGATGCTCCTCTAGAAGAAGTCTACGGGGCCGAGATGCTCCTCTAGAAGAAGTCTACGGGGCCGAGATGCTCCTCTAGAAGAAGTCTACGGGGCCGAGATGCTCCTCTAGAAGAAGTCTACGGGGCCGAGATGCTCCTCTAGAAGAAGTCTACGGGGCCGAGATGCTCCTCTAGAAGAAGTCTACGGGGCCGAGATGCTCCTCTAGAAGAAGTCTACGGGGCCGAGATGCTCCTCTAGAAGAAGTCTAGGGGGCCGAGATGCTCCTCTAGAAGAAGTCTAGGGGGCCGAGATGCTCCTCTAGAAGAAGTCTAGGGGGCCGAGATGCTCCTCTAGAAGAAGTCTAGGGGGCCGAGATGCTCCTCTAGAAGAAGTCTAGGGGGCCGAGATGCTCCTCTAGAAGAAGTCTACGGGGCCGAGATGCTCCTCTAGAAGGCCGAGATGCTCCTCTAGAAGAAGTCTACGGGGCCGAGACGCTCCTCTAGAAGAAGTCTACGAGGCCGAGACGCTCCTCTAGAAGAAGTCTACGGGGCCGAGATGCTCCTCTAGAAGAAGTCTACGGGGCCGAGATGCTCCTCTAGAAGAAGTCTACGGGGCCGAGATGCTCCTCTAGAAGAAGTCTACGGGGCCGAGATGCTCCTCTAGAAGAAGTCTACGGGGCCGAGATGCTCCTCTAGAAGAAGTCTACGGGGCCGAGATGCTCCTCTAGAAGAAGTCTAGGGGGCCGAGATGCTCCTCTAGAAGAAGTCTAGGGGGCCGAGATGCTCCTCTAGAAGAAGTCTAGGGGGCCGAGATGCTCCTCTAGAAGAAGTCTAGGGGGCCGAGATGCTCCTCTAGAAGAAGTCTACGGGGCCGAGATGCTCCTCTAGAAGAAGTCTACGGGGCCGAGATGCTCCTCTAGAAGAAGTCTACGGGGCCGAGATGCTCCTCTAGAAGAAGTCTAGGGGGCCGAGATGCTCCTCTAGAAGGCCGAGATGCTCCTCTAGAAGAAGTCTACGGGGCCGAGACGCTCCTCTAGAAGAAGTCTACGAGGCCGAGACGCTCCTCTAGAAGAAGTCTACGAGGCCGAGATGCTCCTCTAGAAGAAGTCTAGGGGGCCGAGATGCTCCTCTAGAAGAAGTCTACGGGGCCGAGATGCTCCTCTAGAAGGCCGAGATGCTCCTCTAGAAGAAGTCTACGGGGCCGAGACGCTCCTCTAGAAGAAGTCTACGAGGCCGAGACGCTCCTCTAGAAGAAGTCTACGGGGCCGAGATGCTCCTCTAGAAGAAGTCTACGGGGCCGAGATGCTCCTCTAGAAGAAGTCTACGGGGCCGAGATGCTCCTCTAGAAGAAGTCTACGGGGCCGAGATGCTCCTCTAGAAGAAGTCTACGGGGCCGAGATGCTCCTCTAGAAGAAGTCTACGGGGCCGAGATGCTCCTCTAGAAGAAGTCTAGGGGGCCGAGATGCTCCTCTAGAAGAAGTCTAGGGGGCCGAGATGCTCCTCTAGAAGAAGTCTAGGGGGCCGAGATGCTCCTCTAGAAGAAGTCTAGGGGGCCGAGATGCTCCTCTAGAAGAAGTCTACGGGGCCGAGATGCTCCTCTAGAAGAAGTCTACGGGGCCGAGATGCTCCTCTAGAAGAAGTCTACGGGGCCGAGATGCTCCTCTAGAAGAAGTCTAGGGGGCCGAGATGCTCCTCTAGAAGGCCGAGATGCTCCTCTAGAAGAAGTCTACGGGGCCGAGACGCTCCTCTAGAAGAAGTCTACGAGGCCGAGACGCTCCTCTAGAAGAAGTCTACGAGGCCGAGATGCTCCTCTAGAAGAAGTCTACGGGGCCGAGATGCTCCTCTAGAAGAAGTCTACGGGGCCGAGATGCTCCTCTAGAAAAGTCTACGGGGCCGAGATGCTCCTCTAGAAGTCTACGGGGCCGAGATGCTCCTCTAGAAGTCTACGGGGCCGAGATGCTCCTCTAGAAGTCTACGGGGCCGAGATGCTCCTCTAGAAGAAGTCTAGGGGGCCGAGATGCTCCTCTAGAAGAAGTCTAGGGGGCCGAGATGCTCCTCTAGAAGAAGTCTAGGGGGCCGAGATGCTCCTCTAGAAGAAGTCTAGGGGGCCGAGATGCTCCTCTAGAAGAAGTCTAGGGGGCCGAGATGCTCCTCTAGAAGAAGTCTAGGGGGCCGAGATGCTCCTCTAGAAGGCCGAGATGCTCCTCTAGAAGAAGTCTACGGGGCCGAGACGCTCCTCTAGAAGAAGTCTACGAGGCCGAGACGCTCCTCTAGAAGAAGTCTACGGGGCCGAGATGCTCCTCTAGAAGAAGTCTACGGGGCCGAGATGCTCCTCTAGAAGAAGTCTACGGGGCCGAGATGCTCCTCTAGAAGAAGTCTACGGGGCCGAGATGCTCCTCTAGAAGAAGTCTACGGGGCCGAGATGCTCCTCTAGAAAAGTCTACGGGGCCGAGATGCTCCTCTAGAAAAGTCTACGGGGCCGAGATGCTCCTCTAGAAGTCTACGGGGCCGAGATGCTCCTCTAGAAGTCTACGGGGCCGAGATGCTCCTCTAGAAGAAGTCTACGGGGCCGAGATGCTCCTCTAGAAGAAGTCTACGGGGCCGAGATGCTCCTCTAGAAGTCTACGGGGCCGAGATGCTCCTCTAGAAAAGTCTACGGGGCCGAGATGCTCCTCTAGAAGTCTACGGGGCCGAGATGCTCCTCTAGAAGTCTAGGGGGCCGAGATGCTCCTCTAGAAGTCTAGGGGGCCGAGATGCTCCTCTAGAAGTCTAGGGGGCCGAGATGCTCCTCTAGAAGTCTAGGGGGCCGAGATGCTCCTCTAGAAGTCCAGGGGGCCGAGATGCTCCTCTAGAAGTCTAGGGGGCCGAGATGCTCCTCTAGAAGTCTAGGGGGCCGAGATGCTCCTCTAGAAGTCTACGGGGCCGAGATGCTCCTCTAGAAGTCTACGGGGCCGAGATGCTCCTCTAGAAGTCTACGGGGCTGTAATGTGCAGGTAGGACTGGATGTCAACATAACTGCACCTGTCAGTTCTATGTATGTGTAGCACACAGATCCTTCCATCCTGCTTACCTTCACTTGCAGAATAGGACACACCATGCCGCATGCCCAGTATCCTCCATTTTTGCGAACGGTGAGCGGTGTTAACAGTTTTTGGGTCCTGCAGCGAGTTACCTCCTTCCGTTGGTTCTCGTCTCTAGAGTGTAGGGAAAAGTTAATTTCCTCTAATAAGAAGGCCAATGTCCAGACAGTGTAAAACTCCAACAGACGAGTTTATTTTCTGTAATAGCTTAGTAGGAAAGGTTGAAGATAGAGACAGAGTTGAATAGGGGGGCAGGTTCAGGCACGCGGCACTTGTATACCCTTTTCGCCACTCAAGCCTGAGTGGGTTTTGCTCACCCGGATAGATCCCTCTCACGGTTCTAGCAGCCGGAGTGGAGCACAGTTACTTTTCAGGAGATCCTCTGCCACAGGATCTTTCGATTCTTAAGTCCAGAACTCCTTAGCACTTGTAAATTTGAAGACTGTAGGTGCCAATGGAGCACATTACAAGGGCTTCTTAGCAGGTCACAGAATCCTTCCCTCTGACAAGTAACCAGGCCTCTCCCGAGACGGTGACATCCTTCACCGATCTCCTTGGGAAGGTCCTCCCCTGGTTACCTCTCCTTCAGAGCGGGTCACCCTCCCACGGGTACCCTGGGGATTCCTCTGCTTGGTTGTAGGCCCCAGTCAAAGGTACTGTGCCTACCTGGAACGGTGAGGCCTCGGGCTAAAGGTGCCCGGGACCCAGCACATTCACACGTACCCCTGGCCACGAGGGGCCACTGAAGGTGGGGTACGTGTATATCCTTCCCGGACCAAGGGGTCCTCGGATTTGCCTCACGCCCAATGGTGTCTGCCCCTTAAGTACCCTCTCCCGGCATGCACAGCAGGTAGACCACGCCCACTGTACCGCTGCCGAGAGGACACACCCAATCACACCACATTGCCACCAGTGGTTCGACCCGAGACCTGGGCAACAATGCCACCTGCAGGTCAAAGGGGAACTATACACCCAGGCAACACCACAGCAGAGCAGAGTCCAATTTAAGGAAATTAGACAGCCTGAGCCAAACTACTGCTCAGGCAACCCTCTAAATTTCAAGCATAGCGACCCCAAATATGGGGGGTCCGCCACATATGCATTTATGGAGGGGGAGTAGGTCAGGTGAAGGGAACAAATAGGATAAATGTACTTTGTTTTACAGATTATTTACCCTTTAAATACAAAATATGGAAAGTAATCACCGGTAAATGTTTCATTTTACAGATAAAGGGACAACACTGTATAGGATGGACGCAGGCGGTGTACACACGAGCAACTGTTTTCCTGCTAGAAACCTTTTCCGAAGTCATCGAGGTACGCCGGGATCTCTTCACTTTGTGAAAAGTGCGAAACGGACCTATCAGTGTATAGATGAGAGACTGATATGATTGGCTCAGTGTTCTCTGTACAGCACTGCGGTATATGTCAGAGCTATATAAATGTATATTAATGATAGTATTTGACTGTGGGGGGGACATTGGAGTGTAAGCTCCTCTGGTGCAGACTGTCTGCAGTCTTATTTGTACTTCACTACAGTATATATCAGAGCTATAATTGCAATATACAATTACAGTATGTAATAATAATAATATGGGAGATTAGAGTGTAAGCTCTTCTGGTACAGAGACTGTCGTGACTGGCTCCGTGTTCTCTGTACAGTATTGTGGTATATATCAGAGCTATATAAAATGTATAATAGTGTGTGACTGTGGGGGGGACATTAGAGTGTAAGCTCCTCAGGTGCAGAGTCTGATGTTATTTTTGTGTCCTCAGGGGCTGGACATTGGCTGGTTTCACAGAAGACCCCGCAGGAGAATAACTTCCGGACGGTTGTCTGTTCTGCCTCCTCGGATCAGAAGAGAAGTTTGGAGATCCCAGACATTCCACACCGGAGTAGGAGCTGCCCCTCGGACAGGACGGGGCGTCCACCCAATAATGTATTGGATGCAGCATTTCTGGTATGAGATGATGACTGTGTATGAAGACTGTGTGCCCCTTCACCACTGTGCTGTACTGAGAGCAATTTCCAACTTGGAGCAGAGGACCAAATATAATCAACTTGCTGGCTTTGTATGCTACTTGAGGTTTTGTCTTGGCAATCTTTTCTAGATAGGGTTAGTTTACACGTATTGCACAACCAGTGTGTTTGGGAGCAATAGCGCACAGTAGACCTCAGTGCAGCCCCAATTCCTGCACCTTCGCACCTCAGAGCGCGCCCCAATTCCTGCACCTTCGCACCTCAGAGCGCCCCCCAATTCCTGCACCTTCGCACCTCAGAGCGCCCCCCAATTCCTGCACCTTCGCACCTCAGAGCGCCCCCCAATTCCTGCACCTTCGCACCTCAGAGCGCCCCCCAATTCCTGCACCTTCGCACCTCAGAGCGCCCCCCAATTCCTGCACCTTCGCACCTCAGAGCGCCCCCCAATTCCTGCACCTTCGCACCTCAGAGCGCCCCCCAATTCCTGCATCTTCGCACCTCAGAGCGCCCCCAATTCCTGCACCTTCGCACCTCAGAGCTCCCCCAATTCCCGCACCTTCAGACCAGCCCCCAATTCCTGCACCTTCGCACCTTAGAGCGCCCCCCCAATTCCTGCACCTTCACACCTCAGAGCAGCCCCAATTCCTGCACCTTCGCACCTCAGAGCAGCCCCCTAATTCCTGCACCTTCGCACCTCAGAGCAGCCCCCCAATTTCTGAACCTTCGCACCTCAGAGCAGCCCCCCAATTTCTGAACCTTCGCACCTCAGAGCAGCCCCCCAATTTCTGCACCTTTCCACCTCAGAGCTCCCCCAATTCCTGCACCTTCACACCTCAGAGCAGCCCCAATTCCTGCACCTTCGCACCCCAGAGCAGCCCTAATTCCTGCACCTTCGCACCTCAAAGCACCCCCCAATTCCTGCACCTCCAGAGCTCCCCCAATTCCTGCACCTCAGAGCGCCCCCCAATTCCTGCACCTTCGCACCTCAGAGCAGCCCCCAATTCCTGCACCTTCGCACCTCAAAGCACCCCCCAATTCCTGCACCTCCAGAGCTCCCCCAATTCCTGCACCTCAGAGCGTCCCCCAATTCCTGCACCTTCGCACCTCAGAGCAGCCCCCAATTCCTGCACCTTCGCACCTCAGAGCAGCCCCCAATTCCTGCACCTTCGCACCTCAGAGCAGCCCCAATTCCTGCACCTTCGCACCTCAGAGCGCCCCCCAATTCCTGCACCTTCGCACCTCAGAGCAGCCCCAATTCCTGCACCTTCGCACCTCAGAGCAGCCCCCAATTCCTGCACCTTTGCACCTCAGAAGAGCCCCCAATTCCTGCACCTTTGCACCTCAGAGCAGCCCCCCAATTCCTGCACCTTCGCACCTCAGAGCAGTCCCCAATTCCTGCACCTTCGCACCTCAGAGCAGTCCCCAATTCCTGCACCTTCGCACCTCAGAGCAGTCCCCCAATTCCTGCACCTTCGCACCTCAGAGCAGTCCCCCAATTCCTGCACCTTCGCACCTCAGAGCAGTCCCCCAATTCCTGCACCTTCGCACCTCAGAGCAGTCCCCATGCACGCACACACTTAAGACCTCAGATCAGCTCCAGTACATGTACTTCAGATCAGCCCCAACACATACACTTTAGATCCGCTCCAATACATGCATTTCAGATCAGCCCAAATGCATACTCTTCAGATCCACCCCTATGTGTGTACTTCAGAACTTTAATCTGCCCTAAAGCAAGCATGCACTTAAGACCTCAGATCAGCCCCAATGCATACACTTCAGATCAGCCACAGTGCATAGATTTCAGCCCTGGCGTATACACTTAAGACCTTCAATCAGCTGCAATGCATATTCTTCAGCCCTCCAGGATAAGCCCCAATGCATGCTCCATGCTCCTCCTCTATCATCCCCAATGCATACATTTAGATAAGCCTCAATGCATGCACCTCAGATCACCCCTTGACCTTCAGAGATGCAGGGTACCGCTGTAGGTGCTTCTTCCGCACGGTGCTCCAACATTCTCTGACATCATTGACATTTCAGTGAGGTCAGGGAGGTGGGTGGGCTTTTAATTACCAGCTTAGTGATCTGTCATTTCCAGCCAGTGTTTTTCGATTTGCAAGCAGAGGGCATCTCGTGCCAACCCCTTCTCTGTCACACCCAAGGGCATCACACTTCCTCCATGAGTTATACATAATGGACCTCTTTATTAGGCCCTGGGGTGGGGGGGGGTGGGGAGATGTAGTATAGTGCAGGGGAATCCCAGGGGGTGGAGCATCCCAAGAGCTATAACATTTTTGGGTGTAATTAAGACAACTAGACATTCAACACTGAAGCATCAGTTTTGTGTGGCGTTGACCTATAAACACCTTTCTCCTTTGTCAACAATGTTATCAGCTTGCCCAGCTATCCGCGCACTACAAAACACCTCCGTGTTATGACGAGAAAGGGAGGTAGTGTGGTGACAGCTCTCCTTCCCCATTAACCACTTCCCCTCCTCAGGCCACTAGAGTCATGATCCTGGTATGATTTTGTTAGCCCCAGCGATTCTCTTTCTAGTAAAAGTAATCCAAGTTGCTATGAAGCCGTTGGATTACTTTTTTTACTGGAGATGGAAGTGGGTCCCTTTCGTCACTTCCAGTTTTGGCCATTACTGGTTTTTAAAAGAATCAGATCAAACCGTTTGATCTGATGCTTTGACGGCCAGAGGTGAGATATGAGGTCCAATAGACCCCAGATCTCTCCATAAAGAGGACCTGTCACAGCCAATGCCATCACAACGGATGCTGTTCATCCCTTGTGATAGCAATAAAGTTGGTTCGAAAAAGTAAAAAATTTAAATGTAAAAAATAATTAAAAATCATGCACAAAGACGAGCACGCACCTTGGTCCCTCACACATATGTAAGTGGTGATCACACATGTGAGGTATCGCCACGAACGTCAGAACAAGAGCAATAACTCACTAGACCTCCTCTAACTCTAAACTGGTAACTTGTAAAGGCTTTTAAAGCATCGCCTATGGAGATTTTTAGGTCCTGTAGTTTGGCGCCGTTCCACGAGTGTGTGCAATTTTAAAGCGCGACATGTTGGATATCTATTCACTCAGCATGACATCTTAGATTTTACCCAAAAATTGGGTATTATATCGTGTTTTTGCACAATAAAATTACCGTATATACTCGAGTATAAGCCAAGTTTTTCAGCAACATTTTTTGTGCTGAAAATGCCCCCCTCGGCTTATATTCGAGTGTGTCCATCTTCAACTTTGTGCACCTAAACCTGGGCAGCCGTAGGTCTCCTGGACCCCAAACTTGACACACATGTAGCCCCACTCTTCCACTACAAGTGTGTAAAGTTTGTTGTCCGGGAGAACACCGATTTTTCAAAGCCGGGCACCCCTTCCATAGACTCCCATGTTAAACGTCAGTTTAGTCACACAGCGCCGGAGATCAGGTAGGGAGATTGAAAAATCGGTACTCCCCCACCGTAGGTCACCTGGACAACAAACTTTGCATACTTGAAGATGAAGAGTGGGGCTACATGTGTGCCAAGTTTGGGGTCCAGGGGACCTACGGCTGGCCAGTACCGGGTCCCCAAAATCACAGAAGAAATGACCGTTTAACATGGGAGTCTATGGAAGGGGTGCCCGGATTTGAAAAAAATCGGTGCTCCCCGGCCGTAGGTCCCCCGGACAACAAACTTTACACACTTGTACAGGAATTTTGACCTTTGCACCGGATAAAGCCAAGAGAAGGAACTTGGCCCTGGTTTAGCCCAATTTATCCCCCCAGCTATTCTACAACAAATTAACTTTATATTTCTTTATAGGTTCACTCTATTCTATTCTCTTCATAGATGACAATTATATTATATTACCGTATATACTCGAGTATAAGCCGACATGAATATAAGCCGAGGCACCTAATTTTACCACAAAAAAACTGGGAAAACGTATTGACGCGAGTATAATCCTAGGGTGTCCATCTGCATGCCTCACTGTGCCCAATCTCCCTGCCTTATCTCCGGCGCTGTGTGACTAGACTGACGTTTAACATGGGAGTCTATGGAAGGGGTGCCCGGCTTTGAAAAATTGGTGCTCCCCGGCTGTAGGTCCCCTGGACAACAATCTTTGCACACATGTAGAGGAAGAGTGGGGCTACATGTGTGCCATGTTTGGATCAGGCGCACAAAGTTGAAGATGGACACAGACTCGAGTATAAGCCGAGGGGAGCATTTTCAGCACAAAAAAAATGTGCTGAAAAACTCTGCTTATACTCGAGTATATACGGTAATTTCTCAATTACTTGTCATCAAATAGCTGCCATGAAGCTATGATGACACTTCATGTTACATTATCTTAGCCTACAATCCGCTAGGTTATCCAATTTCATTTACATTTATAAGAGGTACTTTCCTGAATGATTACTCCTTTTTCTATTATACTATTGTACATGTTCTGTTAATGGAATTTTGTTGACAATTATAAAATTCAATAAGATATTTGAAACGAAAAAAAAAAAAAAAAAAGGGATAAAAACAAATGCAGCCACCACATCGAAGGACTAGAAAGCTGCAATTTAGTATTTTTTTCTTCTTGGGGTTAGATACATTTAACCTTCAAACAAAAGTGTTTTGCTATAAACGTACAGTGGAACCTTGGATTACGAGCATAATCCGTTCCAGGAGAATGCTCATAATCCAAAGCACTCGCATATCAAAGTGAGTTTCCCCATTGAAGTCAATGGAAACGAAAATAATTTGTTCCGCATTGACTTCAATGGCATGCAATACTGCATGTGGCCAGAGGTGGGGGGCGCCGGAGACAAACCGAGCGGGATCTGGGAAAGGTAGGGTTTTAGGGTGGGGAGAGTCACTAAGTGGGTATGCACTTGGGGTTAAAGTTCATAGGTCAGTTAGGGTCAGGATTTTCCCTTTAAGAATAAGGCTAGGACCCAGGTCTTTGAACAGGGACCTCCCCCAGAGTTTAAAGGTCAGAAGGCGGGTCCCCAGAGGTCAAAGGTCACTGGGCATGACTGACCCACCCCCACCAAAGTGTACCGCCTACCCCAACCAAGTCGGGGAATGAACAAGTCGGGGAATGAACAAGTCGGGGAATGAACAAGTCGGGGAATGAACAAGTCGGGGAATGAACAAGTCGGGGAAACACTCAGAAAGGCCCGAGGACGGCTCAGCTGAACACGGAAAGGCTTGGGAAGGGAGTATTTCCGAGCATTTACGAACGGCTCCGATCGGCCCTGGCGCCCCCCCCACCTCAGGCCAAACGCAGTACTGCACACCGCAGTGGCTTGAATCCTGCTCGTTTTGCGAGACAACACTCGCAAACTGAGTCAGGATTTTTTTAAAAATACAGTGCTCGTAATGCGAAACGCTCGTTAACCGCAATCCGAGGTTTCACTGTATATCTAAAGTTTTTTCATTTTAAAGGAGGAAAAGGTTAAAAACCCAATTTTTTTTTTTTTTGCTGCGTCCTATTGGGGAGATTTGTTTTTCTTCCTTTCATGTAAACAGGAAGCAAGAGGAAATCTCTTCAAGTTGAGGGGAATCTCCTTGTAGACAGCTGTCACCAGAACAGGTGTCCCCGTTGGAAGGTTTGCCCTCTATTCCTGTTCTGCTGACAGCTCATATATGTTGGATTTCCCATCATTTCTTGTCTCAATGACAATGATCACCAAGGACATAGACAAGATGAATCTCCATAGAGGAGAAAAAGACATCAATAAAAAAACAGAACAGAGGTTCATATTCTTTTCCACTCCATCCAGGACTTGGAACTCCATCTGACTGTTTAGATGTTGAATTTTAAAAGCAGCGGACTTCTGTCAGATCAGCAAACCTGTGAGATCAGCAGGCTTGCCGCTGCTTTTAAAATTCAACAACAGCCAGACGGAGTTCTAAGTCCTGTATTTCACTATATAACCTCAGTTTAATGTTATAAATAAGTGTAAAATGTAAATCTCTGGGGGGGTGTACAAAGATGTCCGCTTGTCCCCTTCTCACTGTATCCTTAGTGTGGAGGAGTGCGGAGTGTAGCAAGATGGCGGGTGTTTCGTCACATTCGGCTACCCATCGCGGGTTTAGTGTGCCGTTTGGTCGTAAAAAAGTGTTGGAACGCATATGGCGGCGTTGCGCATGCGCAGTGCGACATTTTCCAGCGAAACGTCACTTCCGGAGCAATCTGTGTTCGGGAGCCGAATGTGACGACACACCGGCCTTAGATGCAGTACGGTAAGTGTGGTCACCCTAGGGCAAGAAGGGTGTGAAAAACTTGATCACCAGCTGAAAATACAAACAAAAAAAGAAATAAAATGAATGCAGCCACCACATCCAATGACTGGTAAGCAGCAATATACTGGATCAGATTTTTGTTTTGGGTTTAGAAACACCTGAAGCCCCGTTCACATCCAGCGACTTGGAAGCACAGGCAGAATCGGCACAATTTTTGCCGTATTTCCAAATCACTCCGAAATGTTTGAGTGGCATTCATTTTTTTGGGGTGAGAAATTGTGCCTGGCTCTGGGCCAAAATTTGGTCCATGAGATTTTGTGCCATGATAAATGCACATAGGGCGGTCCATTCAAGTGAAGCGCGTATAAATCATGGGGAAAAAAAAAATGCTAATAGAAATGTGGATTCCCGCTAGGCGAGATGTGAACGGGGCCCTTAGGTCCTCTGGGTGATGGAAATCCCAGGCTGGTCCTGCGTGGTGTGTCGATTGTACGTGGTGTGTCGATTTGTACGTGGGGTGTCGATTTGTACGTGGGGTACGTGGGGTGTCGATTTGTATGTGGTGTATGTGGGGTGTCGATTTGTACGTGGGGTGTCGATTGTACGTGGTGCGCGTGGGGTGTCGATTGTACGTGGTGCGCGTGGGGTGTCGATTGTACGTGGTGCGTCCGGCTCCTCATTTTCTTTCTTTGGACTTTCCCTCCAGATGAAAGTTCATCGGATTAAGGATCCCTCCGACCTGTGCTCTGTGGATGTCAGCGACAAACGCCTGACTGCGGTACGTAGGAGTCTTGCTGTTTTTTTTTTTTTCTACCCAACTTTATATCTGTCAATACAGTATTTCACAAAAGTAAGTACACCCCTCACATTTTTTTTTTTTTTCTTCTATCTTTTCATGTGACAACACTGAAGAAATGACACTTTGCTACAATGTAAAGTAGTGAGTGTACAGCTTGTATAACGGTGTAAATTTGCTGTCCCCTCAAAATAACTCAACACACAGCCATTAATGTCTAAGCTGCTGGCAATGAGTACACCCCTAAGTGAAAATGTCCAAATTGGGCCCAATTAGCCATTTTCCTTTCCTGGTGTCATGTGACTCGTTAGTGTTACAAGGTCTCAGGTGTGAATGGGGAGCAGGTGTGTTAAATTTGTGGTGTTATCGCTCTCACTCTCTCATACTGGTCACTGGAAGTTCAACATGGCACCTCATGGCAAAGAACTCTCTGAGGATCTGAAAAATAGAATTGTTGCTCTACATAAAGATGGCCGAGGCTATAAGAAGATTGCCAAGACCCTGAAACTGAGCTGCAGCACGGTGGCCAAGACCATACAGCGGTTTAAAAGTGTGTACACCCCTAAGTGAAAATATCCAAAGTGTCAATATTTTGTGTGGCCACCATTATTTCCCAGCACTGCATTAATCCTCTTGGGCATGGAGGTCACCAGAGCTTCACAGGTTGCCACTGGAATCCTCTTCCCCTCCTCCATGATGACATCACAGAGCTGGTGGATGTTGGAGATCTTGCGCTCCTCCACCTTCCGTTTGAGGATGCCCCACAGATGCTCAATAGGGTTTAGGTCTGGAGACATGCTTGGCCAGTCCATCACCTTTACCCTCAGCTTCTTTAGCAAGGCAGTGGTGGTCTTGGAGGTGTGTTTGGGGTGGTTATCATGTTGGAATACTGCCCTGCGGCCCAGTCTCTGAAGGGAGGGGATCATGCTCTGCTTCAGTATGTCACAGTACATGTTGGCATTCATGGTTCCCTCAATGATCTGTAGCCCCCCCAGTGCCGGCAGCACTCATGCAGCCCCAGACCATGACACTCCCACCACCATGCTTGGTTTTAGGCAAGACACACTTGTCTTTGTACTCCTCACCTGGTTGCCGCCACACACGCTTGTCACCATCTGACCTAAATACATTTATCTTGGTCTCATCAGACCACAGGACATGGTTCCAGTAATCCATGTCCTTAGTCTGCTTGTCTTCAGCTGTCTGTTTGTGGGCTTTCTTGTGCATCATCTTTAGAAGAGGCTTCCTTCTGGAAAAACAGCCATGCAGACCAATTTGATGCAGTGTGCAGCGTATGGTCTGACCACTGACAGGCTGACCCCCCACCCCTTCAACCTCTGCAGCAATGCTGGCAGCACTCACACGTCTATTTCCCAAAGACAACCTCTGGATATGACGCTGAGCACGTGACCTCAACTTCTTTGGTGGACCATGGTGAGGCCTGTTCTGAGTGGAACCTGTCCTGTTAATCCGCTATATGGTCATGGCCACCGTGCTGCAGCTCAGTTTCAGGGTCTTGGCAATCTTCTTATAGCCTAGGCCATCTTTATGTAGAGCAACAATTCTTTTTTTCAGATCCTCAGAGAGTTCTTTGCCATAAGGTGCCATGTGAACTTCCAGTGACCAGTATGAGAGAGTGAGAGCGATAACACCAAATTTAACACACCTGCTCCCCATTCCCACCTGAGACCTTGTAACACTAACGAGTCACAAGACACCGGGGAGGGAAAATGGCTAATTGGACCCAATTTGGACATTTTCACTTAGGGGTGTACTCACTTTTGTTGCCAGTGGTTTAGACATTAATGGCTGTGTGTTGAGTTATTTTGAGGGGACAGCAAATTTACACCGTTATACAAGCTGTACGCTCACTACTTTACATTGTAGCAAAGTGTCATTTCTTTAGTGTTGTCACATGAAAAGATAGAAGAAAATATTTACAAAAAATGTGAGGGGTGTACTTATTTTTGTCAAATACTGTAAGTAGGGGAAACTATTTTTAATATTCCGATTCCTGGAGAAAGGTAACCCACCCTCATTTAAATCTGACCTCCGGCCCTCCCTTCAGTCTTGCACAGTTGTACCGGCTCCTCTCCTGTACCAAAATGGCTTCCTCTGATTTCACCGCACACTGAACTTCTCCTCACAATGTGCATTAGAAGCTGCAGCAGGTTGGACAGAGCCGCCTGATTCCCTGGCTGGAGGATGTTCAGCATTATCTAAGCTCTTCCATCTCCAGCCTGAGTCTCTGGCCCACCCCTTTAATTTATTTAATTTCAGTTTTCTGATTACTTAGGGTGGTGTACATAAAAATACAGCCTGCATGCACACAGCAGCATTGTATATTATGGACCCGGGTATACAGAAGCATTGTATATTATGGACCCGGGTATACAGAAGCATTGTATATTATGGACCCGGGTATACAGCAGCATTGTATATTATGGACCCGGGTATACAGAAGCATTGTATATTATGGACCCGTGTATACAGAAGCATTGTATATTATGGACCCGGGTATACAGAAGCATTGTATATTATGGACCCGTGTATACAGCAACATTATATATTATGGACCCGTGTATACAGAAGCATTGTATATTATGGACCCGTGTATACAGCAACATTATATATTATGGACCCGTGTATACAGAAGCATTGTATATTATGGACCCGTGTATACAGGAGCATTGTATATTATGGACCCGTGTATACAGGAGCATTGTATATTATGGACCCGTGTATACAGCAGCATTGTATATTATGGACCCGGGTATACAGAAGCATTGTATATTATGGACCCGTGTATACAGCAACATTATATATTATGGACCCGTGTATACAGAAGCATTGTATATTATGGACCCGTGTATACAGGAGCATTGTATATTATGGACCCGTGTATACAGAAGCATTGTATATTATGGACCCGTGTATACAGCAACATTATATATTATGGACCCGTGTATACAGAAGCATTGTATATTATGGACCCGTGTATACAGCAACATTATATATTATGGACCCGTGTATACAGAAGCATTGTATATTATGGACCCGTGTATACAGGAGCATTGTATATTATGGACCCGTGTATACAGGAGCATTGTATATTATGGACCCGTGTATACAGAAGCATTGTATATTATGGACCCGTGTATACAGGAGCATTGTATATTATGGACCCGTGTATACAGCAGCATTGTATATTATGGACCCGTGTATACAGAAGCATTGTATATTATGGACCCGTGTATACAGCAACATTATATATTATGGACCCGTGTATACAGAAGGATTGTATATTATGGACCCGTGTATACAGCAACATTATATATTATGGACCCGTGTATACAGAAGCATTGTATATTATGGACCCGTGTATACAGAAGCATTGTATATTATGGACCCGTGTATACAGAAGCATTGTATATTATGGACCCGGGTATACATCATTGTATATTATGGACCCGTGTATACAGCAGCATTGTATATTATGGACCCGTGTATACAGCAACATTATATATTATGGACCCGTGTATACAGAAGGATTGTATATTATGGACCCGTGTATACAGCAACATTATATATTATGGACCCGTGTATACAGAAGCATTGTATATTATGGACCCGTGTATACAGAAGCATTGTATATTATGGACCCGGGTATACATCATTGTATATTATGGACCCGTGTATACAGGAGCATTGTATATTATGGACCCGGGTATACAGGAGCATTGTATATTATGGACCCGGGTATACAGGAGCATTGTATATTATGGACCCGGGTATACAGGAGCATTGTATATTATGGACCCGGGTATACAGGAGCATTGTATATTATGGACCCGGGTATACAGGAGCATTGTATATTATGGACCCGGGTATACAGGAGCATTGTATATTATGGACCCGGGTATACAGGAGCATTGTATATTATGGACCCGGGTATACAGGATCATTGTATATTATGGACCTGTGTATACAGAAGCATTGTATATTATGGACCTGTGTATACAGAAGCATTGTATATTATGGACCTGTGTATACAGCAGCATTGTATATTATGGACCCGTGTATACAGAAGAATTGTATATTATGGACCCGTGTATACAGAAGCATTGTATATTATGGACCCGTGTATACAGAAGAATTGTATATTATGGACCCGTGTATACAGAAGAATTGTATATTATGGACCCGGGTATACAGGAGCATTGTATATTATGGACCCGGGTATACAGGAGCATTGTATATTATGGACCCGGGTATACAGGAGCATTGTATATTATGGACCCGGGTATACATCATTGTATATTATGGACCCGGGTATACAGGAGCATTGTATATTATGGACCCGTGTATACAGAAGCATTGTATATTATGGACCCGGGTATACAGAAGCATTGTATATTATGGACCCGTGTATACAGAAGCATTGTATATTATGGACCCGTGTATACAGGAGCATTGTATATTATGGACCCGTGTATACAGAAGCATTGTATATTATGGACCCGGGTATACAGAAGCATTGTATATTATGGACCCGTGTATACAGAAGCATTGTATATTATGGACCCGTGTATACAGAAGCATTGTATATTATGGACCCGGGTATACAGAAGCATTGTATATTATGGACCCGTGTATACAGAAGCATTGTATATTATGGACCCGTGTATACAGGAGCATTGTATATTATGGACCCGTGTATACAGAAGCATTGTATATTATGGACCCGGGTATACAGAAGCATTGTATATTATGGACCCGTGTATACAGAAGCATTGTATATTATGGACCCGTGTATACAGAAGCATTGTATATTATGGACCCGGGTATACAGTTATTGTGCTCCGTAATCTTTCAGTACATTCAGCTGCAAAAAACAAACTAATAGAAAATTCTGCATCTGTGGTCAGCATTTCATGTACGCTGCAATCTCAAGTTTTATAGAAATGGTTTCTCATTTTTCTTATGTTTTATGTCCTGGTTTGTATAAGAATGTGGTGCTCCTCCTTTGCAGGCCAGGCCAGAGGAGTTTGTGCTGTTTAATAGTGTCGCCTACATCAACGCAGCGGAGAACGCGCTCGCTTTAGGTAAGAACTCCCGTGTCTCACCCGCCAAACCCTTCCACACATGTCCAGGGACACTCTGCTGGTAATCTCACCTATTCACTGATCATCATCACTGAGACTTTCTTCTACAAATATATCACTTACAGCTGGTTGGATTATTTTATTTGCAATACTTTTCTTTTGGGTCATGTGAGTACATTTAGGGCTACATGCCTTGCCACCGCTCTGAAAAGCAAACCACGGTGGATCGCTTTTCAGAGGGCGTTTGACAGGCTGCCAGGAGGCAATATGCCATCCTCCTCACTGCCGGTTTTACCCTTGAGAGTTGCAGCACGGCCCCACTCACTTGAATGGTGGCGGTACTGGCCACCAAACACAACGGGGGAGGGGGGTGGGGGGGAAGAGGGGGTATTTTTGTCCCAAACCATCACGCCTGCCACATTTGTATGTGTCAGGTTAAGGGGGTGGGGCAGTCAGGGGACAGTAAAACCACAGTTCAACCACTGTCTTACTATTGGCCCTTGTTGCATAGGTGTGAATGGGCCCCTGATTGGTTGTCGTTGGCATAGGTGTCAATGGGCCCCTGATTGGTTGCCGTTGCATAGGTGTCAATGGGCCCCTGATTGGTTGCCGTTGCATAGGTGTCAATGGGCCCCTGCTTGGTTGTCCTTGCATAGGTGTGGACGGGCCCCGATTGGTTGTCGTTGCATAGGTGTGAATGGGCCCGATTGGTTGCCGTTGCATAGGAGTCAATGGGCCCCTGATTGGTTGCCGTTGCATAGGAGTCAATGGGCCCCTGATTGGTTGCCGTTGCATAGGAGTCAATGGGCCCCTGATTGGTTGCCGTTGCATAGGAGTCAATGGGCCCCTGATTGGTTGCCGTTGCATAGGAGTCAATGGGCCCCTGATTGGTTGCCGTTGCATAGGAGTCAATGGGCCCCTGATTGGTTGCCGTTGCATAGGAGTCAATGGGCCCCTGATTGGTTGCCGTTGCATAGGAGTCAATGGGCCCCTGATTGGTTGCCGTTGCATAGGAGTCAATGGGCCCCTGATTGGTTGCCGTTGCATAGGAGTCAATGGGCCCCTGATTGGTTGCCGTTGCATAGGAGTCAATGGGCCCCTGATTGGTTGCTGTTGCATAGGAGTCAATGGGCCCCTGATTGGTTGCCGTTGCATAAGAGTCAATGGGCCCCTGATTGGTTGCCGTTGCATAGGAGTCAATGGGCCCCTGCTTGGTTGCCGTTGCATAGGAGTCAATGGGCCCCTGCTTGGTTGTCGTTGCATAGGTGTCAATGGGCCCCTGATTGGTTGCCGTTGCATAGGTGTCAATGGGCCCCTGATTGGTTGCCGTTGCATAGGTGTCAATGGGCCCCTGATTGGTTGCCGTTGCATAGGTGTCAATGGGCCTCTGATTGGTTGCCGTTGCATAGTTGTAAGTAGGCCCCATATTGGTGCCCTTTGCTTAAATGTGAGTGAGCAGAAATGCACATTTGTTCTGCCTTTTTGCCTCCTGCCTCCCCCCCCCCCCCACACTTAGGCTGCAGTAGGCAGCAGATGGGGGTGTTTTTCATGCCATAGTAGCGATGCTTTGCTTCACATCCGCAGCAAAGTTTACCCGACATGTAATGATTGGTGGGTGGCAAGCCCACCGAACGCTACACATTCAAACTCCCTGCAATTTTGGCACGTTTGTCGGCAAGGATTGGGTTAAAACAAGCGGTAAGGAGGCATCACATCACTTCCTTACCGCCTGTCAGTAGCCTGTGAAGAGCAATTCAAACACGGATCAGGTTTCAGAGGAAAGGAAGATTTAGATGCACACCTAAATCTACCTATACAATTCATAGCCTGGCAATCTCAATCAGTCTTTCCACAGTCTGTAGGTGTTATCAGGGTTGCTCAGAGACACAAGTCACTGCTGTGATGAGCCTGCGTTGTATGCCAAAGGAGAGGAGCTTCACCTTTGTGGCCAGAACGGATTCGGGGCGATGACAAATCAACATGCCACCTGAGAGTGGCATATTCTCAATATTGGAGTTGGCATGTTCTCAGTCCCTTTTCAAACACAGGCTGGCACCCTTCTGCCCCTGAGGCCCTAAACTAGGGGTATGGACTGCTATGTCTGTTGCACCCTGACTGATACACATGCAACCCCAGCAGCTGGTTGTAAACCCTTATATATACACCCGGTGAAGCGACTGGCCTCAGGGGATACGCAGAGATTAAACAAATCCTCCTACATATGTTGTACCTGTTTATCTGCAGCCATATCTCCTCCACAGCCTTCTAAAACACACTGGTCAAAGGCTTTTTTTTTTAGCTCTAGAAGACAGTGGGTGGGGATATGACATCACACACTGCTGAGCATAGTGTCAGGACCTGGATCACCTGCTGGTGGCACTGTGGTTCCTTGGACGGTGGGTTGTAATTCCAGTGTCCATCAGCAGGTGTCTTCCCAGTAGCCGGTGTTCTTTTCGATAGTGCCCTCTATCGAAAAGTGCCCGAGCTGTGACGCGCATGCGCAGTACGGAATGGCACAAGAGCTGATTTTCCAATCAGCTGTTGTGACAGCGTATGCGCAGAGCATCAGCCACAATAGCCGACGGGACAATGTTATTGTCGGATTGTGCCTCGCGCTCATTCTAGTGAACAGCGGTATTTTATCTATTGATGGGCAGTGCTGCAAACAGAATGTTATTCTGCCATTATGCCTGGAACCTTGCGGGGCTTGTTTAGTGTGCTGAAGGTCAAATCCGCCCTGAAACTCATCCAAATTCGCACTGATCCTGTGGCAAATCTGCTCTGCTAAATATGCCCTGCAAATCACTAAACACCCGCCCATCAAGACCGAAATAAACCCCGCCCTTCAGCACACTAAACACGCCTGCAAGGTTCCAGCCATAATAGCAGAACATTCCGTTTGCAGCACTGCCCATCAATAGATAAAATACCGCCCTTCACTAGAATGAACAAGCCCCGCAAGCACGAGGCACAATCTGACAATAACATTGTCCCATCGGCTTTTGTGGCTGACAAACCGCGCATGCGCCGTCACAACAGCTAATCGGAAAATCAGCTGTTGTGCCATTCCGTACTGCGCATGCGGGGGCACTTTGTGACAGAGGGCACAAATCAACAGAACACTGGCAGACCCCAATAATCAGTTTCTACCTGATGCTGGCTGCTGGGAAGGTATTTAGGTCCTCCCAGTACTAGTGCCTCTTGCTCCAGTGTTTTGTCCAGTGGCGGTCAATCGCCTTCTATGTGCTGGAGGGAATTTGGGCCATCTCCCAGCATTGCTTGGTGTCCAGTTAGACTGTCAGAAGTGACTAATGCAGATAGAGGGAGGAGAGATCACCTAGGAACCACACTAGGTGCATTGGATTTAGGCTTGTACACACTATTAAGGGATATGCTTTGGTAATTTTAGAAGTTTACAAACCCTTTACCCATCCTACTGGTGCCCACCATAAAATGAAATATCAGCTTTGGTTGGAGTTGGCCTGTTAAATTCTTGTGTAGCCGTACGCCAGCTTTTTTCTTGCAGCAATGGCAGCCTGCCCATTCATTTTTCAACGTCTGCAGTGACTCGGGGTGACCGATGTTTATAATGCGGATGGGAAGCAAATGTTCCGTGCCTGACATGACCGGTCCAGGGGATTTATATTACAATGGCAGGCTGCCAGACAGCGCCGGAGAATCCCTCGGTCAGCTCACCCTTGACAATGACTCAGTATAAATAATGCATCTGCACAGCAGTCTTTACCCTGCTTCTCCCTCAGCGGCGTTTATAAATAACCATCACTGTATAATATAAATGGCTGCACTTCATCACTTAAAGTGGCAAAAGATCAAATTTATTTTTTCACTGCAGAACCCTCTAAAAACAAAAAAACAATGTGCTCTTCTATTGGCCTCATTCGCATGGCGCATAACGCTGTACAGTGTAAATTGTGGGTGTATTACCCTCAGGAGGGGGGGGCGTGGTCATATGACCTGTCAATGTCACATGACCAGCCCTCTTCCTGTCATGTGCTCTGATAAGCGGAGAGAACGCGAGGGGGACACCACAGGTTCCATGCCATTTCCATACCTCCCAACATTTTGAGATGGGAATGAGGGACATCTACTAGCAAACGTATGTAGGCATAGGGAACGCCCCCTGTCACGCCCCTTAAAGGGGAAATAACCCCCCCAAAAAAAGATTAAATTCACAAGTGCTTTTTTTTACCATTTATTTTCCTTTATATTGGCTTTTAAAATTGACAAATGCAGCAATTTAGAATTTGGATGAAAAGTTTAGCACTGGGAAACACTTTTTGATAGATAAAAAGTGCATTTTATATACAACTCTATAGATCAGACCAAAATGAGGGACAAATGAGGAGGAAAGAGGGACAGAGGGACATTGATCCAAATCAGGGACCGCCCCCTCCCAACCAGGGACCGCCCCCTCCCAACCAGGGACGGTTGGGAGCTATGCATTTGGTAAGTTGCAAAATGCAGGCTGCGTCTAAGTTTGACAAATAGCGATGTCCACGCCCCCTTATAAATGGGCCCACCAGTGTATTTTTGTTTTTAGTATCAGGCCTCACGCACACTGGACGTTTTTACAGCAGCTGTTTTTGGCAGCAGACCTTTTTTTCTACAGTCATTAAACTCTCCATCATGTTATCCTATGTGTCCATGCACACCTAGGCTGTTATCAGTTTTGGGCAGTGGCATTTTTAAGCAGTAAAAAAAAAAAAAAAACTAGTGGGTTCTGAGAGACGTTATTCAGCTGTAAAAACGCTCTAACGCTGATAAATGCCGATAAACGCTCAAAAACATCACCAGCTTTTTTTATCCATTTAAAAAAAAAAAAAAAAAAAAAAAAGGGAGGAAAAAAACACCTATGCGGAAAAAGGCAAAAAAAAATGCTATTGCAAAAAACGTTTAAAAAAAAAAAAAGTTGAAAAAAACTCACTGCAGAGCTACTGGCGTTTTTATAACGTTATTTTAACGTCCAGTGTGCATGAAGCCTTGAAGTGGACCTTCACTCCTCAAAAAGGACTTTAAACACTTGACCTCCCCCTTCCTTACCAGGCTATTTTTTTTTTTTTTTTTTTTGTGATACGGCACTGCATTCCTTTGACAATTGCGCGGTCGTGCAATGCTGCACCCAAATAAAATGTATGTCATTTTTATCCCGTAAATATAGCTCTCTTTTGGTGGTATTTGATCACCACTGCATTTATTTATTTTTTGCCGCAAAAAAAAAACAATTAAAAAAAATGATATGTTTTACTTTCTGCTTTAAAACATATCCAATAAAAAAATATGGTAATGTGAGTGGCTGTAAACACAGATCAAGCTTCAGTCACAGTCCAGCCTGCAGATTTCTCTTGTGAAATTCTCTTACCTCCTTGCTGCAGATCTGTGACTTCATTTCACACGCGCTGTTTGGCTTCTCTGTTCACCTTTTGGGCGTCGCTTCCTCCACTCTGGCTTTATATCCTTTTCCCTTCTATTACTTCCTGGGTCCCCTCCATGTTTGCTTCCCTATATATATATATTGTGTTTAGCATTGGTGCTTGTTTGCTGCACACTCCAATTCAGCCATCCATCATCATCAGTCTAAGTTGGCAATCTACAAGAGCTCACTACCACCGACTCCTGACAGCTTTGCTCTCCTGTCAACAGGATAGGTACCGGCCCATGGCCTGGGGGTTGAGGGCCCCTGCCCTCCAAAGCAGCTAATCAAGCACAGATTGTGCTTGATCAGCTGCTTCCTTGGCTTTAACCACTTCTGGACCAAGCCTTTTTTTGAGATCTGTTTACAAGTTAAAATATATTTTTTTTAGTGCTAGAAAATTACTTAGAACCCCCAAACATTATTATTTTATATTTTTCAGAGACCCTACTGCAGGGGTGTCAAACTCAATTTCATCGTGGGCTGCATCAGCATTATGATTGCCCTCAAAAGGGCCGGTTGTAGCTGATGTCCGGCGCATCCCCTCCCCTTACATTAGATGTCAAGAGCTACCCCACCATCAGAAGTTGAGTTCCCACACACTCCATTACATCACAGGGTACCCCCCTTTCCTAATGCTGCTGCTGGGAAGAAGATGGATGCATTGCTTAAAAGAAGAAAGTAATGGTCTTGAGGAGGACCAGAGGAGGGTTGGGGCTCTCCTGCAGCTGCAGGAGAGGTGCAAGGGCCACATGAAATGGCCTGGAGGGTCGGATTCTGCCCGCGGGCCTTGTGTTTGACACCTGTGCCCTAGAGAATAAAATGGCGGTTGTTGCAATACTTGGTCACACCGTATTTGCACAGCGGTCTGTTTTTGGGAAAAAAATACACTTTTTTAAATAAAAAAACAAACAAAAGAACAGTAAACAGTATTGTGAAATATAATGTTACGCAGAGTAAGTTGATACCCAACATGTCACACGGCAAAATTGCGCCCGCGCGTGGAATGGCGACAAACTTTGGCCCTTAAAAATCTCCATTGGCGACGTTTAAAAATTTCTACAGGTGGCACGTTTTGAGTTACAGAGGAGGTCTAGGGCTAGAATTATTGCTCTCGCTCAAACGATCGCGGCGATACCTCACATGTATGGTTCGAACACCGTTTTCATATGCGGGCGCTGCTCAAGTATGCGTTCGCTTTGCATGCGAGCTCGGCGGGACGGGGCGCGCTTTAATTTTTTTTTATTTATTTTACCTTTTTATTTGAATTTTTTACACTGTTCTTTAAAAAAAAAAAAAAAATTGTATCACTTTTATTCTTATTACAAGAAATGTAAAAGCATGACAGGTCCTCTTAAATATGAGATGTTGGGTCAAAACCTCAGATCTCATATTTACACAAAAATGCAATAAAAAAATAATTAAATTTTTTTTTTGTAATTTGAAAAAATAAAAAAATAGCGGCGATACCTCCCATGTGTGGTTTGAACACCTTTTTCATATGCGGGTGTGACTTGCGTATGCATTCGCTTCTGCACACGGTAAGATTTGTGCTAGAAGGGGGGATTTGGGGGGGTTTGTGCTATAAAAGTACACTATATTGTCAAAAGTATTGGGACACCTGCCTTTACACACACATGAACTTTAATGGCGTCCCATAACTATAACAGCTTCAACTCTTCTGGGAAGGCTTTCCACAAGGTTTAGGAGTGTGTCTATGGGAATGTTTGACCATTCTTTAATTTTTTTTTTTTTTTTTTTTTACACTGTCCATTTAAAAGAAAAATTTTGTGTCACTTTTATTCCTATTACAAGGAATGTAAACGTTCTTTGTAATAGAAAAAAAGCATGACGGATCCCCTTAACCACTTCAGATCCGCGCTATAACCGAAAGACAGCCGCAGCGCGGACCTGAACTGCCGGGAGGGCGTCCCTGGACGTCCTCTTGTTTACTTGCGCGCCGCCGCGGCGCGCATCGTGGAATAGCTGTGCCTGACGGCCGCGATGTCCGCCAGGTACCCGCGATCGGTAGTCACAGAGCCAGGGACGTGGATCTCTGTGTGTAAACACAGAGATTCACATCCTGTCAGGGAGATGGTGTGTCCCTTGTACATAGGGACAACCATCGGTCACCTCCCCCAGTCAGTCCCCTCCCCCCCACAGTAAGAATCACTCCCTAGGGAACACATTTAACCCCTTGATCGCCCCCTAGTGTTAACCCCTTCCCTGCCAGTCACATTTATACAGTAATCAGTGCATTTTTATAGCAGGGATCGCTGTATAAATGACAATGGTCCCAAAAATGTGTCAAAAGTGTCCGCCGCAATATCGCAGTCACAATAAAAATCGCTGATTGTCGCCATTACTAGTAAAAAAAACTTTTTTATAAAAATGCCATAAATCTATCCCCTATTTTTTAGCTGCTATAACTTTTGCGCAAACCAATCAAAATACGCTTATTGCGATTTTTTTTTTACCAAAAAATATGTAGAATACGTATCGGCCTAAACTGAGAAAAAAAATTATTATTTTTTTTTTTTTTTTTAAATTGGGATGTTTATTATAGCAAAAAGTAAAAAATATTGTGTTTTTTTATTTTTTTTCAAAATTTTCAGTCTTTTTTTGTTTATAGCGCAAAAAATAAAAACCGCAGAGGTGATCAAATACCACCAAAAGAAAGCTCTATTTGTGGGAAATGATTACATTTTCATTTGGGTACAGTGTTGTATGACCGCGCAATTGTCATTCAAAGTGCGTCAGCGCTGAAAGATGAAAATTGGTCTGGGCAGGAGGGTGGTTTAGGTGCCCTGTAAGGAAGGGGTTAAATATGAGATTTGGGGTCAAAAAGACCTCAGATCTCATATTTACACTAAAATGCAATAAAAAATAAGTGATTTTTTTTTCCCCTTTAAAGGAACACTAAAGGCAAATTTTTATTTTTTTAAAATAACAAACATGTTATACTTACCTCCACTGTGCAGCTCGTTTTGCACAGAGTGGCCCCGAACCTGGTCTTCTGGGGTCCCTCGGCGGCTGTCTCGGCTCCCCCCTGCAAGATCTCATCACCTTCATGCGAGCGAGCATGGTGATGAGTTCTTGCGGGCGCGCTCCCGTGATACTGCCGACGGCTATAGCCGCTCACTGTATCACTCGGCCCCGCCCCATGGCGCGCCGCGTCATTGGATGTGATTGACAAGTCAATCAACCAATGAATGACTAGAGAAGCCAGCCGGGAAGCCAGCGCGTTCACGGCGCAGGACTTTGGAGGGGTCAGGTAAGTAAGCAGGGGGCTCGGGGGGGGGGGGGGGGGCGCTAATCCTCAGATGTTTTTTCACCTTAATGCATAGAATACATTAAGGTGAAAAAACTTGTACCTTTACAACCTCTTTAAGACCATTGGGCGGAATTGCTGTTTGACGTCGCTTCCGGCATCCAATGGTATGGAGCCGAGTGGGGGGCCATCTTTCCCTCACTCTGCATCCAGCCTCAGGGGAGCAGATCAAATCCTCTCCGCCGCGACGCACGACTTCGGTAAGGGGAGGGGGGCCCTCTCCCGCCGCCGATGAGTGATCTTGCGGCGAATATGCAGCAGAGACCACTTTTATCTTAAAGCCGCCCCCTGTTTTAGAAAATACCGGGTTTATGGTAGCTATCTGCTTCCATAGCCCCGGTATTCTACGTCAAATTAGCAACGTATAACGACAGCGGGCGGTCGGTAAGTGGTTAATGCCCATGAAATGACAGCTCTGAAGACGAAAGGGACAAAATCCTCGCCGCTTCTGGCATCATTCATCACAGAGGAGATTGGGGAAATTATGTTCCTCCATCTCCTCTGTGTAAAGGGATCCCAACCCTTTACCGCATTCCCAGACTCCCTAGAGGAACGGGAAGAACAGGAGTGCCCGAGAACCATCATACGAGGAAGGAGGGGCGACCCCCTATCTGTACCATAATAGTGAACAGGTGACTGTAGTGCTGCCAGGATTCTCAGCCGATCCCGAGCTGTAAAAAAAACGATACCAGGATCATGGCTGCAACTGCAGTTTAAGCCATGAGCTTGTGATGTCCACTTGCTGACAGGCTGGATATACAATAAGACCTCAGATTGCGAGTAACGCAGTTTACGAGTGTCTCGCAATACAAGCTATTTTTTTTTAAATCTGACTTGATTTGCCAGCGTTGTCTCGCAAGACAAGCAGGATTCAAGCCTCTGGGGTGTGCAGTACCGCATGTGGCTAAAGGGGCAGGGGAGTCAGTGAGTGTTTCTGAGTGTCTCTGGCGCCCCCCACCTCTGGTCACATGCGGTACTGCATACACTAACAGTGACACTGGAACAAATTATCTGAGTTTCCATTGATCTAAACCTTTAACCTCTTTTTTTTTTCTTCTTTATCTGTAAACAGAAGTTAAACGGGAGTTCCAGCCTTTTTTTATGTTTAATAAAAGTCAGCAGCTACAAAAAGTGTAGCTGCTGGCTTTTAATAAACATACACTTACCTGTTCCACTGTCCAGCGACGCGCAGTCCGGGGCTCCGCTCCTCTCCCCCCCTCTCCACCGGCGCCTCCATTCATAGTGTGGGCACCCGGCTGTGACAGCTTTCGGCTTCACGGCCGGGCACTCACTGCGCATGCGCGAACTGCGCAGCACTCTCTGAGTGGACAGGCGATCGCCTGGGACCTGTCACGTCCCAGGTGATCGCCTACAGGGAGGGGCCACCAAAAGGCGATATGACATGTCGCCTAGGCGACCCCAGGGCAGAAGGAGGAAGTGGGACAGGAAGTCCCACTCCTACTGAAGCCCCCACTCCCCCCCAAAAAAATGACATGCCAAATGTGGCATGTAAGGGGGTGAGGAGTGGATTTAGAGGAAGTTCCAAAAAACCCTGCAAGAGAAAGGCATAATGAGCTAGTATGCATAGCATACATGCTCATTATGTGGCACTTACCTGAGATCGAAGCCCCCGAAGCGCTCCTTGTTCCCCTCCACCGCTGCCGCCATGTTGCCCACGAGTCCCTACCGTGTATCGCCGCTCCGGAGCTGTGACTGGCCGGAACGGCGATGACGTCACTCCCGCGCATGTGCGCGGGACTGGTACGATCCCCGCGCATGCGCGCGGTTCCGGCATTATCCCATTTAGAAAACCGGCATGCTCAGTGCGCCTGCGCCGTTGTCTATGGCGCGCATGCGCCGTAGACATCGGTGCAGTGTTTTCTGTAAATATCTCTTTAACCGTGTAGGTTAAGGAGATATTTCTTGCACCTACAGGTAAGCCTTATGCCGCGTACACACGATCGGTTTTAATGTCATTGAAAAAAACGAAGTTTTTCTCGACGTGATTCTTCTCAAGCCTGCCTTGCCTACACACTATCGTGGAAAAAAATGCTCGAGCAAAGTGCGGTGACGAATTCCGATGAAGCTGACTTCCATCAGTCTTGCATACACACTGTCAGACTAAATTCCGACCGCCCAAAACGCGGTGACGTAAAACACTCCGAGCCGAGAAAATTGAAGTTCAATGCTTCTGAGCATGCGTCGACTTGATTCTGAGCATGCGTGGGATTTTTCTCCGATGGAATTCCACACAGACGATCGGAATTTCTCATCGGAAAAATGTAAAACATGTTCTATTTTTTTACTCTGATGGAAAAAAGTCAGATGGGGCCCACACACACACACACTATCGGAATTTCCGAGCAAAAAAGTCCATCTGACTTTTTTCATCGGAAAATCTGATCGTGTGTACAGGGCATAAGGGGTATTGCTGGCAGGTACTCAACTGGTTGAGCTGGAGGGCTTTTCTCCCCGCCACTCCATCTTCTGGACATGACTTACTTCATAAGGTTGGAAATATTCTGACTCTAATGCCGCGTACACACGATCATTATTCACCGCGGTTTAAAAACCGCCGTGAATAATGACATTTTAAACGAGGGAACAGCTTGTTCCCCACACACGGTCATTTTTCTCGTCATTTTTTAAAATGACGAGAAAAACGATCGTCTATGGCAGTGTTTCTCAACTCCAGTCCTCAAGGCGCCCCAACAGGTCATGTTTTCAGGATTTCCCTCAGATGAAACGGCTTTGGTAATTATTAAGGCAGTGAAACTGATCAAATCACCTGTGCAAAATAATGGAAGGCCTGAAAACATGACCTGTTGGGGCGCCTTGAGGACTGGAGTTGAGAAACACTGGTCTATGGGCTGGAAGAAATGTCAGGAAAAACGACGAGAAAAATTAGAACATGTTCTAATTTTTCTCGTCGTTTTTAATGCCGTTTTTCTCGTCGGGAAAAATGACATAATGCCCACAGACGATCATTTTTCTCGTCAAATGGGAAATGTTTTCTTCGTAAACATTTGCAAAGAGGTGTAAAAATCCCAATTGTAGCTTTGATTAATGGTTCTATGAAGTCGGTGTGCATAAAATATTGAACTATTTATTTTGCTTTTTTTCCCTTCAGTAACATACTCCAAACTAATGCTTAGCAGCCCTTCCCTGGGAGCATGCTGGAGGCTCGGCTCATACAGAGCACAGCGATCCCAATATAAGGGGTCCAACTCCTCCCCTGAACAGTCAGAACTGATGTGCTCCAATCAACAATGTTCACTCTTCCTGAGCAGAGTTGTTGATTGGAGCGCTGTCCAAGGGGGTGTGTCAGGTTGCTGAAATCTGCAGGGGAAGGGCTGCTAAGCAACTGTTTGGAGCACAATTACTGAAGAAGGAAAAAAATATATTTATTCATTTTCCTTTATCCTATGAAAAACGAAAGGTACTTTTAGGAAGTACACCGATCAGCCATAACTTTATGACCCCTGACAAGTAAAGTGAATACCATTGATTATCTCGTTACAATGGCATCTAAAAGTCAATGGGATAAATGGGGCAGCATGTGACCATGTTGTCCCCAAAGTTAATGTGTTAAATATAGAAAAAATTGGCATCACAGTCAATGGGGCTGTGCAGCCACAGACCAGTCAGGGTGCCAATGCTGACCCGTGTTCACAGACAAAATAGCCCACAATGAGCACTTGAGCATCAAAATTGATCAACACGGGACCTCAGAGCAATGGAAGAAGGTGGCCTGGTCTGAAGAATCAAGTTCTCTTTTAAATCATGTGGATGGCCGGGTGTGTGTTCCTCACTTACAGGATGGAGTATAGGTAGAAGGCAAGCTGGCAGAGGCAGTTTGATGCTTTGGGCAATGTTCTGTTGGGAAACCTTGGGTCAGTAGTGTATTTAGGTTTTGTGCTGCCCTAGGCCTGACTAAACTCGTGCACCCCCTAATTTAAATATGACCCACCCCTTCCTGTCAAGGCCACACCCCTTCCTGTTTAAGACCCGCACTTACTTTTTTGAGTGGGGACACTAGTTCTAAAGGGCCTGGGGGGGGGGGGGGGCAATAAATTCCCTTAGTTTGCATAGATTTCCTCTCACTTCCTGTTTGGCTATGGGGCAGGAAGTGAAAGGAAATCTCTGAAATGGGTCAGGGATGGTAAAAAATAAACTGACAGGGGCTATAACCCTCCCCTACTCTATCCAAAATGAAAAAAAAAAAGTGTTGCCTAAAGTTCTACTTTAAGCACAAATTTCTGATAATTTTATGGAGAGGACTAAGAAGATATAACCATGCCAATGGTGCAGCAGAAAACATCTAGCACAGTGAGGAAGGTTTGTGGTCCAGGATGATAGGACAGTCAAAATTAGAAGCAGCGCCCCCCCCCCTCCCCACAGTTGCGGAATGCCGGCAGTGCGGCTGCTTTATGGAGGCCCTAGACTATGTTGCCTTTCAGCCCAGTCTGCCCCATAAGACTGGTGCTACGCTAACAGTGTAGCTCAAGCCAGCGGGGCCTCTTTTCGTGCTGCCCCCCTGCAAAGTGCTGCCCTAGGCCTGGGCCTTGTTGGCCAAGGCCAGGAAACAGCGTTGCCTTGGGTTCTGCTATTCATGTAAATATTACTTGACATGTACCACCTACCTAAACATTGTTGCTGACCAAGTATACCCCTTCATGGAAACAGTATTCCCTGGTGGCAGTGACCTCTTTCAGCAGGGTAATGTTCCCTGCCACACTGCAAAAATGTCTCAAGAATGGTTGGAGGAACACAACGAGTGGGAGGTGTTGACTTGACCTTCCAATTCTCCAGATCTCAATCCAATCGAGCATCTATGGGATGTGCTGGAAAAGTCCGGTCCATGAAGGCCCCACCGCGCAACTTACATCTGCTATTGATGGCTTGGTGCCAGAAACCACAACATACCTTCAGAGGTCTAGTGGCGTCCATGCATCGATTGGTCAGGGCTTTTTTGGCGGTAAAGGGAGGACCTTCACAATATTATGTAGATGCTCATAAAGTTATGGCTGATCTGTGTAAGCCCTTCAATATATAACTCTCTTCCAGCCTTGCAAAATCTGTGAGCTACCTTGCTGGTGCCAGCATCTTCTCTCCAGCTTCTACCAGGTTCAGGGTGTTCGGCCATCTTGATTGGCAGGGCCAGGATGGCGTAGCTCCTGCACATTTGCATGGTTGTTCATTTTATCCCGGCACCAAGGTGTGCCAAGAATGTGTATTGAGCTGAGCATACACATAGTATGTCTCCTTTGTTGGCTGGACCTCTGGGTCGCTATTATTTCATCAGTAGACCTTTTAGGCTGTCTGTGCTTCCATATTCTGGGTTGGTTACCTGCATATAGCCCAGTGCTCCTGCTGATCCACCTATATACCTGTATTTGGTCATTCTGTTTGATGCATATGCATGCACTGGTACCTGTTTTAGCTCATTAAATTTGGTTACAACTGAATCTTTAAAAGCTGTCTATCTTGCCACTTCGGTCATTACCAGCACCCCAGAATCTAAATCTAATCTTTGAATACTATAGACAGAGCCAGGCCCTTTTCTGCCCGCTGCAGCCACATTGACGTAGTGCTCAGCCGCAGTCTTTGGGCGAGTTCGGTGCCTAACCGGTCATTTGGAGGCATTGGGAGCTATTTATACAGTTTCGGTCATGATCATTTACCCTGAAGAAGCCAATGTTTTGGCGAAACATGTAGGGACTATCTGATCTGTAACTCCATTAGGACTTCAATACTTTGGCCAGTATTTGCTCCTTTTCATTGATTTTATGAATGTCTAATTGCATTGTACTTTTATCTCATTTATGTAATAAAATATATAAAATTATTTCTCCAGTATACTTGCTATTTGTGTAAGGCACTGCTATAATCCCCATTCCCCTTTTTCTATTTTCTACTGGGATGAGGTGCCATATCTATTAAGGACAACCCTGCCACACCCCCTTTCTGTTTTTTTATTTTATTTTTTTTAAATTCCTGCCAAGAGCCAAGTTCATCCAAGGCCTTGCACTCTCAGGGGGCCTCGCAACCACCTAATTTGCCTAATTAAAGAGCTTGAGATGGGTAGGAATAGCAGCGCCCGGGTGACTGGAGGACAGAGTGAGTAGCAGAGCTCCCGCCTCTACTGCACTGGCTGCTCTGTATTACATTCCCTGCCTGTGTGCCTCGGCCGGGTCGCCAGATCACCGGCTCCTCCGGGTCGCTCTCTCCTTCTCCATACAGCACCGCTCAGCCCAGAGGACACTGACTCCAGCACCAAGACAGAGTGTACTGAGAAAAAAGTGCCCTGACACCAGCACTGAGAGAGTGGACACTGAAACCAGCACTTTAAGGCTCTTAATATATGATATTAATGCTGTTATTTATGATCGCTTGAATTATTTTTTCCATTAGGGGTGTGAGTGGGGCCTCATGTCTAAGTTATGCTTAAGGCCTCACAAAGTCTAGAGCCGCCTCTGCACCCATACAAAGGGTCGTCTTCACCGGCGCAGGATGCAGAGTTGTTCAATGCAGCAGCCGCATATAAGCAGCCTGCTCAGATCAATGAAAGGCGGGCAGCTGCACGAACCAGCATGGATTTCCAAGTGTATCCTGGAGTGTACATCCATGTAGGATCGACGCACGGATCAGAACACAGGCAGACTGCATGGAACTCCTGTGAGGGTGAAGACGACCCTTCGCACCGGTGTATGGATCAGTACGGCAATGTGAATGAGGCCTAACTGTTAGGTGATTTAAATCAGAAAGGTAAACAGAAGCCCAAGAGAAGATCACTACGTACCATATGCAGTGGCTCATGTTGAGTGCCCGTGTGCAAGACAGTATCAAATAACTGCACCTTATATTTGTTTATATTCCTCTGTTATTTGACGCGGTTATGCACACTCAGGAGTTAGGACACAGCATATCAGGCCTGCATGTCCAACCAGCAAAGGCAACACAAGGTAGGCCTACATTATTCATCCTTTGTCACTGCAAGTCTTCCTATCTGCTGCTTCTTTTTCAGAGAATTTTCGGACATTTCTACAACTCAGAGAGCTCGAGCTGCCTTTAAACAAGATCCGGTATATAAAAATCGAACCCGGGGATTTCCCACATCTTGAGGTGAGGAACTTTTTCTGAATGCTATTCTATCCCTGTACTGGGCTCCAATCTTGAGAAAGCAAAACTGATGATGTGCAGTGATCAGGTACGGTTAGAATATTTATCGACCTGGTTTGGGCCAGATATACTATTAGGTACTGTGGGCCTGTGCCCATAGGCAGCAGGGACAAAGAGGTAGCTTTTCTTATATTATTACTAGCCGGGGGCTGAATGTGGCCCTTTGCTTGCCTTTATGTGGCCCTAGGGACACTATTCCACCAACTGACACCATTCTCCCTACTGACACCATCAATGGGGCACTATTCTTCTCATTGGTATCAACAATGGAGCACTATTCCTTCCATTCAAATCAATGTTGGGGCACTGATGCTGGGACATTTTCTTCTACCACTGGCCACAGTCCAGCCCCCCCTAAAGCCTGAAAGACAGCAAACTGGTCCTTTGCGTAGCAAAGCAAGTTTGGGGACCCCTGTTCTAAACGATATTAGGACTAGTAAATGTTTTGTGCAAAATAGGTGGTCCTGACCTTTGACTTTGGGTGCCAATGGTTGTCTGCCTAGAGGCCCCAGTGACAGAATCTAGTCCAAAATGTGGTATTATTTATGATTATTATGTGTGCCCATTCAATGATGAAATACCAAATTGTTGTGAATGTACATGTTGTACGGTAGAGTTCAGCAGTCTGGGGAATTTAATGTGTTACACATTGTATTTGTGGTACATGATGTGCTGTTACCAGTAGCTGTCAATTACATTGGTGGTCTTTGGGGAGGTTTACAGTACAGGGGTAGTCCGTGTAGAATTGCATCATTGGTGGTCAGTGCAGAAGAGTTTGGTACATTAGCTGTTAATGGAGAAGTAAATGGTATAGTGACGATCAGTGGAGAAGTGCCCCCATATGGTGGCGTTGGTCAGTGGAGACATGCATGGTACAGTGGCTATCAGTGCAGTGGTGGCCATTGGAGACGTGCATCAGTACAGTGGCAGTCAGAGGAGATGAGTATCAGTACAATGGTGGGCCATGGAGAAGTGCAATGGTGCAGTGGCAGTCAGAGGTGAACAACATTGGTTCAAAGGTAGTCAGTGGAGAACCGCATTGGTTCAGTGGCAGTCATGGAGAACCATGTTGGTTTAGTGGCAGTCAGTGATCAACCGTGTTGGTTTGATTCTGGTCAGTGAAGAACCTTGTTGGTTCAGTGGCTGTTAGTAAAGACACGTGTTGGGTCAGTGGGGGTCAGTGGAAAACTGCGTTGGTTCAGTGGCGGTTAGTGGAGAACAGCATTGTTTCAGGGCCTGTCAGTGGAGAACAGTGCTGTTTCAGGGCCTGTCAGTGGAGAACAGCGTTGGTTCAGTGGCTGTCAATGGAGAACAGCGTTGGTTCAGTGGCTGTCAATGGAGAACAGCGTTGGTTCAGTGGCTGTCAATGGAGAACAGCGTTGGTTCAGTGGCTGTCAATGGAGAACAGCGTTGGTTCAGTGGCTGTCAATGGAGAACAGTGTTGGTTCAGTGGCTGTCAATGGAGAACAGTGTTGGTTCAGTGGCTGTCAGTGGAGAACAGCGTTGGTTCAGTGGCTGTCAGTGGAGAACAGCGTTGGTTCAGTGGCTGTCAATGGAGAACAGCGTTGGTTCAGTGGCTGTCAATGGAGAACAGCGTTGGTTCAGTGGCTGTCAATGGAGAACAGTGTTGGTTCAGTGGCTGTCAGTGGAGAACAGCGTTGGTTCAGTGGCTGTCAATGGAGACCAGTGTTGGTTCAGTGGCTGTCAGTGGAGGACAGCATTGGTTCATTGGCTCTCACTGGAGAACTATGTTGTCTAGGTGGTTGTCACTGGAGAACTATGTTGGTTCAGTGGTTGTTAGTAAAGAACCATGCTGAGTCAATGGTGGTCATTGGAGAACTGTGTTGGTTCAGTGGCTGTCAATGGAGAACAGCATTGGTTCAGAGGCTGTCAGTGGAGAACTGTGTTGGTCAATGGTGGTCAGTAGAGAACTGTGTTGGTTCAGTGGTGGTCAGTGAAGAATTGTGTTGGTCAATGGTGGTCAGTAGATAACTGTGTTCGTTCAGTGGTGGTCAGTGAATAACTGTGTTGATTAAATGGTAGTCAGTGAAGAACTGTGTTGATTTTAGTGGTGGTTAGTGAAGAACTGTGTTGGTTCAGTGGCTGCTAGTGAAGAACCATGTTGGTTTAGTGTATGTTAGTGAAGAACTGTGTTGGTTCAGTGGCGGTCAGTGGAGAAAAGTGTTGTTTCAGTGGCTGTCAGTGGACAATTTTGTTAGTTCAGTGGCTGTCAATGAAGAACCATGCTGGGTCAATAGTGGTCAGTAGAGAACTGTGTTACTTCAGTGGTGGTCAGTGACGAACTGTGTTTTATTTTAGTGGTGGTAAGTGAACAACTGTGTTGGTTCAGTGGATGTTAGTGAAGAACTATGTTGGTTCAGTGATGGACAGTGGAGAACAGTGTTGGTTAAGTGGCTGTCAGTGGACAATTGTGTTAGTTCAGTGGTTGTCAGTGGAGAACTGTGTTGGTTCAGTGGCTGTCAATGAAGAACCATGTTGGGTCAATGTTCGTCAGTAGAGAACTGTGTTGGTTAAGTGGCTGTCAGTGGACAATTGTGTTAGTTCAGTGGTTGTCAGTGGAGAACAGTGTTGGTTAAGTGGCTGTCAGTGGACAATTGTATTAGTTCAGTGGTTGTCAGTGGAGAACTGTGTTGGTTCAGTGGCTGTCAATGAAGAACCATGTTGGGTCAGTGTTCGTCAGTGGAGAACTGTGTTGGTTCAGTGGCTGTCAATGAAGAACCATGTTGGGTCAATGTTCGTCAGTAGAAAACTGTGTTGGTTCAGTGGCAGTTAGTGGAGAACAGAGTGGGTTCAGTGATGTTCAGTGAAGAACAGCTTTGGTTCAGTGGCAGTCAAGGAAGGACCATATTGGTTCAGGCTGTTCAAAGATGAGCTATGTTGGTTCAGTGGCGGTCATTGGAGAACAGTGTCAGTTCACTAGTGGTCAGTGAAGAAGTGCTGCCATTTCAGTGCTCTGCTGGTCCTGTGGCAGTCCTTTGAGGAGTAAATTTGCAGAGTGAAAATGTGCAGTTGGCAGTTAAACACCAGTGTCTATGACTTCTATGGCTCCAGTATTGGTTTGGTGAAGGGTGGGGAACGGAGCTTGGTACAAGGTGTCTAGTAGGTGCACAGTATGTCATGTACAGTGTATGTCACCGGCAGCTTCCCAGGTACACCTAACCTGCTGGGAGGATCTAACTTGCACTGTTTAAAGCTGCATTTCAGCCATGTTTTAAAAGGTTTAGTCTGCAGGTAATCTGTAACACAGGTGACATGTTTATTTAAATGATTCTTTATGTCTTCTTTGTTGCTTTTCATTCACTAATTGCCACTGTGAAGTTCCTGCTGTGAAAAAAAGATGTTGTGTATGGGTCCTCCACATGGCCTTCTATGTACACTGGACATACAATATATTACAATGTACACAGGGATCCGTTAGCAGGAGATATATGAAATATTAATCAGAGACTATGTCAGGCAAATTACAGAAATTGGTAGTAAATAAACCATATTAGGTGCATTTTAATCAGCCCGTTATATCCAAAAAAAGCTTTCCTGGGACATAAGGACCTGTGAGTGTATTATGGACAATATTTATCTGCTGCTAGTATTGTGCTCAACATACAAAGTTTAAACTGAGGCAAAGCAGGCACCTCTAAAATCAATACTGGTGATTAGCTGTTAGCAAGCAGAAAATATCCCCAATGGGAATAGACAGATGCTCACATCTAAAAAAAGAAAAATAATTACAGTATGTTTTACTAATGACCAAATTACGCGATTTAGTGCTTTGCAGCTGCAGGACCATTCGTGGTGCGCTGCACGAGCACACGCATGCACAGTGGGGAGCTGGCTATTTGTAGTGGCTGACTTAAAAAACTAAAAATAATTCCTCATTAAATTGGATTTTTTTTTATGTATTATTTTTTTTTTAAACATTTAAGCATCACTTTCACAGGATGTCTGGAACACCCCCCCCCCCTCCCAGTTTCTGTACATGTGCAAATGTGTCACAGGGCTTTGGGTCCTGACAGCCCGGTGCCACATCTGCTCATGTGCGGGTTACACTGTACATCTGGGCATGCCCATGGCAGTCCAAAAACTGTGCCATACTTGTGAACATGCTGGAAACATCCTGCACATGTACAGATGTGCTTTTGGTATACCTGCACAGGTGTCATAATGGCAGTGCTGGAAAGGAGTTCCTTATTTAAATATTTTTTTGTAAAAGTAAAAATGCCCATTTTAGAATACGTGTTAAAAAATAAATAAATAAAAAGTTAGTCTGCAATTGGATGAACCACAACAGTGAAAAAAGATTGTGTGTTGATTACCCACTTGAAGACCGGGCCTTTTCTGGGTCTTATTATTTACACGTTTAAATAAGTATTTGTTGCTTGAAAATTACTTATAACCTCCAAACATTAAATATATTTTTTAGCAGAGACCTTAGGGAATAAAATGGTGATTCTTGCAATTTTCTGTAAAAAAACCCCACTTTAATGAATTTAAAAACCCCCCACAATAAATACCCCAATTTTTTTGTAAAATATAAAAGATGATGTTCTGCCGAGTAACTAGATACCTAACATGTCACGCTTTAAAATTGTGCACACTCGTGGAATGGCGACAAGCTACGATACTTAAAAATCTCCATAGGTGACGCTTTAAGATTTTTCACAAGTTACTTGGTTAGAGTTACAGAGGGGGTCTAGTGCTAGAATTATTGCTCTCGTTCTAACATTCGCAGCGATACCTGTGGTGCGAGCACCGTTTACATATGTGTGTGCGACTTATGTGTGCGTTTGCCCGCAAGCACAGAGGGATGGGGGTGCTTTAAAAAAGTTTTCTCTTATTTATTTTATTTTTTATTTTTAAACTGCCCCTTTATTTTTTATTAATATTTTCTAATCATTTTTATTCCTATTACAAGGACAAAAAGACATAAAATTTCTCTTTTTATCTTTAAAAGCAAAACGATAAAAAATAAAAAAAGTATAATAAAAATGTAATCTTTTGCTTTAAAAAAAGAAGGTTTGTTTACTTCCGCCCTAGACTGGAAGTGACGTCATGGCTCTGTTCGCCTCTGTGACCAGTCGGCCGCACTGTTGGATCTTTCCTCAGGCGCGCCAGTAAAAATGGTAAGCCTGAGAAGCACTGGGGGGGGGGGGGGGGGGGGAATGTCCCCTCCCGCTGCTTCTGAAAGCGATCCAGCAACTAATGAGCCACTCGGACCGCTTTCATGAGAAAGCCAGCCGCTGGCTGAAGAAAATAAATACCAGGCTTGTGGCTGATAGACCACTTGCAAACCACAGCGTATATATACATATTGCGGTCGGCAAGTGGTTACTGTATGGTAAAATACCTGTAAAGATAAAATATAGGCGTTAAAGGTGCACTTAGACAATGAAGTCTGTAATTGTATGTATGTATATATATATATATATATATATATATATATATATATATAGCACAGGGTATAGTAAGCACGCATGTCCAAACAGTAGCAACGTGCACTGAAAAACCCCCTCTCCCGCTCCACATTCCATATACAGTGCATGGTAAGTCTCTCTTCTCGGGCCCCAATATAAACGCATACAAACACCATTGCCTACACTCACATTCTCACCGATATTGCTTTATTGGAGATCCTTCCAAACAGTACAACAACTGACGCGCTTCTGCCTTTATGGCCATAGTCTAGCTATGAATAAGGCCATATAGGCAGAAACATGTCGACTGTTGTACTGTGTGGAGGGATCTCCAATAAAGTAATATGGGAGAGAATGTGAGTGCCGGCAATGGTGTTCCTATGCTATAGTAAGCACTCATAGGTCTTCCAATAGAGTCTAGAAGTAAGCAGAAGTTTGATTTATTACTCCAACATTTCGGTAGATCAATGCACACTATGTCTTGTATCACAGGTACTGGATCTATCATACAACAGCCTGTCTCCAGGTGACATTACACAGCTAGGGGTACTCCCACGACTCAGAGTACTCTACCTAACAGGAAATGATCTGACTCAGCTGCCCCCCGACCTGACCGCTCCATCACGGTGAGTACCGCTCATAGATGTACATTAAAAAATGGTTCCTCATACTTACGGTGTACACGGACAATCTCGACGGCCTCTGACAGATTCGGTGTTATGAGGCTATGCTTGCTAACAAGCGAGGTACCCGGAAAATCTTTGATCCTCAATGAAATATGTGGACTGACCGGTTGAAAGCGAGTTAATGTGATGGAATGTCTTTGCATGTTTCTGATATCTATATATCAGACATTGGGCGTAAACCTTAGCGCTTTTGTTTTTTTTTTGTACTGTTTGTACCGTCATTGTATTCTTTTTTAACTTAAAAATTAATAGAAAAGAATGGGGAAAAAAAAAAAGAAAGAAAAAAAAAAATGGTTCCTGTTTTTGATTTTCTGCATGTGGCCTACTAACATTAGGATTTATTTTGAAACATGTTTTTTTGCAAGGTAAATACGATGTATGAGTGTGAAAGGACCTTTATGCTTTGATTTTTAGTTCATTTTAGTTAAAATTTCTGTGATTGTAACGTATAAATACAGTATACAATGGGCAAGAAGTGATTGGAAGATGGATGACATAAACATGAAACCATCTCTTACATTAGCAGTTATGTGGGTTTTATTGGGGTGCCATGAAATGCACAGCTAAAATCATCTAAAATTCTCTTCCTATGCAGGAATGATGACAATATGACAATGTTTCCATGTCTGGAAATTCTGATGTTGGATAACAATAGACTATCACACCCATCCGTATTCGTGAGCCTGGCTGGACTTAAAAGGTAAACTCTATGCAGTGTTGAAAATACTTTCTAGGCACCAATCATAAGAAGAAAAAAAAAATACATTTTATTATTAACAATTCATAGGAGTTTTTTTTTTTACCACCTCAATACCGGGCCTATTCTGGCACTTCTCTCCTACATGTACAAATCATCATTCTTTTGCTAGAAAATTACTCAGAACCCCCAAACATTATATATGTTTTTTTTAGCAGACACCCTAGGGAATAAAATGACGGTCATTGCAACTTTTCTTCGTGCACGGTATTTGCGCAATAATTTTTCAAACGCCTTTTTTTTGGAAAAAAAATGGTTTCATGAATTAAAAAATATCAAAACAGTAAAGTTAGCCCAATTTTTTTGTAAAATATGAAAGATGATGTTACGCTGAGTAAATAGATACTTAACATGTCACGCTTTAAAATTGCACACACTCATGGAATGGCGCCAAACTTCGGTACATAAAAATCTCCATAGGCGACGCTTTGAAAATTTTTACAGGTTACCAGGTTAGAGTTACAGAGGAGGTCTAGTGCTAGAATTGTTGCATGCGCTCTAACGCACGCGGTGATACCTCACATATGTGGTTTGAACGGCGTTTACATATGTGGGCGGGACTTGCGCGTGCGATCGCTTCTGATCGCGAGCTACCGGGGACAGGGGCGTTTTAAATTTTTTTTTTTTTTTTTTTTTTTACTTATTTATTTATTTTTAAACTTTTTTTACATTTTTATTTTTTTTTATCACTTTTATTCCTGTTACAAGGAATGTAAATATCCCTTGTAATAGGAATGGTGTGTGACAGGTCCTCTTTATTGAGAGATGCGGGATCAATAAGACCTCACATCTCTCCTCCAGGCTGGAAAGCATGAGATCGTGAAAAAAAATTCACAGATCTCATGCTTACTAGCCGCAATGGCGGCTTTGTTTACATCTGAGGACCCGGGTGTGACATCATCACATCGCGCCCGGGCCTCCGACGGTCATAGAGATGACTGGTGACCATCTGGTCACCAGTCATCTCTATGGTTCACCTCCGGCACTGGACGATTCATTCTCCGGGCCCCCGATGGCACGGGGGAGCCCGGAGAAGCACCGGAATGGCGGCGGGAGGGGGGCGATGTCCCCTCCCGCCGCCTATAAGAACGATCAAGCGGCTATGATCGTTATGGTGCGCAGAATCGCCGGCAGAAGACAAGGATATCTGAATGATGCCTCTAGCTGCACCCATCATTCAGATATCCCCCCACAAAGCCCAGGACGTCATATGACGTCCACCCAGGATGGGAGATCCCATCTGTGGACGTCATATTACTATGGGCGGGTAGGGAAGTGGTTAAAAGCATTAAAATACTGTAGTGTTACTTCAGTGACAACAAAATCTCTCCAGTACTGATCATAGATGTCAAAACATATCAGAATAAACAAAACTATAGCAATATGTTAAGCTCTACATGTTTCACGAAGATTGCTTCTTCAGGAGCTTGTGTGTAATTTCTTTATAGGAACGTAATATATTTAAAGTGATACTATGGGTTCGTTTTTTGTTTTTTTTTAAATAACAAACATGTCATACTTACCTTCACTGTGCAGTTCGCTTTGCACAGAGTGGCCCCGAACGACCTCTTCCGGGGTCCCGCGGTGGCTCTCGCGGGTCCTCCCCGCAAGAGCTAACCCCCTCTGGGAAGCTCTCTCCCGAGGGGGTTACTTTGCGGGCGCGCTCCCGTGTTATACACTCGGCGTGCATAGCCGCCGAGTGTATGACTCGGCCCCGCCCCCCGGCGGCCGCGTCATTGGATTTGATTGACAGCAGCGGGAGCCAATGGCTGCGCTGCTATCAATCTATCCAATGAGGAGCCAATCAGCCATGGAGAGAACGACGCGGGATTGTGCCCTCGGAAATTCGGGGCTCAGGTAAGTAAGAGAAAGGAAGATAGCTGCTCCAGATGGAAACCCTGGTGGTGATCCACCCACAGAGATTTCAGGTGCAGACAATGCAATCAGCAGAGCAGGAATAACAAGGATGTATTTCTGGACAGCCGCAATAGTTGCCTTTATTAAAATATGGACAGCACTACAAGTCACAGCAAACAAAAACCCTCGGTCAGCTGACGCGTTTCACACTATATCTAGTGTTTAGTCATAGCTTAGGTAAGTAAAACGGGGGCTCGGCTGGGCCGGACACTGCAAGTTGTTTTTTCACCTTAATGCATAAGATGCATTAAGGTGAAAAAACACGAAGGTTTACAACCCCTTTAAGGGCTAGAGGTACTGTATATGTTCGCATATGGCAACTACCTCCATCTGTGTGTCCCTATATCCGGACGAATCTGCATCCTATGATACAACCTTGCTAGATGGTTTGGATTTGACCTCTTTTGAGTTCTCTGTGCTTGGAGTTCTAGTGTTATACATGAAGGATTCTTATATGATGAGGCTGTGACTCTCCTTTGATATAGTTTATACCCAGCTCCAATAAATTACGCTGGTACTACTTATATTACCCAATTATAATTACCAGATGGCAATCTTTTGCCCTTAACCACTTCAGCCCCGGAAGATTTGGCTGCTCAATGACCAGGCCATTTTTTGCGATTCGGCACTGAGTTACTTTAACTGACAATTGCGCGGTCGTGCGACATTGCACCCAAACAAAATTGACGTCCCTTTTCCCCCACAAATAGAGATTTCTTTTGATGGTATTTGATCACCTCTGCGGTTTTTATTTTTTGCGCTATAAACAAAAGAAGAGCGAGAATTTTGAAAAAAAAAACACAATATCTTTTACTTTTTGCTATAATAAATATCCCCAATTTTTTATAAAAAAACTAATTTTTTCCTCAGTTTAGGCCGATACGTATTCTTTTACATATTTTTGGTAAAAAAAACCCAATAAGCTTATATTGATTGGTTTGCGCAAAAGTTATAGCGTCTACAAAATAGGGGATACATTTATGACATTTTTTCTACTCGTAATGGCGGCGATCAGTGATTTTTATCGGGAAGGCGATATTGCGGCGGTCAAATCTGACACTTTTCACACATTTTTGGGACCAGTGACATCTGTACAGCGATCAGTGCTATAAAAATGCACTGATTACTGTATACAGAAAGTCTCCGAGTTACGAACATCCGACTTGCGAACGACTCCTACTTACGAACTGGAGGCTGCGTGGCCACTTTTTGACGGCAGGCACATTCAACGGAACCTTTTCGATGGCGGGCACATTTGACGGAACAACGGAAAATGCCGTATCTGCCGTTTGCGCATGCGCGGCCACTTTTCGACGGCGGGCACATTCGACGGAACATCGGAAAACGACGTATCTGCCGTTCTGCGCATGCTGTTCCGACTTACGAACATATTTGACTTAAGAACAAACCTACAGTCCCTAGCCACTCTGTAACTCGGGGACTGCCTGTAAATTACACTGGCAGGGAAGGGGTTAACACTAAGGGGCGATCAAGGGGTTAACTGTGTTCCCTCAGTGTGTTCTAACTGTAGGAGTGATGGGACTGACTAGAGGAAGAGAGAGATCGGTGTTTCATACTTATATATTCAAAGTTTAGTACAATGGCTTAAAAGGTAGCACTTCAGGGTCCTTGGTTTAAATCCAGACCTGGATATTACCTGCATGGAGTTTGCACGCTCTCCCTGTGCTTGCATGGGTTTCCTCCCACGCTCCAAAGACATGCGGGTAGGTTAGTTGGCCTCTGTCTAAACTGACCCTGGTATGTATTTGTATGAATGTGACTTTAGATTGTAAGCTCCTTGTAGGCAGGGACTGAGGTGAATGTACAATATGTAATGATTTGCGTACATTGTTGGCACTATATAAATACCTGTAATAAATAAATAGATGTTACACACTGATCACACAGCCTGGCTTGGTACTGAGAGTGGCTTTGGGGGTCATTCTGAATTCCTGTGTTGGGACACAATTCCAATGCCGCGTACACACGACCGCTTTTCTCGACGAGAAAAACTGCATTTTTTTTTTTCGCCGAGAAAAACGATCGTCTGTGGGCTTTATGTCGTTTTTCTCGTCGAGAAAAACTGCATAAAAAACGACGAGAAAAATTAGAACATGTTCTAAATTTTCTCATCGTTTTTTCCAGCATTTTTTTCCGCGGCAGTTTTCCCATAGGGAGACACTGCCGCGGAGCCCACAGACGGTCGTTTTTCTCGTCAAGAGAAAAAATGACGGGAAAAACGACCGTGTGTAGGGAACCAAGCGGTTCCCTCGTTTTTCCTGTCATTATTCACGGCGGTTTTTTAACCGCCGTGAATAATGATCGTGTGTACGCGGCACCACACTTCCACATGTGTCTCCTGTATGAAGAAAGAAGCTATTGATTTGTTCTCTTATTTTATAATATATTCTAATTTATTATTTTATAATATATTCTCATTTATTATTTTATAATATATTCTCATTTATTATTTTAATCATATATTCATTTATTCTTATTGTTTGTAGTCTACGTCTGCTGAACCTGGACAGTAATGGGATCACTGCAGTTCCGTACCTACATCAGTCTGAGAGCAGCCTGCAGGGTGGAGAGGCAGATAATATGGACACCACTGTGAGGGGTAGTCACAAGACTCCAGAGATGAGTGACAGAGGGGATTCTCTATATGAGGGGATGGAGGAGAAACTGCACTACATGGTCCTACCCAGCACCAAGGATCCAGATAGGACACGTAAGTGATTTGCAGTCCTTTAATATCTATGGAGAGTGACCCGCTGTCACCTCACCTCTATGATCAGTGACCTTCTGTCCCCTCACCTCTATGACCAGTGACCCTCTATCCCCTCATCGCTATGACCAGTGAGTAGTGACCCTCTGTCCTCCCACCCCTATAACCAGTGACCCTCTGTCCTCCCACCTCTATGACTAGTGAGCCTCTGTCCTCCCACCTCTATGACTAGTGAGCCTCTGTCCTCCCACCTCTATGACCAGTGACCCTCTGTCCCCACATCACTATGACCAGTGACCCTCTATCCCCTCTTCACTATGACCAGTGACCCTCTGTCCCCTCGCCCTTATGGCAAGTGACCCTCTGTCCCCTCATATGTATGACCAGTGACCCTCTGTCCCCTTACCTCTATGGTAAATAACCCTCTGTCCCCTCATATGTATGACCAGTGACCCTCTGTCCCCTTACCTCTATGGTAAATAACCCTCTGTCCCCTCATCTCTTTGACCAGTAACCCTCTGCCCTCCCACCTCTATAACCAGTGACCTTCTGTACCCTTACCCCCATGGCCAGTGCCCCTTTGTCCCCTCATCTCTATGACCAATGACCCTCTGTCCTCTCATCTCTATGATAAGTGACCCTCTGTCCCCTCAACTCTAAGACCATTGACCCTCTATACTCCCACCTCTATAACCAGTGACCCTCTGTCTCCTCAACTCTATGACCAGTGACCCTCTGTCCTCCCACCTCTATAACCAGTGACCCTCTGTCCTCCCACCTCTATAATCAGTGACCCTCTGTCTCCTCAACTCTATGACCAGTGACCCTCTGTCCTCCCACCTCTATAACCAGTGACCCTCTGTCCTCCCACCTCTATAACCAGTGACCCTCTGTTCCCTCATCGCTATGACCAGTGACCCTCTGTCCCCTCACCTCTATGACCCTCTGTCCCCTCACCTTTATGGCAAGTGACCCTCTGTCCCCTCACCTCTATGATCAGTGACCCTCTGTCCCCTCACCTCTATGATCAGTGACCCTCTGTCCCCTCACCTCTATGATCAGTGACCCTCTATCCCCTCATCACTATAACCAGTGACCCTCTGTCCTCCCACCTCTATTACCAGTGACCCTCTGTCCTCCCACCTCTATGACTAGTGACCCTCTGTCCTCCCACCTCTATGACCAGTGACCCTCTGTCCCCTCATCACTATGACAAGTGACCTTCTATCCCCTCATCGCTATGACCAGTGACCCTCTGTCCCCTCACCTCTATGACCAGGGACCCTCTGTCCACTCATCACTATGACCAGTAACCCTCTGTCCCCTCATCGCTCTGACCAGTGACCCTCTGTCCCCTCATCACTATGACAAGTGACCCTCTATCCCCTCATCGCTATGACCAGTGACCCTCTGTCCCCTCATCGCTATGACCAGTGACCCTCTGTTCCCTCACCTTTATGGCAAGTTACCCTCTGTCCCCTCATCTGTATGACCAGTCTCTGTCCCCTTACCTCTATGGTAAATAACCCTCTGTCTCCTCATCTCTTTGACCAGTGACCCTCTGCCCTCCCACCTCTATAACCAGTGACCTTCTGTACCCTTACCTCCATGGCCAGGGACCCTCTGTCCCCTCATCTCTATGACCAATGACCCTCTGTCCACTCATCTCTATGGTAAGTGACCCTCTGTCCCCTCAACTCTAAGATTTATGACCCTCTATCCTCCCACCTCTATAACCAGTGACCCTCTGTCACCTTACTTCTATGGTAAGTGACCCTCTGTCTCCTCAACGCTAAGACCATTGACCCTCTATACTCCCACCTCTATAACCAGTGACCCTCTATACTCCCACCTCTATAACCAGTGACCCTCTCTCTCCTCAACTCTATGACCAGTGGCCCTCTGTCCTCCCACCTCTATAACCAGTGACCCTCTGTCCCCTCATCACTATGACCAGTGACCCTCTATCCCCTCATTGTTATGACCAGTGACCCTCTGTCCCCTCACCTCTATGACCCTCTGTCCCCTAACCTTTATGGCAAGTGACCCTCTGTCCCCTCATCTGTATGACCAGTGACCCTCTGTCTCCTTACCTCTATGGTAAATAACCCTCTGTCCCCTCATCTCTTTGACCAGTGACCCTCTGCCCTCCCACCTCTATAACCAGTGACCTTCTGTACCCTTACCTCCATGGCCAGTGCCCCTTTGTCCCCTCATCTCTATGACCAATGACCCTCTGTTCACTCATCTCTATGGTAAGTGATCCTCTGTCCTCTCAACTCTAAAGCCCAGTACACACGATTGGATTTCCTATGGATTCAAATCCGATGGATTTTTCCATCGGAATTCCGATGAAGCTGACTTCCATCAGTCTTGCCTACACACCATCAGTCAAAAATCCGACCGCCCCAAACGCTGTGACGTAAAACACTCCGATGAGCCGAGAAAAATGAAGTTCAATGCTTCTGAGCATGCGTCGACTTGATTCTGAGCATGCGTGGGTTTTTTCTCCGATGGAGTTCCACACAGACGATCGGAATTTGCTATCGTTTTTTTTTCCATCGGATAAATTTAAAACATGTTCTATTTTTTCTCACCGATGGAAAAAAGACCGATGGGGCCCATACACGATCGGTTTGTCCGATAAAAAAAGTCCATCGGACTGTTTTCATCGGTAAAACCGATCGTGTGTACAGGGCATAAGACCATTAACCCTCTATCCTCCCACCTCTATAACCAGTGACCCTCTGTCACCTTACCTGTATGGTAAGTGACCCTCTGTCTCCTAAACTCTAATGCCCCATACACACGATCGTTTTTCATGTCATTTTTTAAACCAACGTTTTTCTCCTAGTTTTTTTTCATGTTTCCTCTCAAGCCTGCCTTGCGTACACACCATCATTAAAAAAAACGATCAAGCAAAGCGCAGTGACGTTCAACACGTACGACGGCACTATAAAGGGGAAGTTCCGGTCGAATGGCGCCACCCTTCATGTTAGTAAAGTTTTTTGGGCGACGATTCGCGCTTCTCAGTCCATTACTGTGTAATGAATGTGCTATCTCCATTACGAACGCTAGTTTTACCAGAACGAGCGCTCCCGTCTCATACTTGATTCTGAGCATGCGCGGTTTTTTTCACGTCGTTAAAGCATACACACTATCGTTTTTCACGTCGTTAAAAAAAACGACATGAAAAACGACGTGAAAAAAGAGAGCATGTCCGGAATTTTTAATGGCCGTTTTTCACGTCGTTAAAAATGCTCTGGAGCCTACACACGATCATTTTTAATGGCCATTTTTTAAAATGGCATTTTTAACGGCATGAAAAACGATCGTGTGTATGGGGCATAAGACCATTGACCCTCTATACTCCCACCTCTATAACCAGTGACCCTCTGTCCCCTCGCCTCTATGGTAAGTGACCCTCTGCCCCCTCAACTCTATGACCAATGACCCTCTATCCCCTCATCTCTATGACAAGTGACCCTCTGTCCCCTCAACTCTATGGCGAGTTGGGCTTTAACTAAAAATGTCAAAAAGACACTACATTCAAAAAATACCAAAGAAATTAAACTTTGCATTTAATGACTTTTTGTTGTTGTTTGTAGAGGTGATATTCCCATCCATCCAGAGCGCCAAATCTTCTAATCCGTTCCCAGTAAGTATTATACAGCAATCTCATATCAAATAATCAGAAAAATCTTCAACATGGACAGAGACACAAATCTAACTGGGGTTCTACCTTCCCTGACTCTACTAAAGAAAAGACTTGTCATCCCTTTCTGTCTGACATATCACCAAATAAAGCTTAGTTTGATATAAACCGATCAGGCATAACTTTATCATCACTGACCGGTAAAGTGAATAGAACTGAACCACGGAGCAATGGAAGAAGGTGGCCTAGTCTGATGAATCACGTTTTCTTTTACATCATGTGGATTGTCAGGTGTATGCGTCACTTACCTGGATGCAGTATGGGAAGAAGGCAAGCTGGTGGAGGCAGTGTGATGCTTTGGGCAATGTTCTGCTGGGAAACCTTGGCACCTGCCATTCATGTGGATGTTACTTTGACACGTACTACCTACCTAAACATTGTTGCTGACCAAGCACACCCCTTCATGGAAACGGTATTCCCTGATGGCAGCGGCCTCTCTCAGCAAGATAATGCACCCTGCCCCACTGCAAAAATGGTTTAAGAATGATTTGAGGAACACAATGAGTTTGAAGTGTTGACTTGGCCTCAAAATTCTCCAGATCTTAATTCAATTGAGCATATGCTGGAAAAACAAGTCTGATCCATGGAGGCCCCACCTCACAACTTACAGGACGAATGCAGCTCATACATTAGTCACTTTTTATTCGTTCAAACAATGGGTTGAAAAAAACTGACCCGATTTCCCCATCCACATCAAGTGGAATCCTCCACAATGAGATATTCTATTCTGACAGCAGTGAGGTTTCAGAATATATTAATCAGCACTGCAGGCTATAGCCTGTGGCGCTGATCGAGTGGGTAAAATCTGAACAACTTCTCTACAACCACAGTGGCCATACATGGATCGAATTTCAGCCGTTCCCCGCTGAACCGGACAAATTTCAATCCATGTATGGCCAGCTTTAACCACTTCAATACCGGGCACTTATACACCTTCCTGCCCAAGCCAATTTTCAGCTTTCAGCGCTGTCGCAATTTGAATGACAATTGCGCGGTCATGCCAAGCTGTACCCAAACAAATTTTTTATCATTTTGTTCCCACAAATAGAGCTTTCTTTTGGTGGTATTTGATCACCTCTGCAATTTTTATTTTTTGCGCAAAAAAAAAAAAAAAAAACGAACATTTAGAAAAAATTATTTTTTCTTTGTTATTGTAATTTTTTTTGTAAATAAGTACGTTTTCTTCTTCAATGACGGGCACTGATATGGCTGCACTGATGGACACTGATAAGGCGGCACCGATGAGGTGGCACTGATGATGGGCACTCCTAGGCGGCACTGATGGGCACCAATGGGCGGTACTGATGGGCACTCATAGGCGGAACTGATGGGTTCTTATGGGTGGCACTGATGGGTACTTATGGGTGGCACTGATGGGTACTTATGGGTGGGCACTGATGGTCACTGATAGGTGGGCACAGATGGGCACTGATGCACACTGATGGGTGGCACTGATGACACTGATGGGTGGCATTGCTGGGCATCACAGATTTAATTTGTTTCATAATGGTGCCAATCAGTCCCCATTTGTGGGCACTGATTGGCACATATTTGGCATGTATTTGCATATGTGGATGGCCATGGGGGATGTACCTGGCCATTCACATGCTTGGGGCTTCCCTGGTGGTCCTGGCGGCTTCCCTGGTGGTCCTGGATGGGCATCCGTGGGGGGGGGGCTGCGCTGATAAACAATCAGCGTAGACCCCCCCTGTCAGGAGAGCCACCGATCGGCTCTCCTCTAGTCGCGTCTGTCAGACGCGAGTGAGGAAAAGCCGATCAACGGCTCTTCCTGTTTACATCGTGATCAGCCGTGATTGGACACGGCTGATCACGTGGTAAAGAGCCTCTTTACCGAGATCGGTGTAGCGGTGTGTCAGACTGACACACCGCACCACCGATCGCCGCGATGCACGCCCCCACGGGCGCGCAGCGGCTGTTATCCTGCTGGACGTCATATGACGTCCAGTCAGGAAAACGCAACCACCGCCCGGCCGTCATTTTGCTATAGGCCGGGCGATAAGTGGTTAAAGGATCTGCTACTGATGGCTTGGTGCCAGATACCACAGCATACCTTCAGAGGTCTAGTGGAGTCCATGCCTCAATGGGTTTGGTGGCAAAAGGGGGACCTACTCAGTATTAGGTGGGTAATCATAAAGTTATGGCTGATCGGTGTATATGTATCACTTTGTTATCCTAAGTAGTGACAAGGTAATTGTTGCATAACCAGGTCCATAGCAGAAATGTATGAATGGGACTATAGGGGTGAGAACTGAACTAGTTTATTACAACGAAGGGAATGGCTCACACGAGCCCCTTCGTGTCCCCTGTGTGTAATGACAATGGACAGGCTGGTAAGGGTCTTAGTTCTGATGTATACCGGAGTCTCATTATCTTCTCCTTCTATATGACAGAAGCCCCCAGAGACCACTATCAGTTCCTCCATCCTGCCCAGCTTCCTGCTGTCCTCCACAGAAGAGCTAATCCAGTCCTTCACCCCTCCACTGCCGAGCCTGACAACCCTCAGCCTGGCTGACAACAAGGTATGTGTGGACTTGGGGCTATATGAAGAACCCCAACGGAGGCAGATTGTATTTCTTTCTCGTACATCACGGGACACAGAGCGACATAGTCATTACTAATGGGTTATATAGATACCGTCAGGTGCTGGCACTGGCAACTTCCAAAACCGGAAGTACCCTCCCCTATATAAGCCCCTCCCATCCGGGAGCACCTCAGTTTTTTGCCAGTGTCTAAGGTGTTGGCCAAGAAGAAACATGTGTTTTTCACTGAGCTTGCGTACAGGTTCTTTTGGGCCTCAGTAAGCTATTCCGGATCCGACCAAAAAAGCTTCATAGCTAAACGGTCGGTACCCGGGCCTTGCAGAGAAGAGCAAGGTTTTGCCTGTAATGCTTCTCTTAGGAGAGCTGGACCCTGGGATCCAGAGCTCTGGTCATACCCACGACCAAGATGTTTTCTGTGCAGGGTGCTATACAGGTCCAGGGGAGTGGAATCCTTGGGAACCCGGTCCCTGAAGGTTTGATTACAATGCCTGCCGTGATAGGTGAAGTTTGGGCTTTTGTGGACCAAACAAAGTCCTGCGGCGGGGAACAGGTAAGTGGGGGCCCCCAGGAACTTGGTTCTATTGGGGGACCCCCAAGCCTAATTTGTCTTTCTGTCTGTTACCTAATGGTATTCCCGCAAAATTCTGTGCATGCCTGTAACTACTAAAAAAATGTAATAATTTTTAATGGTGGTCAAGAAAAAAAAAAAAAATAATAATAATTTTTTTATAATATATTAGACTGCGGTACCTGTGTTTGTCCACTAGAGGCCGCTGTGGAATGTTTTCTTGTCATGTGGACTAGCTTCTTCTCAGCAGAGCAAAGTCCAGGCAGATGGTGAGTTCTCTTATAGGAAACTGCTTCCTCTGCCATGTTGCAGTGCTCGTCCATCCCCCGGCCTGCGGCAAAGAGGGGCCCTGGCTCCTGTCCCTTGTTACCATATTTGAAATTAGCGCCGAAGGCGCACGTGCCCGCGCGCGTGCGCGTGCACGCGCCTCTATATATAGAGGTGAGCCGGGAAAGGGGGCGGAGCCTGGGGGATGACGCTCTGTGCGCGCCGCAGCGCTTCTGCGCATGTGCGGGCGTCCCAGCAGTTTAAAAAAACCACAATATTGTAGTGAGCTGGCTATGAAGTACAGAGACAGAGCTGGCAACATTTAAAGGCATACAGCAAGCGGTTGATACAGGCATCCCCTAGAAAGGCACATTAGTAGACACCAACTGTGATATAGCAGCAATTGTGCTAGACTATTCTCAGTAAAAGTGGTGTATTACGGCTGGAATACCTCAGCTTTAGGCTTAGGAATATGCCGTCCAGAAGCTCCGGAACTGAATCTTCCAGGAAGCGAAGGGGGTCTCATCGGGCTCGGAGGATCTTGGGCATACTCCTGCTGCACCAGTCTCCCCTGAAGTTCAGAGGTAAGTGACCGTAGAGACCCCGCAGGGTACTTGGTACTGTGGCTGTCCTCAGTTCACCTGCTCCTGTGTATGTAACAGAGGAGGTTTTTTCCTCAGCTCTGGGAGGATTAGAGAGAGATTGTCAACATTTATCGCTGCCTCCCTGTCAGGGAAAGCACGCCCGATCTCCGTCTCCTCCTTCAGAGTGCCTGTTAGCAGAGCAACAGTCCCATACAGGGATCGACCTGCCTGAAGGGGATCAGGATGAGGTTGATTCTGTTATAGAGGAATCAACAGTGGGGGAACCTTTTCTCAGCATCTTAAGCTGAAAGATTATGGGTTCAGTCTCTGACTAACATGGTCCGATCAGCATTTAAAAATGCACCTTGCGGAACCATCAACCACTACTGTATCCTCGTTGGGGTCGCTAGAAGCCCCCAGACTGTTTGTTCTTTTCCACTTCACCCTTTACTGAAAGGGCTCATTTACCAGGATTGGGAACGTCCTGAGAAAATATTTATTCCCCCAAGAGATTTCCGGTGGTCTATCCCATGGAGGATAAGTTCATCAAAAAAAAAAAAAAAAAATGGAAGGTCCCTACAGTGGACGCAGCCATCTCTTGTATGTATAAATCACTGACATGTCCAGTGGATAATGTCCAAATGTTCAAGAACCCAATAGATAAAAGATTGGAGTCCTTATGAAAATCTGCTTGGTGATACAACCAGCAGTAGCAGCTATTGGGGTCTGCTAAGCAGTGAAGGATCAGTTGAAACAGGTCTTGAGGGACTTGACAGATCAGCAGGCTTTGCCCTAGCTGATCTACCTAGAGCCTTAGGCTTTGCGGTTGACGCCATAGAGGATTCAGTCCATCAGGCCTCCCGCCTTACGCTGTCTATAGTACATATGCGTAGGCTCCTATGGCTCAAAAACTGGTCTGCTGAAGCTCCCTGTAAAGAATGGCTGGTTAGCGTCCCATTTCATGGTGAACGCTTATTCAGGGAAAACCTGGACAAATATATCCAGAAAATTTCCAGCGGTAAAAATACGCTCTTGCCGGTTAAAAGCAGAGTTAGAGGTCCCTCTTTAAGAGGCCTGCTTCTCCAGTCCCTGGGGCATCGGCTGTGTAACAGTTCCGACGGCCTCCTCGGTCAAATCCCGGGGGTAAAAAACAGGGACAGTAGCAGGGTAATGAGAAACCCTGGGTCAGGGGAGGTACAAAACCTCCCCCAAAGTTAAATTCATTGAAGCCCCCACTCAGTCGGGTGGGGGGAGGACTCCAGTTGTTCGCAAGAGACCTGGCGGGACACGATCAAGACAGATAGGTGCTCTCCGCAGTAGGTTTGGGATACAGTTTGGAGTTAAAAGACTCTCCTCCTTCCCATTTTTGAGGTCAAACGTGCCAAGGGATCCCCGGAAGAGAGAGTCCCTCCTGTTGGCACTAGAACAACTATTGCTCCAAGGAGTAATTATGGAGGTTCCCCTGGAAGAATGAGGGTTCGGGTTTTACTCAAACCTCTTTACAGTCCCGAAGCAAACGCGGTCGGGAGGCCCATATTAATTCTAAAAGGGCTATACAAATTCCTGTATATCAGGACTTTCCGATGGAGTCGATCCGATCGGTGGCCACTGCCCTACAAGGGGAGGATTGGTTAGCCACGATCGACATCAAAGATGCTTATTTGCACATTCCCATCTTTCCAGTCCACCAAAAATTTCTACGCTTTGCAGTAGAAGGGCGCCATTTTCAGTTCAGAGCCTTACCCTTCGGTTTGGCCACAGCACCACGAGTGTTTACAAAAATTCTGGCCCTTTATTGGCCAATCTAAGAACACAAGGTGTAATGATAATGGCATATCTGGATGACTTGTTGCTGATAGACCACTCAGTGAAAAAACTAGACGTGGTCGTTCACAAGACGATCAAGTATCTGGAATCTCACGGTTGGATTATCAACCGAGACAAGTCAGCCCTAAAAACCAGTCAAAAGTCTGGAATACTTGGGGCTAAGGTTGGATTCAGGCCAGAGAAAAATATTCTTGCCTCGAGGAAAGGTGTTGTCTTTGAAAGATTTGATCCACTTAGTGGGTACAAAAAAGACAGCCGTCCATACGCCTGTATATGAGGCTGCTGGGAAAAATGGTGGCATCATTCGAAGCAGTACCCTACGGTCAATTCCATTCAAGGAATTTGCAAGGGGCCATACTGTCAGCCTGGAACAAAAAAGTTCAGGCCCTAGACTTACAATGTCCTTGTCCCCTTCCGTTCGCAAGAGCCTCCGTTGGTGGTGGGTTCCCCAGAATCTGGAAAAAAGGAAATCCTTCAGTCCGATTTCTTGGAAGGTGGTCACTACAGATGCCAGCCTTATAGGCTGGGGAGCAGTACTGGAGCAATAGTCTCTCCAGGGCAGATGGTCGGATGCAGAAAAGGCCCTGCCCATCAATCTCTTAGAGATACGAGCAGCCCGGTATGCCCTAGTAGCATGGACATCCAAACTCCAAGGGTCCCCTGTCAGAATTCAATCAGACAATGCCACAGCAGTGGCATATATCAATCATCAGGGGGGCACCAGGAGTCGTGCAGCCCAGAGGGAAGTAAATGACATCCTGAAATGGGCAGAAAAATATGTCCCAGCCATATCTGCGGTATTCATTCCAGGAGTGGAGAATTGGAAGGCGGACTTTCTAAGTCGCCAGCAATTAGGCCCAGAGGAAGGGTCCCTTCACCCCGAGGTTTTCTGGACAATATGTCAGCGGTGGGGAACATCGGATGTAGATCTTCTAGCATCCAGATTCAACGCAAAGGGGGACAGGTTTGTCTCTCGGACAAGGGATCCCCTAGCTTGCGGCTTGGATGCCCCAGTGTTCCCTGGGGATCAGTTCAAGCTGATATATGCATTCACACCGCCACAATGGTTACCTCGATTACTCCGCAGAATCAGGGTAGAAAAGAAACCAGTGATTCCGGTGGCTCCAGCGTGGCCCCGAAGAGCGTGGTACGCGGAGATTGTAAAATTTCAGTGGGGAGTCCTTGGACTCTCCCACGTCGTCCGGCTTTCGCAAGGACCGATATACCACCCTTCCTTACCAGCCATAGGTTTGACGGCCTGGCTATTGAAGCCCACATTCTAAAAAAGAGAGGGCTCTCTAATGCTGTGGTATCTACCATGATCAATGCCAGGAAGCCGGTATCCAGGCAGATCTACTATAGAATCTGGAAGGCGTACATCGCGTGGTGTGAGGCCAAGAAATGGCATCCACATAAGTACGTAATAGGTAGGATTCTGGACTTCCTACAGTGGGCTGTAGATAGGAAGCTTGCCTTGAGTACTATCAAGGGTCAGATTTCGGCCTTGTCAATATTTTTTCAAAGGCCCTTGGCTTCGCATTCACTAGTCAAAGCCTTTATACAAGGAGTGATGCGTATTAGGCCTCCGGTTAATATTCCCATATGTCCATGGGATCTAAACTTGGTTCTGTCGGTTCTACAGAAACAACCATTTGAACCATTACAGCATATTTCCTTGGTGCTTCTCACCAAAAAAATTGATTTTTCTAGTAGCCATTTGTTCAGCTAAAAGAGTATCGGAATTAGCAGCTATGTCCTGTAAGGAGCCATATCTGGTTATCCATAAGGACAGAGTAGTGTTACGTCCTCATCCAGCCTTTCTTCCTAAGGTGGTATCGAGGTTTCATTTGAACCAAGATGTGGTTCTTCCTTCTTTTTTCCCCAAACCTACTTCGGTAGAGGAAAAGTTATTGCATTCTTTGGATGTAGTAAGAGCAGTTAAAGCTTATCTAAAAGCCACTGCTCAGATTCGCAGAACGGATACTTTGTTTATTCTGCCGGAAGGCCCCAGAAAGGGTCAGGCAGCGTCAAAGTCTACTTTAGCCAAGTGGATTCGACAGGTCATTATGCAAGCTTATGGCTTGAGAAGGAGACCGCCTCCGTTCAAAGTTAGAGCGCACTCCACGAGAGCAGTTGGAACTTCATGGGCAGTGCATCACCAGGCCTCCCTGGCTCAAATCTGTAAGGCCGCAACATGGTCTTCGGTACACACGTTTACTAGGTCCTACCAGGTGGACGTTAGAAGTCAGGAGGATGTCGCCTTTGGGCGCAGTGTGTTGCAGGCCGCAAAAGATCCTCATGTCTGATAGCGCTCAGCTTATATATGGTGTATCCCCCCCCTCATTTGGCATTGCTTTAGGACATCCCATTAGTAATGACTATGTCGCTCTGTGTCCCGTGATGTACGAGAAAGAAAATAGGATTTTTATAACAGCTTACCTGTAAAATCCTTTTCTTGGAGTACATCACGGGACACAGAGCTCCCGCCCCTCTTTAGGGACACTTATTGCTTTGCTACAAAACTGAGGTGCTCCCGGATGGGAGGGGCTTATATAGGGGAGGGTACTTCCGGTTTTGGAAGTTGCCAGTGCCAGCACCTGACGGTATCTATATAACCCATTAGTAATGACTATGTCGCTCTGTGTCCCGTGATGTACTCCAAGAAAAGGATTTTACAGGTAAGCTGTTATAAAAATCCTATTTTTTGGCTGTTGTGGCGGGATGTTGTATGGTACATCCTAATAGTGGAAAAAAGGAGGCGTCTCTGCAGAGGTGTATATAGAGCCTTCAGGGCCCCGGTGCAAGAAACCATGAAGAGCCCCCCCCTAGCTGGGGCGCCTCCCTCTGAGCTCAGGGCCCATCCCTCCGAGCCTTGGTGGAACACCAGGGCCCAGTCGCAGGTGCAACCTTTGCAACCCTGGTAATTCCGCCACTGGCGTCAGTAGTTTTTTATTTTAAACAAGAAAGGAATGTGGGACTTTGAATGAGGCAATTGACTTGTGGAGGTAGAATGGTTAGTAAACATTGTTTAATCGTGACAATAATATGAAACAAGTAAAAAAGTAATTTCATATATATACATACAATGGAAACATGTCATGAACTTAACGGATACATCGATACATATATGTCAGCTCGGCAGCACGTGAGAAGTAACGAATAATTATAGATAAAATGGTATAAATACAAATATGTACACATTTGGCAATAAGGTGAATGATATAAATATTGAACATGATAAATTGTAGATCTAGTCCAAGTTATTTCCTTTTGACAGGCATTGGTACATCAAATGCAACAGAGCTGCTGTAAAAACAAAGGAAGATACAAATACACATTAATAGTTACATAGTACTCAATACATTTTGAATGTATAAAAGGTATATATGGGCCAGTGAATAGGTAATTAGCCAGACTTGACTGAGCACCCCACGCGTTTCATGGCTGTATGCCATTCAACAGAAGTTGAGTACAGAGATAAAAGGCCAGCTAAATCACTGTGCTTGGCTAGCATCGAGGAAGATGAAACCCCAAACTGATTGTCTTTTCCCGGAGCTGAGGCAAGGAACCCCCCCCCCCCCCCCGGCCGAGAAAACATCTACATAGCATGCCCGGTCGCCACAACACATTCCACATGTGTGGGAATGATTACAAATATAGGGGGTTATTTACGAATGGCAAATCCACTTTGCACTACAAGTGCAAAGTGCACTTGAAATTGCACTGAAAGTGCACTTGGAAGTGCAGTCGCTGTAGATCCGAGGGGGACATGCAAGGAAAATAAAAAACAGCATTTTAGCTGGCACATGATTGGATGATAAAATCAGCAGAGCTTCCCCTCATTTCAGATCTACCCCTCAGATTTACAGCGACCAAACTTCCAAGTGCACTTTCAGTGCAATTTCAAGTGTACTTTGCACTTGTAGTTTGCACTTGTAGTGCAAAGTGGATTTGCCTTTCGTAAATAACCCCCATAGTGTTGTGTGTGTGTATCCAGTGAATGGGCTGTGTGTGCTACCTCCCTGGTAGTTTTTTCCCATAGTGAAAATGTTTTTTATTTTTGTTTTATTTTCCTATTTTTACCATTTTATTTATTTAGGCGAGAGCACATGGGGCCAGGAGAGAGCAGAGGGTCTGGGAACAAGGGGGTCTAGCAAAGAGCACAGGCGAGAGCACATGGGGCCAGGAGAGAGCAGAGGGTCTGGGAACAAGGGGGTCCAGTAGAGAGCAGAGGGGCTGGGAACGAGGAGGGGGGGGGGGGCTAGGAGAGAGCACATGGGGCCAGGAGAGAGCAAAGGGCCTGGGGAAGAGGGGGGGTAGGTAAGAGCACATGGGGCCAGGAGAGATCAGAGGGTCTGGGAACAAGGGGGGCTAGGAGAGAGCACATGGGGCCAGGAGAGAGCAGAGGGGCCTGGGGACGAGGAGGGGGGCTAGGAGAGAGCACATGGGGCCAGGAGAGAGCAAAGGGGCCGGGGACTAGGGGGGGGGGCTAGGTGAGAGCACTTTGGGCCATGAGAGAGCAGAGTGGCTGGGGACGAGGGGGGGGGGGCTAGGAGAGAGCAGAAGGGCCAGGGACAAGGGGGGCTAGGAGAGAGCACATGGGGCCATGAGAGAGTAGAGTGGCCGGGGGCAAGGGGGGGGGCCAGGAGAGTGGAGGGGATGAGGGTGGGTCTAGGAGAGAACATGGGGCCAGGAGACAGCAGAGAGGCCGGGGATGAGGGGGGGGGGGCTAGGAGAGAGCAGAGAGGCTGGGGACAGCCGAAAGAAGCTAGAACGAAGGGGCGGCCGCATATAGAGTGGCCGACCCACTCCATGTTCCCCTTGCAGCCGTTGACTGCCTATGGAAAGAAAGAGGAGGAGAAGTGGGCAATTAGCGGCTGCAGGTGGTACTTGGTGGGGATTGGTTCCTCTTTAAGCCACCGCCCCTGCCGCCTCTCCTATCCAGGAGTACTTATGCCCCTGCGTCTCTGTATTTCCAAATGTAACAATAAAAAATCAGCTTTGGACATGCAATGTGTAGTCTGCATCTAGTTGGCTGGTTGGGGTAGATGTGATGCTGCCAGTAATAATACATGAAATATATCATACATGGACTCTGGTCACTGGGCTATTCAGGAATAAATTAGCAGTCATACCTACCTTCATGTTAAGGCCTCATCACATATCCGTACTCCTGTTTGAAGGGCCATCATTGCTCTGGATACACGTTTGTTATGTGTCTAGCGCACCCACCCATCCCCCTCCTGCATTAAACTCGGCTCCTCGCAGGGGGAGACAGGCACACCGCACCACAAGCCCGTTGTCAGGGTCACCTGTGGCCAGGTGACAGATGCACACCGTAGGGGGACAGGAGTGCACCGCGAGGTAGTGAACCCTATGGCTGGCTTCTGTGGATAGGAAACTGGGTGGTTGTGGAAAGCGGGACCAGAGGAGCACAACCGGGATCCCAACGGAAGCGAGAGCCAAGATTCCCCAGGGCGCGGAGTCTAAGACCCAGCTGGTCTTCTCCAGGGCCTCTAGTGGTGAGGATGTTACGCTGCAGGCTGGGACCAGGTCGCGGCCCCTGGAGTTTCCTAGCTCACGCCCCGTAGGATAAGGGGAAGCAGCAGCACACGATAGAGAGAACCGAATAACAAGCCGAAGGTCAGGGGCCACAAGCAGACAAGGATAACGAAGAACGAGCCGAAGGTCAAGGGTCACGAGCAGACAGGGATGGTCGGGGACAAGCCAATAACGTAACAGAGAGACAGACGTAGCACACGGCAGGCAGGAACCCAAACACACAATGCCTAACAAACACGTTGATCAGCAAAGCAGGCTTGCAGTGCACAGGTTAATATAGTGTTCAGTGATAGGGCCTGGGGTGGAGTCAGGCTGGGAGGAGATTATAAAGGAAGCCAGGTGAAGGAGGTCTGGTCTCTAGATGAACACATGAGGAGGAAGGTAAGATGGCAGACAGACATTAATGCATATCCATGACAGTACCCTCCCTCTTACGAGGCCTCCCCCTTCCCCGCCTGGGCCCAGGTTTAGAGGGAAACTTCAGATGAAACTCCTTTAACAGACGAGGTGCAAAGACCTCAGATGCAGTGATCCAAGACCTCTCCTCAGGACCAAACCCTTTCCAATGAACGAGGTACTGAAGAACGCCTTTACAGAGTCGGGAGTCCAGAATTTGACTGATCTCGTACTCCTGATTATCCTCAGAGACAGGCGCCACGGTAGGAAGAGGACGAGAGAATTTATTGAGGACTAAAGGCTTTAGAAGAGCAACATGAAAGGAGTTAGTGATTTTAAGGCTCTTAGGAATCTGGAGTTTGAAACAAACCGGATTCAGTTTAGCAGTTACCGTGTATGGACCGATGAATCGTGGAGCAAACTTCAGAGAAGGAACTCGGAGCTTGATGTTCCTGGTAGAGAGCCAGACTTTGTCCCCTGGCTGAAGAGAAGGCGGTTTACGCCTGCGGCGGTCGGCAAAGCCTTTGAATTTTTCAGCAGCTGCCCGGAGGGAATCATGAACGTGACCCCAAACGGAATTGAGAGACTCCTGAACCGAAGCCAAAGCTGGAATGTCTGGAGAACAGATCATAGGAAGAGGAAGTTGAGGGTGTTTTCCATAAACTGTGAAAAAGGGTGTCTTCTGCGAACTGGTATTCACATGATTGTTATGGGAGAATTCTGCCCACGGGAGTAGAGAGGACCAATCGTCATGGTGAGAAGACACAAAGGTGCGAAGAAAGACCTCTAACTCCTGATTAACCCTCTCAGTCTGTCCATTGGATTGGGGATGGTAAGAAGAAGAAAAATCCAAGACAATATTGAGGGATTTGCAAAAGGCTCTCCAAAAACGAGACGTGAATTGGACTCCCCTGTCGGAAACAATATGAGAAGGGACCCCATGTAGGCGGAGAATTTCTCGAATGAAAATGGGAACCAAGGCAGGGGCAGAAGGAAGACCAGGAAGAGGAACAAAATGAGCCATCTTGGAGAATCGATCGATTACCACCCAAATGACTGTATTATTCTCAGACAGTGGGAGATCGGTGATAAAATCCATGGCAATATGGGCCCAGGGTTCCTTAGGAATAGGCAAGGGCATGAGGAGACCAGCAGGAGCTTGTGTGGAGGATTTGGACTGAGCACAGACATGACAAGCTTTAACGTAGTCTTTGACGTCTGAGCGGAGATTAGGCCACCAGTAGTGACGACTGATGAGTAGGAAGGATCGGAGGAATCCAGAATGCCCTGCCACCTTGGAATCATGTCCCCAACGAAGGATCTTAGCTCTTAGCTCAGTGGGGACAAAGGTCTTACCAGGCGGAATTTTAGACTTCAGGGTGGTAGAGTGGGCAACAATGCATGAGGTGGGAATGATCGGCTCAGGTTCAGGGGCGGACTCCTCGTCCAAAGTGTCAAATGACCTAGAGAGCGCATCAGCCCGACCGTTGCAGGAACCAGGTTTGTAGGTAATCGTGAAATTAAAACGGGCAAAGAAGAGACTCCACCTGGCCTGTCTAGGATTCAGACGTTTAGCATTCTGTAGATACTGTAAATTCTTGTGATCGGTAAAGATCGTTATGGAGTGAGGGGAACCCTCCAAGAGATGACGCCACTCCTCTAACGCCAATTTAATTGCGAGAAGTTCCCGATCACCGATGGCATAATTCCTCTCTGCCTGAGAAATTTTTTTGGAGAAGAACGCACATGGTTGGCGTCTCTTCTCAAAGATTTGAAGAAGCACAGCTCCCACCCCCATTGAGGAAGCGTCCACTTCAATAAAAAATGCATTCCCAGGATTTGGTCTCCTCAAGAGGGGGCCAGAAACAAAGGCCTGTTTCAGGTTGTGAAATGCAGAGACAGCTTCGGGAGGCCAGTCTCTGGCATTCACACCCTTCTTGGTCAAAGCGATAATAGGCGCGGCAATGGAAGAGTAATTCCTTATGAACTGCCTATAATAATTAGTGAAGCCAAGAAAGCGCTGTGTGGCCTTGAGGCTAGCAGGAAGAGGCCAGTTGGTGATAGCCAAGACCTTCCCAGGGTCCATACGAAGCCCCGAACATGAGACAAAGCACCCCAAAAACAGGACCTCAGAACATTCAAAGGAACATTTCTCCAGCTTGGCATAGAGATTGTTCTCTCTAAGACGTTGAAGTACAGTGCGGACATGGTTTCTGTGGACGAGCAGATTTTCAGAAAAGATCAGAATGTCATCCAGATAGATGACAACAAACTGGTACAACAGATCTCTGAAGATTTCATTGACAAAGTTTTGAAACACGGCTGGAGCATTACACAGACCAAAAGGCATCACCAGATATTCGTAATGCCCATCTCTAGTGTTAAATGCAGTCTTCCATTCGTCACCCTCCCGTATTCGAATGAGATTGTACGCGCCTCTGAGATCCAACTTGGTGAAAATGGAGGCACCCTTCAACCTATCGAATAGCTCAGATATTAAGGGTAAGGGGTATCGATTTTTAATAGTAACCGCATTTAAACCCCGATAATCGATGCAGGGTCTTAAGGTACCATCCTTTTTGGCAACAAAAAAGAACCCTGCCCCTGCAGGCGATGAGGATTTCCGGATGAACCCTCTCTCCAGATTCTCTGCTACATACTCCGACATGGCCTGGGTCTCTGGGATGGACAGAGGGTAGGTACGACCCCTGGGTAGAGTTGCTCCGGGGACAAGATCAATAGCACAGTCAAAAGACCTGTGGGGAGGAAGCACCTCAGCTGATTTTTTACAGAACACATCCCGGTAATCGCTGTATGCGGCGGGAAGATCAGAAGAAACAGAAGTGGCAGCAACCGGAAGACTCTCCTTGGGGGTCACCTTGAGAAGACACGACGAGAAACATGAGGAACCCCAGGCCAGGATCTGCCCAGAGACCCAGTCCACATGTGGAGAGTGGAGCTGTAGCCAAGGGAGGCCCAATACAACTGGGGTAGAGGCCTTGGGTAGAATAAGAAAGGATATCCACTCCTGGTGGAGAATCCCTACCGACATCCTAATGGGTAGCGTCTGGAAGCGAATAGGGCCCCCTGGGAGAACAGTGCCATCAATTGCCGAGACTACCAATGGGGTAGTGAGAGGTGAAAGGGTAAGCTTCATAGAAGAAGCAGTTCTCCAATCCATGAAATTGCCGGCAGCCCCGGAATCCAGGTATGCAAGGGTTGACTGAGGAGAAGTGCCTACATGAAGGGACACCGGCAAGAGCAGGCGAGAAGGTGATGTTTCTGGGTCCAATACTCCACCTTCCAAATGTATTAGACCCGAGCGTTTCCCGGACGAAGCGAGCAGGAGTCACGAAAATGACCCTTGCCCCCACAATAGAGGCACAAGCCCAGAGTTCTGCGCCTAGCACGTTCTTCGGGGGTTAGTCTGGTCCGGCCCAGCTGCATAGGTTCTTCAGCAGGTAGAGGATGCTCCACGGAATGAAGGGAGGGGAGCTCAGACTGGCTAGGACCCAGAGAGTGCTGGCATCTTTTTTCTAAGGACCTCTCTTGAAAACGAATGTCGATCTGGTTGCATAATGAAATTACATCGTCCAGACCGACGGGAATGGCTCTTCCCGCTAATTCGTCTTTCACTCGGTCAGAGAGGCCATGTAAAAAGGTAGCGACCAGGGCCTCATTATTCCAGCTCAATTCAGCTGTGTGGATACGGAACTGAAGAGCATATTGCCCCACTGAACTAGATTCTTGGCGAAGACGTAAGACAGCACTAGCCGCTGAAGAAGCCCGAGCCGGCTCTTCGAAGATATTACGAAAGAGCTTCAAGAATTCGGACAGACTGGAAACCACCGGATCGTTCCTCTCCCACAGGGGGGCAGCCCAGGCCAAAGCTTCACCGGAGAGGAGGGAAATGATATAGGCTACCTTAGCCCGGTCAGATAGGAAGCTTTGAGGCTGAAGCTCAAAATGAATAGTGCATTGGCTGAGAAACCCCCTGCAGGCCTTGGAGTCCCCAGAGAAACGGAACGGAGCTGGCAATCTTAGAGAGTGTGAGGCTGCGACTGGTGCGATAGGTACAGCCGCTGGTTGTACTTGGGGTTGCGGATTCGGGGTTCCCAAGGAGACCTGAAGCTGATCGAATCGAGAAGCCAGATCCTGGAGGAATCGCATCACCTGGGTCTGATTTGATTCCTGGGTCTCAAGTCTGCGAACTATGCCCTGCAATGGATCATCCGCGGGAAGCGGGATGTCAGCCGGGTTCATGGCTGATCAAACTGTCAGGGTCACCTGTGGCCAGGTGACAGATGCACACCGTAGGGGGACAGGAGTGCACCGCGAGGTAGTGAACCCTATGGCTGGCTTCTGTGGATAGGAAACTGGGTGGTTGTGGAAAGCGGGACCAGAGGAGCACAACCGGGATCCCAACGGAAGCGAGAGCCAAGATTCCCCAGGGCGCGGAGTCTAAGACCCAGCTGGTCTTCTCCAGGGCCTCTAGTGGTGAGGATGTTACGCTGCAGGCTGGGACCAGGTCGCGGCCCCTGGAGTTTCCTAGCTCACGCCCCGTAGGATAAGGGGAAGCAGCAGCACACGATAGAGAGAACCGAATAACAAGCCGAAGGTCAGGGGCCACAAGCAGACAAGGATAACGAAGAACGAGCCGAAGGTCAAGGGTCACGAGCAGACAGGGATGGTCGGGGACAAGCCAATAACGTAACAGAGAGACAGACGTAGCACACGGCAGGCAGGAACCCAAACACACAATGCCTAACAAACACGTTGATCAGCAAAGCAGGCTTGCAGTGCACAGGTTAATATAGTGTTCAGTGATAGGGCCTGGGGTGGAGTCAGGCTGGGAGGAGATTATAAAGGAAGCCAGGTGAAGGAGGTCTGGTCTCTAGATGAACACATGAGGAGGAAGGTAAGATGGCAGACAGACATTAATGCATATCCATGACACCCGTACCCTCCTGTGTTAACAGGTTGAGCGGTGTTAATTTTGGGCCTTGTCTGCAGCCAGAGCCCTAAAGTCCTCCTGAGAATGATTCTCACCTCTACAGTGGGTAAATGCAAGTCCTTAACTTCCCCAGGAACGTGAATGTCCACACCAGCTGAAAGTCCAACTCAATATTTATTTTCACTTGAATAGCAAACAGTCTCTTGGATAGAATTTTTTTTTGGAGCAAAGACACAGGACAGCTTAAGGTGTGGAGGAGGTCCAGGCACAAACGTAGCTCAAACTCTTCTGACTGTTCAGATATCTCAAACAGTTTTGGCGCACGGTCTCTGCCACAGACCATGAGGTTGGTCTCTGCCACAGACCTTGTGAATAAGGTCACTGCCACTGACCTGGTGAACCTTGGTTTCTTCCTAGGACATAGCCCCTTTCAGGGAGAAGACGTCCCCCCAGAGAGTCAACAGACCCCTTCCTTCACCGTGACCACAGCACCGGTCCCTCGGAACATTGAACACCCCGCTACATGTGCATACGTGTGCAGGCAGTCACATTCATGTGTATTGGGATACAGCAGCTGCACAGACACACCTGCACAGGTGTGTGTCCCTGAATGCACACTGTCCACGTTCGAGGACACACACCTGCACTGACACACCTGTGCATCCCGTGTGGGCAAAGATGCCTCTTCACATGGGTGTATAGATAGGTACACAGGTGTATAGGCGCTGCAACCTTCCCACATAAAAGCTCCACCCAGTGCTCAGACCCTGAGGCTGCTGACACCTCCAACGTACCAGATTAAGGAAAGGGATGGTGGGCACTCAGGATGACATCCAAAATAGTATTTATTGTATTAAATACATGTACAAAGCTGTAAGACATCCTACGTGTTTGGGATGTTAGTCCCTAGTCATGGCTCAGGACTAACGGCCGAAACGCGTAGGATGTTTTAAAGCTTTGTACATGTACAGTGGAACCTCCGATTACGAGCATAATCCGTTCCAGGAGAATGCTCGTAATCCAAAGTACTCGCATATCAAAGCGAGTTTCCCCATTGAAGTCAATGGAAACGAAAATAATTTGTTCCGCATTGACTTCAATGGCATGCAATACAACATGCGGCCAGAGGCGGGGGGCGCCGGAGTGCCTCGGAAACGGCTGGAAAGGCCCGAGGACAGTTCGGCTGACCTCGGCAAACCTCGGAAAGACTCCGTTCCCGAGCCTTTCCGAGGTTTGCCGAGGTCAGCCGAGCTGTCCTCGGGCCTTTCCGTGCATTTCCGAACGGCGCCGATCAGCTCTGGCACCCCCCCACCTCAGGCCAAACACGGTACTGCAAACCGCTTTGGCCTGAATCCTGCTCGTTCTGCGAGACAACACTCGCAAACCGAGTTAGGATATTTTAAAATACAGTACTCGTATTGCGAAACGCTCGTTAACCGCGTTACTCGCAATCCGAGGTTCCACTATATTTAATAAAGAAATACTATTTTAGCTGTCATTCCTTTCCTTATTCTGGTATGGATAGGTACGCCTGTGTGATTGAGGCCTAAAGTGTATATAAACCTGAACAATTCACTTCTCGTATTTACTGCTTTTTGTTCTGTTAACCCTTGTTTACAGGAGAAAAAAAAAAGGAGGTGAAAGGTAGAATACAGTAGATGGATCATCTGTTTGGAGGTCATTTTGGTTGTATTTTCTTCATTATTTTTTTAGATAGAACATGAAGAGGACCTGTTAGCTGTGGCTCTGTTCCCGTCACTGGAGGAGATAGTGATCCATGGGAACCCGGTGACTACCCGCTGGAAAGGTAAAGCAATCCCAAAGCCGGGGAACCTCTAACCAGACCCAGCTCTAATCATTCTAGTGACTGGTCTGTAGAATATATTTATGGTATAGCCCAGTGATGGCGAACCTTGGCACACCCCAGATGTTTCGGAACTACATTTCCCATGATGCTCTTGCACTCTGCAGTGTAGTTGAGCATCATGGGAAATGTAGTTCCAAAACATCTGGGGTGCCGCCAAGGTTCGCCATCACTGGTATATAGGGTGACCACATTTCCAAACTACCATTTAGGGACACCCCCCCTTCCCAAAAATCAGCTTGTGCTGTAACGAATCACAGCACAGTGATTGGACACAAGAGGCGGGATTTATGATTTCTCCAATCACAAGCAGGGGGCGGGGATTGTGCTCCTCCAGGCATTCTCGACCAGGGCGAGTACTGTCAGTGAGTAAAGCGGTGATGTGGCGGCCTTTTTTGGGGGCATCAGATTGGCCTGGGGGGTGGCTGTGTCAGTTTCATTCCGGGACACTGTATTGTCCTGGAATGAATGTGCCCGGGACAGACCTGCAAAATGAGGGACTGTCCCGGGCAATCCGGGACACGTGGTCACCCTACTGGTATAGCCTGACCCCACCATTTATATGTGTTAAAGAGGACCTCCCTCCCCATCTGACAAATGTTAGTACATTACAATGACCCCCCTCAATACCAGCAAGTTACACCCCCTTCCTGTCCAGACCCTTTTATTTTGTTTTCAGTGCTGTGATAGTTTGACTGACAATGAGTAGGTCATGCAACGCTGTACACAGATACATTTTGTGTCATTGTTTTAGGACAGACAGAGCTTTATTTGGTGGTATTCAAAACAGAAGTATTTTTTTTTTTTTTTACCACTTAAGGACTGAGCCTCTTTCTGGGATTTGGTGTTTAAAATAAAATGGCGGTCGTTGCAATACTTTTTGTCACACCGTATTTGCGCAGCGTTCTTACAAGCGCACTTTTTTTGGAAAAAAATTACTTTTGTTTGAATAAAAAAAATAAGACAACAGTAAAGTTAGCCCAATTTGTTCTATATTAAGTAATGAGGAAGTTGATACCCAACATGTCACGCTTCAAAGTTGCGCCCGCTCGTGGAATGGCGACAAACTTTTACCCTTAAAAATCTCCATAGGCGACGTTTAAAAAATCCTACAGGTTGCATGTTTTGAGTTACAGAGGAGGTCTAGGGCTAGAATTATTGCTCTCGCTCTACCGATCGCGGCGATACCTCACATGTGTGGTTTGAACACCGCTTTTATATGCGGGCGCTACTCACGTATGCGTTCGCTTCTGCACACGAGCTCGGCGGGACGGGGCGCATTTAAAACATTTTATTTATTTTTTATTATTTATTTTACCTTTTATTTTTAATGTTTACATTGTTCTTTTAAAAAAAAAAAAATTGTGTCACTTTTATTTCTATTACACAGAATGTAAACATCCCTTGTAATAGAAAAAAAAACATGACAGTACCTCTTAAATATGAGATCTGGGGTCAATTTTCTTTTTTTTGTATGTCATTTAAAAAAAAAAAAAAAGTCCCTTTAAGAACATTGGGCGGAAGTGATGTTTTGACGTCGCTTCCGCCCTGCAATGACTTGGAGATGGGTGGAGGCCATCTTCCCCTCACTCATCTCCATTTCAGGCTAGGGACAGGACCCGCTACCGACGGCTCCAGTAAGCGGCAGAGGGCAACAGAGAGCAGCGGGAGGGGGGGGGGGGCCCTCTCCCGCCGCTGATAAAAGTGATCTTGCGGCGAATCCGCCGCAGAGACCACTTTTATGTTAAAGTGGACCACCCGCTCTTGAAGAGGGTACCAGGGTTATGGTGGCTAGCTGCTACCATAACAACGGTATTCCTTTTCAAAGTAGCGATGTATAACGACGGCGGACGTTCCGGAAGTGGTTAAAGCTTCATACTTACCTGGGTGGATGCTGCATCTGTTCCCTGGCACCTCTAGAAGAAAAAGAATGGCTGCACATCCAAAGGTTTCAAATGTTTTTTTTTTTTAACCACTTCAGCCCTGGACCATTTTGGCTCGTTAAAGACCAGGCCCCTTTTTGCGATTCGGCACTGTGTCGCTTTAACTGACAATTGCGCGGTCGTGCGACGTGGCTCCCAAACAAAATTAGCGTCCTTTTTTCCCCACAAATAGACCTTTCTTTTAGTGGTATTTGATCACCTCTGCGGTTTTTATTTTTTGCGCTATAAACAAAAATAGAGCGACAATTTTGAAAAAAATTACATATTTTTTACTTTTTGCTATAATAAATATCCCCCAAAAAATATATATATAAAAAAAAAAATTCCCTCAGTTTAGTCCGAAACGTATTCTTCTACATATTTTTGGTAAAAAAAATCGCAATAAGCGTTTCTTGATTGGTTTGCGCAAAAGTTATAGCGTCTACAAAATAGGGGATAGTTTTATGGCATTTTTATTAATAATTTTTTTTACTAGTAATGGCGGCGATCAGCGAATTTTATCGTGACTGCGACATTATATCGGACACTTTTGACACATTTTTGGGACCATTGTCATTTATACAGTGATCAGTGCTATAAAAATGCACTGATTACTGTGAAAATGACACTGGCAGTGAAGGGGTTAACCTGTAGGGGGCGCTGAAGGGGTTAAGTGTGACCTAATAAGTGATACTAACTGAAGGGGACGTGGCTTGGCGTGTGACGTCACTGATGGTCGTTCCCTATGACAGGGAACAGACGATCACTGACATGCCACTAAGAAGAACGGGGAAAGGTTTGTTTACACTCACCTCTCCCCGTTCTTCAGCTCTGTGACCCGTTCGCGGGACACCGGAGCTTCGGACCCACGGACAGGTTCTTAAAGGGGTTGTAAAGCTTTGTTTTTTATTTTCTAAATAGGTTCCTTTAACCCCTTCCTTACTGGGCACATATACCCCCTTCCTGCCCAGGCGAAATTTCAGCTTTCAGCACTGTCACGATTTGAATGACAATTGCGCGGTCGTGCGACGTGGCTCCCAAACAAAATTGACGTCCTTTTTTTCGCACAAATAGAGCTTTCTGTTGGTGGTATTTGATCACCTCTGCGGTTTTTATTTTTTGCGCTATAAACAAAAATAGAGCGACAATTTTGAAAAAAAAGCAATATTTTTTGATTTTTGCTATAATAAATATCCCAATTTTTTTTTTTTTTTATATTTTTTTCCTCAGTTTAGGCCGATACGTATTCTTCTACATATTTTTGGTAAAAAAAAATCGCAATCAGCGTTTATTGATTGGTTTGCGCAAAAGTTATAGCGTTTACAAAATAGGGGGATAGTTTTATGGCATTTTTATATATTTTTTTTTTTTATTAGTAATGGCGGCGATCAGTGATTTTTTTTGTGACTGCGACATTATGGCGGACACATCGAACACTTTTGACACTAATTTGGGACCATTCACATTTATACAGCGAACAGTGCTATAAATATGCACTGATTACTGTATAAATGACACTGGCAGTGAAGGGGTTAACACTAGGGGGCGAGGAAGGGGTTAAATGTGTTCCCTGGGAGTGATTGTTACTGTGGGGGGAGGGGACTGACTGGGGGAGGTGACCGATCTGTGTCCCTATGTACAAGGGACACAGCATCGGTCTCCTCTCCCTGACAGGACATGGATCTCTGTGTTTACACACAGAGATCCATGTCCTTGTCTCTGTAACCGCCGATCGGGGGTGCCTGGCGGACATCGCGGCCGCCAGGCACGCGCATCGGCATTGCAGTGAAGCGCCGGGCACGTGCGCGCGCCGCCGGTGGCGCTCGCGTGCCCCCCAGTGGCCAAATAGCGGAGGCCGTATAATAACGGCCTCCCGGCATTTGACAACCACCTTGCGACCGTATATTCTCGTACGGCGGGCGCGAGGTGGTTAAGCTAGTGCATTGTTGGTTCACTTTCCTTTTCCTTAGATTTCCCTTCTAAATGTTTTTTTTCTTTTTTTTTCTTTGTCTGAATTTCTCACTTCCTGTTCCTCCTCAGTAAGCTGGTCAGTAAGCTGTTCTGTCTGACCCAACACCACTCGGATGATGGTGTGAAGTTCAGTGAGGAGAAACAGGATGTGAGAAATTCAGACAAAGAAAAAAAAAAACATTTAGAAGGGAAATCGAAGGAAAAGGTAAGTGAACCAACAATGCACTAGCTTAAAGGAACCTATTTAGAAAATAAAAAACAAACCTTTACAACCCCTTTAAAGGGGATGTACCTGTACGCCCTTGTGCCTGTCCATGCCATTCTGTCGACGTACATCGTTGTGCGGCGGTCCTTAAGTGGTTAAATCACCGTGATGACACCAAGGACACTAGAAAGCAGTCACGTGACTGCTTTCTGGTGTCCTCACAGTGATTTCAATAAAGGCATTTGGAACCTTTTGGATGTGCAGCTGTGCTTCTTTTTCTTCAAGTATCCCCCGAAGGCGGGCCGGGGCTGGCACTCCTCATTAGGTTCCGATTGGGTTATCCTTTACACTTAGAGCAGCGGGTCCTTCTTTCTTTGCCCCGGCACCTCTACACTGAGAACCAAGAGATCAAACACCGCCAATCGCTCGTTTCTCACAGCTCCCTGAGCAGAGAGCTGGTCACTGTCAGTCACAGCTCTCTGCTCTTCTCCCTCCTCGCTGGAGTGCTGAGCTGTGGAAGGACGAGGAACAGCCGGCTCAGGATCTCAGCGGCTCACTGAGAGGCTGAGCCGGGTGTCGGTCCAGGGATCTGGCGGATGACGTGGAGCCTGGAACGACTTCTGTGAGGTCAGCAGAGAGCAGACTTCAGCCCGCTGTCTGCTGAAAACCGGTGACAGGTGTGCAAAACGAACTACACTCCTGTGATCCATAGAAGTGCAACCAAACAAGCTTTCCCCGTAGTTCTCCTTCAATAACCACCATGTGTTTTATTTTTTATTCTATAAAGAACCCAAACCGGCCCCTTATGTTCGGTTTTAAGACATCAAATAAAGCCAAACCCAAGGGGGCAATCCTCTGCATTGTGTAAAAAGGCTGTTTAATCCTGTCTTCTCTGATCCTCCCCTTATAATATTCTATATTTCATTAGGTCATGGGCGTCCGCTCCATAGGGCAAGGGGGGTCAATTGCCCCCCCCCCCTGGAAGTCAGAGTGAAGACACACACTTGCCCCCTGTGTTGCAATGGCCGCCTCCGCAGCAGCCGTGGATTTTTTTTTTCTAAGTCTGCAGACCGCTGCTGGCCTGGGGCTGCTCTCACTCTTTTCCGACTATCCGTCCCTCCCTCCTCACCCCCGGCCCGAGCATCGGATTGGCTCTGCCACTCGGGCCTCTGCTTAACATCACCGTGACCCTGACCCGGCTGTTCCGTGATTGGCTGCTGCCTCAGCCTGCCTTTGCCTGTGTAAATGAGCCTATGCCCATCCGGCCGGCACGGCGCTGGCTCCTCCCACAGGTGCGTGGCGTGCAGTGGCCAAGACAAGAGACTGAATACACTGCCAGTGCTTTGCCCTATCGCTGAAGAACTACAGGTATCAGACAATGGCAGCTTGATCCTTCTATTAATCTTTTGCATCAGGTTTCTCAAACCTTTGCATGCCTGCGCTTTTTTTTTTTTTTTTTTTTCGAATTTATAAATTTTATTTAGACACATAAACATATCACAAAACTGGCCTCACATAACCAAATAGATGTTCCACATAATCCAGGGAGAGGGTGACAAAGCATATATATATCAATGCCAGGGGAGTTATTAAATCCCCTCCATTTAGCCTTCTTAATTTTAAAGCCTAAAAACAAAAAAAAAAAAAAAAGGGAAAAAAAAAAAAAGGAGCAATGCTCCTCTCGGTCCCAAATTAATAATCAAGCGTATCCTCTCCCTGCCCCCCTCTCTTCAATCTTATCTATCACCAGATCCATCTCCATCTCTTAGTTATAATTATAGTCTATTAATTCAACGAAACAAAACTAACAACAGTTGAACAAAAACCCCAAACACAAAAAAAAAAAAAGAAAAGAAAAGGAAAAAAAAAAAAAAGGACCTATTATGGGGAAACTTCCCCTTAGGAGACCTCCTGGTGCTTCCCCCCATGCCATCGGATCAACTAAATAAGAACTTCCGTGCTTCCCCCCTGATTATCCTAATTTTTATCAAGGAGGGTTCTTCCCTCTTCTGAAGCTAGGAAAGCATTCCAAGAAGACCAAGTCCTGGAATAGCATTCCTGCTGGTGACGTGCGGTAAGCACTAAGTCCTCTAATTGGCTTATTTCTTTAACTTTACGTATCCACATTCCTATCGTCGGCGGTATTAATGATTTCCATTTCAAGGGTATGCACGCTTTAGCGGCATCTAACAAGTGGCCTATGCTAGATTCTCTGTATTCCTTCCCTGTTATCTGGTTCGCATGTAATAAGAAGAACGCTGGGTCCTCCGGTATGCTATGGTCTGAACAGATTTGAAGAATTCGTCTAACCTCCCTCCAGAATTCTCTCAGTTTGGGACAGCTCCAGAAAATATGTAGCATAGTACCTTTGTCCGCCTGGCATCTCCAGCACAAGTCTGAAGTGTCAGGATAGATTTTTTTTAAACTCACTGGTGTTCTATACCACCTGGTAAGGATCTTAAAATTCGTTTGTTGTACCTTAACACATATAGAAGATTCATGTGTAAACCTAAAAATATGCTGTAGCTGTTCCAAACTGAAGGACCCTCCCAATTCCCTTTCCCAGTCCCGAACACATTTCAGAGACTGGGTTTCGGACAATATCGTCAGTATTTCATAGGTAGTCGATAGGGTATGTGACATTTTCCCTTCCTCTACACATAGTTTCTCAAACCTGTTAAGTGATCTATCAAATAGTCCCGGAGATGGGAGAGTGCTAAGGAAATGGGTGATCTGTACAGCGTTCCAGAACTTTAATCTGAAGTCCCCTCTTTGTTCAATTAATTCTCCAATTGTCAACCAAGCTCCTCCCTTTATAAAATTAGATGCTTGTATACTTCCCTTATTCACCAGGTGTCTAAATGCCACATCCTCATAGCCTGGTGTGAACAAAGGATTCCCCAATATTGGATATAGGGGGGACGTGGTAGGAGTTATGCCAGCCATAGGAAGGATTTTAGAACAAAGTTTCGCTGTGTTTCCTATTAAGGGGTGTTTAGTCACCTCTCTGGGTACAAAGGGAAAGCACCATGGAATTCTACCCAACGGTACTGATATTTGACTCTGCTCAATCTGGACCCACAACTTAAAATCTCTATGTCTATTCCAATCAATGACTCTACTCAGGTGTATTGCTTGATAGTATCTCTTTAACTCTGGTACCGCCAATCCCCCATTTCTTTTAGGGAGCATTAGTTGCTTCCTTTGCACCCGGGGATGTTTGCTTGCCCAAATAAAGTCGAAAATTAATCTCTGGCTCTGTTTAAAATAAATGGGCGGGATATACACCGGTAGGGCTTGTAATAGATATAAAAATTTGGGGAGAATGCTCATCTTGATGATGTTACAACGTCCTAACCATGTATATAAGCCAGCATTCCACTTATTTAGTAGTGTCTTAATTTTTTGCAACAGTGGGGGAAAGTTTAGCTCGAAAATCTTAGCTGTATTCAACGGAATAAGAGTGCCCAAATATGTTAGTGCTTTATTAGTCCACTTAAACTTAAAATTTTGCTCCAATTGCGCAGCCAACGTTTGTGGTAAATTAAGTCCCATTGCCTCTGATTTATCGAAATTAATACGAAGGTTGGACAGGCCACCAAATTTCTCAAATTCCCTCAATAAATTAGGGATCGTAATCAAAGGGTTCGTTAACGAAAATAATATATCATCGGCATAAGCCGAGATTTTACTTTCCAAATTACCTGTATGCACTCCAGCAACGTCCTGATTTGAACGTATTGTACACAGAAGCGGTTCCAATGACAGGGCAAATAGGAGTGGCGACAGGGGGCACCCCTGTCGTGTCCCATTTAAGATTGGAAAGGTCTCCGATAATATGCCATTAGCCCGTACCTGGGCCCTCGGGCACGAATAAATAGAAGAGATCCATTGTAGCATCTTACTTCCGAAACCTCCATGTCGTAAAACCGATAACATAAAACTCCAACTTACCCTGTCAAAGGCCTTCTCCGCATCCGTGTTCAAAAAGACACATTGTAGCTGCGTTGCGTTTACTATCTGTAATAGGTTGATAACTTTTGTGGTATTATCCCGTGCTTCTCGTGTAGGCACAAATCCAACCTGATCAAGATGTATCAAGTTAGGGATATACTTTTGAATCCTATTTGCTAAAATTTTTGTGAAAAGCTTTGAGATCAAGATTCAGCAACGAGATCGGTCTATAGCTTCCACAGGAAGTTGGGTCCTTTCCCTCTTTTAAAATAACCGAGATATGAGCTAGCAAAGTGTCTTGGGCCAGTCTTGCTGATGACCCTAGTGCGTTAAATAACTTAAGCATATATTGAGCTAAGGAAGGGAGGAGTATTTTGTAATATTGGGCCGTCAGGCCATCCGGTCCTGGTGCTTTACCTAATTTAGTAGAGCTTACTACTTTTTGTAATTCTTCCATAGTTATGGGTTTTTCAAGATCATCCCTATCTTCCTCTGTTAGATGGGGCATAGCTGATGATACAAGATATGAGTCTATCTGCTCCTGTGTGGAAGGCTTTCTCTTTATATTATAAAGAGACTCATAGAATTCCTGAAATTTCTGTGCTATTTCTTTTGGTTTCGTAGCCCTACCTTGGTTAGGTGAGATAATACATGGGATATAATTCTTTAGTTTCTGTTCCTGTAGAGTCCTAGCCAATAATCTCCCGCATTTGTCTCCAGACTCATATGAGAATCTCTTACAGACCTGTATTGTCGCTTTGGCTTTAAAAAAAAGGAGTTCTGAAATTTGTGTCCGTTTATTACCAAGATCCCTCTCTAGAGAGGGAGATTGTATCCGTTTATGTCGAGCCTCCAATATGGCTAATTCTTCAAGGAGTAGCTTCAGCTGTTCTGTACGTTTCCTTTTTATCCTGGCCCCCTGCTTAATTAGTACCCCACGAATGACCGCCTTATGAGCTTCCCAAACAATGCCTGGGTCGCAATCTAGGGTATCATTTGTGGCGAAGTAAAATCTTAATTCCTTAATAACCTCCTGCAGGATACTTTGATCCTGTAGAAGGCTTTCATTCAATCTCCACTGTTTTGACCGAGTCATCATGGGGTCCCCTAGGACATATAACATTATTATAGGTGCGTGGTCTGACCACGTAATTAGGCCTATATCAGCCTTCTGTATTGAATGCAATTGGGCATGTGGGACAAGGAAATAATCTATTCGTGAATATGATTTATGAGGATTAGAATAGAAAGTATAATCTCTCTCCGTGGGATGGAGGAGACGCCAAATGTCCACCAGTTGATTTCTATGGAGAATTTGAAAAATATGATTTTGCCTACTGAGGGAAATTGATGATGACCCTAGGGTAGTATCTACTGTTGGATCTAATGATATATTAAAATCTCCTCCTAAGATCAAGTGTCCTTCAGAGAACTCCATCAGTCGCTTAAGCACCTTACCTAAAAAAGTCTCCTGATGCTCATTAGGAGCATATAGTGTTGCTAACGTTACCCCTACCTCTCCCACCTTGCCTTTTACAAACAAAAAACGACCTGTCACGTCCCTAACTACATCTATGCAGGACCAGGGTATTCTCCCTGAGATCAGAATGGAAACCCCCTTAGATTTAGCCCATTGATTCGTAGAGTGATAGACCGTTGGGAATAGATGATTTTTTAAGATTGGTATTTTATCATCTCTAAAATGTGTCTCCTGTATGAATGCAACGTCCGTTTTCAGACGCTGCAAATCATGTAAGAGTACCCGTCTTTTCTCCGGCGTATTTAGCCCTTTGGCATTAAGCGAAAGCACCTTCAGGGTCTCCATATCCTACGGATGGAGAAAAGAAAAAAAAAAAAACCAAAAAAAAAAAACCCCTATATCTAAAGTTAATAGTTGTTTATCACTATAAAACAAGACGCTCACCGAATGAACAGTATTTGAGCGTCAATCTATTTGGGAATATAGGCCAGGCATGGACAGAACTAGAGCTCTCCGAAGACCCCCATCCCTCCCCAAATTCCCAATATCTGGGAGGGGAAAAAGGGAGGGGGGTACGACGAGAAGGGAGAGGCGAATGCCATCAGTAACTTCATTATTAATTATATTCATCATTCCATTTCTGACTCAATGATATTACATAGGGATATAAACTTCATATTATTTACAGTCAATATATGATATCTCCTCAAAATCCCTACTTTGTAAAATACAATCCTCAATAAAGTCCCTCTACTCTGGGGGAAAATTCTCTCTTCCCTCTGCTAGATGCCTCTCCCCCTCCTCCCCCCCCTGCCCCCAACCCCCAATCTACTACACAGCCAACACATTCTCCCTCCCTCTCCCCCTTGCTCCCTCCCCTCTTCTAAGGACTCCCACATTCATCATAATAAGTCATAAAGGATCCCCTTCAACCTTCCCCCTTCTCCCCTCCCCTCCCTCCTCCACTCCTCCCCCACTTTGAGTAGCCTGTAAATGTTGCTCATTTCCAAACCTCTAATCTTACCCCCCTCTCCCCCCTCCTCTCCCTAGGGAGGCTGGGGGGGAGATGGGGGAACCCCTTCTAGGGGGAAAAAAAACAAAACCCATACTTTCCAAATAGGTAGTGCATCCCCATCCCCACCCACTCCTCTATGTAGTGTTACCTGTGATAAAAAATAAATAAAAAATAAATAAAAAAAAGGAAATGTATACTATATTGTTCCTCCCCAAAAAGAAGGGACACCACACTGATCTCTTCTTTACAAAAAAGTGCTTCCAATGTGTCATGTCCATATTACATAGGACCAAACCAAACCAAACAAAGAAAAAGAAATAGTCTGAGAAGGGGGTTCCAAAGAAAAATATGGGAGGGAACCCCTACTTGTATGAACCTGTGCATATTATATCGTGGTGAATATATATAAAAATATGTATATATCAAAAAAAAAAAAGGGGAAAAATCTCCCCAAAAAGGGGCTCAACCATCAGATTCCAAGCTCCCTAATTTGCCTCCCTTAAAGGAGGCCTAACAATCCTATATTCTAGGGAGGTAAGTACTCCCCCAGCCTCTCTCCCCCCCTCTCCCCCCCCCCTCTCTATCTCGGTGGTACATGGTAGGGGAATTGAGAAAGAATCCGTATCTTCAAGAGGGGGAAAAAAAAGGAAAGGGGGGGGGGGGGGGAAGGGGAGAAGAAAAAAGAGGAAAAAAAAGAAAAAAGAGAGACAGGGATCCAAAAACCTGATTAAATTCCATATATCAACCCTCCACAGTCCCCAGGCTTTATTACTAAAGGCTGTACCTCCAATCTAACTACTCTAAGTGTCTCCCCTGCATGTTCCACCTTACTTCCACATTAACATACTACCAACACCCTCAATGCACCCTGTAGCGCTACAGCCCAACTTCTTCCTCTCCAATATCCACATATGTGTATCATAGTGCATATCTTAATGTCTTAATGTGGGAGTTTCCTAATATGGGAGTTTCTTAAACTAATAGAGAAGGAGAAAAGTACAGTCTTATCAAGTTTCATAGACCCTGAGGTTGCTCATAATGAACCAATAATGTCCATTCCGGTGCCTTTATCAGCTATCCTGCCCTTAATTCCAGGACTGGATCCCTTCTGTTGACTTAAATCTCCCTCTTGGGGCTGGGATCTCCGTCTAGGAGGTTGCTGTTGGACTATTTGCGGATTCCTCCTTTGTCCTAAATAGCCCCCTGTATATGTAATGGGCATTAACCAATTTTGAATTTTGATAGGTGGTTCATTCAAGAAAGCGAAGAAATCCGGCAAATCATCTGGTGTACGTAATGTAAATAAAGCTGATGCTTTGTGAAACGTAACCGTTAAAGGGTATCCCCACCTATATGTGAACCCCTTATCTCTTGCTAAATTCAGGATTGGACGCAACCAGGTTCTACGCTGTAGGGTGGCTCTAGATAAGTCTGATAGAATTTTGATCTGGGTTCCCTCATGTTCAATATCACCCAACTCCCATGCTGCTTTTAATATCTGCTCCTTTTGTTGAAAATTATGTAAGCGGCATACTACATCCCTAGGTCTCGCCGGGTTTTTAGGTCTGGGACCCAAAGCTCTATGTACTCTGTCTAGCTCCACTGTCAACTGAGGAAGCTTCATAATCTTCCGGAATATTAGTTCCACCGATTTCCCAAGATCTTCTGTGTCCGTCTCTGCTGTTTCCAAAAGGCCCCTGAGCCGTAAATTATTCCGGCGACTTCTATCTTCTAAAACTTCTATATGAAGTTGAAAATCCACCATTATATCTGTCTGCACCAACAGTTTTTTTTCTATGGCCCCGACCCGCTGCTCCAGAGAAACCACTGCACCCTCTCTCTCATCCACCCTCTCCGTCAAGACTTTAATATCTGTCCTTACCGCATCCATCTCCTTGCGGTGTGCTTCCTCCACTCGCATAATCAAAGCCTCGATATCCTGGCGTGTGGGGAGTGCTTCCATGTCCTGGCGTGTAGGGAGTGCTTTCAGCAGGGTACGTATGTCCCCCGCGATATCATCCACGTCCCCCTCCTTCGGGGGGGCGGCTCTCAGCATAGCCGTATCCTGTATCGCACTCCCTGCTCTGCTATCTGATCCGGAAGTACTCGAGAGAGGGGTTGATCTCGCGGCAGCGGTATTCCCTGTGCTGCGTGGTGTTATCCCGGCCGGAGCTTGTGTCTTCGAGGTAAAATACTGCTGAATATCGATTTGAGGGCTGCCGGTGGTGGTCTTCTTCAGTGCGGATCTTGTCCCATATTTACTGCCTGTATTCATGCCGTGCTATGAGCTATCAGTTAGCCGCTGCTAATCGGGCAGGGATGGAGGTCCGGGAGCTCAAAACAACGTGTCCTCACTCAGCCATGTCTGGCGCATGCCTGCGCTTTATGTCATAATGACTAAGCCCCTCCCCTTCATGACAAAAAGGGACAGAGCATGGATGACCTTAAAATAATGCCCCCCCCCCCTGAACAAAGTTCAGCGGACGCCCATGCATTAGGAAGTAATAACTACACCAGTGGTGGTTAACCTTCTTGATATAGGGGGCCCCTGACATGACCAAAGGGCCATAATATTCAGTGAATGCAATGCTACAGGAAGCTGCCAAAGACTGCAAACATACAGTGCCTTGAAAAAGTATTCATACCCCTTGAAATTTTCCACATTTTGTCACGTTACAACCAAAAACATAAATGTATTTTGTTGGGATTTTATGTGATAACAATACAAAGTGGCACATAATTGTGAAGTGGAAGGAAAATGATAAATGGTTTTCAAAATGTTTTACAAATAAATATGTGAAAAGTGTGGGGGATATATTTGTATGGCGCCCCCCGGAGTCAATACTTTGTAGAACCCTCTTTTTCTGCAATTACAGCTGCAAGTCTTTTTTGGGGATGTCTCTACCAGCTTTGCACATCTAGAGAGGGACATTTTTGCCCATTCTTCTTTGCAAAATATCTCAAGCTCTGTCAGATTGGATGGAGAGCGTCTGTGAACAGAAAATTTCAAGTTTTGCCACAGATTCTCAATTGGATTTAGGTCTGGACTGTGACTGGGCCATTCTAACACATGAATATGATTTGATCTAAACCATTCCATTGTAGCTCTGGCTGTATGTTTAGGGTCGTTGTCCTGCTGGAAGGTGAACCTCCTCCCCAGTCTCAAGTCTTTTGCAGACTCTAACGGGCTTTCTTCTAAGATTGCCCTGTATTTGGCTCCATCCATCTTCCCATTAACACTGACCAGGTTCCCTGTCCCTGCTAAAGAAAAGAATCCCCACAAGATGATGCTGCCACCACCATGTTTCACGGTGGGGATGGTGTGTTCAGAGTGATGTGCAGTGTTAGTTTTCCACCACACATAGCGTTTTGCTTTTAGGCCAAAATTTTAAATTTTGGTCTCATCTGACCAGAGCACCTTCTTCCACATGTTTGCTGTGTCCCCCACATGGCTTCTCACAAACTGCAACCGGGAATTATGGCTTTCTTTCACCAATGTCTTTCTTCTTGTCACTCTTCCATAAAGGGCAGATTTGTGGAGAAGCACGACTAATAGTTGTCCTGTGGACAGATTCTCCCCCCTGAGCTGTGGATCTCTGCAGCTCCTCCAGAGTTACCATGGGCCTCTTGGCTGCTTCTCTGATGAATGCTCTCCTTGCCCGGCCGGTCAGTTTAGGTGGACGGCCATGTCTTGGTAGGTTTGCAGTTGTGCCATACTCTTTCCATTTTCGGATGATGGATTGAACAGAGCTCCGTGAGATGTTCAAAGCTTGGGAGATTTTTTTACAACCTAACCCTGCTTTAGGCCCCGTTCACACTTATGTGAATTGGTTGCAGCTTAAACCGCATCCAATTCGCATAACATTATAAAATACATGAATTTTAATGAGGCTGGTTCACATATGTGCGATGCATTCGCACTGCGCATTGCCCAAAAAACGTGTGCATTTTCTAGGCATTGTGGTGCGGCTCAGGTGCGAATTTAGGCCCATTATCTTCTATGGGCACGCATCTGATTCGCATATGCATTGCGTTCTGAACAGGCATTTTTTCCCTCTCTTCACTACACCTCCCCCCTCTCCCTGCTCATCTCATTTGCACCTACAACGCAGAGGAATGCGCTGAACAGCTGCTTCTTCTCTTCACAAAGAGAACGGAGCTGGAATTTGCACCGGGCTGGTGTGAACCCAGCCTGATACTTCTCCACAACTTTATCCCTGACCTGTCTGGTGTGTTCCTTGGCCTTCATGATGCTGTTTGTTCACTAAGGTTCTCTAACAAACCTCTGAGGGCTTCACAGAACATCTGTATTTATACTGAGAATAAATTACACACAGGTGGACTCTATTTACTAATTAGGTGATTTCTGAAGGCAATTGGTTCCACTAGATTTTAGTTAGGGGTATCAGAGTAAAGGGGGCTGAATATAAATGTACCCCCCACACTTTTCACATATTTATTTGTAAAAAAATTTAAAACCATTTATAATTTTCCTTCCAATTCACAATTATGTGCCCCTTTGTGTTGGTCTATCACATAAAATCCCAATAAAATACATTTATGTTTTTGGCTGTAACATGACAAAATGTGGTACATTTCAAGGGGTATGAATACTTTTTTAAGGCACTGTACTACAGGAGATGGTCAGAGACTGCAGACATAATACAGGAGATGGTCAGAGACTGCAGACATACTACAGGAGATGGTCAGAGACTTCAGACATGCTACAGGAGATGGTCAGAGACTGCAGACATGCTACAGGAGATGGTCAGAGACTGCAGACATGCTACAGGAGATGGTCAGAGACTGCAGACATATTACAGGAGATGGTCAGAGACTGCAGACATATTACAGGAGATGGTCAGAGACTGCAGACATAGTACAGGAGATGGTCAGAGACTGCAGACATCTTACAGGAGATCATCAGAGACTGCAGACATAGTACAGGAGATGGTCAGAGACTGCAGACATAGTACAGGAGATGGTCAGAGACTGCAGACACAGTACAGGAGATGTCAGAGACTGCAGACATAGTACAGGAGATGGTCAGAGACTGCAGACATCTTACAGGAGATGATCAGAGACTGCAGACATAGTAAAGGAGATGGTCAGAGACTGCAGACATTGTACAGGAGATGGTCAGAGACTGCAGACATAGTACAGGAGATGGTCAGAGACTGCAGACATCTTACAGGAGATGATCAGAGACTGCAGACATAGTAAAGGAGATGATCAGAGACTGCAGACATAGTAAAGGAGATGGTCAGAGACTGCAGACATTGTACAGGAGATGGTCAGAGACTACAGACATAGTACAGGAGATGGTCAGAGACTGCAGACATAGTACATGAGATGGTCAGAGACTGCAGACATAGTACAGGAGATGGTCAGAGACTGCAGACATAGTACAGGAGATGGTCAGAGACTGCAGACATAGTACAGGAGATGGTCAGAGACTGCAGAAATAGTACAGGAGATGGTCAGAGACTGCAGACATAGTACAGGAGATGGTCAGAGACTGCAGACATAGTACAGGAGATGGTCAGAGACTGCAGACATAGTACAGGAGATGGTCAGAGACTGCAGACATACTACAGGAGATGGTCAGAGACTGCAGACATAGTACAGGAGATGGTCAGAGACTGCAGACATACTACAGGAGATGGTCAGAGATGGTGAACATTGTAGTGATCTAGTATATGTATAGTCCACCGATGACCCAATACTTAGGTTACTAAGATGATGTATATAAGTTGTGTTCCGCAGCAAACGCCCAAGTTCTCCAGAGATTGCGCTTTATTGACTTTCAATACAGAACAAAGTCCAATACTGATGACAACGAATCCAATCAGAGTATATTCTAAACCTGTGCTTTCATATTCCTACAGAATATATCCTTTGCCTCCATATTCCTACAGAATATACCTGTGCCTTCATGATCATGCAGGAATATATATGACTAGCCTGAATATTAGCTTTATATATCTTATCTATTGAATGACTGAGCAATTTGATTGGCTGTCTTTGATCCACACTCTGTCATTCAGGATGACAGAGAATGACCCCCAACCTAGCCGGAGACGACCACAGCCATCATCTGCATTCTTGCATAATAACATCAACAAGCTGTCTTTTGACATATGCAATTAGATTGCGGAGACGGAAGGTGACCTGAATACCGCCCTGATATGTAAAGATAGACTCGTCCTGGAAACAAGTCCCCTTTATAAGATTAACACATCAAAGCTGTCTTCTGGCCTCCCTCACATGTGTAATCCAGTTGACTGACAACTGCTGGCCTGGTCAATATTGTATTCACATATAAACACATATCTAATAAATCAGCCAACATATTACAACAAACATGTTATAGTGGGTTGTTGGGGACATGAGTCAAAAGACAGTCATAGACTGGAGACATATAACATAAGACGCTAAACATCACAGCTATCACTGCCCCATCACAAATGAATTCCCCTATATTTGTGCTCCCTACAAGCCCCGTATACATACTTGTGCCACATTTGATATTGCTGTCAGTAAGCTCCATTATAAAGGATCAGATAAGCAGGAAAAAAACATACAAAAAAGAGAAAAGCAATAGACAGCAAAAAAAGATGTAAAGTGTCTCCCACAAGTTGAGGTGGGAAGTGCCAACTTAGGGTAAAGTACCAGAGTCTGTTGAAGCCATGAAATCCCCGCTTTCTTCCCGGACAGGAGATCCACGCCTGCTGAAGAGCTTCCTCCAAGAACGCCTCGGGGTGAAAATCACTCGGAAAAAAATGGCGGCGGTTAATAAACCTCACCTGGTGATTCCCATCAGAGAAAAGAGAAAGGTAAGCAATGACCTCCCTCCTAGGCTGTGCTCAGAGGTGGTGATGGGATCGGGGATTATTACTCAATCTTCTCATTGGAAGACATGTAGGGACTGTCCTTACCGAATTGCTGGTTGCCTGATTGTCATGTTAATCCTTTGACTATTTCAAAATCACTGAACTGGAACATGTATGCATATCAGAAGGTACAGAAGCATGAGAGAGCCAGGCAAATAGCATTTCCTGAAAAAGGTCAGCGATAGTAACTCGTATATTTCCCTCCTAAAACTGCTAATGATGACATACCGTATATACTCGAGTATAAGCCGAGTTTTCCGGCACATTTTTTTGTGCTGAAAATGCCCCCCTCGGCTTATACTTGAGTCTGTGTCCATCTTCACATTTGTCTGCCTGATCCCAGCCAGTCCTAGGTCCTCTGGACCCCAAACTTGGCACACATGTAGCCCCACTCTTCCTCTACAAGTGTGCAAAGTTTTTTGTCCGGGGGACCTACGGCCGGGGAGCACCGATTTTTCAAAGCCGGGCACCCCTTCCATAGACTCCCATGTTAAACGTCAGTCTAGTCACACGGCCGGAGATCAGGTAGGGAGATTGGGCACAGTGAGGGATGGACACAGTGAGACATGGACACAGTGAGGCATGGACACAGTGACAGTGAGGCATGGGCACAGTGAGGCATGGACACAGTGAGGGATGGACACAGTGAGGGATGGACACAGTGAGGCATGGACACAGTGAGGTATGGGCACAGTGACAGTGAGGCATGGGCACAGTGAGGCATGGGCACAGTGAGGCAAGGGCACGGTGAGGCATGCACATGGACACAGTGAGGCACAGTGAGGCATGGACACAGTGAGGCATGGACACAGTGAGGCATGGATACAGTGAGGGATGGACACAGTGAGGCATGGATACAGTGAGGTATGGGCACAGTGACAGTGAGGCATGGGCACAGTGACAGTGAGGCATGGGCACAGTGAGGCATGGGCACAGTGAGGCATGGGCACAGTGAGGCATGCACATGGACACAGTGAGGCATGCACATGGACACAGTGAGGCATGCACATGGACACCCTAGGCTTATACTCGAGTCAATAAGTTTTCCCATTTTTTCTTTATCGTACACCACGGGACACAGAGCTAGTCATTACATAATGGGTTAAGGGTCACCAGCGGTGATTGGACACTGGCACAACCAATGGAAGACAGTTCCCCTCCATATAACCCCTCCCATCAGGGAAGTACCTCAGTTTTTTCGCCAGTGTCGAAAGGTGTTGGACGCGTTAGGAGGTGCTAAAGGAAAGCTCTACCAAAGAGACCCTCTGGGGGTAAAAGAGCTATGCTTTCGGATCCATCCAAGACGCCTACAAATGAGCTGAATCTGGATGGGATCCGGGCCTCATCCATGAGGCGTCGCCTGTAATGTCTCTCTTCGGAGGACTGGGCTCTAAGATCCAGCACTTTCGCTATTTCGCTATAAAGTCCTGGTAAGAGTCTTGTACAAGGCCCAGGGGAGAGGTATCCTTTAAATAGGAACCCATATCCCTGAAGGTTGGCACACATAGCCCACCGTGAAGGGTGAAGTTTGGTATCTGTCTGAAATTTTTCAGCAGAAAAACCTGCGGCGTGGATAAGGTGAGATTAGAAGGTCCATAACTAGGTTGGGACCTTTTTCAAAAAATGGATGTCTTCTTTTTTTCCACCACTGGGGGGAGTAAAGAGCTGAATATACTCACCTCACTCTGTTCAGTGTCGGCTTCGGCGAAGCACACTGCTCGTCACCTCCGCTGCTGAGCTTGCTGGGGCACCCCGATCCTCCTTTCGGTGGCCGACCAGACACCTGCAGATGCAGGTAAGTGGGAACAAGGGCTGATGAGAGTCCTCTCTCACTATGGCCACCGCCATAGCGCTAAGGGCCGCGCGCGCGCGGGAGCGCGCTTTATCGGAGGGGGGGGCGAAGGCGTGCGCGGGCACGTGGCGCGCGCAGGCACAGAAACGGCGCCAAATTTAAAAGACTGTCAGTGTGAGAAGCACTGCAGCAGCAAGCAAGCTCGTTAGTTCTCTTGTTCCTGGCAGAGAAACACAGCAGCTATACAGGGACGTAAGACTCCATGTGGTTGGATTGGGTACTTCCTAGAAGACATCCATGTTATGCATAGTTATGTGTTAAAAGTTGCATACTTATTGTATTTGCTAAACTGAACACGGTAGTATATGCATTTAGGTACCTTGTATTTTGTCTAAACAGTAAGCCTTCCAGGGGAAGTAATACGGACAAAAAGAGATAAGAAAGCACCACCGCCTGAGAGGAGGCTCTAACTGTGCTGACTCGGTACCTTTCTCTCCTGTGTTGCTAAATGCACCTGTTCAGGATGAGCCATTACCTCTGTCAGGTATGGCGGCTTCCCCAGTGAAGCCTGGGCCTGTATATGTCACTGAGGACACTTTATCAGCTGCCCTAAATAATCTGGAGGAAAAAATTGCTACCTTAATCGCTAAGTCCTCTAAAAAGGGACAATAAGCGAAGCAGGTCTCTTCCAGTATTGGACCTCCCTTCAGAAGTACCTGAGGGAGGAGGATGAGGAGGAGGAGGCTACATCAGCAGAGGATGAGGAGCCAGATTTTAAGGTCACAGGTACAATGCTATAGCAGTGCATTTACGTTAACCTCTGCGGAGGTAACGGAATTACCTGTCTCCTCCCTAGGGTCATTAAGATCCTTGCAAGGTGCATGCTCCTTCCCGGTTCATCCGTTACTAGAGGATCTAATATACGCAAACTGGCAACATCCAGATAAGCGTTTCTCACCTCCAAAAAGGTTTAACATTCTTTATCCTATGGGGGAAATTTTTTTAATGAAATGGAGCCTGCCTGCGGTAGTGGCGGCTATTTCTTGTGTAAATAAAAACCTGACATGTCCGGTGGATAATGTACAAGGGTTTAAAAGATCCTTCTGAGAGGAAGTTGAAATCCTCCTTCCTTTTGGCCGGCTCAATTACCCAACCTGCAGTAGCAGCAGTCGGTATGTGTCAGGTCATCAGCCAACAGGTAAAGCAGGGGCTGAAGGAACTGCCTTCAGAGCAGGCTAGAAATTGGGAAAATTTGCCTAAAGCCTTATGCTTCACAGTGGATGCCATGAGAGATTCTATCATACAGGCATCACGCCTTACACTCCAGCTGGTACAGATGCGCAGAGTACTTTGGCTTAAGCATTGGTCAGCGGAAACCCCATGCAAAAAGCTGTTGGCAAGTTCCCGTTCCATGGCGAACGCCTATTTGGGGAAGATTTAGAAAAATATATACAGAAGATATCAAGTGGTAAAACAACTTTTACCTGAGAGAAAGAAAAACAAGAGATCTTGTTTTAAACGCTCTCTCTCCCCAGCTCCCGGGAAATCTGACTCCAACCAGTGGCGGCGGCCTGTTTTAGCCGCCCACAAAAGCCAAGGGGCAAGCTCAGAAGAACAAGAAGCCGTGGGGTGCAAGAGCTAATAAGCAAGCCCCCAAAGCCTCTCAGTGAAGGGGCGCCCCCGCTCGGCCGAGTGGGAGGAAGGCTTTGTCAGTTCTGAGCGACTTGGTGGTCAGAAATCCAGGACAATTGGGTAGTATCCACAATATCCTCAGGGTACAAACTGGAATTTCGAGAGATCCCACCTTCTCAATTCCGAGGTTCAAGACTCTCCAAGGATCCACAAAAAAAGAGAATCCTTCTTCAAAGGTTTGAATCACTTAATGGCTCAAGGGGTAGTTACAGACGTACCCCAAAAAGAGCGAGGTTCAGGTTTTTACTCAAACCTCTTTGTGATTCCAAAGCTAAATGGAGATGTCAGACCCATCCTGGATCTAAAATCCCTAAATCGGTTCCTGAACGATCGCCATTTTCGAATGGAAACGATCCGATCCGTGGCCGCCACTTTAAAGGGCGGAAAATTCATGGCGCCCATAGATATCAAGGACGCACATTTACACATACCCATCCTCCCCGCTCACCAAAGATTCCTAAGGTTTGCGGTAGAAGATCGCCACTTTCAATTTGTGGCTCTGCCGTTTGGTGTAGCCACCGCGCCCATAGTATTCACAAAGGTGCTAGCTCCTCTGTTAGCAAACCTAAGAACACGGGGCAGTGCGGTAACAGCCTATCTGGACGATCTACTAGTAATAGATCAGTCAAAGGAGGGATTGGGTCACGCTGTACACACTACAGTAGGATACCTGGAGCATTTAGGATGGATTATAAATTTACAAAAATCCTCTCTCCAGGCCCAAAGAAGGATAGTGTACCTGGGCATGATCATAGATACAGCCCAAAACAGGGTATACCTGCCAGAACCGAAGATACAGTCTCTGAAAGACCTGATCCACAAGGTCAAAGCAAACAAGAGGCCGTCTATTCGCCTTTGCATGAGACTATTGGGAAAGATGGTAGCCTCCTTCGAGGCGGTCCCTTACGCCCAGTTTCATTCGAGACTACTTCAAGGCAATATTTTAGCTTCCTGGAACAGGAAGAGCCAAGCTCTGGATATACCCATGCGCCTGTCCTCACAAGTACGCCACAGCTTCAATTGGTGGCTAGAAGCCAAGAATTTACGGAAGGGAAAGTCCTTCCTCCCAGTGGCCTGGAAGGTGGTATCTACGGATGCCAGCCTATCGGGCTGGGGTGCAGTATTCGAGGAGGCTTCTACCCAGGGACCTGGGCCAAGACTCAGGGGATCCTGCCCATCAATGTGCTAGAGATCCGGGCGGTATATCTAGCCCTCAAAACCTGGACATACAGGTTACAGGGCTACCCAGTTCGGGTTCAATCCGACAATGCTACTGCAGTAGCTTACATCAATCACCAAGGAGGCACCCGCAGTCGGGCAGCCCAAAGAGAGGTGAACCGGATCCTGGCATGGGCAGAAGAGCATGTACCTTGCCTTTCTGCAATCTTCATGCCAGGGATAGAAAATTGGCAAGCAGACTACCTGAGTCGTCAGCAGCTGCTACCAGGAGAGTGGTCTCTTCACCCCGAGATCTTTCAGGCCATATGTCTGAGATGGGGAAACCCAGATGTAGACCTGCTAGCTGCCAGGTTCAACAAGAAATTGGACAACTTTGTGTCCAGAACGAGAGATCCTCTAGCCTACGGGACAGACGCTCTAATAATACAGACGCTCTAATAACTCCATGGAATCAGTTCTCACTGATCTATGCATTCCCTCCGATCCCTCTTCTACAAAGACTGCTTCGCAGGATCAAGGAGGAGGGAATACCAGTAATCCTAGTGGCCCCAAACTGGCCCAGGAGGCCTTGGTACGCAGAGATTGTAAAAATGGCGATAGGAAGGCCCTGGAAGTTTCCACTTTGACACGACCTGCTGTCACAGGGTCCAGTATTCCACCCTTCCTTACAAAGGCTAAAGTTGACGGCCTGGCTGCTGAGACCCACATTTTTAAAAAGAGAGGGGTCTCTGGTCCGGCTCTTTCTACGCTCATTAATGCTAGAAAGCCAGCCTCCAGACTCATCTATCAGAGAGTCTGGAGAGCATACGTTTCCTGGTGTAAATCCAGATGTTGGAATCCTCAGAAATATGGAATAAGTAGGATTCTTGCTTTTTGCCAGTTAGGAGTGGATATGAATTTAGCCCTTAGCACCATCAAGGGGCAAATATCGGCTCTATCAGTCTTCTTTCAGAGACCATTGGCATCTCACTCCCTAGTTCGGACATTCATTAAGGGGGTACTGAGGATAAATCCTCCAGTTAGGACTCCCTTGTGTCCATGGGATTTGAATTTGGTATTGTCAGTGTTGCAAAAGCAACCTTTTGACCCTATTCGCCATATTCCTTTAAGTATATTGAGTAGGAAGTTGGCCTTTCTGATTGCTATAGCTTCTGCTAGGAGAGTATCAGAGCTAGCAGCTCTTTCTTGTAAAGAGCCTTATCTAATTTGTCACAAGGACAAGATCGTACTACGACCCCATCCGGCTTTTCTACCTAAGGTGGTGTCGGCTTTTCACTTGAATCAAGACATTGTTCTGCCTTCCTTTTTTCCAAACCCGCGGACGGCGGGGGAAAAATTATTACACTCTCTAGATCTAGTGAGAGCGGTAAAGGTGTATCTGCAAGCAACCGCTCAGATACGTAAAACAGATGTTTTGTTTATTTTACCAGATGGGCCCAAGAAGGGCCAAGCGGTATCAAAATCCACCATTTCCAGGTGGATTAGACAAGTAATTATTCAAGCTTATGGTTTAAAGAACAGGACTCCTCCTTTTCCTGTTAAGGCGTACTCTACCAGGGCGATAGGTGCTTCATGGGCAGTGCACCACCAGGCTTCGATGGCTCAGATCTGTAAAGCTGCAACTTGGTCTTCAGTCCATACATTTTCCAAATTCTATCAAATAGATGTGAAAGGACATGAGGATTCCGCCTTCGGGCGAAGTGTGCTGCAGGCAGCAGTATAGGGCTTCTGGTCCGCAAGCGGCCTGTTTTGATCTGTGTCTCCCCCCCTTCATATGAGCATTGCTCTGGGACGTCCCATTATGTAATGACTAGCTCTGTGTCCCGTGGTGTACGATAAAGAAAATAGGATTTTTATAACAGCTTACCTGTAAAATCCTTTTCTTGGAGTACACCACGGGACACAGAGGTCCCCCCCTTCTTATGGGAACCTTACTGCTTTGCTACAAAACTGAGGTACTTCCCTGATGGGAGGGGTTATATGGAGGGGAACTGTCTTCCATTGGTTGTGCCAGTGTCCAATCACCGCTGGTGACCCTTAACCCATTATGTAATGACTAGCTCTGTGTCCCGTGGTGTACTCCAAGAAAAGGATTTTACAGGTAAGCTGTTATAAAAATCCTATTTTTGTGGTAAAATTAGGTGCCTCGGCTTATATTCGGGTCGGCTTATACTCGAGTATATACGGTAATCATAATGCTGCGGTGTATGTCAGAACTATATAAATATATAATAATAATAGTGTGTGACTATGGGGGGGGGGCATTCGAGTGTAAGCTCTTTTGGTACATGATGTGATTGGCTCAGTGTTCTCTGTACAGCACTGCGGTATATGTCAGAGCAATATAAATGCATAATAATAATAGTGTGTGACTGTGGGGGGACATTAGAGTGTAAGCTCCTCTGGTGCAGAGGTTGATGTAAATATTATGGAAGAAAAGAGAAGACACTGTTCCCTGTCTTGGGGTCTTGGACTAACAGTCTGGTAGTTTTTGGATCCAGCCCTTAGTTTGTGGTGCCACTCTTGTTAAAATTTACATGAAATGTTTTTTTTTTTTCCTCTATTGGAAGGTCAGCACACACGTCCCCAAAATCCCCAAGCAGCCTCTGATGATTGAGCCTCAACTACATCCCTTCCTGAGACAGTTTGGTCATGACAGTGACATCACAGAACATGTGATGTCATCCAGTCCCCTCCCTCCAATCAGAACTTCTTCAGAGAGAGATCGAGACACCACCATGGGGCAGGATCGGGAATCCAGCAGAATGCATGAATTATCAGAAGAGGAGATTCATTTTGGCTCTGAGCCAGTCGTTGAGTCCGTCTTCATGACGCAGGTCAGTGCGGAATGTCTAAACTCTCATGTGCCTCCTAACACAAAGTCAAATTTACACATTTTAACTCCCTTGGTGTGCTAACATTACAGAATTATATATAATATATGGAGCTATAGGAGCTTTATTTAGTGGTCTTCTGTACTCCAGACTGCAACCAGCAGTTTTGCTGGACACCAATCAGAAGATACCAAATACAGGAAAAGTAGGTTGGGGAGTGTATTGTGTACAAATGCCTGACCCTGCAAACTGTCTCCTATCTTCTGGCAAAGGATTGGGAGATGGGGAGTCATGATAGCTGTCCAAGCAGTGGCGGAACTACCAAGGTCGCAAAATGGTTGCGACCGGGCCCTGGCATTCCACCACTGTCAGGGGGGGCCCAGCGGTGTTGCTGGCCACAGGGCTCTGAGCTTATAGCGTCTTTTTCATACAGCACAAAGCCTACACTGACAGTTCTCCCTCCCACCGATGGGAGAGGAGAGAGCCGATCTGCTTCTTCTCCTCCCGCCCCTATCCTCCTATGTGCACCGCAGGAAGTGTGAAGCCCAGCAGCTGAATGATCAAATTTGTGTGAGGGAGGGGAAACTGTCAGTGCAGGCTCTGGGCTGTACGAAAGAGATTCTCCCAGCTTAGAGTCCTGCTGAGGAGGCACTGACAGGCAGCACTGATAGGCAGCACTAATAGGTGGCACTGATAGGTGGCATTGATGAGCGCTGATGCGTGGCACTGATAGGCAGCACTGAAGGGCACAGATAGGTGGCATTGATGAGCACTGATAGGCAGCATTGATGAGCACTGATAGGCAGCATTGATGGGCACAGATAGGCACCATTAATGAGCACTGATAGGCAGCATTGATGGGCACAGATAGGCAGCATTGATGGGCACAGATAGGCAGCATTGATGAGCACTGATAGGCAGCATTGATGAGCACTGATAGGCAGCATTGATGAGCACTGATAGGCAGTATTGATGAGCACTGATAGGCAGCATTGATGGGCACTGATAGGCAGCATTAATGAGCACTGATAGGCAGCATTGATGGGCACTGATAGGCAGCATTAATGAGCACTGATTGGCAGCATTGATGAGCAGTGATGGGCGCTGATAGGTAGGACTAATAGGCGGCACTGATAGGCAGCACTGATGGGTCTGCACTGATAATCAGTGCCCTGATTATCAGTGTAAACAATGCACTGACAGTCTTGCCAGTTAACGGCTCTCCTTTCCTCACACAGACACAGTGTGGGAGGAAAGGACTACTGATAAATGGCATGTCTGTTTAAATGTGATCAGCTGATCACATGGTAAAGGGCCGCTGTGATTGGCTCTTTACTGTGATAAGCTGTGTCCTCAGGACACAGCAGTCAGAGTGCACTGGATGCGTGCCCCAGGAGGCATGCGCTAGGGCAGGGTTATAGGAGGATGTCCATGGGTGCCCTCCCAGAACTAGAAGCCCGGGGCTCGGATAGAAGTGGGGGGGGGATCAGGGGGGCCCTTATTAGTTTCTTGAACTGGGGCCCTGAAGGTTCTAGTTATGCCTCTCTGTCAAAGGTTTATTATTAAAAAAAAAACAACTGCAAATAAGACCTATTATAGGGGGAAATGGAATAAAAGAAGGAATCCAAAAGAAGAAAATGTCAAAATGAAACCAGTTCTATTAGTAAACCATAGTGTGTTTGCACTGAATTTATCATTGACAACTTACTCAGGGGCGGAGTTATACATTATACAGGTGGACGATCAGGTGGATCACCTGCGCTGCACCAGCTCAGGCACCACCCACGAGGAACAAGATGTGGATTTCAACCAGAACCTAGAACATACGGATATTCCAGAGAAGTTCCGGGGCTATGAGGAGTTCTACGACGTGAAGACCGACCCTGATTTTATAGAACCAAGCGGTGAGTTTACACCTGGAGTATATGACTGTGATCGGGTCCGATCCTTCCCATTGCCATGGAGCATGGGCTGCTCTTACCATCACTGGGGGTCATGGTATCTCTCTGCTCACCTTGTTCTTTTAAAAACTTTTTACTGAAACATTTTCAAGTTTACAGAACATTTCTTGTTTTGAAGACAGAACCAATAAGGACAGGCTGCAATCTTATGTCTGGGCAGCACAGTGGAGCACTGGGGACCCTAGTGCTGGGGAGTGGACCCTAGTGCAACACTAGGGTCTTCTGTTAAAATCCAACCTGGACACTATCAACATGAAGACTGCAAACAGGTTTAAGGGGTGAAGTGATATACATGTAGCAAGGTCCCAGGCCTCTTTTGGTCTAAAGAGGACCTCCAGGACCAGAGATAGCTGACATCCTCCTGTATGTAGTGGGTTGTGAGGCATAGTGGGTGCAAAGATGGTGAAAGTCATTGGGCGCCAGACACTTCTTGCATGCAAAAGAAAGTTTATTTCTCTTAACAAACTATTCTGGGGGAAGAGGGTTAGGGCCAGGACACCCTTAGGTATTTGCAAGTTCAATTGGCAGACTCCGAGACTTCAACAGGGGGACAGCCGTGCAGGGAAAGGCATCCAGCAAGACGCCACATCTGCACGTGCAGGAATGCTGTCTCCTATGGCAACAGTCTTTAACCGTTCCTAACTTGAAGTTTAACACTTTCTTTATCTTTCACTACAATCTCTCCTTGTAGTTTTTCAGCCCACTGAGCTCCCGGTCTCTCACTAGACTAGATGATTCACTGTCACTGAATCCCTTGAGCTTCTTCAATCTTCACGGTGGTTTCTTCCTCAAGCGCCACCCCCGCTTCTCTGCTGGGTCCCTAGCTTGGCACTCCAGATACTTCTCAAGCTTCAACCCACTGGCCTGCTCGGTCCCTGGCTTGACACACAAGGCTGCTCTGCAAGCGTCACCTCCGCTGGTTGGGTCCCTGGCTTGATATCCGCTGAAGTTTCCAGATTCTTCACCGTCCCCGGTTGGTGAGAATACTGCTCCGGTATTTGCTTCAGCTACTCACTCTGGTCCCTGGTAATTAGGCGGATAGTCCCTTACTGGCGACAGCTTCCCTTCTACCTCCGACCACGACAGGTTATCCGGCCGGCAGAACCGTCACTTCTGGTTGGACTGCAAGCCGCAATCCCAACCCTGTGCTGCTCTCTTGCTTCTGGATAGGCCCTCAGATGGCCTAGCAGCCAGATGTGCCCGGGATAGGCCCAATCTCTGGCCTAGCAGCCCGGGCAACACAACACACGTCCACCCAGACAGCCGTCCAGGTGGCACAGAACACAGATCACCTGACTCCACCCAAATATATAGGGTCACCCAGCAGGCCAAGGGATACAAGGAAACCCCTGCCCATTGGCTGAGATACCCCACATACCCATAACCTGACCTTGGGATGCCCATCTCATATCCTGTACCACCAAGTACCCGGCCACCTAGTGGTAGAAGAGAAAAGTGCAACAAGGCCAAACTTGGGGAGAAATCAATAGATCTCCAACAATCAACCAGGATAACTACTCCTGGCAAGTAAATTTGTGAAAAGCTCCCTGACTAAACTCCAGGGTGCTACATTAAGTATATCCTGTGGGGGGACAATGGAGTTGAGTGGCTGGAGGGTGTAGTGTGGGGAGTCTGAGATCAAAAGTACGTAGCACAGTAAAGCCTCAACCCCTGAACGGCGTAAGGCTCCTGACAGGGGTGGGGTACTTTAGTCCAGTTGTCGCCAACCTTTCCGACCTCATGGACCACTAGACTCACAATTTTGAATCCTGCAGACCACTAATATAAATGTTACACGCCTTATACACACAATGCTTCGTCTCTCTGCCCCCCCCCCCCCCCACTCTGCATCACACTGCTGCTTTACACAGAGTCATCATTTGATCTCCTCTCCTTATCCAGCCATGTGCTCGAGCTTCGTGCTTCCTCCCACAGTCTGTGATCAGCGCTGACATTGAAAGTCCCCTCCCTCTTTACCTCCTGCTCTCTGCACTCCCGGCGCCTCCCTCTGAGTTCACAAGAGCCCTAACTACAGAGGAGGCATTGGGTATCAATGCGCAGTATTGACTGTCAGCACGCATTGAGAAAAACACTGGAAACAACATTTACCGCCATATTGATTTGCAGCAGAACCCCTGGGGCCACCAACATTTTCTCGTGGACCATCAGTGGCAATTGCTGCCTTATGCCTCGTACACAGGGCCGGGATTTCCGACGGGAAAAAGTCAGTCGGAATCCCGACGGGAAAAAAGAGAGCTGGTCCTCTTTTTTTTGACGGCGGTTTTTGCCAGTTTTCCCATCGGAAAAACTGTGACGGAGCATACACACGGCCGGGATTCCCGGCCAAAAGCTCTCATCGCATTTTTCCCAACGGAAAACCCGGTCGTCTGTACGAGGCAATAGTCTACCTAGGCTGAAACTGGGCAGTCTCCACTCCTTAGATACCTGCCAAAGCCAGTCCTTCAAGAGCTGTCCTGAAGAAAGACCCCCGATGGAAAGAGAATAAAGACCTGAAAGCCACAGATCCTCATATTCCTCATATGTGATGGAATGAGACATATGAAAATCTTCTGTTTTAGCAGAAGTCTCTATTGGGTTGTGCACTGCTTAGGCCAGCCTTTCTAAACCTTTTCAACACAGAGAAACCCTTGAAATAACTTTACAATATCAGGGAACCCCTGCTAATAATTCCTTTATCTACAATTCATGATACATTAATCATGTGATGGTCAGTGGGAAGAATACTCCTTACACTTGTGCTCATTAGGAAGAATTCCCCCCCTAGAGATCTCTAAAAAGATCAATGGTGTCAGTAGGAACTTATCTGAGGGGCAGAAAGTACTCATTGCTCAAGGGATCAATAGCTACCTTTGGAGGAACTCTGGGATTCCATGGAACCTTGGTTGAGAAACCCTGGCTTAGAGTGAGAGGTGTATTGCTTTGGAGCTCTTTCACAAGGGGGGTAAAAACAGGCAGTTCATTTGTGCTTTTACTGGTCACCTAAATCCTAACAAGGCAGTTGTATGGTGTAGTACACACGCGGCCCCTGCAAATTTAGCTCAGCTTGCAAAGTTTGACAGGCGGCACCATCTGTCAAACTTGTCCATTAAGGTAGGGTGACCAGTAGTGATGAGCCGAACACCCCCGGGTTCGGTTCGCACCAGAACCCGCGAACGGACTGAAAGTTCGCACAAACTTTAGAACCCTATTAAATACAATGGATGCGAACGTTCAAATTCTAAAGTGCTAATTATAACGACTATTATGCATGTTATTGTCCTAAAAAGGGTTTGGGAACCCGGGTTGTGCACCAGGGGACATGTATCAATGCAAAAAGAAGTTTTAAAAACGGCCGTTTTTCTGGAGCAGTCATTTTAATGATGCATAAAGTGAAAAAAAAAAAGGCAAATATTCCTTTAAATATCGTACCTGGGGGGTGTCTAAAGTATGCCTGTGAAGTGCCACGTGTTTCCCGTGTTTAGAACTGTCCCTGCACAAAATGACATTTCTAAAGGGAAAAAAGCCATTTAAAACTGCTTGCGGCTTTAATGTAATGTCTGGTCCCGGTAATATGGATGAAAATCTTTAGGAAAAATGGCATAGCTACCCCGTCACACACCCCCCCCCCCACCCCAGCCCATTACCAGCCCCTTTGGGTCTTGTATGGATATTAAGGGGAACCCCGCACAAAAAATAAAAAAGGCCCTATATACTCTGAACAGCCGTATACAGGCGGTGCATACAAGACAGGGACTGTAGGTTTGTTCTTGTGTAGAATCTGTTTGTAATTTTGAACAGCTGCATTGTTTAAGTGTAGCTCCAGACAAAAAATCTATTTTTAAGCTTTTTGGAAAACATAGGGAAGGGTTATCACCCCTGTAACATTTGTTTTGCTGTCTGTGCCGTGTGCACCTGTTCAGAACAGTTCACCTAACTTTCCGTCCTAATGACAAATGTTTTTTGAAAATTTGGGGTTTTTATTGAAACAAGAATTGGTGATAAAGCATCAGTGGAGAGGAGACACTTTTTTTCCCATATTAACTCTTAATGCCCCATACACACGATCGTTTTTCATGCCGTTAAAAATGCCATTAAAAAAAATGGCCATTAAAAATGATCGTGTGTAGGCTCCAGAGCATTTTTAACGACGTGAAAAACGGCCATTAAAAATTTCGAACATGCTCTCTTTTTTCACATCGTTTTTCATGTCGTTTTTTTTAACGACGTGAAAAACGATAGTGTGTATGCTTTAACGACGTGAAAAAAACGCGCATGCTCAGAATCAAGTATGAGACAGGAGCGCTCGTTCTGGTAAAACTAGCGTTCGTAATGGAGATAGCACATTCGTCACGCAGTCACGGACTGAAAAGCACGAGACTGAAAAGAGCGAATCGTCGCTCAACAAACTTTACTAACATGAAGGGTGGCGCCATTCGAACGGAACTTCCCCTTTATAGTGCCGTCGTACGTGTTGAACGTCACTGCGCTTTGCTTGATCGTTTTTTTTAATGATGGTGTGTACGCAAGGCAGGCTTGAGAGGAAACATGAAAAAAAACGAGGAGAAAAACGTCGGTTTAAAAAATGACATTAAAAACGATCGTGTGTACGGGGCATAACAGGAGAGAATTTGCCTTCCTAGGGGTAGATTTCCTCTCACTTCCTGTTGTATCCTTCCGTTTGCAAGGAGGAGTCGTTTGTAAGTTGGATGTTTGAAAGTAGGGGCCTGCCGTATATACTCAGCTTAAATTTGCCCCTTACAGTTACTCTTGGTGGGCGCATGAATGGGCCCTGCTGTGAATTATTAGATCAAGAATTGTAATTGCATGCCCCTGTTGAACAGGGGCTGAAAAATTGGGCCTTTGGTGGTGGTGGTGGTGGTGTTGACACAACACTGTAAGGCCTCACAGTTAGTCTTGGTGGGCGCAGGAATGGGCCCTGCTGTGAATTATTAGATCAAGAATTGTAATTACATGCCCCTGTTAAACAGGGGCATAAAAATTGGGCCTTAGGCACTGGTGCCACAACACTGCAACCCCTCACAGATACTGTACTTGGAGCACAGCAATGAGCCCTGTTGCAAAGTATTGCATCAAAAATTGTAATTACACGCCCCTGTTAAACAGGGGCTAAAAAATTGGGCCTTAGCCACTGGTGCTGGTGCCATGACACTGCAACCACTCCCAGATACTCTAGTTGGAGTGCAGGAATGAGCCCTGCTGCAAAGCATTGCATAAAAAATTGTAATAACACGCCCCTGTTAAACAGGGGCTGAAAAATTGGGCCTTAGCCACTGGTGGCGGCACCCAGAAACAAAAATGTTCTTCCAAGCTATCATCATCAATCGGATCATTGAGGAGGAGGAGGATAGTCAGTCAACATAACAGGACAGTCTCTCAGCATCAGCATCAGTCTTGAAGGGATGTGACATTTGAAAATAAATTCGTCTGTTATATCAGCTTCAGGTGTTTGGTAGCTGGTGGTGATCCAAGACTGGTTCATCTTTATGAAGGTCAGTCGATCAACAGAGTCGGTGGACAGGCGCACCCTGTGATCCGTGACAAATCCTCCAGCAGCACTGAATGTGCGTTCTGAAAGAACGCTGGATGCAGGACAGGCAAGTAGCTCAATTGCATACTGTGCAAGCTCTGGCCAGTGATCCATCCTCAAGACCCAGTAAGCCAGAGGATTTTCGGTGGGGAAGGTGTCCAAGTCTGACCTTGCCCCTAGGTATTCCTGGACCATGTATATCAGACGCTGGCGATGGTTGCTGGAACCGATCATACCTTGGGGCTGCGGACTAAAGAATTGTCTGAACGTATCGGTCAGACGGCCACCTTCCCCACCGCTCCTTCTTTGACTGACCGAAGCCTCAGCAACTCGTTGTCCAGGACCAGGAGTTTGTAACCTCCCAGTCTCTGGGAACGCGTTGCACAGACCTTTCTGCAAGGCCTCCCGGAGTTGTCTCATCCTCTGCTCCCTCTGCGATGGTAAGATAAGGTCCGCAACCTTACCCTTGTACCGTGGATCAAGGAGAGTGGCCAGTCAGTAATGGTCCCTCTCCTTGATCCGAAGAATACGAGGATCCTTCCGCAGACTTTGCAGGATCAGGGAGGCCATGCAGCGTAGGTTAGCTGAGGCATTCGGTCTGGAGTCCTCTGGGTCACTAAGGACGACATGATCCGTAGCCACCTCCTCCCAGCCATGTACAAGTCCACTGGTTTCTTGGGACTGTAAATCATCCCTAAAAGACTGCTGCTGATGATGCTGAGTGCCAGGCTCCACCTCCATGCTGACACAATCCTCCTCCTCCTCCTCCTCTTCTTCCTGTGCGATGGGTGGGACAGAAGGAACACTGTCTGGGTAAAGGGGGCCTTGAGAGGCAAGGAAGTCCTCCTCTTCCTGCCTCTGTTCTGCCTCAAGTGCCCTGTCCATTATTCCACGCAGCGTATGTTCCAACAGGTGGACAAGAGGTACAGTGTCACTGATGCATGCACTGTCACTGCTCACCATCCTCGTGGCCTCCTCAAATGGTGCCAGGACAGTGCATGCATCCCCGATCATGCCCCACTGGCGTGGTGAAAAAAACCCAAGCTCCCCTGACCCTGTCCTGGTGCCGTAGTCGCACAGGTACTCATTGATGGCCCTCTGCTGCATGTGCAGCCGCTGCAGCATGGCCAACGTTGAGTTCCACCTGGTGGGCATGTCACATATAAGGCGGTTCTTGGGCAGGTTCAACTCCTTTTGCAGCTCAGCCAGGCGAGCACTGGCATTATAAGATCTGCGGAAATGCACACAGACTTTCCTGGCCTGCCTCAGGACATCCTGTAAGCCCGGGTACCTGCCCGAGAACCGCTGCACCACCAGGTTAAGGACGTGAGCCACACAGGGCACATGGGTCAGTTGTCCCTGTCGGAGGGCGGAGAGGAGGTTGGTGCCATTGTCGCAAACTACCATTCCTGGCTTAAGCTGGTGTGGCGTCAACCACCTCTCGGCCTGCCCCTGCAGAGCAGACAGAACCTCTGCCCCAGTGTGGCTCCTGTCCCCCAAACACACCAGCGCAAGCACGACATGGCATCTTTTTGCCTGCGTACTTGCGTAGCCCCTTGAACGCCTACGGTGCACCGCTGGTTCCGAGGACAAAGCACAGGAAGAGGCCACGGAGGAAGAAGAAGAGGAGGGGGTGGAGGACAGAGGTGTGTCACAACCAGTAGTAGCATTTTGGAGGCGTGGCGGTGGAACAACCTCCAACACTACTGCACCTTGTCCTGCATCCTTCCCAGCTGCCAAAAGAGTGACCCAATGGGCCGTGAAAGAAAGGTAACGTCCCTGTCCATGCCTGCTGGACCATGAGTCAGCGGTAATATGCACCTTACCGCTGACCGCCCTGTCCAGCGAGGCCAAGACATTGCCTTCCACATGCCGGTAGAGAGCCGGAATCGCCTTCCGTGAGAAAAAGTGGTGTTTGGGAACCTGCCACTGAGGAACCGCACATTGCACAAACTCACGGAAGGGGGCCGAGTCTACCAACTGAAAAGGCAGCAGTTGAAGCGCTAGCAATTTAGCCAAGCTAGCATTAAACCGCTGGGCATGTGGATGGCTGGGAGTGAACTTCTTTCGACGGTCCAGCAGCTGGGGCAGGGAAATTTGCCTGCTAGAATCGGAGGTCGTGTACTGCTAGCAGAGTGCCCGCAAGTACTTGGCTGTGACACACCTAATTCTACACCTTCATTCCTCTCAGAGCAGGTTTCAGAGAGGACTGAAGGTATAATGTGGTTGGAGATCCCAGCTGATGCGGTGCAAGAAGAGGTCAGCTTTGTTCTTTGGTGTGGGTCTTTAAGGTAGGCTTGCCAACGAGCTGCATGGCAGGTCAACATATGTCTGGTCAAGCATGTGGTGCCCAAGCGGGTGATGTTTTGGCCACGCGATATACGCTTGAGACATATGTTGCAAACAGCAGCTGTGCGATCTGATGCACTCGACTCAAAAAAGGCCCACACCAAAGAACTCTTTGAATAACGGGCAGAGGCAGCGCCCTGCACAGGCGGAGCTCTGCGGTGTGATTCCGTCGGTGTGCTGCCCTTACGCTGGCCCCCCGAGGGCATCTTGCCTCGTTGGAGATGTGCCTCCTCCTCATCCTCCTCCTCCTCCTCCTCCTCCTCTCTCCTATTAGGCACCCACGTGGAGTCAGTGACCTCATCATCCCCTCCCTCCTCATCACTGGAGCCAATCTGGCAGTATGCTGCAGCTGCTGGAACATGACTGCCAGATTGGTGTCCTTCTTGAGCATCCCCTCTCTCTGCTCTCACGCTACTGCCTTCCTCTAGCTGGGTATCATCATCAGACCCTTCGACACGCTGGGCATCCTCCTGGAGCATGTACCCAACACTGTGCTCAAACAGTTCGGGGGACTCCTCAGGAGGACATGGTTGGTCTAGGGAAGGAGTGACTGATGATGACATTGATACCAGGGAAGAGGACGCTTTGGCAGCTGCTTTGCCAGTACCCTGAGCCTGGGTGAGAGAGGATGAGGAGGATGAGGAGGGCTTGGTCATCCACTCTACCAAGTCTTCGGCATGATGCGGCTCAACACGTCCAGCTGCCGAAAAGAAGGACAAGCGTGTCCCATGGCCACGTGCTGATGGCGATGCACCGCGTCCACGACCAGCACTGTTGTCTCTAGACACAGAGCCTGCTTGCCCTCTTTTATTGGCTCCTGACTGTCTGCCTCTCCTTGTTTGCCTTCCAGACATTCTAATGGCCTGCAGGGAAATGGGAAAACCAGCAATACAGGCTAAGTTCAGGTGTAATATGGTCAGGAGGCACACTCCGCCCGCTGTAAGTGCCGCAAAATCCTGTTGGTGTAACACACCAGGAAAAAGCAGCAATACAGGCTAAGTTCAGGTGTAATATGGTCAGGAGGCACACTCCGCCCGCTGTAAGTGCCGCAAAATCCTGTTGGTGTAACACACCAGGAAAAAGCAGCAATACAGGCTAAGTTCAGGTGTAATATGGTCAGGAGGCACACTCCGCCCGCTGTAAGTGCCGCAAAATCCTGTTGGTGTAACACACCAGGAAAAAGCAGCAATACAGGCTAAGTTCAGGTGTAATATGGTCAGGAGGCACACTCCACCCGCTGTAAGTGCCGCAAAATCCTGTTGGTGTAACACACCAGGAAAAAGCAGCAATACAGGCTAAGTTCAGGTGTAATATGGTCAGGAGGCACACTCCGCCCGCTGTAAGTGCCGCAAAATCCTGTTGGTGTAACACACCAGGAAAAAGCAGCAATACAGGCTAAGTTCAGGTGTAATATGGTCAGGAGGCACACTCTGCCCGCTGTAAGTGCCGCAAAATCCTGTTGGTGTAACACACCAGGAAAAAGCAGCAATACAGGCTAAGTTCAGGTGTAATATGATCAGGAGGCACACTCCGCCCGCTGTAAGTGCCGCAAAATCCTGTTGGTGTAACACACCAGGAAAAAGCAGCAATACAGGCTAAGTTAAGGTGTAATATGGTCAGGAGGCACACTCCGCCCGCTGTAAGTGCCGCAAAATCCTGTTGGTGTAACACACCAGGAAAAAGCAGCAATACGGGCTAACTTCAGGTGACACTGTCCCCTGCCTATCCTTCTCTCTCTCCCTGCACACAAGGTTTATCAAAGTATATGACACTGACACTCTCCCTGCCTATCCTTCTCTCTCCCTGCACACAAGGTTTAGCAAAGAATATGACACTGACACTGTCCCCTGCCTATCCTTCTCTCTCCCTGCACACAAGGTTTATCAAAGTATATGACACTGACACTCTCCCTGCCTATCCTTCTCTGTCCCTACACACAAGGTTTAGCAAAGAATGGATTTGACACTGTCCCTGCCTATCCTTCACTTTCCCTGCTCCGGAACACACTACACGAGGCCGCCGCGCTGGTGGCCTTTTATAGTGTGGGGCGTGTACTAAACCCCCTCAGCTATAATTGGCCACAGGCATTCTGCCTGTGGCCAATCATTGCTCTCCTCGCTGCCGGCGCTGTGATTGGCCCAGCATGCAGGGTCACAGTGCATGCTTGGCCAATCACAGCGCCGGGATTACACTGCGATGGCGCAGTGTATTGTGGGCCGTTCGCGTCACTCGAATTTGGCGCGAACGGCCCAAATCGTTCGTTGTTCGCCGAACGCTGCGAACAGCCGATGTTCGAGTCGAACACCGAGCTCATCCCTAGTGACCAGACATCCCCGGTTTCAGGGGACAGTCCCCAGATTAAGGACACTGTCCCCGGACCAAGTCTGTCCCGGGTTTTGTCCCCGGATTGGATTTGAACAGGGCCTGGGGCAATTTCAAAGACAGTCAGTGCAGAATAAACAAAAAAAAAATTCTGAATTACAAACCCCCGCTCCGCCACTCCTACTAGCTTAGGGGGGTTTATTTTTTTCCATTATCTGTGTCCCTTTCTGATGATCATGTGCTGGTCGGAGCCGAGGGAATATTTCTTCAGTTTCAGGTGCATGCCCATTCAGCTCTGCTCGTATATTCTTCTGCCTTGGCTCAAGTCCCAGCCAGCCGCCTGCCTGCTTATCTCCTTGCTTTCCCTGGCAGAGTGATCTTCCTCCGCTCCCCACCCAGTAGTAGCCGGGGCCCGGAGAGTAAGACTTGACAGGCTGTGAGGCAGGCGGCGATGGGCAGAGACTGGCTGATTGCCGCCATTACTAGTAGAAAAAAAATATGTCCCCGGATTTTATTTAAAAAATCTGGTCACCTTACATTAAGGTCAATATGACTGTGCCTCAATCAGGAGTCAAATGCTTGGCCCATGATTTTGGCTCATGATGAAAAACACACATTCAGGAGGTGGCAGGATTGTCTCCTGAATGTCTGGCAGTGGCTGCTCTGTTGCCCTCTGAAGAGCCATCTGCGGTGGGGGCATAGCAGTCATTAGGGTCCATTAGGATTGCCACTTCTTTTTTAGACCAAAATCCCAAACACTTTAAATGTTTGCCCCCCTTAGAGTCCCCCCCATTAGATCAGGGTCCTCTTATATAGGCAACCCCACTTAGAGACCCCCCATTAGATCAGAGTCTCCTTATATCAGCACCCCTAAGGCTACATTTACATTGGAGTTTAGGGCAAGTGAGAATAGTAGGTAGGTTTGGCCGCCAGCCCCATTCATTATAATAACAGGTCACTGGCGGTCTCCGCTATTCGCTGCTGTCTGCACAGCGAGTGATTACCCGCGATTACCTTCACCGTGGACAGGGCCGGCGGCGGCATCTAGCTGCTAAGAGCCACAGCAGGAAACTCTGACTCCTGCAGCTAGCTACTATTTGCACTGGCCATAATTGCCAGTGTGAATGTAGTCTTACAGACCCCCTATTATAGAGTCACCTTATATAAGCACCCCTCCTTACATATCCCCATTAGATTAGAGGCCAACGATTAGATCCACACTCTTTAGATCAGAGTCCCCTTATATTAGCGACACCCATTAGATCAGGTACCCCCTTATATCAGTGGCCCTGCCCCTTAAAGACCCCCATTAGGGGGCCTGTGGATAGAAATGGTTGTATTAGTGAGGTGCAATTAAAGGAGGGAGGTAGAAAGTGGTCTGTCCATGACATCAATGCTGCATTGTGCAATGTGCTGGGTGTTTAGTGTGTTACTGCTCCTTTAAGGAGGGCTGGGCTCCCTCCAGTCATCTGCCCTTCATCTATCCATAAGCATACATGAGCTTCCACTGAAGAGACTCTTTAAATTTTAGAGTCAGGGTCTGCAGTACACAGGGAGCATTGACGGGGCCTGCAGCTTACGCATGTATTTGCAAATGCGTGCAACTAAACCCCTGTTTTTAACGCACTGTTAGACAGGTGAATTTGGTTGGTTGCTGATTGGTTGATAAGTTGAGCTTGGAAATTCTGTGTGTTTTTTGACATGCGTTCGCCCCTTCCAGTGCTCCTTGCTGTGAAGACCAGTTATAGATAGGGACAGTGACTGTTGTTTTTTGTGTTTTTTTGTATCATGACATCCAGACGCATTGGAATTTTCCTAGCTTATCCTCCTGTAACCCTGTTAGCTTTGTGATTGCTCGTCATTCCTATGGTGGGCCATATGCATTCTGATCACTTGTACCTAGATTCATCCCTAACAAGTATTTTATCACTAAAAACCCCACTGCAAGGGATAATTATTTTAGTTGCCTGGAGTTGGGCTTTAATGATACAATGCTGGTTCTCTGGTAGCTGGTATGGTAATGGGGCCCCTTTCCACCCCCAGGCCCCATTGCCATTGTGTGAGCTGCTATGGCTATTGTTACTCTACTGGGCAGATAATCATTCAAAGCATTTGAGACAATTGGCTGTGAAGAGTGGTGGGATCTGCTGTAGAATGGGATCCTGACTGAAGCTGCTCTGTGTATTACAGGTATACAGAACAATGTCCGCGCTTTGGAGTACGCACTGAGACGCCTGCATGTGTACCACGACTGTAAGCCAATACTGGGCAGCAATCAGAAGCCGTACATCCCTCAGGAAAGCCAGGTAATCTCTGCCAATCCACTGTGTGTTTAATGAGCCCCAACCTGTGAACAGCGCTCCATATCCTACTCTAGATGAAGGTGAGGCCATTCAGCTGAGAGCACAGAGCACTGCAGGAGGTGAATGTGGAGGATCTGTGTGGGTGACGTATTGTACCACTGGCACAGGGGAGGGGGCAGAGAGAGAGGAAGGAGCAGAGTCCTCCAGCAGTGCAGAGTATTTCAGAAAATACAGATGGGGTCTTTGCAAAGGGACAAATGTAGAACTGGGTCAAATCAGAGGCAGAAGAGGCATATGCCTTGGGCACTCACTGACTGCAGTTCAGGGACAGGGTGTGCTCTGTAATATGAATTAGCGGCAAACAATCAGGGTAATCAATGCTGTCACAGAGGGGATTTATAGCCCTGTAGAAGCAACTTCCTGCTAGTGATGTAGGGATCATTGGGAGGAACCACTTTGGCCAGTAGGGAGACCCAATCTTTTACATACCCGGAAGTGTGGGACAGGGCTGGCGCAGGAGCTATGCTACAGAGTGAAGTTGTAGAAAATCGGCTGACTGACAGGTATGTATGACGCTGCTTCCTTCACCATTTAGTACCTTTTTATTTTGTTGGCTCCTGGCAGGGTCACTTTAATTAAAGTTTTTGTATTTCCCCTGCAGCTCCTTCCTGGAAATCACTCTGAACTTCAGGGGGGGAGCTGAAGAGTGTACTGGGTGGACCCCTGTAGCCTTCTCATGGCCACCGTCATAGTAGCCTGTTTTTTTTTTGTAGAAGTGATCTATGTTTACCAAAGTGGTACAGAGCACGCCCCTCTGGTCCCCGAGCTCACCTGTTTCCTTTGTAAACCCTAGGCTGCTGTAGAAGAATTCAGGATGCTGAGAGGCTTAGGAAAATGGAGAATGTACCCAGAAGTGCTTAGCTCTCTTTTTAAAAAATAAAAATAGCTGCTCCACAATACTCTCTGTATAACCATGTCAAAGCCACAGTGTATATTCCCGATGAAGCCACACTGTATACCCCTGATGAAGCCACAGTGTATACCCCTGATGAAGCCACAGTGTATACCCCTGATGAAGCCACAGTGTATACCCCTGATTAAGCCACAGTGTATACCCCTGATAAAGCCACACTGTATACCCCTGATGAAGCCACACTGTATACCCCTGATGAAGCCACACCGTATACCCCCTGATGAAGCCACACCGTATACCCCCTGATGAAGCCACACCGTATACCCCCTGATGAAGCCACACCGTATACCCCCTGATGAAGCCACACCATATACCCCTGATGAAGCCACACCGTATACCCCTGATGAAGCCACAGTATATACCCCTGACTAAGCCACAGTGTATACCCCTGATGAAGCCACAGTATATACCCAGAGGAAGCCACAGTGTATACCCCTGACAAAGCCACAGTATATACCCCGAGGAAGCCACAGTGTTTACCCCTGACAAAGCCACAGTATATACCCTTACGAAGGCACAGACCATGGCGTAACATGTAGGGTTTTTTGTGCGAGAACTTTATTCATTTTATTGATGCCGGGGCAATGATGTCATGGCTTTCACCTCATCCAATCAGAGAACACTTTGCTTTCAATGAGATAATGCAAAGTGTTCTCTGAATAGCATCTGTGCCAAGCGGGTGACCTCCTGTGTTCACTAAGGAGCAGGTTGGCTGCTCCACATGTGACCTGGAAGCCAGTAGTGATCATTGTGGTAGTAGTGTCTACTACGATAACTTCCAGCTACCACGAGATTCCCACAGCTATAGTATATACATAATTACACTGCTCCAAGCTGGTCCAATGTAACTTTGCCATACCTGGAATTCAGCTTTATACTGGAACTAAACCTACTGTGAGGGGGTTAGCTCGGCAGCGGGTGTGTGTGACCCCCGGGATGGGCTCCCCACCCAAAAACAGGCCCAGCAGACGGAGGTTGTGGTTTTCAAAATCAAAAAGGTGCGGTTTATTTTCTATTTACAGTGACAAAAACACAGCAAGGCAAAAAAAAACATAAACAAAATAAATCCTGGTCAACTTGACCTCTGACTAAACATACAGGTTTCCTAACTAACAACTGGGATCAGCCTAGTGCTGTCCTAGTCCCTAAGTCCCTGGTTTTAAATGTCCAAGCAAATATATAGCCACACAGGCTTTCTCTCACCGCACAGGGGTTCACTCTCCCTAGACAGTCCACACAGGTCTGGTTCCAGGCATGAGCTAACACCTAATGAATCTGGGAGTTTTTTTATAGAGGCCTAAATGAGCTGACAAGCTTCAGCTGGCCTCATCAACTCCCTGTCTGCACGACGCCCAGCCCTCTCCCTAGAGGTATGAGTCATCAATGAGCCCACTAGTCTCAGCTGGGCTTATACAACTCTCCACCTAGCTGTATAAGTCGGCGTAAAGCCTGAATCTGGGCGAAATATATCTACCCCCCTGGATGCAACCAGGTGACTTTACCTTCCTGCTGTCACATACCCCCCCCTCTTGTTTTAACCTCGGGGTTGGAACACCAGCAATCAGGCATTCATGTACTCGAGACAAAGCATCCACATTCCCCATTTGAACGCCAGGGCGATGCTTTACTGTGAAGTTGAATTCCTGGAGGGCCAGGAACCACCTATTCACTCTTCTATTTGTTTCCTTGTTTTGAGCCATCCACTTTAACGGAGCGTGATCCGTAACCATGTCAAAGTGCCTACCTAGCAGGTAGTACCGAAGGGAATCTAGAGCCCACTTCACCGCTAAACACTCCTTTTCAACGGTGGCGTAATTTACCTCATGGGACTTCAACTTCCTGCTGAGGTAAATGACTGGGTGCTCTTCCCCGTTCCAGACCTGGGACAATACTGCTCCTAACCCCACATCTGACGCATCACTTTGTACGACAAAGTCTCTAGAGAAGTCGGGTGAGTACAACACTGGCTGGCTACATAAGGCTTGTTTCAAGAATTGGAATGCTGCCTCAGCCTCGGGGGTCCATTTAATCATGACCGACCCTTTCCCCTTCGTCAGGTTGGTTAGGGGCACAGCCTTAGAAGCAAAGTGGGGAATGAATCGCCGATAATACCCAGCGATTCCCAGAAAGGCTCGTACCTGCTTCTTGCTGTTGGGACGTGGCCAACTCTGGATGGCCTCGACTTTGTTGAGTTGGGGTTTTATTACTCCCCTCCCAATGGTGTACCCAAGATATTTGGCCTCCTCCTGCCCAATGGTACACTTCTTGGGGTTAGCCGTAAACCCTGCTTCCCGAACAGAGTCCAGGACTGCTTGCACTTTTGGCAGATGTGAGGCCCAATCTGTGCTATGGACAATTATGTCATCCAGGTAAGCCGCAGCATACTTCCGATGGGGCCTCAGCATCTGGTCCATTTTCCGCTGGAATGTGGCCGGCGCATTCTGTAACCCGAACGGCATTCTTTTATATTGGAACGCCCCGTCTGGGGTTACAAATGCGGTTTTCTCTTTGGCCGACTTGGCCAGGGGGATTTGCCAATACCCTTTTGTGAGGTCAAGAGTCGTCATGTATCGGGCTGTTCCCAGCCGGTCGATCAACTCATCTATACGTGGCATGGGGTAGGTGTCAAATTTTGTAACTTTGTTCAACTGACGAAAATCGTTACAAAATCGCCAGCTCCCATCCGGTTTAGGCACCAACACAATGGGACTAGACCAATCACTTTGGGACTCCTCTATCACCCCTAAGTTCAGCATTTTCTGTACTTCCTCCCGTATTGCCTCCCGTCGGGCCTCTGGGATCCGATAGGGTTTTAGCTTCACCCTTTCACCGGGCGGGGTAATAATGTCATGCTCTACCCCAGATGTTTGTCCCGGCAGCTCAGAGAATACCTCCTTGTTGCGAAGCACAAACTCCTTAAACTCCTGTTGTTGGGGTTGTGACAAGGTGGCTGCGATTCCAACCTCAGGAATCACGCAACCAGTTTGAGCTGGTGACCAAGTGTCTGCGACTAGGGACTCTCTATCCCTCCAGGCTTTCAACAGATTAACGTGATAGATCTGTTCGGGCTTTCGCCTTCCTGGTTGTCTGACCTTGTAATTCACTTCGCTCACTTTTTCCATTATCTCGTAGGGGCCTTGCCATTTGGCAAGGAATTTACTTTCAACCGTAGGGACAAGTACCAATATCCTATCCCCCGGGGAAAAGGTACGGGTCTTGGCTCCACGGTTGTACACTCTCTGCTGTGCCAACTGCGCTTGGGCCAAATGTTCCTTCACGATGGGCATTACCTGTGCAATTCGATCTTGCATCAGGGCGACATGCTCAATCACACTCCTGTGGGGAGAACTCTCACTTTCCCAAGTTTCCTTGGCAATATCCAACAGCCCTCTTGGGTGTCTCCCATACAGTAACTCAAAGGGGGAGAATCCCGTAGAGGATTGGGGCACCTCCCTAATAGCAAACATCAAATAAGGAAGTAGACAGTCCCAATCCCTTCCATCTCTATCCACCACTTTCTTCAACATTTGTTTTAGGGTTTTGTTGAATCTTTCAACCAGCCCATCGGTTTGGGGGTGATACACAGATGTACGCAATTGCGTCACTTTGAACAATTTACACAGCTCTTTCATAACCCGGGACATAAAGGGTGTACCTTGGTCCGTAAGCAGTTCTTTACAAATACCCACCCGGCTAAAAACAAGAGATAGCTCTTTGGCTATGGTTTTGGCCGAGGTATTTCTGAGAGGGATCGCTTCTGGATAACGGGTGGCATAGTCCATTATAACCAATATGTACTGGTGCCCCCTAGCGGACTTGATTATAGGACCTACCAAATCCATTGCGATTCTCTCAAACGGGACCTCAATGATGGGTAGAGGGACCAGCGGGCTACGGAAATGTGGCATCGGGGCCGACCTCTGACACACAGGGCAGGAGGAACAATAATTTTCTATGTCCTTCATCACCCCAGGCCAATAGAATCTCTGTAATACCCTCTCTCGGGTTTTCTCTGTCCCCAGATGACCTCCAAGAATGTGCCCATGGGCCAACTCCAACACCAACTTCCTGTAAGGTTTGGGCACCACAAGCTGCTCAACGGTTTCTTCTGCCCTTTTTGCCACCCGATACAGTAGGTCCTTCTCTACGCTGAAGTATGGGTAAGTGCCGGTATTATATGGGTTCACTAACTCGCCATCTATTTTCACTACGTTTTCCCGTGCCTTTATTAGGGCGGGGTCTTTCAACTGTCTGCGGACGTTGCTGCATTACTGCTTCCATCTGTTGTTGTAGTCTCTGCTCTTGCTTCTGCAACAGGTCTATGAAGCGGGCCTCAGATTGCTGTTGGGCTTGTTGCTGAGCCTCCAGACTCTGTTGTAAAGTTGCAAGGCTCTGTTGATGAGCTTGCTGCTGGGCTGCAAGGCTCCTTTGTAAACCTGCATTTGTCTGCTGTTGATTGGCATTTGCTAGAGCCAGCTGTTTCAGTATCTCCTCCATGCTGGCTTAAAAAAAAAACTGCCCGCATTCTCCACCAACTGTGAGGGGGTTAGCTCGGCAGCGGGTGTGTGTGACCCCCGGGATGGGCTCCCCACCCAAAAACAGGCCCAGCAGACGGAGGTTGTGGTTTTCAAAATCAAAAAGGTGCGGTTTATTTTCTATTTACAGTGACAAAAACACAGCAAGGCAAAAAAAAACATAAACAAAATAAATCCTGGTCAACTTGACCTCTGACTAAACATACAGGTTTCCTAACTAACAACTGGGATCAGCCTAGTGCTGTCCTAGTCCCTAAGTCCCTGGTTTTAAATGTCCAAGCAAATATATAGCCACACAGGCTTTCTCTCACCGCACAGGGGTTCACTCTCCCTAGACAGTCCACACAGGTCTGGTTCCAGGCATGAGCTAACACCTAATGAATCTGGGAGTTTTTTTATAGAGGCCTAAATGAGCTGACAAGCTTCAGCTGGCCTCATCAACTCCCTGTCTGCACGACGCCCAGCCCTCTCCCTAGAGGTATGAGTCATCAATGAGCCCACTAGTCTCAGCTGGGCTTATACAACTCTCCACCTAGCTGTATAAGTCGGCGTAAAGCCTGAATCTGGGCGAAATATATCTACCCCCCTGGATGCAACCAGGTGACTTTACCTTCCTGCTGTCACACTACATTAAAAAAAAAAAAAATGTGATCAGGCAGCTTTTTAATGAGGAAGAGATATACTATTAGTGCAATAATTCCCATTATGGGTGACCCAGTTTGTGTGCAGATAAAAGAAATACACAGAGACCATTAACTGCTATACAGAGAGAGAACAAGTATAAAGCTGCAAATGGTTACAGTGGGTAAAGTGCTGAATACATTTATTGATGTTAAATGGTTCTATGTTCATCGCCCACCAAGGTAGCATTGAGGGAGAAATAGAGGATCATGGATGTACAGTGCCTTGAAAAAGTATTCATACCCCTTGAAATGTTCCACACTTTGTCATGTTACAACCAAAATTGTAAATGTATTTTATTGGGTATTTATGTGATGGACCAACACAAAGTGGCTCATAATTGTGAAGTGGAAGGAAAATGATAAATGGTTTTCAGAATTGTTTACAAATAAATATGTGAAAAGTGTGGGGGGGGGGGGGGCATTTGTATGGCGCCCCCCTGAGTCAATACTTTGTAGAACCCCCTTTCTCTGCAATTACAGCTGCAAGTCTTTTAGGCGATGTCTCTACCAGCTTTGCACATTTAGAGAATAACATTTTTGACCATGCTTTGATCTAAACCATTCCATTGTAGCTCTGGCTGTATGTTTAGGGTCGTTGTCCTGCTGGAAGGTGAACCTCTGCCCCAGTCTCAAGTCTTTTGGAGACTCTAACAGGTTTTCTTCTAAGATTGTCCGGTATTTGGCTCCATCCATCTTCTCATCAACTCTGACCAGCTTCCCTGGTCCTGCTGAAGAAAATCATCCCCACAAAGTGATGCAGCCACCACCATGTTTCACGGTGGGGATGGTGTGTTCAGGGTGATGTGCAGTGTTAGTTTTCCGACACACGTTTTTCTTTTAGGCCAAAAAGTTACATTTTGGTCTCATCTGACCAGAGCACCTTCTTCCACATGTTTGCTGTGTCCCCCACATGGCTTCTCACAAACTGCAAACTTATTATGTCTTTCTATCACCAATGTCTTTCTTCTTGTCACTCTTCCATAAAGGGCAGATTTGTGGAGAAGCACGACTAATAGTTGTCCTGTGGACAGATTCTCCCACCTGAGCTGTGGATCTCTGCAGCTCCTCCAGAGTTACCATGGGCCTCCTGGCTGCTTCTCTGATGAATGCTCTCCTTGCCCGGCCTGTCAGTTTAGGTGGACGGCCATGTCTTGGTAGGTTTTCAGTTGTACCATACTCTTTCTTTTTCTCGGATGATGGATTGAGCAGAGCTCCGTGAGATGTTCAAAGCTTGAGATATTTTTTATAACCTAACCCTGCTTTATTCTTCTCCACAACTTTATCCCTGACCTGTCTGGTGTGTTCCTTGGCCTTCATGATGCTGTTTGTTCACTAAGGTTCTCTAACAAACCTCTGAGGGCTTCACAGAACATCTGTATTTATACTGAGAATAAATGACACACAGGTGGACTCTATTTACTAATTAGGTTACTTCTGAAGGCAATTGGTTCCATTAGATTTTAGTTAGGGGTATCAGAGTAAAGGGGGCTGAATACAAATGTACCCCACACTTTTCACATATTTATAAAAATAAAAAAAAATGAAAACCATTTATCATTTTCCTTCCACTTCACAATTATATGCCACTTTGTGTTGGTCTATCACATAAAATACATTTACGTTTTTGGTTGTAACATGACAAAATGTGGAAACTTTCAAGGCGTATGAATACTTTATTAAGACACTGTATGTGGTTCCTATGTTGTCAGCACCATATAGAGGCCGCAATATGTTTTTGTTTCCTAATTTAGGTATTTCTGGGGGGAAAGAGATGCATTATGGCCACTAGGTGGACCTGACAATATAGAAACTACACATATTAGAGAGAATATGGCAAATTTCGTCCTGATGTTGTAAAATCTTCACAGCAAACATAAAAAAAAAAAAAATACCAATAAAATACATTTACGTTTTTAGTTGTAACATGACAAAATGTGGAAAATTTCAAGGGGTATGAATACTTTTTCAAGACACTGTATCTGTAGCTGTTCTATCAGCTTAAATAATAAGGGATTGCAGCTGCAGCTCTCCCCTTTTTTCTGGTGCTGTCCTCTGCAGTAATCCTGGTTCACCACAAGATGTCCTCAGTCTTCTGGGTTGATTCAATGTCCTGATTAGGAACAGTAAAGTGGGAATCATTTTGGGCAACAAAATCAGTCCTAACAAAGGGGGGGATCTTCATGGCAATAAATCTGAGTGTTACTCGGGGTAACCTATTTCACAGGCATAGGTGTGCGCAGCCTATTGCATTAGGGTGTGCACCCCAAAGCTCAAAACACACTCACGAGCTTCGTTCATAAAGGGGAAGGGGCCAGTAAATTACATACTTACCAGCCCCTTCCCCCACTCATTCTAAAACATCCCCGCAGCAACAGCCGGCGGGAGAGGAGAGGAGGGAAGACAGAAGTGCTGTAGGTAGAAGGGGAGGAGCGAGGGCAGTAGGGGGAATTTGTGCTGCACAGGGTGATTAGGGTGTGCCTGGGCACACCCTGTGCGCACGCCTATGTTCACAGGTGCACACAATTATGTTTTGAACCTATGTACTAAAACCTCACAACATGTTGTCTCTATTCTTTTCTTACCAGCTTGAGAAAGAGCTTCACCCATTATCCTGGAAGAGTAAGAAAGAGGTCTTTGCAGATGTCCTAACGAGTATGAGAGAACGGCGCCATCTAGTGGAGGTTCCTCTGGGTAGGTAGTCATCTACACTTGGGCACATCTTCTGGTGATCGATTATCAGTCCATTCTTCCAACAATTGTCATAAATACAGTTGTTTTTTTTTGTTTTGTTTTTTTGCGTTTTTATAACGTTATTTTATTCCAATATATTTTTTATTTATTTTTTCTTAAATTTTATACAAACGGCAAAACAAATATACATCATACACAAATACAGTTATCCTGAATACATATTCAACTGAGATGTCCTTTAAAGTTATAATTATTAAATCATTTAATTTCCACAATAATACTACTACTTTTCTTCAAAAAACTCTCCTCTATATATTATAAACGACAACAACAAAGCAAAAAAAAGGGGTGTTAAGGAAAAAAGGAGAAAGAAAAAAAAAAAAGGGGGGGGGGATAATAGTGATGTCTCACATTAACAAAATCATAGAATCAATTCAACCTCTAGAATTGTTTCAGGCGGAGTAGAATTGATATTCTCTAACAGCTAAAAATGTGAAAATTAAAAAAATTTCCAAGAATGTTGATGAATTTTTAAATGTTATCCAGGTCTGCCACACCCTAATAAACTTCTGTATAAATTTATTTAACTTCTGTTTTTTTTTTAAAGAGTCAGTTGTTAGAAAAACTAATATTTTAGTGTTTTATAGATGTTAGAAAGTTAAAGTATGTGTAATATATATATATACAGGTCCTTCTCAAAAAATTAGCATATTGTGATAAAGTTCATTATTTTCTGTAATGTACTGATAAACATTAGACTTTCATATATTTTAGATTCATTACACACAACTGAAGTAGTTCAAGCCTTTTCTTGTTTTAATATTGATGATTTTGGCATACAGCTCATGACAACCCAAAAATCCTATCTCAAAAAATTAGCATATTTCATCCGACCAATAAAAGAAAAGTGTTTTTAATACAAAAAAAGTCAACCTTCAAATAATTATGTTCAGTTATGCACTCAATACTTGGTCGGGAATCCTTTTGCAGAAATGACTGCTTCAATGCGGCGTGGCATGGAGGCAACCAGCCTGTGGCACTGCTGAGGTGTTATGGAGGCCCAGGATGCTTCGATAGCGGCCTTAAGCTCATCCAGAGTGTTGGGTCTTGCGTCTCTCAACTTTCTCTTCCCAATATCCCACAGATTCTCTATGGGGTTCAGGTCAGGAGAGTTGGCAGGCCAATTGAGCACAGTAATACCATGGTCAGTAAACCATTTACCAGTGGTTTTGGCACTGTGAGCAGGTGCCAGGTCGTGCTGAAAAATGAAATCTTCATCTCCATAAAGCTTTTCAGCAGATGGAAGCATGAAGTGCTCCAAAATCTCCTGATAGCTAGCTGCATTGACCCTGCCCTTGATAAAACACAGTGGACCAACACCAGCAGCTGACATGGCACCCCAGACCATCACTGACTGTGGGTACTTGACACTGGACTTCAGGCATTTTGGCATTTCCCTCTCCCCAGTCTTCCTCCAGACTCTGGCACCTTGATTTCCGAATGTACTTTGGACCACTGAGCAACAGTCCAGTGCTGCTTCTCTGTAGCCCAGGTCAGGCGCTTCTGCCGCTGTTTCTGGTTCAAAAGTGGCTTGACCTGGGGAATGCGGCACCTGTAGCCCATTTCCTGCACACGCCTGTTCACGGTGGCTCTGGATGTTTCTACTCCAGACTCAGTCCACTGCTTCCGCAGGTCCTCCAAGGTCTGGAATCGGTCCTTCTCTACAATCTTCTTCAGGGTCCGGTCACCTCTTCTCGTTGTGCAGCGTTTTCTGCCACACTTTCTTTTTCGTACATCACGGGACACAGAGCGACTTAGTCATTACTAATGGGTTATATAGTTTACCTTCAGGTGTTGGCACTGGCCAATTCCAAACCGGAAGTACCCTCCCCTATATAAGCCCCTCCCACCCGGGAGCACCTCAGTTTTTTGCCAGTGTCTAAGGTGTTGGCCAAAGAGTAACATGTGTTTTCACTGGGCTTGCGTACAGGTTCTTTTGGGCCTTAGTAAGCTGTTCCGGATCCCACCAAAAAAGCTTCATAGCTAAACGGTCGGTACCCGGGCCTTGCAGCAGAAGAGCAAGGTTTTGCCTGTAATGCTTCTCTTAGGAGGGCTGGACCCTGGGATCCAGAGCTCTGGTCATACCCACGACCAAGACGCTGTCTGTGCAGGGTGCTATACAGGTCCAGGGGAGTGGAATCCTTGGGAACCCGGTCCCTGAAGGTTTAATTACAATGCCTGCCGTGATAGGTGAAGTTTGGACTTTTGTGGACCAAACAAAGTCCTGCGGCGGGGATCAGGTAAGTGGGGGCCCTCAGGAACTTGGTTCTATTGGGGGACCCCCAAGCCTAATTTGTCTTTCTGTCTGTTACCTAACGGTATTCCCGCTAAATATCTGTGTTTGCCTATAACTACTGAAAATGTAAAATTTTAATAGTAGTCAAGAAAAAAAAAAAAAAAAAAACAGGGACCGCGGTACCTGTGTTAAACCACTAGAGGCCGCTGTAGTCCATTTTTTCTTGTAAATGTGGATCTTTGGTTTTCTCAACTCAAAAGATCCAGGCAGCTGGTAAGTTTCTCTGAGGGAATCCACTTCCTCTGCCCTGTTGCTGCGTTCATCCACCGCACAGGCCCTCCGGCAAAAAGGGCCCTGGCTCCTAGTCCTCTGTTGGTTTTCGAAAAGGGCGCCATTGGCGCACGGGCGCGCGCGCGGGCGCGTGCACGCGCCTCCTATGAAAAAAAAGGGGCGGGGCGGGTGGATGACGCTCGATGCGCGCCGCGGCGCTTCTGCGCATGTGCGGGCGTCCCAGCATGGTTAAAAGACACAGTACAAGTGTCAGCTGCATGCAAACAGAGCTAGCAACAAACAGTGGCACACAGAGGCGGTTGATGCAGGCATCCCCATAGAAAGGCACTTTAGTGGACACCAGCTGGTATATAGCAGCACCTGTGTTAGACTATTACCAGCAAAAATTGGTGTATGACGACGGGAATACCTCAGCTTTGTGCTTAAAGGATATGTCGTCCAGACGCTCCGGAAATAGATCTTCCAGGAAGCCAAAGGGGTCTCCATCGGGCTCTGAGGATATTGGGCATGCTTGCACTGCACCAATCTCCCCTGAGAATGCAGAGGTCAGTAGCCGTAGAAACCCCGCAGGAATGCCTGGTGCTGCGGCTGTCCCCAGTCCACCAGCTCCTGTATATATAACAGAGGAGGTTTTATCCTCAACTCTGGGAGGATTGGAAGAGAGATTAACAGCATTGATCGCTGCTTCCCTGTCACAGGAAAAGCGCGTCCGATCTCCGTCTCCTCCTTCAGAGTGCCTGTTAGTGGAGGAACAGCCCCACACAGAGATCGACCTACCTGAAGGGGATCAGGATGAGGTTGATTCACTTATAGAGGAATCAACAGTGGAAGAACCTTTCTCAGCTTCTCAGGCTGAAAGATTATGGGTTCAGTCTCTGACTAACATGGTCCGATCAGCATTTAAAATGCCTCTGGCGGAACCACCATCCACTACGGTTTCCTCGCTGGGGTCGCTAAAAGCTCCCCAGGCGGTCTGTTCCTTCCCAATCCACCCTTTATTAGAAGGGCTTATTTACCAGGATTGGGAGCATCCTGATAAAATATTTGCTCCCCCCAAGAGATTTCCGGTGATCTATCCCATGGAGGATAAGTTCATAAGAAAATGGAGGGTCCCTATAGTGGACGCAGCCATCTCTTCTGTTAACAAATCACTGACATGTCCAGTAGATAATGTTCCAATGTTCAAAGACCCAATAGATAAAAAATTGGAGTCTTTACTAAAATCTGCTTTCTCTACAGCAAGTATGGTGACACAACCTGCGGTAGCAGCGATTGGAGTCTGCCAAACAGTGAAAGATCAGTTGAAACAAGTCTTAAGGGACTTACCAGATCAGCAGGCTCATGCCCTAGCTGACCTGCCTAGAGCCTTGTGTTTTGCGGTGGACGCCATAAAGGATACAATCCAACAGGCCTCCCGCTTTACGCTGTCTATAGTACATATGCGTAGGCTTCTGTAGCTCAAAAACTGGTCTGCTGAAGCTCCCTGTAAAAAACTGCTGGTTAGCTTCCCATTTCATGGAGAACGCTTATTTGGAGAAGATCTGGACAAATATATCCAGAAAATTTCTGCCGGTAAAAGTTCACTCTTACCGGTTAAGAACAAGGGTAGAAGTCCTTCTTTTAAGAGGCCTACCTCTCCAGTCCCGGGCACATCGGCTGTGAAGCAGTTCCGACGGCCTCCGCGGTCAAATTCAGGGGGCAGAAATCAGGGACAATCACAGGGTAACAAGAAGCCCTGGATCAAGAGAGGTACAAAACCTCCCCCTAAGGCATGAAGTATTGCCCCCGCTCAATCGGGTGGGGGGAAGACTTCAGTTGTTCACAGAGACCTGGCGGGACACCATCAGAGACAGATGGGTGCTCTCCGCAGTAAGTCTGGGATACAAGCTGGAGTTAAAAGGCACTCCTCCTGCCCAATTTATGAGGTCAAACGTGCCAAGAGATCCCCAAAAGAGAGGATCCCTCCTTCTGGCACTAGAACAACTATTGCTCCAAGGGGTAATCATGAAGGTTCCCCTGGAAGAAAGCGGATTCGGGTTTTACTCGAACCTTTTCACAGTCCCCAAACCAAATGGGGACGTGAGGCCCATATTAAATCTAAAAGGGCTAAACAAGTTCCTAAATATCAGGACCTTTCGGATGGAGTCGATCCGATCAGTAGCCACCGCCCTACAAGGGCAGGAATGGCTAGCCTCGATCGACATAAGGGATGCTTATCTGCATATTCCCATCTTTCCGGCCCATCAGAAATTTCTACGCTTTGCAGTAGAAGGGCGCCATTTTCAGTTCAGAGCCTTACCTTTCGGTCTGGCCACAGCACCACGAGTGTTCACAAAAATTCTGGCCCCATTATTGGCCAATCTAAGAACACAGGGTGTAACGATAATGGCATATCTAGACGACCTGCTACTAATAGACCACTCAGTGGAAAAGCTGGAAGTAGCTATTCACAAGACAATCGAGTATCTGGAATATCACGGTTGGATTATCAACCGGGACAAGTCAGCTCTAAGACCAGTCAAAAGTCTGGAATACTTAGGGCTAAGGCTGGATTCAAATCAGAGAAAGATTTTCTTACCTCCAGAGAAGGTGTCGTCTTTAAGAAATTTGACCCACTTAGTGGGTACAAAAAGAAAACCATCCATACGTCTCTGCATGAGGCTGCTGGGAAAGATGGTGGCTTCATTCGAAGCGGTACCCTACGGTCAATTCCATTCAAGGAATTTGCAAAGGGCCATACTGTCAGCCTGGAACAAAAAAGTTCAGGCTTTAGACTTACCAATGTCCCTGTCCCCTTCCGTTCGCAAGAGCCTCCATTGGTGGTTGGTGCCCCAGAATCTGGAAAGAGGGAAACCCTTCAGTCCGGTTTCTTGGAAGGTGGTCACTACAGATGCCAGCCTCATCGGCTGGGGGGCAGTGCTGGAGCAATGGTCTCTCCAGGGCAGGTGGTCAGAAGCAGAAAAGGCCCTGCCCATCAATCTCTTAGAGATACGAGCAGCCCGGTATGCCCTAGTAGCATGGACATCCAAACTCCAGGGGTCCCCTGTCAGAATTCAATCAGACAATGCCACGGCAGTGGCATATATCAATCATCAGGGTGGCACCAAAAGTCGTGCAGCCCAGAAGGAAGCAAATTGCATCCTGGAGTGGGCAGAAAGATATGTCCCAGCCATATCCGCGGTTTTCATCCCAGGAGTGGAAAATTGGAGAGCGGACTTTCTAAGTCGCCAACAATTATGCCCGGGGGAATGGTCTCTTCACCCCGAGGTTTTCCAGGCAATATGCCAGCGGTGGGGAACACCGGATGTAGATCTGCTAGCATCCAGATTCAACGCAAAGGTGGACAGGTTTGTGTCTCGCACAAGGGATCCCCTAGCTTGCGGCTCGGATGCCCTAGTGTTCCCTTGGGATCGGTTCAAGCTGATATATGCATTCCCACCGCCACAATTGTTACCGCGATTACTCCGCAGAATCAGGGTAGAAAAGAAACCAGTGATTCTGGTGGCTCCAGCGTGGCCCCGAAGGGCATGGTACGCGGAGATTGTAAAAATGTCAGTGAGGAGTCCTTGGACCCTCCCACTTCGTCCGGACCTGCTGTCGCAAGGACCGATATACCACCCTTCCTTACCAGCCCTAGGTTTGACGGCCTGGCTATTGAAGCCCACATTCTGAAAAAGAGAGGGCTCTCTAATTCTGTGGTATCTACCATGATCAATGCCAGGAAACCGGTATCCAGGCAGATCTATTATAGGATCTGGAAAGCGTACATTACGTGGTGTGAGACCAAGAAATGGCATCCACGTAAGTACAGGATAGGGAGGATTCTGGACTGCCTACAGTGGGCTGTAGATAGGAAGCTGGCCTTGAGTACTATCAAGGGTCAGATTTCGGCCTTGTCAATATTTTTTCAAAGGCCCTTGGCTTCGCATTCACTGGTCAAAGCCTTTATACAAGGAGTGATGCGTATTAGCCCTCCGGTTAGTATTCCCATATGTCCTTGGGACTTAAACCTGGTTCTGTCGGTTCTACAGAAACAACCGTTTGAACCATTACAACACATTTCCTTGGTTCTTCTCACCAGGAAATTGGTTTTCTTAGTAGCCATTTGTTCGGCTAAAAGAGTGTCGGAATTAGCAGCTATGTCCTGTAAGGAGCCATATCTGGTTGTCCATAAGGACAGAGTAGTATTACGTCCTCATCCAGCCTTTCTTCCTAAGGTGGTATCGAGGTTTCATTTGAACCAAGATGTGGTTCTTCCTTCTTTTTTCCCCAAACCTAACTCAGTAGAGGAAAAGTTATTACATTCTTTGGATGTGGTAAGAGCAGTTAAAGCTTATCTAAAAGCCACTGCTCAGATTCGCAGAACGGATTCTTTGTTTGTTCTGCCGGAAGGCCCCAGAAGGGGTCAGGCAGCATCAAAATCTACTTTAGCCAAGTGGATTCGACAGGTCATAATACAAGCCTATGGCTTGAGAAAGAGACCGCCTCCGTTCAAAGTTAGGGCGCACTCCACAAGAGCGGTTGGAACTTCATGGGCAGTGCATCACCAGGCCTCCCTGGCTCAAGTATGTAAGGCCGCAACATGGTCTTCGGTACACACGTTTACTAGATTCTATCAGGTAGACGTTAGAAGTCAGGAGGATGTCGCCTTTGGGCGCAGTGTGTTGCAGGCCGCAAAAGATCCTCATGCCTGATGGCGCCCAGCTTATGTACCCCCCCCCTCATTTGGCATTGCTTTGGGACGTCCCATTAGTAATGACTAAGTCGCTCTGTGTCCCGTGATGTACGAAAAAGAAAAAGGGATTTTTATAACAGCTTACCTGTAAAATCCTTTTCTTGGAGTACATCACGGGACACAGAGCTCCCACCCCTCTTTTTGGGACACTTATTGCTTGGCTACAAAACTGAGGTGCTCCCGGGTGGGAGGGGCTTATATAGGGGAGGGTACTTCCGGTTTGGAATTGGCCAGTGCCAACACCTGAAGGTAAACTATATAACCCATTAGTAATGACTAAGTCGCTCTGTGTCCCGTGATGTACTCCAAGAAAAGGATTTTACAGGTAAGCTGTTATAAAAATCCCTTTTTTTCCTTCCCACAGACTTCCCACTGAGGTGCCTTGATACAGAACTCTGGGAACAGCCTATTCGTTCAGAAATTTCTTTCTGTGTCTTACCCTCTTGCTTGAGGGTGTCAATGATGGCCTTCTGGACAGCAGTCAGGTCGGCAGTCTTACCCATGATTGCGGTTTTGAGTAATGAACCAGGCTGGGAGTTTTTAAAAGCCTCAGGAATCTTTTGCAGGTGTTTAGAGTTAATTAGTTGATTCAGATGATTAGGTTAATAGCTCGTTTAGAGAACCTTTTCATGATATGCTAATTTTTTGAGATAGGAATTTTGGGTTGTCATGAACTGTATGCCAAAATCATCAATATTAAAACAAGAAAAGGCTTGAACTACTTCAGTTGTGTGTAATGAATCTAAAATATATGAAAGTCTAATGTTTATCAGTACATTACAGAAAATAATGAACTTTATCACAATATGCTAATTTTTTGAGAAGGACCTGTATATATATATGTGTTAAAGTATATCTAAAGCTAAAACTTTATTCTATTTACTTATTTTAGTTTTGGATAAATGACAGAACAGTTAGAACCCCCGTTGTTGTTTTTTCCCCGCCATCTGTGTCCCATTATTGACAAAACAGGAAGAGAGAGGAAATCCCTCCAAAGTGACTAAAATCCCCCCCCCCCCCGGAGATTTGTCGCTAGAAAAAGTGTCCACATTGGGGGGTTTTCTGGTTTGTTGACAACTCAAAAATGTGGAATTTTCCCATCACATTCTCTCTGGGTGACCATTAGGACAAATAGAGGGACAGCTTATAAAATCCTAACGGGGATCTTCCCTCATGCCGTCCATAACTAAAAATAATACAATACATAGGTTAGAAGTACATTTTAAATGCTCTATTGGTTTCTTCTATTTCTTGGGACTCTTTTGGTGTGATCTCGTAGGCTGTTGTCCTGCTATGCCCATTATGAGGGACTCCCACCATCCCTGTGCTGAGTTCCCGGGTCTGTACACCTGCTGTGCCCATTATGAGGGGTTCCCACCTTCCCTGTGCTGAGTTCCCGGGTCTGTACCCCTGCTGTGCCCATTATGAGAGGTTCCCACCATCCCTGTGCGGAGTTCCCGGGTCTGTACACCTGCTGTGCCCATTATGAGGGGCTCCCACCATCCCTGTGCTGAGTTCCCGGGTCTGTACACCTGCTGTGCCCATTATGAGGGGTTTCCACCATCCCGGTGCTGAGTTCCTGGGTCTGTACACCTGCTGTGCCCATTATGAGGGGTTCCCACCATGCTTGTACTGAGTTCCCCGGTCTGTACACCTGCTGTGCCCATTATGAGGGGCTCCCACCATCCCTGTGCTGAGTTCCCAGGTCTGTACACCTGCTGTGCCCATTATGAGGGGCTCCCACCATCCCTGTGCTGAGTTCCCGGGTCTGTACCCCTGCTGTGCCCATTATGAGAGGTTCCCACCATCCCTGTGCTGAGTTCCCGGGTCTGTACACCTGCTGTGCCCATTATGAGGGGTTTCCACCTTCCCTGTGCTGAGTTCCCGGGTCTGTACCCCTGCTGTGCCCATTATGAGAGGTTCCCACCATCCCTGTGCGGAGTTCCCGGGTCTGTACACCTGCTGTGCCCATTATGAGGGGCTCCCACCATCCCTGTGCTGAGTTCCCGGGTCTGTACACCTGCTGTGCCCATTATGAGGGGTTTCCACCATCCCTGTGCTGAGTTCCTGGGTCTGTACACCTGCTGTGCCCATTATGAGGGGTTCCCACCATCCTTGTACTGAGTTCCCCGGTCTGTACACCTGCTGTGCCCATTATGAGGGGCTCCCACCATCCCTGTGCTGAGTTCCCGGGTCTGTACCCCTGCTGTGCCCATTATGAGAGGTTCCCACCATCCCTGTGCTGAGTTCCCGGGTCTGTACACCTAATGTGCCCATTATGAGGGGTTCCCACCATCCCTGTGCTGAGTTCCTGGGTCTGTACACCTGCTGTGCCCATTATGAGGGGTTCCCACCATCCTTGTACTGAGTTCCCCGGTCTGTACACCTGCTGTGCCCATTATGAGGGGCTCCCACCATCCCTGTGCTGAGTTCCCGGGTCTGTACCCCTGCTGTGCCCATTATGAGAGGTTCCCACCATCCCTGTGCTGAGTTCCCGGGTCTGTACACCTGCTGTGCCCATTATGAGGGGTTTCCACCATCCCTGTGCTGAGTTCCTGGGTCTGTACACCTGCTGTGCCCATTATGAGGGGTTCCCACCATCCTTGTACTGAGTTCCCCGGTCTGTACACCTGCTGTGCCCATTATGAGGGGTTTCCACCATCCCTGTGCTGAGTTCCTGGGTCTGTACACCTGCTGTGCCCATTATGAGGGGTTCCCACCATCCCTGTGCTGAGCTTCTGGGTCTGTACATCTGCTGTGCCCATTATGAGGGGTTCCCACCATCCCATTATGAAGGGATTCCATCATGGCAATTCGTTATCCTGAATAGTCCGATGGGTTACTCATCCACCTTACCAACTGCTCAGTGTCCTCCACCCCTCTCTGCCAATCCCTCCACTGACTTCCATTCACCCAATAAATATTGTTTAAAATACTAACAACAACCTACAAAACCATCCGCAACTCTGCCTCCAGCAACATCACCATCTCAAAATATCACCCAGACCGTCCCCTCCGCTTATCCCAAGATCTCCTGCTCTCTAGCTCCCTCAACTCATCCCATGCTTGTCTCCAGAGCTTCTCACGTCCTCTGGAACTCTTTACCCCAATCTGTGCAACTATCCCCTACTCTGTTCACCTTTAGGTGATCCCTGAAAGCTCATCTATTCAGGAAAGCCTATCCTTCCTCCACCTAAAAACATGAACTTCTACTTTCTGCATCAACTCATTCCTTGCCCTTCCCCTGAGGATTGAAAGCTCTCATGTCCAGGGCCCTCCTAACCTCGTTGTATTGAATTGTATTGTAACTGTACCATCTTCCTGTAAGTCCTGTATAATAATAATATTGTTCCTTCCCAGAATCTGCCTTGGAGAAGAATAAAACCAGCCAAGAACACAAAGAGGCGAGACGTTTGATGAAAGATCTTCATCAGAGATACGACTTCTTCCAATCTGAAGCCGTGAAATTTGCCGCTGAGCTGGAAGGCCAACTTAGAGACACGGCCAAGGAACTGTTAGAGGCTCAGGGCAAACTAGGACACTGGAACATCCAACATGGACTGAGACATGAACCAAAGAGCCCCCCCAAATGACCACTCAGCATGTTTACATGTGTACACCATGGAGGTAGCCATACTGGGTGACCCTCTAGGCAGCCATTTCATTGGCTAGGAATTGGTAGCCTCATTATGGTAGGAGACCAATTCATGGGCTGGATAGTGGCTTTATCACCAGAACACCTCCATGCTGTTTGGAGAGATGCGCACAGCACACCCAAGAAAAAAAATTGTACTATATTGCAGCTTACCAGTTTTTAGATGTTGTGGTTGCCCTTTTTTAGGCCTTTCTTCCCTTTATTTTTACCCAGTAATCCTGCAATTAACAAACTACCTGTCCCAGGGTGAGGTGACAACGCTCACCCGCCGTACTGTATCTGTGGAGAAGCAGGGTTGTCACCCTAGGAGAAGTTCTGTAATTCATTAAAGTAGCCTCTGCAGGTCTGATAAGACATGTTGGCTTACTACAGGACGTTAGGTACTTACTAGGCAGGATCAACAGATATATTATGCACCTGTTCAACAGATATAACAAAAATCTATTTCAATATTTAATAGACCAAAAGGGAGCAAATAGATCTATTGTTAGGATTTACATACAGCAATCAGCCAAAACATTAAGACCACCCACCATAACCCATCGAGACGTGGCCTCCAGTAGACCTCTGAAGGTATGCTATGGTATCTGGCACCAAGCTGTCAGTAGCAGATCCTTTAAGTCGTGACGTGCGTCCTCCGAGGATCGGAATTGTTCTTCCAGTACACCCCACAGATGCTTGATTATATTGAGATCTGTAAGCCAAGTTACCACCTCAATCATGTGTTCCCCAAAGCATCCTTGAGTTCATCAGACCAGGCCACCTTATTTCATTGCTCCATGGTCAGGTTCTGATGCTCATGTGCCCATTGTAGGCACTTTTGGCTGTGGACATGGGTCAGCATGGACACCCTGACTGGTCTGTGGCTATGCAGCCCCATACGCACCAATCTGTGATGCGCTGTGTGTTCCGACACCTTTCCAGAAAAATGAGCTCCAGTAGCTCTTCTATTGGATCTCAGGTCAGCCTTCACTCCCCACTTCCATCAATGATCCCTGGCCACCCATGACCCTGTCACCGGTTTGCTTTCTTTGGACCCCTTTTGGTCTGTCTTGACCACTGCAGACCGGGAACAACCCACAAGAGCTGCAGGTTTGAAGTTGCTCTGACCCAGTCATCTAGGTCAGTGGTTCTCAACCCTGTTCTCAAGTAGCCCCAACAAGCCATGTTTTGGAAATTTCTCTTAGATAAAATAGCTGTTCAAAATACCAAGCCATTGACTGATTTAAAGCACCTGTCCAAGATAAAGGAAAACCAGCAGACATGGCCTGTTGGCCCAGCTTTGGTGTTAGTGGGAGGGATAGTGTCCCAGCTTTGGTGTTAGTGGGGGGGGATAGTGTCCCAGCTTTGGTGTTAGTGGGAGGGATAGTGTCCCAGCTTTGGTGTCAGTGGAAGGAATGGTGTCAGTGGAAGGAATAGTGTCCCAGCTTTGGTGTTAGTGGGAGGGATAGTGTCCCAGCTTTGGTGTTAGTGGGGGGGATAGTGTCCCAGCTTTGGTGTTAGTGGGAGGGATAGTGTCCCAGCTTTGGTGTTAGTGGGAGGGATAGTGTCCCAGCTTTGGTGTCAGTGGAAGGAATGGTGTCAGTGGAAGGAATAGTGTCCCAGCTTTGGTGTTAGTGGGAGGGATAGTGTCCCAGCTTTGGTGTTAGTGGGGGGGATAGTGTCCCAGCTTTGGTGTTAGTGGGAGGGATAGTGTCCCAGCTTTGGTGTTAGTGGGAGGGATAGTGTCCCAGCTTTGGTGTTAGTGGGAGGGATAGTGTCCCAGCTTTGGTGTCAGTGGAAGGAATGGTGTCCCAGCTTTGGTGTTAGTGGGATGGATAGTGTCCCAGCTTTGGTGTTAGTGGGATGGATAGTGTCCCAGCTTTGGTGTTAGTGGGATGGATAGTGTCCCAGCTTTGGTGTTAGTGGGATGGATAGTGTCCCAGCTTTGGTGTTAGTGGGAGGGATAGTGTCCCAGCTTTGGTATCAATGGAAGGAATAGTCCCCCATTGTTGGTGTCAGTTTGAGGAATAGTGCCCCATTGTTGGTGTCAATGTGAGAGGTAGAGTCTTGTATCAGTGGGAGGAAAAAGTACCCCAAGAGCCAGAAAAAGGCGAGGAAAAGGGCTGCGACCAAGGCTCAATGATGCACATGGGGAGTGAAGGCTGGGCCGTGTAGTCCGATCCAATAGAAGAGCTACTGTAGAACAAATCACTGAAAAAGTGAACGCCGGTTCTGACAGAAAGGTGCCAGAACACACAGTGGATCGCAGTTTGTTATGTATGGGGCTGTGTAGCCGCATACTGGTCAGGGTGCCCATGCTGACCCGTGTCCACATCCAAAAGCACCTACAATGGGCATATGAGCATCAGAACTGGACCATGGAGCAATGGAAGGAGGAGGTCTGGTCTGTTGAACTCAAGAATGGTTTGAGGAACACGACGGGTTGATTCCGGCCCTCGGGCCGCAGTTTGGAGACCACTGGTCTAGACATTCCACTTTGGCCCTTGTCAGAGTCGCTCAAATCCTTACACTTTCCCATTTTTTTTTCTGCTTTCAAAACATCAAACTACAGGGACAACATGTTCACTTGCTGCCTAGTATATCCCATCCACTTTTAGATGCCATTGTAACCAGATAAGAAATGTTCTTCACTTTACCTGTGTATAAGGCAGAATTCCAGCTAAAATAGTTGTTTTGTGTTTTTTTTTTTTTAAAGCGGAGGTCCCACTAAAAAAATATATTAAAAGCCAGCAGCTACTGACTTTTAATATATGGACACTTACCTGTCCAGGGCGCCTGCGATGTCGGCAGCCGAAGCCGATCTGTCACTCGAGAATCAGATGCTGCCACCGCCGCCATCCTCGGTAAGGGAATCAGGAAGTGAAGCCTTGAGGCTTCACATCCCGGTTCCCTACTGCGCATGCGCGAGTCGCGCGTCCTCACTGGTTCCTGCGGTCTCCTGGGGCCTGTGTGTCTCCCAGAAGACAACGGGGGAGGACAGAGTAGGCGCCGGAAGTGGCGTAAATCACAGAGGGGATCTACGCCAGGAAGTGGGAGCAAATAGCTGTATTGGACAGGTATCTGCTCCCTCCTCCCCCCCTGAAAGGTGCCAAATGTGACACAGGAAGGGGGGGGGGAGGATTCCAAAAAGTGGAAGTTCCATTTTTGGATGGAACTCCACTTTAATTTTAGTTAACAATACAGAAATATTTATTACTCTGTTGTTATTTTCTCAGGGGTTCCTTGAAGGAAAGTGCCCCGTCGGGCCTGGTACCAAGGATTTTTATTTTTTGTCCTTGTAGAGCTGTCTACTAGTGATGTGCTCGTGTTCAGCCTGAAGCTGGAGGTCAGCTGTCAGTGGTGGATCAATGAACTGCAGAAGAGTGGTTCCCCCACCCTGTAGTTGCATGTGAACAAAGGGTCCGGGATGTTTGATACCATTGACTGCAGTGCACCAGGAGTCCAATCTCTTCTCTACTTGCTACCAAGCCTCAGTTGTAAGGGAGCTTTTGTCAACCGAGTGGAGCTGTAGCCACCTTCACTACTTGATTTTCTTTGCACTGAGCATTCTCCTCCAGCAGATGGCATGATAACCCGTTGTTTGTATGTTGTTTAATTACATTTATGTGTGGAGAAATTTGCCCAAAAAATTAAAAATAAACCTGACAGAGGCTCCAAACTCTATTCAAGTTGTTGGGCTTTAAATCTGTTCCACGGATCGTTATTAGTTTCATACATAAAATGCAAAATATTGTTTGTATTGTGTAGCCCCCCCCCCCCCTGCGGTATGATTATGTCCGATTTTTGAATCTCAAAGCGGTACAACTGTTTTGAATAGAAATTTGGCGTTTTATATTGAAGGCCTGTCATTCATAGTAATAACACACTTAAATCTGTCCAAACCAGAGTCTAGTAGAAATCCCGGGTATGATAAAGTTTGAAACACAAAATCATAAATGATAATAAATACGGTAACTATAAAAAAAAGAATAATAAAATGAATTTCCCCATGATTATGTCTAGACTGATGACCTGTAGAGCCTTTTAACCCCTTCCCGCCACCTGGCCTTTTAAGAGGTTTTAAAATTATGGGAGGTGGGCGTTTCCGATCACATGACTGCTGTGATTGGCTGTCTCAGCGGCCACATGATGGAAAACTCTCCCAATCACAAGTGTGAATCGGGAGCCTTCCATTATCTGCCGGTTTCCGTGCTGGGAGATTGCAGGGCGCGCACTCTCTGCGCAGAAAGAGGTTTACATAGGACTGCATAGAGGAGTATGGCCATCAGGAAGAGGTTCAATTATCACCTATGGAATATATCCATTTCACCGGCACACGTGAATTTAAGGCTTGACATGTTAGGAATCTATTTACTTGATGCAACTTCATCTTTTAGATTTTACTACAAAATTGGGCAAATTTGTGTTTGTGACCTAAAATAAATTTTTTATTTATTTTTTCCTGCCATTTTGTGTTCCATACCCCATTGCACCAATATTGTGTGACATTAAAAAAAAATAAAATAATGAAAACTACCACTGTTTTATCCGCTAGGGCAGGGGTCTCCAAACAAAGTGTCAGACTTTAGGAGGCCAGACTAGGCCATTGGGAGTAGAAAAGGTCAACGTCAGTAGGAGGAATAGCGGCCAACCATTGGCGGCAGTGGGAGGAATAGCGGCCAACCATTGGCGGCAGTGGGAGGAATAGCGGCCAACCATTGGCGGCAGTGGGAGGAATAGCGTCCCATCATTGGCGGCAGTGGGAGGAATGGCGTCCCATCATTGGCGGCAGTGGGAGGAATGGCGTCCCCATCATTGGCGGCAGTGGGAGGAATGGCGTCCCCATCATTGGCGGCAGTGGGAGGAATGGCGTCCCCATCATTGGCGGCAGTGGGAGGAATGGCGTCCCCATCATTGGCGGCAGTGGGAGGAATGGCGTCCCCATCATTGGCGGCAGTGGGAGGAATGGCGTCCCCATCATTGGCGGCAGTGGGAGGAATGGCGTCCCCATCATTGGCGGCAGTGGGAGGAATGGCGCCCCCATCACTGGCGGCAGTAGTGGCGCCCTCATCACTGGCGGCAGTAGTGGCGCCCCCATCACTGGCGGCAGTAGTGGCGCCCCCATCACTGGCGGCAGTAGTGGCGCCCCCATCACTGGCGGCAGTGGGAGGAGTGGCGCCCCCATCACTGGCGGCAGTGGGAGGAATGGCGTCCCATCATTGGTGGCAGTGGGAGGAATGGCGCCCCCATCACTGGCGGCAGTAATGGCGCCCCCATCACTGGCGGCAGTGGGAGGAATAGCGTCCCATCACTGGCGGCAGTGGGAGGAATAGCGTCCCATCATTGGCGGCAGTGGGAGGAATAGCGTCCCATCATTGGCGGCAGTGGGAGGAATAGCGTCCCCATCATTGGTGGCAGTAATGGCGCCCCCATCACTGGCGGCAGTAATGGCGCCCCCATCACTGGCGGCAGTAATGGCGCCCCCATCACTGGCGGCAGTAATGGCGCCCCCATCACTGGCGGCAGTAATGGCGCCCCCATCACTGGCGGCAGTGGGAGGAATAGCGCCCCATTTGATATCAGTGGATAAAAATGGTGTCCCAAAGGCTGGAAAAAAGCAAGCAAAGGGTTGCTTCCCACCCCTTGGGTCACAGTTTGGAGGGGGTTTACTTTCAGAAAATATATAACATTTGGGGGTTTTAAGTAATCATCAGGTGCACTGCCAGGTATTTACTTACTGAGCAGAAACAACAAAACACTTCCAATGATAAGACACCTGTGAGCATTCAGCATAATAAACTGTAACTACAGCAATAAAGTAAATCCACAATCATTAAACATAACTAAAAGGCGGTTTATTTGTGTGCAATTTCAGCAGAATTTGAAAACCTCACAAAGAAAAAATAATTACAAAAACAAAAAAACCACGAAGAACAACTTAATGTTCAGTCCCCACCCCCGCCTCTCCTTAGTGTTCCAACACTGGGGTAAGGTATATATAGGATCTTCTATAACACTTCCATGGAGCGGGATTATGGCTGACGCTCTGCAGAAATACTGATCTGTGCAGATTACATTCAAAGAGTTTGTTTACCACTAAAACGTAAAATACGTGCTCGTTTCCCCAGACACGGGACCGGGAACGCTGAATGGATCTGCGCTACTCTGAAGATGGAGCACGGCTTCATCCATTCACATTATTGCTGCTCTGACCTCACATTTAACAAAAAGGGACAGGAGACGCTCTATAATGTAGATATATGGACACCCCTCTATATTACTGAGTTCAGGTCTCTCCGGTGAAGGGTACTGCTAAGACTACAGCATAAAAAAAGGACATTGTAGACGATACTGCTCTTCCATCTTGACACCAACCTCATGGTGACAGTTCAGTGAAGACCCTTTTCTGTCCCAGCATGACTGCTGTTCCTCCCCCCCCCCCCCACAATGTACAAAAGACAGCTCCATAAAGACATATTGGGTTTGATTTACCTAAACTGGAGTGTACAAAATCTGGTGCTGCTCTGCCTGGTAGCCAATCAGTTTACAAATTGTTATACTTTAATTTAACTAAAAGACAAAAAACTCCCCCCCCCCTATAGTTTTGGACAGAGTGGAGAAGGATTAGAACCCCTGTCTGTGCCCCCATTAGGGAGATTCTCCCCCTTTATTGATCCTGTTTACCGTTATCATTGAAAAGGGAAAGTAAAAGAAAATCCCCAGAAAAGTAACAGAGGGGAAATCTTGCAATAGGGGACACTAGTTCTGGTGACCTAGGGGGGTCCCCAAAGAATTCCCTTAATTTGCAGGGATTTACAGCTTGGCTATTGGACAGGAAGTGAAGGGAAATCTCCTTAATGGGACACAGATGGCGAGCAAAAAAAAAAAAGTTATAACTCTCCCTTAGGGCTCTTTCTCAGTGTATGGACTTGGCTTGCTCAGCAGGGGATCGATCTACTGATCCCCACTGAGCCGGCGGATGACAGGTCCGTCTCCTCTCACTGTGCAGGGACGGACCTGTCAGAGCGCCGCTCTCCACAATGGAAAATAAGGTTTCCATCCGTCTGGATTCAGCAGACATGTTACCGCTGACATCCGTTGTTCCATAGAACTGTACGAGTGTCCGTTCAGGTCCGCCTAAAAAAAAACGACAGGCGAACCTGAATGGTCCACCCCTGTGAAAGAGCCCTAAAGCCCTGTACACACGATCGGATTTCCTGTGGATTTTAAACCGATGGATTTTTCCATTGGAAATCCGATGAAGCCGACTTCCATCAGTCTTGCCTACACACCATCAGTCAAAAAACCAATCGTCCCAAACGCTGTGACGTAAAACACTGACGAGCCAAGAAAAATTAAGTTCAATGCTTCTGAGCATGCGTCGACTTGATTCTGAGCATGCGTGGGTTTTTTTATCCGATGGAGTTCCCCACAGACGATAGTAATTTGCCATAGTTCCCCCCCCCCCCCCATCGGATAACTTTAAAACATGTTCTATTTTTTAACACCGATGGGGAAAAAAAGACCGATGGGGCCCATACACGATCGGTTTGTCCGATGAGAAAAGTCCATCGGACTGTTTTCATCGGTAAAACCAAATGATAATAATAAAAAATAAAAAAAAAATAAAACATTACTAAAACTAGAGTGCAAAATCTTGTGCAGCTGTGCATGGTAGCCAATCAGCTTCTAACTTCAGCTTTGACCAAAAATAAATAAAAATGGAAGCCGATTGTTTTCTGTGCAGAGCAGCACCAGATTTTTGTACTCTCCAGTTTTAGTAAATCAACCCCCAATATGTCTTTATGGAGCCGGCTTTGTACATTTGGGGTACCACAAGGTTGGTACCCAGCATGACTGCCGCCCCCCCCCCCCCATTTACAAAGCCGACTCCATAAAGACACATTGGGGTTGATTTACCAAAACTGGAGAGTACAAAATCTGGTGCAGCTGTAAACAGAAAAACAATCGGCTTCCATTTTTTTTTTTTGTCAAAGCTCAAATTAGAAGCCGATTGGCTACCATGTACAGCCGCACCAGATTTTGCACTCTCCAGTTTTAGTAAATCTCCCCAAGTGTGACCAGTTTGGTTTGGAGGAACCGAGTGTCCTGCACAGAGCCCCGACCCTACTGATCACCTTTGGGATGAATAGGAATGGCATGCACATGGGAGTCAGTTATTCCAGTACAGTCACAGAGTCCTGGGAATGCTTGCTGAGCCACGCATGCTCAGCTCAGTGTACATTCAAATAGAAAACGGCAGGCAGGTATGTGTGTATTATTGACAGATAGCATGTCTCTTCTGTTATAAAGACCTGCCTGCTGTTAGGTTTAGCCCGGGTTCACACTGCCCCCCCCCCCCATCAAAGTTGCGCAACTTTGAAGTCAGACCCCATCGCTACTTTGGCACGACCTGCATGCGACAGAAGTCAATGCAAGTCGTACCATAAAGTAGTGCAGGAACCTTTTTCTAAGTCGAAGTGTCTCAAGTCACACCGATTAGAAAAAATTTCATTGCACAGAATGAGGTCCAAATTCAGATGCGACAAAAGCTCCAAATTCGGAGTGATTGTCACATCAGTGTGAACCGGGTTCAAAGTTCTGCTTTAGGGGCTAGAAAAAAAACAGAACATTATTCTATTACAAAGTGAACAATGTGGATGATTCTGGGCAATGGTCTACCAGAGGCTGCAAGGGACACCCCCCCTCTATGTGAAGTATAGGTTAGCTCAGATTTAAGGTTTAGTGGTCTCAACAAAAACATATGAAAAACATTTTTGACCAAATTATTAAAGCAAAGCAACGTACTACGGCAGACAAGAGCGATAATGTCCGCCATCTCTGGAGCTCTGCAACAGTGATGGGTGTTCAGATTAACATTCTACTAACCCTCAAGAAACACCAACAACATTAAAGTGGAACTTTTTTTTTTTTTTTTTAATTTAGGCCTCCTCCCCCTTGTAGAGGGGAAAACAAATAAAAAAATGGCAATCTGTACTAAAAGCAGAACTTCAACCAAAAGAGGAAGTTCTGCTCTTCAACCTCCCCTCCCCCATCTCTGACATATGGGGGGGGGGGGGGGTTTAGCAAGTACTTGGTTTTGACAGGTGCCCACTCTAACCTCTGCTTGCATTGCGTAGGCCAGTGGTTCTCAACCTCAGGTCCTCAAGTATCACCCAACCGGCCATATTTCGGGAACTTCCCTTAAATAAAAATCGCTCTCATCAATACCATGTCATGTATATTGATTTAAAAGCAGCTGTGCAAAAGTAAAAAAGGAAAACACGGACCGTTGGGGGTACTTGAGAACTACTAGCCTAGGCGATCCAAGCTGAAGTTCTTTACCACCCCTTCTGGGAGGACAAGTCACGGGGCCCAGAAGGCTGCGGGACGATTCATAAAAGCGTGGAGCTGCAAGCAGTCACAGCTAGCTGTCCACAGTTACTATGCCGGTGTTCCGTCAGAAATCGGCAACCCATCAGATTAGGTAACGGAAGCCGTGACGGCCATCTTGGTACACCCCACACTCGTCCGCAGTAAGCCTGCAGCAGACATCTTTTTACACCCAACAAAGTCTTGCATTTCACACGTATTTTGACCAGTAAACTGAACTTATATAGTGAAATACAGGATTTAGAAATCCGTCACACCATTTTGATGTTGAATTTTAGAAGCAGCGGCAAGCCTGCTGATCTTACAGGTTTGCTAATCTGACAGAAGTTCGCTGCTTTTAAAATTCATCAAAAGAGTCACACGGATTTCAAAATTCCTGTGTTTCACTATATAAGCTCAGTTTAGTGGTAAAAGATAAGTGTGAAATGCAAGACTTGGGTGGGTGTAAGGCTTCATGTACACAGGACGTTGTTCAACCTCTCCTGAACAATTTAACTTGACGGCTAAAAAAAACAGTGTCTAAAAACGGCCGTTTAGCCGCGTTTGCGTCTAGAAGCATTTAAAAAAAAAAAAATACAATTATTTTTTTGTTAAAATTAAAAACGTTTGTAAACGAAACGCTGCTAAACACGAGTTGCCGCATTTGGCGCTTCAACTGCCTCTAAACACAGCTTCTGAACCCATTTTTTTGGGTTCAAGAAAAAGCCTCCAAACACAACTGCCTAGAAACGACTATAAACAAACCAGTGTACATGTACTGATAAGATCACAGAGGAGAGTTCAGGAGCAGTTGAAAAAAATGCTCAACTGCTCCTAAACGTCCGTTTACCAGCGGCAGTGTACATGAGGCCTAAAACGATGTCTGCTGCCGCCTTCTGACTGCAGCCGAGTGCGGGGTGTACGAAGATGGCCGTTGCGGTGTAGTGACGGAACGTCACTTCTGTTACCTAATCTGACGGAACACCGGCGCCAGGGGCCGAAGACCTGTGAAGAAACAACTCCATGCTTCAGCGCTTCTTCCTCGGTCCAGCAGTGGCCGTCCTCTCTGGGCAGAAAACCACCCGTCATTCACACCCCCTAAAATGGCGTTCCACTTTATGTGCCGTTTCATACTGGAATGCGGGGGTGGGAAACTCGCGTTCCGTTCTCCACAATGCGTTCAAAACGAGCCGCATCCGCTATCTTCGGCAGGTGTCTGTGTGAAGTTAACAACACCCTCAACGCAGATTTGCCTACACTGGATGGCACATCATGTGATCTCCTTGCAGTGAGATTTTCATCTTCGGCTTACACTGATGCGATGCAGGGAAATGCACAGGAATCGCTGCGTTTCCTGCATGGCACAGCGATCTGCTGTGGGCGTCAATTAAAAAAATAAAATAACGAAACCCCAAAAGCAGGTGCATTTGCTAGAATCAGGTTGCATCGGTACGAAAAACCCTTGCGATCCGATTTCAGTGCGACCAATAAATAAAGTTGCCTGCACTTTTTTTTTTTTATGTGCAAATGTGGTGCGATTTGAGTTATACAAAAAATATGATGGGCTCAAATCGCGTCACACAGAATCGCATATGATTTGCGCAGGAATGCGGTGCGATTCCTGTGCATCAGTGTGAACCCGGCCCTCAAAAGTAGCACATGCACAGCTTTTTGTGCATTTCATTAAAATGAATGGGCATCAAAACAAAAAACACTGCACTCAAATCGCAAAGGAACGCACAGGAACACAATCCTGGGAGATTCCTAATGTGAACCGGCCCCTAAGAGTACCCCCCCCCCCCTCCATTTGATACACAGAAAACACTGCATAGTAATGTGAAGCCCTTCCTTAATGAGATGGGAACAAGACACATAAGAGAGAACAGCAGCTACCATAGATCTAGTATAAGCGGGTTGGGTCGCTGCATCTTCTTATGATCCATTATGCGACCAGTAGCCGTCAGCGTAGACTTCTTCCATCATCCTCACTCCTAAAAAAAAAAAAAAAAAAAAGCATAGTTCCTCTTTTTTTTTTTTTCCTTTTTTTTTTTTTTGTTGTCCAAAAATAGAAAAAATTCGAAAAAAATAATTCTCTGGCTATAGTCATTTTGGATATTTTCTTTATCTAGAAAAGGCAAACAAAAAAAAAACCCAAAAAAAAACAAATGCTGTCTAGTTTGCACTGGCTGTGCTTTTGGATCGCAGATGATACTCGTCCCTGCTGCTCTTGCGATTCACCCTGCGGCTCTCCTTGTCAAATATTTGCTGAAGTTTCACAGCCAGTTTTTTGTCTTCCTCCTCCTGATGAAGCTTTTTCTCAGCCCCCCTCCAGATCCTCTCGAACCCGCCCTGACCAGCTACCCTTAGCCGCTTGAGGCCGCCGTTCTGCTCTAAGTGCTTAGTTTTGCAGCGTCTTTTTAGTCCTCTGCGCGGAGGGAAGGCCAGGCTGATGGCCTCTGTGGTGGAGAAGCAGGAGCCGTTTTGCATCCCGATGGACTGGGAGGTTTTCTTGTGCACCCGTTTTAAAGAGGCCTTCATAGGCTTGGCCACCAAACACTTGCACGCGGAAATTGTCTTTTTGCTAGAGGTCAGCCGGGTCGCCAACCTGGTCTTTGTGCCGATCTGCGAATTGGCGGTTGCCTCTGTAAAGCCCTGAAATATTACAGGTTCGGCGTTTGGGCCCGTGCTCCAGATACAATCGCCGCAAGGCATAGATTGTTCCTTCGAATCACGATTTGCTTGCGAGGCGTCCTCTCTGCTGCAAGAGGGCGGCAATTCAACATCTCCAGCAGGTTCGACGTCGCTAAATGTAATTTGGCAAGCCACCCTTCCTTTGCTCGCAGTCTCCTGCTTCTTAACGGACGGCCCATCATCTTCAACACACGTGGTCAGGGTGCCCTTGGAGAGCGTCCTCTTCATCTGGCGGTCCTGGAAAACCTGCTCCCATTTCTTTAATATCATGGGGCTGGCCTCGTAGGAGGTAGGCTTCTGCAGGTTCCGTCTGAGGTTCCTGGGCGTTGATTTGATGATGACGGGACTCAGGACTCTTCCATCCGGGAGTCTCTTGGGAGGGGTGCAAGGAGAACAGACGATTGGCTTGAAGTGGTTGAGTTCCTCGGAAATGCTATCGTTGCTCTCCGGACTGATGGACCGTTCCGGTTTATGTAAGGGTGTGAAAGAGTTCAGCGAGCTGATGGCCAGACGCCTTTCCGATGTAAGGACCGGGGCCGAAAAAGACCGACTGTTCTCTGTAGACAACAAAACGCCGGTGACGGCTGCCAGGCTGCCGATATTGGGGGGCACCGGCACCTGAGGAGAAGAAGAAAATCCATCAACAAAAACATTCCATATATTAATTTCATTGAAATTTATTAGGGTGATAGAAACATAATGCACAGGTACAGCTTAGGCCCCTTTCACACTTGTACGACTTGGGAGTGCAAAGTTGCATGACAAGTCGTACCCCCATGATTTCCAATGAGTACCGTTCATATCTGTGCGACTTCAAAGCAGTCCCTGTACTACATTGATCCGACTTTGATGCGAGTTTAGGTCAATAGACCTCATGTTTACACAGGCATTCCCTGAAATCGCGGCAAAATCACGCGACTTTGAAGTCGCAGTACTGTGAAAGGGGCCTTATCCACTTATGGACCAGGCCTTCTTCTGACACTTGTTGTTTACAAGTAAAAATCAAATATATTTGTTGCTAGAAAATTACTTATGCCTCGTTTCCACTGAGCGGATCGGTTCGGTACGCCACTTTGAGTGTTTCCATTATGAAAGCGGCCCATACAACCGAACCATTCTGGGTCCTGCTTCAGATGTGGGGCCATAGAAAATGCTACGGTTCGGTTAGGGTGGAGCTACAATACATTCCACTGATTGGCGGACACACTAGGCATTTTTCTAAACCCTGCGGTCTTATGCAACACACGCAGCAGTTTTTCAACCTAATTTTTTCTAAAAGATTCACTTAACCACTTGCCGACCGGCTCATGCCGATATACGTCGGCAGGATGGCACGTACAGGCAGATTAACGTACCATTACGTCCCCTTTAAGACGCGGCATTGTGGGCTTGATATCCGCGGGGATACCCACGATCGCCTCACAGAGAAATGCTGATGTAAACAAGCATTTCTCCATTCTTCCTAGTGACAGGACACTGATCACAGCTCCCTGTAATCGGGAGCGGTGATCAGTCGTGTCACACGTAGCCCATCCGCCCTACAGTTAGAAGCACTCCCTAGGACACACTTAAAAAGGGTATGTAAAAGGTAAAAAGGGATCTTCTAAAAAGGGATCCTGTGGCGAATCTGCCACAGGGATCACTTTTATCTGAAAGTCCTGCACCCGAGGGAAAAGAAAATACGGGGAGTTATGGCATCTAGCTACAGCCATAACCCCAGTATTTAGCGTCAAACAAATGACGTATTTTCCCAGTTAGGCAGGCAGCAAGTGGTTAAGCCAGATGAAGACAACACATCGGTCAGTTTTAAATATGCAAAGTTGGTACCCGGCTGCATATATTCAATAAGGTTCACACGTGGGACTAAAGCACAGTCCACCTTTGTGACCAGGTTTCATGTTGTACTTACATTTCTCAACATCCCCCCCCATCCATAACTGGAAAGACCACAAGTGTCATCTGCCACCATAGAAGAGGAACTATGTAGATCTCAATGGAGCAAGTGCGGTGTTGTCACCTTGGCGTCTCCTCCAGCCCAATAGTTTGCAGGAGCCTAAAGCCTCGTACACGCGGTCGGACTTCAAACAAACTTTTCCGTGGATTTTTGTTCACAGGGCGTTGGCCATGAACTTGTTCTGCATACACACGGCAGGACTTTTTCAGCCAACTTTCACCAAATCACATGTTTTTTCTGCTCTTTACCACCACCCTTTGGTCAACTTCTGCTATTGTTGGTTGATTTCTGAGCATGAGTGTTTGTACTTTGGACTAAAGTCCGATGGACTTCTGTACACACGGCAGGACTTTGCACCATAGGACTTTTGTTGCCGAAAAGTTTGTCCGTTTGCAGAGTGAACATTTGTCCGATGAAAACCCGAAAAAAAAGTTTGTCCGATGGAGCGTACACACGGTAGGATTTTTTTGAAAACCTGCTCATTTCGAAGTTTGTTGTCAAAAAGTCCTACCGTGTGTACGGGGCTTAAGAATTGCATCTGTGATAAACTGGACGCAGTTGCGATGCTCTGCAGGGTGACTGGTATCCGAGCTGAAAGGAAGACTGCCATAGTGGTTCACGTGAGACCCAGTAGCCTATCGCCGCCTCCACATAAAACACCCTCCCCGGACAGGCAAGTCAGCAGGTTTACCTTTGTTTTTTGAGACTGGGCGGCTCTCCGTCGGGTTGGAGGAAGAGGAGGAGGAGGGGCGTCATTTACTGTGTCGATGCAACTCTGACTGCGCTCCAGCTTGGACTGAATGCTCCTAAGGTAAAAAACAAAAACAATTTATGAATGACTGAAAACAAAAAAATAGGATTTTTATAACAGCTTACCTGTAAAATCCTTTTCTTGGAGTACATCACGGGACACAGAGCGACATAGTCATTACTAATGGGTTATATAGATACCTTCAGGTGCTGGCACTGGCAACTTCCAAAACCGGAAGTACCCTCCCCTATATAAGCCCCTCCCATCCGGGAGCACCTCAGTTTTGTAGCAAAGCAATAAGTGTCCCCAAAGAGGGGTGGGAGCTCTGTGTCCCGTGATGTACTCCAAGAAAAGGATTTTACAGGTAAGCTGTTATAAAAATCCTATTTTCTTTTTCGTACATCACGGGACACAGAGCGACATAGTCATTACTAATGGGATGTCCTAAAGCAATGCCAAATGAGGGGGGGGGATACACCATATATAAGCTGAGCGCTATCAGACATGAGGATCTTTTGCGGCCTGCAACACACTGCGCCCAAAGGCGACATCCTCCTGACTTCTAACGTCCACCTGGTAGAACCTAGTAAACGTGTGTACTGAAGACCATGTTGCGGCCTTACAGATTTGAGCCAGGGAGGCCTGGTGATGCACTGCCCATGAAGTTCCAACTGCTCTCGTGGAGTGCGCCCTAACTTTGAACGGAGGCGGTCTACTTCTCAAGCCATAGGCTTGTATTATGACCTGTCGAATCCACTTGGCTAAAGTAGATTTTGACGCTGCCTGACCCTTTCTGGGGCCTTCCGGCAGAATAAACAAAGTATCCGTTCTGCGAATCTGAGCAGTGGCTTTTAGATAAGCTTTAACTGCTCTTACTACATCCAAAGAATGCAATAACTTTTCCTCTACCGAAGTAGGCTTGGGAAAAAACGAAGGAAGAACCACATCTTGGTTCAAATGAAACCTCGATACCACCTTAGGAAGAAAGGCTGGATGAGGACGTAACACTACTCTATCCTTATGGATAACCAGATATGGCTCCTTACAGGACATAGCTGCTAATTCCGACACTCTTTTAGCCGAACAAATGGCTACTAGAAAAATCAATTTCCTGGTGAGAAGCACCAAAGAAACATGCTGTAATGGTTCAAATGGTTGTTTCTGTAGAACTGACAGAACCAAGTTTAGATCCCATGGACATATGGGAATATTAACCGGAGGACTAATATGCATCACTCCTTGTATAAAGGCTTTGACTAGTGAATGCGAAGCCAAGGGCCTTTGAAAAAATATTGACAAGGCCGAAATCTGACCCTTGATAGTACTCAAGGCAAGCTTCCTATCTACAGCCCATTGTAGGAAGTCCAGAATCCTACCTATTACGTATTTACGTGGATGCCATTTTCTGGCCTCACACCAGGCGATGTACGCCTTCCAGATTCTATAGTAGATCTGCCTGGATACCGGTTTCCTGGCATTGATCATGGTAGACACCACAGTATTAGAGAGCCCTCTCTTCTTTAGAATGTGGGCTTCAATAGCCAGGCCGTCAAACCTAGGGCTGGTAAGGAAGGGTGGTATATCGGTCCCTGCGAAAGCAGGTCCGGACGATGTGGGAGGGTCCAAGGACTCCCCACAGACATTTTTACAATCTCCGCGTACCATGCTCTTCGGGGCCACGCTGGAGCCACCAGAATCACTGGTTTCTTTCCTACCCTGATTCTGCGGAGTAATCGAGGTAACAATTGTGGCGGTGGGAATGCATATATCAGCTTGAACTGATCCCAAGGGAACACTAGGGCATCCGAGCCGCAAGCTAGGGGATCCCTTGTCCAAGAGACAAACCTGTCCACTTTTGTGTTGAATCTGGATGCTAGCAGATCTACATCCGGTGTTCCCCACCGCTGACATATTGTCCGGAAAACCTCGGGATGAAGGGACCATTCCCCTGGGCATAATTGTTGGCGACTTAGAAAGTCCGCCTTCCAATTCTCCACTCCTGGAATGAATACCGCAGATATGGCTGGGACATATCTTTCTGCCCATCTCAGGATGTAATTTACTTCCCTTTGGGCTGCACGACTCCTGGTGCCCCCCTGACGATTGATATATGCCACTGCTGTGGCATTGTCTGATTGAACTCTGACAGGGGACCCTTGGAGTTTGGATGTCCATGCTACTAGGGCATACCGGGCTGCTCGTATCTCTAAGAGATTGATGGGCAGGGCCTTTTCTGCTTCTGACCACTTGCCCTGGAGAGACCATTGCTCCAGTACTGCTCCCCAGCCTACAAGGCTGGCATCTGTAGTGACCACCTTCCAGGAAATCGGACTGAAGGATTTCCCTCTTTCCAGATTCTGGGGAACCAACCACCAGCGGAGGCTCCTGCGAACGGAAGGGGACAAGGACATTGGTAAGTCCAGAGCCTGAACTTTTTTGTTCCAGGCTGACAGTATGGCCCTTTGCAACTTCCTTGAATGGAATTGACCGTAGGGTACCGCTTCGAATGATGCCACCATTTTTCCCAGCAGCCTCATGCACAGGCGTATGGATGGCTGTCTTTTTGTACCCACTAAGTGGATCAAATCTCTCAAAGACGACCCCTTTTCTTGAGGCAAGAAAATTTTTCTCTGGTCTGAATCCAGCCTTAGCCCCAAGTATTCCAGACTTTTGACTGGTTTTAGGGCTGACTTGTCTCGGTTGATAATCCAACCGTGATATTCCAGATACTTGATTGTCTCGTGAACAACCACTTCTAGTTTTTCCACTGAGTGGTCTATCAGCAACAAGTCGTCTAGATATGCCATTATCGTTACACCTCGTGTTCTTAGATTGGCCAATAACGGGGCCAAAATTTTTATGAACACTCTTGGTGCTGTGGCCAGACCGAAGGGTAAGGCTCTGAACTGAAAATGGCGGCCTTCTACCGCAAAGCGTAGAAATTTTTGGTGGGCTGGAAAGATGGGAATGTGCAAATAAGCATCCTTGATGTCGATCGAGGCTAACCATTCCTCCCCTTGTAGGGCAGTGGCTACCGATCGGATCGACTCCATCCGGAAAGTCCTGATATGCAGGAATTTGTTTAGCCCTTTTAGATTTAGTATGGGCCTCACGTCCCCGTTTGGCTTCGGAACTGTAAAGAGGTTTGAGTAAAACCCGAACCCCCACTCTTCCAGGGGAACCTCTATAATTACTGCTTGAAGCAATAATTGTTCTAGTGCCAACAGGAGGGATCCTCTCTTCTGGGGATCCCTTGGCACGTTTGACCTTATAAAGCGGGAAGAAGGGGAGTTTTTTAACTCCAATTTGTATCCCAGACTTACTGCGGAGAGCACCCATCTGTCTCGGATCGTGTCCCGCCAGGTCTCTGTGAACAACTGAAGTCTTCCCCCCACCCGATTGGGTGGGGGCAACCCTTCATGCATTTGACTTTAGGGGAGGTTTTGTACCTCTCCTGCTCCAGGGCTTCTTGTTACCCTGCAACTGTCCCTGATTTCTACCTCCGGGATTTGATCGAGGAGGCCGTCGGAACTGTTTCACAGCCGATGTCCTAGGGACTGGAGAAGCCGGCCTCTTAAAAGAGGGACCTCTAACTCTATTTTTAACCGGCAAAAGTGTACTTTTACCGCTGGAAATTTTCTGGATATACTTGTCCAGGTCTTCCCCGAATAAGCGCTCCCCATGAAATGGGAAGCTGACCAGCAATTTTTTACAGGGAGCTTCAGCAGACCAGTTTTTGAGCCATAGAAGCCTGCGCATATGTACTACAGACAGCGTAAGGCGGGAGGCCTGATGGATTGAATCCTTTATAGCGTCCACCGCAAAGCATAAGGCTCTAGGTAGATCAGCTAGGGCAAGAGCCTGCTGATCTGGCAAGTCCCTTAAGACCTGTTTCAACTGATCCTTCACTGCTTGGCAGACCCCAATAGCTGCCACTGCTGGTTGTGTCACCAATCCTGCTGTAGAAAAAGCAGATTTCAATAAGGACTCCAATTTTTTATCTATTGGGTCCTTGAACATTTGGACATTTTCCACCGGACATGTCAGTGATTTATTCACACAAGAGATGGCTGCGTCCACTGTAGGGACCCTCCATTTTCTGATGAACTTATCCTCCATAGGATAGACCACCGGAAATCTCTTGGGAGGAGTAAATATTTTGTCAGGATGCTCCCAATCCTGGTAAATGAGCCCCTCCAGTAAAGGATGGATCGGAAAGGAACAGACAGTCTGGGGAGCTTTTAGCGACCCCAACGAGGAGACAGAAGTGGAGGATGGCTCCGCAAGTGGCATTTTAAATGCTGATCGGACCATATTAGTCAGGGACTGAACCCATAACCTTTCAGCATGTGATGCTGAGAATGGCTCTTCCACTGTTGATTCCTCTGCAACCGAATCGACCTCATCCTGATCCCCCTCAGGTAGGTCGACCTCTGTATGGGACTGTTGCTCTGTTAACAGGCACTCTGAGGGAGGAGACGGAGATCGAGCGCTTTTCTCCTGTGACAGGGAAGCAGCGATCAATGCTGACAATCTCTCTTCCAGCCCTCCCAGAACTGAGGAAAAAACCTCCTCTGTTACATACACAGGAGCAGGTGAACTGAGGACAGCCACAGTACCAGGTACTCCTGAGGGTGCTCTACGGTCACTAACCTCTGATTCTTCAGGGGAGACTGGTGCAGCCAAAGCATGCCCAAGATCCTCAGAGCCCGATGGAGACCCCCTATTCCTCCTGGAATTTCTAGTCCCGGAGTTTTTAGACGGCATATTCCTAAGCCACAAAGCTGAGGTATTCCAGCCGAAATACACCAGTTACTGATAATAGTCTAGCATAAATGCTGCTATAAGAAACAGTTGGTGTCTACTAATGTGCCTTTCTAGGGGATGCCTGTATCAACCGCTTGCTGTATGCCTTTAAATGTTGCCAGCTCTGTCTCTGTACTTCATAGCCAGCTTACTACAATATTGTGTTTTTTAAACCTGCTGGGACGCCCGCACATGCGCAGAAGCGCTGCGGCGCGCACAGAGCGTCATCCCCCAGGCTCCGCCCCCTTTTCCGGCTCACCGCTATATATAGAGGCGCGTGCACGCGCACGCGCGCGGCCACGTGCGCCTTCGGCGCTAATTTCAAAATGGAAACAAAGGGACAGGAGCCAGGGCCCCTCTTTGCCGCAGGCCGGGGGATGGACGAGCACTGCAACATGGCAGAGGAAGCAGTTTCCTATAAGAGAACTCACCAACTGCCTGGACTTTGCTCTGCTGAGAAGAAACTAGTCCACATGACAAGAAAACATTCCACAGCGGCCTCTAGTGGACAAACACAGGTACCGCAGTCTAATATATTAAATATATATATAAAAAAAAATTTATTTTTTTTTCTTGACCACCATTAAAAATTATTACATTTTTTTAGTAGTTACAGGCATGCACAGAATCTTGCGGGAATACCATTAGGTAACAGACAGAAAGACAAATTAGGCTTGGGGGTCCCCCAATAGAACCAAGTTCCTGGGGGCCCCCACTTACCTGTTCCCCGCCGCAGGACTTTGTTTGGTCCACAAAAGCCCAAACTTCACCTATCACGGCAGGCATTGTAATCAAACCTTCAGGGACCGGGTTCCCAAGGATTCCACTCCCCTGGACCTGTATAGCACCCTGCACAGAAAACATCTTGGTCGTGGGTATGACCAGAGCTCTGGATCCCAGGGTCCAGCTCTCCTAAGAGAAGCATTACAGGCAAAACCTTGCTCTTCTCTGCAAGGCCCGGGTACCGACCGTTTAGCTATGAAGCTTTTTTGGTCGGATCCGGAATAGCTTACTGAGGCCCAAAAGAACCTGTACGCAAGCTCAGTGAAAAACACATGTTTCTTCTTGGCCAACACCTTAGACACTGGCAAAAAACTGAGGTGCTCCCGGATGGGAGGGGCTTATATAGGGGAGGGTACTTCCGGTTTTGGAAGTTGCCAGTGCCAGCACCTGACGGTATCTATATAACCCATTAGTAATGACTATGTCGCTCTGTGTCCCGTGATGTACGAAAAAGAAAAAATATTTAAGAAGGACAATGGGATTGGTAGATTTTGCTAATGTCCTAGCTGTATGAATAGCAGTATACCGTATATACACTCGAGTATAAGCCGAGGCACCTAATTTTACCACTAAAAACTGAAAAAACGTATTGACTCGAGTATAAGCCTAGGGTGTCCATGTGCATGCCTCACTGTGTCCATGACTCACTGTGTCTATGACTAGACTGACGTTTAACATGGGAGTCTATGGAAGGGGTGTCCGGGTTTGAAAAATCAGTGCTCCCCGGCCGTAGTTCCCCCAGACAACAAACTTTGCACACTTGTAGAAAGAGAGTGGGGCTACAAGTTTGGTGTCCAGGGGATCTACGGCCAGCTGGTACCAGGTCCCCAAAGTCCAGAAGATCAGGCGCAAAAAGGTGACTTCAGTATAAGCCGAGGGGGGCATTTTCAGCACAAAAAAAAAAAAAAGTGCTGAAAAACTTGGTTTATACTCGAGTATATACGGTATATCATCCACAACATTATATATTGATCTTTTGTGTCAGGTAGATTAAATATAAAAAGAAAAAAAAATTTATTTTTTTCTATATAATCAGGATCCACCCAGCAGCCTGGACTAGTACCGGGCTCAGCCTCCCATCGATCCTCCAAGAGCCTGAGCCAGCCCCCCTGCTCCCCCCCACAGTCCGGCACTCCAGTGAGCGCTGGAGGGGCAGAGCAGAGAGCTGGTGACTGACATTTACCGGCTCTCTGCAGAATACAGACCCAGAGCGGAGCGATCACTCAGTACTCAGTCTTAGAGGCGGCGGCGGGGGGGGGGGGGGGGGGGGGGGGGAGACAGCTGCAGTATACGTAGGATTGTTTGTTTTTTTTTCTAAAATCGCATACATCCATTTAAATTTAATGGTCATTACAAGAAAATGTAAAAAAAATTCTGTAGAGTGAAAATGTCAGATGTGTTGGACCTTTTCAGAGAGACCACCGTTTCCACAAAGGGCTGTACTCTGCAAAATGCTGGCAGGGGGGGGGGTTTGTCTACTTGCATTGAAAAGGACCTCCATGACCTTGCACACCTGGAATGTATTAAACCACTTAAAGTGGGGTTCCACCCGCGATTGTTTTTTTTTTTTTTTAAAGTCAGCAGCTACAAACACTGTAGCTGCTGACTTTTAATAAGGACACTTACCTTTCCTACTCGCCCGCGATGTCAGCCCCCCCAAGGCCGGCCCCTCGATCGTGGAGGGTCCCGGCGCCGCCATCCTCACTAAGGGTAACATGGCAGTGGAGCCTTGCGGCGCTGTATGAATGGGGCGGCTGCTCTCTGGGATACACACATACACAGTTCCCAGAAGGCAGCGCACCCCATTCACCAGAAGACACCACGAGGAGGATGCGGAAGACCACCAGCGGCGGACTAGGAAGAAGCCCCTAGCAACCGCACTTTCTGGTAAGTCCAAAAAAAAATTATTTTTATTTTGTTTTGGAACATTTTAGGGTGGAACTCCACTTTAAAGACCACCCACCGCATATATACTGTGGCAGGGTGGCTCTATTGTGCGAAACAATTTACCTGTACGTCATTTTGTGCAGTAGATACTGTGGGCGTGTGCCTGCTGCACAGGAGGGGGGGGGGGGGCAATCAGCGTGTCTGGCAGATCTGATGTCCACCAGCCACCTGCGATCGCTCACAGAGAGGCTGATCGGGGATCCGCCTATGTAAACAAGGCAGATCCCCGTTCTGACAGGGAAGTACACAGAGATCTTCTGTTCCTAGTAATCAGGAATAGCGATCTCTGTGTACTTCCTGTCAGCACCGATCACAGTATTGGTGTCACTGGACCCCAAAAAGTGTCACTTGGGATCAAAATTTGTCCGCTGTAATATTATTATCATTAATAATAGCCGCCTTCATCAGTAAAAACAATAAAAAAAAAACAAACAAACAAAAAAATCCATAATTCTATCCCCTATTTTGTAGACGCTATAAAATTTTTGCACAAACCAATCAATAAACGCTTATTGGGATTTTTTTTTACCAATAAATAGGTAGCAGAATACATATCTGCCTAAAGTGATGAAGAAATTTGTTTTTTTTTTTTTTTACTGAATATGTTTTATAGCGGAAAGTAAAAAAAAAAAAATTTTCCGCCAAATTTTCACTTTTTTTTTTGTTTATAGCGCAAAAAATAAAAACCGCAGAGGTGATCAAATATCACCAAAAGAAAGCTCTATGTGTGGGAAGAAAAAAAACAAAAAAAAAAACACATCAATTGTATTTGGGTACAACGTTGCAGGAATGCGCAATTGTCCTTTAAGGCACTGCGGTACTTTATCGCCAAAAAAATGGCCTGGTCATTAACCACTTGCCGACCTCCGCACACAGATGTACATCGGCAGAATGGCTCCTACAGGCAAATGGGCGTATCTGTACATCCCTTTGAATTTGCTGCTTTGCAGGAGCGTGCCCGCGGGTCCCACGATCTCAATGTTCGCCGGCGGCCCGCGATTGCAGTGAGGAGAGGCAGAACGGGGAGATGCCTATGTAAACAAGGCATCTCCCTATTCTGCCTAGTGACAGGACAGAGATCTACTGCTCCCTGTCATCGGGAGCAGTGATCAATGACATGTCACAGGTAGCCCATCCCCCACAGTTAGAATCACTCCCTAGGACACACCTAGTGGTTAACCCCTTCCTTGCCAGTGTCATTTACACAGTAATCAGCGCATTTTTTATAGCACTGATCGCTGTATAAAGGACAATGGTCCCAAAAATGTGTCAAAAGTGTCCGCCATAAAAAAAAAAATATTAATAAAATTAAAATGCCATAAATCTATCCCCCATTTTGTAGACGCTATAACTTTTGCACAAACCAATCAATATACGCTTACTGCGTTTTTTTTTTTTAACCAAAAATATGAAGAATACGTATCGGCCTAAAAACTGAGGAAAAAATAAATAAAAATAAATGTTTTTTGGGGGATATTTATTTTAGCAAAAAGTAAAAAATAAATATTTTTTCCAAAATTGTTGGTATTTTTTGTTTATAGCGCAAAAAATAAAAAACGCAGAGGTGGTCGAATACCACCAAAAGAAAGCTCTATTTGTGGGGGGGGGAAAAAAAAAAAAAAAAAAAGGACGTCAATTTTGTTTGGGCACAGCGTCGCACGACCGCGCAATTGTCAGTGCCGAATTGAAAAAAACGCTCTGGTCAGGAAAGGGGTAAATCCTTCCGGGGCTGAAGCGGTTAAACACAAAGTGGAATTGGTCTGTAACAATGTGACCTTACCATGTCAGAGATGGAAAGCAGTTTGCGTTGTTCTTGGAAACAAATGCTGATCTGTAAGGTGTTCTACCCGGCTCCTCGTTCTCCGAGTCCGACAAAGGCTGAGGGTGCTGAAGAGAGACAAACGCCATGTTATAAAAAGGAGGACCTTGGACACGTGCAAATCACACCGCCAATCTTCACACAGGTAAAAAAGGTATAAAAAAAAAAGGAACCCTGAGAATATTTCAGGAAATTCAACAAAGTCAAGCCTATAAAAGAAGCCTTAAAGCAGAACTCCGGACAAATTCCCCCCCCCCCCCCATGTCCTTGTTGCTGATCTCCTACCATCACCAACCATGTTCTTCTGAGCTCTGTAGTTCCTCTGTAATAATTTGCTGAAAAAACGTTATTGCCTGCTGACATCCTGTTTGTAAGTCCGCTGGCTGCTATCCCTCTCCTCAGCTCAGCCAGCGGTCTGACACTCCCCCTTGTAGTCCTCTGAAAACAAGCAGGGAGGCAGCAGACATGTTGTGGGCGGAAGGGGTCTCGCAGCCTCCAGCCTGTGCCGCCCATGGAGAAAGTGTACCCCCCCCCCTTTTCCTGCCAGCAATCTGCCCTCCACTCCGCAGGTGGTTCCCTGATATGGTGGTCCCCGACAAGCAGCACTGGTTTGCATTTATATTAAAATGTGTTATGTATGGCTTGCTGGATGCAGAATGAGGGGTGTGGTTTATGTTGAAGTGTGCAAGCCTCGTGTACCCTCCCACATTCACTCCCATCCCAAGGATTCATGGGAAGTGTAGTAGTCTGATTACAGTTGGGGGGGGGGGGGTGAGGAGAGAAAGTTGATCTGATGCAATCACAGAGATCCTCCCTGCCAATTCAATCATATCTCTTAAACGGTAAGAAATTTCACAAGTAAGATAACTGTTTTTGTGTGTGTGTCTCTGCGTGCACGTGTGTGTGTCCCTCTGCGTGCCCGTGTGTGGGGGGGTCCCTCTGCGTGCCCGTGTGTGGGGGGTCCCTCTGCGTGCGCGCGTGTGTGGTGTGGGGGGGTCCCTCTGCATGCGTGTGTGGGGGGGGGTCCCTCTGCGTGCGCGCGTGTGTGGGGGGGGTCCCTCTGCGTGCGCGCGTGTGTGGGGGGGGTCCCTCTGCGTGCGCGCGTGTGTGGGGGGGGTCCCTCTGCGTGCGCGCGTGTGTGGGGGGGGGTCCCTCTGCGTGCGCGCGTGTGTGTGGGGGGGGTCCCTCTGCGTGCGCGCGTGTGTGGGGGGGGGGTCCCTCTGCGTGCGCGCGTGTGTGGGGGGGGGGTCCCTCTGCGTGCGCGCGTGTGTGGGGGGGGGGTCCCTCTGCGTGCGCGCGTGTGTGGGGGGGGGGTCCCTCTGCGTGCGCGCGTGTGTGGGGGGGGTCCCTCTGCGTGCGCGCGTGTGGGGGGGGGGGTCCCTCTGCGTGCGCGCGTGTGGGGGGGGGGGGTCCCTCTGCGTGCGCGCGTGTGTGTGTGGGGGGGTGTCCCTCTGCGTGCGCGCGTGTGGGGGGGGTCCCTCTGCGTGCGCGCGCGTGTGGGGGGGGGTCCCTCTGCGTGCGCGCGCGTGTGGGGGGGGGGTCCCTCTGCGTGCCCGCGCGTGTGGGGGGGGGGTCCCTCTGCGTGCGCGCGCGTGTGGGGGGGTCCCTCTGCGTGCGCGCGCGTGGGGGGGGTCCCTCTGCGTGCGCGCGCGTGGGGGGGTCCCTCTGCGTGCGCGCGCGTGGGGGGGTCCCTCTGCGTGCGCGCGCGTGGGGGGGTCCCTCTGCGTGCGCGCGTGTGGGGGGGTCCCTCTGCGTGCGCGCGTGTGGGGGGGTCCCTCTGCGTGCGCGCGTGTGGGGGGGGTCCCTCTGCGTGCGCGCGTGGGGGGGGGTCCCTCTGCGTGCGCGCGTGGGGGGGGTCCCTCTGCGTGCGCGCGTGGGGGGGGTCCCTCTGCGTGCGCGCGTGTGGGGGGGGTCCCTCTGCGTGCGCGCGTGGGGTCCCTCTGCGTGCGCGCGTGGGGTCCCTCTGCGTGCGCGCGTGGGGTCCCTCTGCGTGCGCGCGTGGGGTCCCTCTGCGTGCGCGCGTGTGGGGGTCCCTCTGCGTGCGCGCGCGGGGGGAGTCCCTCTGCGTGCGCGCGCGGGGGAGTCCCTCTGCGTGCGCGCGCGGGGGAGTCCCTCTGCGTGCGCGCGCGGGGGGGGTCCCTCTGCGTGCGCGCGCGGGGGGGGTCCCTCTGCGTGCGTGTGGGGGGTCCCTCTGCGTGCGCGCGTGTGGGGTCCCTCTGCGTGCGCGCGTGTGGGGGGGGGTCCCTCTGCGTGCGCGCGTGTGGGGGGGGGGGTCCCTCTGCGTGCGCGCGTGTGGGGGGGGGTCCCTCTGCGTGCGCGCGTGTGTGGGGAGGGTCCCTCTGCGTGCGCGCGTGTGTGGGGAGGGTCCCTCTGCGTGCGCGCGTGTGTGGGGAGGGTCCCTCTGCGTGCGCGCGTGTGTGGGGAGGGTCCCTCTGCGTGCGCGTGTGGGGGGGGTCCCTCTGCGTGCGCGTGTGGGGGGGGGGTCCCTCTGCGTGCGCGTGTGGGGGGGGGTCCCTCTGCGTGCGCGTGTGGGGGGGGGTCCCTCTGCGTGCGCGTGTGGGGGGGGTCCCTCTGCGTGCGCGTGTGGGGGGGGGGTCCCTCTGCGTGCGCGTGTGGGGGGGGGGTCCCTCTGCGTGCGCGTGGGGGGGGGGGTCCCTCTGCGTGCGCGTGGGGGGGGGGGGTCCCTCTGCGTGCGCGTGTGTGGGGGGGGTCCCTCTGCGTGCACGTGTGTGGGGGGGGTCCCTCTGCGTGCACGTGTGTGGGGGGGGTCCCTCTGCGTGCGCGTGTGGGGGGGGGGTCCCTCTGCGTGCGCGTGTGGGGGGGGGTCCCTCTGCGTGCGCGTGTGGGGGGGGTCCCTCTGCGTGCGCGTGTGGGGGGGGTCCCTCTGCGTGCGCGTGTGGGGGGGGGGTCCCTCTGCGTGCGCGTGTGTGGGGGGTCCCTCTGCGTGCACGTGTGTGGGGGGGTCCCTCTGCGTGCACGTGTGTGGGGGGGGTCCCTCTGCGTGCACGTGTGTGGGGGGGTCCCTCTGCGTGCGCGGGTCCCTCTGCGTGTGCGTCTCTGTACTATTGGGATTTTTTTTAAATCCCAGGAGTTCTGCTTTAAGTGTCACCAAATCCAATACAAAACAAAATTTAAAATAAAAATCACATTCCATCCCTTCACCTGTCGTCATTTGTGACCCATGTAACAACAACACAGGATAGTACATCAAACCTCCTCTGATCACACTACCATTATGAGGATGGCTGCCCTGCCTTTACATCTGTCCCAGTGTAGGGGATATGTCGCCTCCCCCTCCTTGGCTTGCACCCCGTATGGACTACATCTGTAAGTACTGACCAGGGATGAAGTCCAAACCCACCTGAGCCCACATTGATACCCTGTGCCCCCGGCGGGAAGCAGACCCTGTGCCCCCCCAATCATAAAGTAACTGCAGGCAGTGAATGCCTCGGATGCTCATGTTTGGTGGTCCACAATGACAGCTTGCTGGCGGGATAGCTCCGGGGGGGGAGGTGCTAGGATGGTAGAGCACTGAATAACTCCCATTCATTACAGCACTGCTTACACAGCACTAAGGATGAGCTCCGGCGTGTTCGCATTGCAGAGCCCGCCAGGAAGTCGGCACCGTGCTGCGCTAATCACCGGCAGGGAGACATTGTCCTCGGTGCTCGGCTCCAGAGATCGGGAAATGTCTCCCTGCCGGTGATTAGCGCAGCGCGGGTGCCGACTTCCTGGCGGGCTCTGCAATGCGAACACACCGGAGCTCATCCTTACACAGCACCACCCGCAGGCCTCCTAAAGAAAGACAGCAGGACCAGGAAAGGATTTCTACATTAACCGCTTAGCGACAGACGTGATGGGCGCCAAGTTGCTCGGCACGGATGAATAATGGGGTAAGGACTGGAGTCCCACGTCTCTGAGAGAGGCGGCAGAGAGAGGCGGCAAAGAGAGGCGACAGAGCACATACCTCCATGAGATAGACTTTACTGGAGATTCTGTCATCCAGGTCGGTGCTCCCCTCCCCCACATCCCCAGCAGGGGGCCACCTCTGACTCATCTGCCCAGATATCGTGTCCTGCCGGTGATCACCATTTCCCTGTAGAAGACAAGATGATGACATCACAACATATACAACATATCCGCAGAGAGCAGATCCAGTGCCCCTCCCAACAGATCATTGATATAGGACTGATCGGGCAGGGTGGGGGTATCAGGCAGAGTGGGGGTGTTATGTGTGGGGGAGGGGGGTATCAGGCAGGGTGGGGGTGTTGTGTGGGGGAGGGGGGGTATTGTGTGGGGGAGGGGGGTATCAGGCAGGGTGGGGGTGTTGTGTGGGGGAGGGGGGTATCAGGTAGGGGAGGGTTTGCAGGCAGGGTGGGGGTGTTGTGTGGGGGAGGGGGTATCAGGCAGGGTGGGGGTATCAGGCAGGGTGGGGGTAAGGGGTATCAGGCAGGGTGGGGGTGTTGTGTGGGGGAGGGGGGTATCAGGTAGGGGAGGGTATCAGGCAGGGTGGGGGTGTTGTGTGGGGGAGGGGGTATCAGGCAGGGTGGGGGTATCAGGCAGGGTGGGGGTGAGGGGTATCAGGCAGGGTGGGGGTGTTGTGTGGGGGAGGGGGTGTTGTGTGGGGGAGGGGGGTATCAGGCAGGGTGGGGGTGTTGTGTGGGGGAGGGGGTATCAGGCAGGGTGGGGGTGTTGTGTGGGGGAGGGGGTATCAGGCAGGGTGGGGGTGTTATGTGTGGGGGAGGGGGGGTATCGGGGGGCGTGTCCGGCGTCAGTGAAGTCTGGCGGGTATCGGACGGCCGATATTCTGTACTTACCGAACGAAACTCCCCCCCCAATCACCGATCCATCGCCGGATATCCGCCTGGACCTCTCCTGACGTCCCCCGTCCCCGGACGTCCGTTATTTAGTGTATGGCGTCACCAATAACCCGATTTCAGGGAGAATTGATCTGCCGTGACGTCACACCCTCCACACTGGCAATCACGTGAGGGGCGGACTTTACTGTCTGACGTCACTTGAAGAGAGAAGTCTAAGAAGATTCCCGCCTTTACCAAGATGGGCCCCGCCCATCTCTGTTACTATCATTAGCCACAGAGTCACCTGACTTACAGTCTGGGTGTCACGTGATACCGAGTATAGCCCCGCCCTCCCTCCTCCCAATAATTGTACATGGAATCTGAGGGGTGTGTGCGTCATCTTACACAGTATATATATAAATATACACAGTACAGTATAAATCTGACAGTGTATATTCCCCACACACCCATTAAATCTCTACCTCCAGATACCCCATCACTCGCTATATACCACAAAGTATATACTACTGCTCTCACAGTATACCCTCTCCCTTAAAGTACTATATACCCCTTCATACAATATGTACCTCACCTCCAGAGTATATATACCCCCTCACACAGTATACACCTCTCCTCCAGAGTATATATACCCCCCTCACACAGTATACACCTCTCCTCCAGAGTATATATACCCCCTCACACAGTATATACCTCTCCTCCAGAGTATATATACCCTCACACGGTATATACCTCTCCTCCAGAGTATATACCCCCTCACACAGTATATACCTCTCCTCCAGAGTATATACCCCCTCACACAGTATATACCTCTCCTCCAGAGTATATATACCCTCACACAGTATATACCTCTCCTCCAGAGTATATACCCCCTCACACAGTATATACCTCTCCTCCAGAGTATATACCTCCTCACACCATATATACCTCTCCTCCAGAGTATATATACCCCTCACACAGTATATACCTCTCCTCCAGAGTATATATACCCCCTCACACAGTATATACCTCTCCTCCAGAGTATATATATCCTCACACAGTATATACCTCTCCTCCAGAGTATATACCCCCTCACACAGTATATACCTCTCCTCCAGAGTATATATACCCTCACACAGTATATACCTCTCCTCCAGAGTATATACCCCCTCACACCATATATACCTCTCCTCCAGAGTATATACCCCCCTCACACCATATATACCTCTCCTCCAGAGTATATACCCCCCTCACACAGTATATACCTCTCCTCCAGAGTATATACCCCCCTCACACAGTATATACCTCTCCTCCAGAGTATATACCCCCCTCACACCATATATACCTCTCCTTCAGAGTATATACCCCCCTCACACCGTATATACCTCTCCTCCAGAGTATATACCCCCTCACACAGTATATACCTCTCCTCCAGAGTATATACCCCCCTCACACAGTATATACCTCTCCTCCAGAGTATATACCCCCTCACACAGTATATACCTCTCCTCCAGAGTATATATACCCTCACACAGTATATACCTCTCCTCCAGAGTATATATACCCCCTCACACAGTATATACCTCTCCTCCAGAGTATATACCCCCTCACACAGTATATACCTCTCCTCCAGAGTATATATACCCTCACACAGTATATACCTCTCCTCCAGAGTATATACCCCCTCACACAGTATATACCTCTCCTCCAGAGTATATATACCCTCACACAGTATATACCTCTCCTCTAGAGTATATACCTCTCCTCCAGAGTATATACCCCCTCACACAGTATATACCTCTCCTCCAGAGTATATACCCCCTCACACCATATATACCTCTCCTCCAGAGTATATACCCCCCTCACACCATATATACCTCTCCTCCAGAGTATATACCCCCCTCACACCATATATACCTCTCCTCCAGAGTATATACCCCCTCACACCATATATACCTCTCCTCCAGAGTATATACCCCCCTCACACCATATATACCTCTCCTCCAGAGTATATACCCCCTCACACAGTATATACCTCTCCTCCAGAGTATATACCCCCCTCACACAGTATATACCTCTCCTCCAGAGTATATACCCCCCTCACACCATATATACCTCTCCTCCAGAGTATATACCCCACTCACACCGTATATACCTCTCCTCCAGAGTATATACCCCCTCACACAGTATATATCTCTCCTCCAGAGTATATACCCCCTCACACAGTATATACCTCTCCTCCAGAGTATATACCCCCTCACACAGTATATACCTCTCCTCCAGAGTATATATACCCTCACACAGTATATACCTCTCCTCCAGAGTATATATACCCCCTCACACAGTATATACCTCTCCTCCAGAGTATATACCCCCTCACACAGTATATACCACTCCTCCAGAGTATATATACCCCCTCACACAGTATATACCTCTCCTCCAGAGTATATACCCCCTCACACAGTATATACCTCTCCTCCAGAGTATATACCCCCCTCACACCATATGTACCTCTCCTCCAGAGTATATACCCCCCTCACACCATATATACCTCTCCTCCAGAGTATATACCCCCCTCACACAGTATATACCTCTCCTCCAGAGTATATACCCCCTCACACAGTATATACCTCTCCTCCAGAGTATATATACCCCCTCACACCATATATACCTCTCCTCCAGAGTATATACCCCCTCACACAGTATATACCTCTCCTCCAGAGTATATACCCCCCTCACACAGTATATACCTCTCCTCCAGAGTATATATACCCCCTCACACAGTATATACCTCTCCTCCAGAGTATATACCCCCCTCACACAGTATATACCTCTCCTCCAGAGTATATACCCCCTCACACAGTATATACCTCTCCTCCAGAGTATATACCCCCTCACACCATATATACCTCTCCTCCAGAATATATACCCCCCTCCCACAGTATACATCTCTACCGCCCCGACACAGTGTATACCTCTACGTCCAGAGTACATACCCCCTCACACAGTATATACCTCTCCACAGTATATACCTCTACCCAGGGCCACCATCAGGGGTGTACAGGCTTTACACCTGTAAGGGGCCCGATGGTCCCCAGGGGCCCTTACAGGCCCGGCTGGCCCCCCTCCCGTTTGTTTTTATACTTAATAATTTTTTGCATTACACCTGTACGCTTATCAGGAGAGAGGAGAGGAGAGATTACTTGTTTCTTTTTCGTCAGCACCACCCCCCCCCCCCCGTTCTCTGCTTCAGGGGGGCCCTGCCTAAAGCTGTGTAGGGGGCCCCAAAATTTCTGATGGCTGCCCTGCCTCTACCCTCAGAGTATATACCCCCCTCACACAGTATATACCTATACCTCCAGTGCCCCTTTCACACTACCGCGAATCCGCGCCTGCGATTTTGCTGAGATTTGACCGCGATTCGGAGCGACTTGAAGTCGTGCTACTTTGCCATCACAAATCGTGGGACAAGTCGTATAAGTGTGAAAGGGGCCTTACACAGTATATATCTCTACCTCTCATGTATAAACCCCTCTCAAATAGTATATACCTATCCTCCGGAGCATACCTCTACCTCCTGAGTATATACCCCCTCACACAGTATATACCTATCCCATAGAGTATATTCTCTCCTCACACAGTATATACCTCTACCCCCAGAGTATATATCCTGATACACAGTATATACCTCTACCCCCAAAGTACTGTAAATACCCCTCTCACTCAGTACAAACCTCTACTCCCTATGTTTGTACCCCCTCACACAGTATATACCCCCACACATAATATTTACCTCTACTCTCAGAGTATATATCCCCTCACACAGTATATACCTCTGGAGGTAGAGGTATATACTGTGTGAGGGGGTATATACTCTAGGGGAGAGGTATATACTGTGTGAGAGGGGTATACACTTTGCAGGTAGAGCTATATACAGTGTGAGGGGAGTATATACTGGAGGAGAGGCATATGCTGTATGAGGGGAGGTACGCAGTATATACCTCTACATCCAGAATATATACCCCCTCACACATTATATATCTCTATCCCCAGAGTATATACCCCCTGACACAGTATAAACCCTCCTCACACAGTATATACCTTTACCTTCAGAATATATACCCTGTCACAAAGTATAAACCTCTATCCCCAGAGTATATACCCCCTCACACAGTATATACCTCTACCCCCGGAGTAGATTCCCTCTCACACAGTATATACCTCTACCCCCAGAGTATATCCCCCTCACACAGTATAAACCCTCCTCACACAGTATATATCCCCCTCACACAGTATATACCTGTACCCCCAGAGTATATCCCCCTCACACAGTATAAACCCTCCTCACACTGTATATATCTCCACCTCCAGAAAATATACCCCAGTCACCCAGTATAAACCTCTATCCCCAGAGTATATACCCCCCTCTCACAGTATATATCCTCTTACACAGTATATACCTCTACCTACCCCCCTCATACAGTATATACCCTGCTCACACAGAATGTGTGGTTAATGTTATTGGATAAATGGATAGCACTTGATTTTTTTAAGATCAAACTTTATAAATAGTATAACTATATATATATATATTTTTTCTTAAACCCTATTTTGTGCCGCCACCAAAAAAAAAAGAAAACAACAAAATAAATTCTCTTACTTCTGATGTATATTGTTAGTTGTTTTTACCCGTAGTAGGGCCTAGAAACAATGAAACTAGGGTTGCCACCTGTCCGGGGTTTGAATCATGTGTCGGGGTTTCAGTTTGCCTGAAAACCGGACACATTATTCATACAGGAATGTGGCTTGGAACAGGGCCTGACAAGAGGGTAAGGGGGCACTATGTGCGCCTCATTACTATTCTCTTTGGAGTGCCCAAAGGTGTCTCAGGTCTGTTACAATCCTACAGTGTATACTAAATAAAAAATAAAAAAAATGACTGTGCGCTGCTAAAGTGTTCGGGTTTGGCTTGAAGAAAAAGTGGCAACCCTAAATGGAACACATTTTGTTTTTATTTTATTATTTATTAAATTCTACTGAAACATATTGACACTAGGGTTCTATGTATCAAATGTTTGCTGTGCAGATTTAACAACATCAGAAAATTGTCATATTTACTCTAATATGTGTCGTTTCTATATTGTCAGGTCCACCTAGTGGCCATAATGTATCTTCCCCCCCCCCCCAGAAATACCTCAATTAGGTATGGTGCTGACAACATAGGAACCACATACAGTGCCTTAAAAAGGAAGTAAACCCTCTAAAACATTTCCTGAAAAACAAACCCCTGCAAGAGAAAGGCATAATGAGCTAGTACGCATAGCATACTAGCTCATTATGTGGCACTTACCTGAAATCAAAGCCCCCGAACTCCTCCTCGTTTTCCTCTGTCGTTGCCGACATGTCCACTCTGTGCTTCTTCCTGGTATTGCCGCTCCGGCGCTGTGATTGGCCGGAGCGGCGATGACGTAAAACGTAAATGTATTTTATGTGATAGACACATAAAGTGGCACATAATTGTGAAGTGAAAGGAAAATTATAAATGGTTTTCCAAATTTTTTACAAATAAATATGTGAAAAGTGTGGGGGGCATTTGTATTCAGCCCCCTTTACTCTGATACCAGTAACTAAAATCTAGTGGAACCAATTGCCTTCAGAAGTCATCTAATTAATAAATATAGTCCAGCTGTGTGTAATTTTATCTCATAGCTACAGCTGTTCTGTGAAGCCCTCAGAGGTTTGTTAGAGAACCTTAGTGAACAAAAAGCGTCACTAAGGCCAAGGAACACACCAGACAGGTCAGGGATAAAGTTCTGGAGAAGTTTAAAGCAGGGTTAGGTTATAAAAAATATCCCAAGCGTTGAACATATCACAGAGCTCTGTTCAATCCATCATCCGAAAATGGAAAGAGTATGGCACAACTGCAAACCTACCAAGACATGGCCGTCCACCTAAACTGACTGGGCCGGGCAAGGAGAGCATTCATCAGAGAAGCAGCCAAGAGGTCCATGGTAACTCTGGAGGAGCTGCAGAAATCCACAGCTCAGGTGGGAGAATCTGTCCACAGGACAACTATTAGTCGTGCTTCTCCACAAATCTGGCCTTTATGGAGGAGTGAGAAGAAGAAAGACATTGGTGAAAGAAAGCCATAAGAAGTCCCATTTGTAGTTTGTGAGAAGCCATGTGGGGGACACAGCAAACATGTGGAAGAAGGTGCTCTGGTCAGATGAGACCAAAATTTAACTATTTGGCCTAAAAGCAAAACGCTATGTGTGGGGGAAAACTGACACTGCACATCACCCTGAACACACCATCCCCACTGTGAAACATGGTGGTGGCAGCATCACGTTGTGGGGTTACTTTTCTTCAGCAGGGACAGGGAAGCTGGTCAGAGTTGATGGGAAGATGGATGGAGCCAAATACAGGGCAATCTTAGAAGAAAACCTATTAGTCTGCTAAATACTTGAGACTAGGGCGGAGGTTCACCTTCCAGCAGGACAACGGCCCGAAACATACAGCCAGAGCTACAATGGAATGGTTTAGATCAAAGCATATTCATGTGTTAGAATGGCCCAGTCACAGTCCAGACCTAAATCACATTGAGAATCTGTGGCAAGACTTAAAAATTGCTGTTGATGTGCAAAGCTGGTAGAAACATCCCCAAAAAGACTTGCAGCTGTAATTGCAGAGAAAGGCGGTTCTACAAAGTATTGACTTAGGGGGGCGCCATACAAATGTACCCAACACTTTTCACATATTTATTTGTAAAAAAATGTGAAAACAATTTATAATTTTCCTTCCACTTCCCAATTATTTTCCACTTTGTGTTGGTCTATCACATAAAATCCCAATAAAATACATTTACGTTTTTGGTTGTAACATGACAAAATGTGGAAAATTTCAAGTGGTATGAATACTTTTTTAAGGCACTGTATGTTTGCAGTCTTTGGCAGCTTATGTTTGTAGTCCTGGTCGTGTGGATGTTTGTCACATGAATGTTTTATAGATAGACCCCTTATGCCGCGTACACACGACCGCTTTTCTCAACGAGAAAAACGGCATTTTTTTTTTTCGCCGAGAAAAACGATCGTCTGTGGGCTTTATGTCTTTTTTCTCGTCGAGAAAAACGGCATAAAAAACGACGAGAAAAATTAGAACATGTTCTAAATTTTCTCATCGTTTTTTCCATCATTTTTTTCCGCGGCAGTTTTCCCATAGGGAGACACTGCCGCGTAGCCCACAGACGGTCGTTTTTCTCGTCAAGAGAAAAAATGACGGGAAAAACGACCGTGTGTAGGGAACCCTTGGAACCGAAGCGGTTCCCTCGTTTTCCTGTCATTATTCACGGCGGTTTTTTAACCGCCGTGAATAATGATCGTGTGTACGCGGCATTAGTGTCAAAGTTTTTAGATATTTAAAAAACAAAGCAAAATGTGGGCCATTGTTTCTGGGCCCTGCTATGGGTAAAAACATTAAACCATGTAAATATATATATATATGTGGTATCCTCATGCACATAATGAGTAGGAGAATTTATTTTGGGTTTTAATTTCTTGGTGGTGGCAAAAAATATACAGCTAAAATGTAAAAAATTATATTTTTATACTATTTTATACTATTTTGAACCAATTTTTCCCTTGATAATAAACAAACAATCCGCGTATATCATTTAAACCACTGGGGCAGGGGTCTCCAAACTTTCTAAACAAAGAGCCAGTTTAATGTCCATTATGCCTCGTACACACGACAGGTTTTCCCGACGAGAAAACTGCCATTTTTTAGATTGGTCGGGAAAACCGGTCGTGTTTGCTCCATAGCAGTTTTCCCGACGAGAAAACTGCCCACAAAAAATTTAGAACCTGCTCTATTTTTTCCCGTCGTGTTTCCCATCAGTCTTTTTCTTGTCTCGAAAACCGGTCGTGTGTACGCTTTTCCAAGGGGAAAAAAAAACCTGCATGCTCAGAATCAAGTATGAGACGGGAGCGCTCGTTCCGGTAAAACTAGCGTTCGTAAACGAGATAGCACATTCGTCACGCTGTAACGGACTGAAAAGCACGAAGACTGAAAAGCGCGAATCGTCTCTCACCAAACTTTTCCTAACACGAGATCAGCAAAAGCAGCCCAAAGGGTGGCGCCATTTGAATGGAACGTCCCCTTTATAGTGCCATCGTACGTGTTGGACGTCACCCGCGCTTTGGTCGAGCGTTTTTTTTTAATGAACGTGTGTATGCAAGGCAGGCTTGAGAGGAATCACGTCGGGAAAAACGTTGGGTTTTGGCATGTCCGGAAACCCGGTCGTGTGTATGGGGCATTAGGGTTTAGCGGGACCGGACTGTGGTTAGTGGTAGTAAAAAAATTATATAGTGCCTGCGGTCAGTAGGAGGAGGATTCATGCCCCATCACTGGTATTAGTCCCCATAGTTGGTATAAGTGAATGGTTCTGCATAGTTGGTGTCGTTGTGTGGAATAGTCCCCCAACATTGGTATTATTGGGAGGAATCATCCCCCATCATTGGCGTCTTTGGGAAGAATTATCCCCCCATTATAGTGTCAGTGGAAGAAATGGTGCTGCATTGTTGGTTTCATTGGAAGGAATAGTCCCCCATTATTGGTCCTCATTTGTAGGGATTATCCCCCTTTATGCTGTCAGTGGAAAGAATGGTGCTGCAATGTTGGTTTCATTGGGAGGAATAGTGCCCCATCATTGGTATCATTGGGAAAAATTACCCCCCCCCCCCTCATTAAGGTGTCAGTAGAAGGAATGGTGCTGCATTGTTGGTTTCATTGACAGGAATAGTCCCCTATCACTGGTCTACATTGGGGGGGATTATCCCCCCATGATGGTGTCAGTGGAAGGAATGGCGCTGCAGTGTTGGTGTCACTGGGAGGAATAGTGCCCTATCTTTGGTGCCGTTGGGAGGAATTATCCCCCATCATGGTGTTAGGGGAAGGAATGGCATTGCATTGTTGGTGTCATTGGAAGGAATAGTACCCTATCATTAGTGTCATTGGGAGACATTATCTCTCATCATGGTGTCCATGGAAGGAATGGTCTCCCATCATTGGTCCTCGTTGGGAGGGATTATCCCCCATCATGGTATCAGTGGAAAAAATAGTGCTGCAGTGTTGGTGTCATTGGGAAGAATAGTGCCCCATCATTGGTGTTGTTGGGGGGAATTATACCCCATCATGGTGTTAGTGGAAGGAATGGTGTTGCATTGTTGGTGTCATTGGAAGGAATACTGCCCCATCATTGGTGTCTTCGGGAGGAATTATCTTCCATCATGGTGTCAGTGGAAGGAATGGTGCTGCATTGTTGGTTGTCATTGGGAGGAATACTGCCCCATCATTGGTGTCTTTGGGAGGAATTATACCCCATCATGGTGTTAGTGGAAGGAATGGCATTGCATTGTTGGTGTCATTGGAAGGAATAGTGTCCCATCATTGGTGTCTTCGGGAGGAACTATCTCCCATCATGGTGTCAGTGGAAGGAATGGTGCTGCATTGTTGGTTGTCATTGGGAGGAATACTGCCCCATCATTGGTGTCTTTGGGAGGAATTATACCCCATCATGGTGTTAGTGGAAGGAATGGCGTTGCATTGTTGGTGTCATTGGAAGGAATAGTGTCCCATCATTGGTGTCTTCGGGAGGAACTATCTCCCATCATGGTGTCAGTGGAAGGAATGGTGCTGCATTGTTGGTTGTCATTGGGAGGAATACTGCCCCATCATTGGTGTCTTTGGGAGGAATTATACCCCATCATGGTGTTAGTGGAAGGAATGGCGTTGCATTGTTGGTGTCATTGGAAGGAATAGTGTCCCATCATTGGTGTCTTCGGGAGGAACTATCTCCCATCATGATGTCAGTGGAAGGAATGGTGCTGCATTGTTGGTTGTCATTGGGAGGAATACTGCCCCATCATTGGTGTCTTTGGGAGGAATTATACCCCATCATGGTGTTAGTGGAAGGAATGGCGTTGCATTGTTGGTGTCATTGGAAGGAATAGTGTCCCATCATTGGTGTCTTCGGGAGGAACTATCTCCCATCATGATGTCAGTGGAAGGAATGGTGCTGCATTGTTGGTTGTCATTAGGAGGAATAGTGCCTCAGATCAGTGGGTCTAATTATGCCCAAGGGGGCAAATAAAGGCAAGCAGGGCCATAGTTTGGAGACCCCTTGAGATTAAACCTTTTTTTCCTCCCTAAAACACACTAACCCTGTCACTACAGCCGGTCATACACCAGTAAATTTTTGTTTGCAAAATTAGTTTTCATAATATTCATATGATTTTCTAATAATAATGAGGTCAAACTGATGCTTGTTTTTGACTACAGAGATAAGGAAATTCGAAGAAGTATGGAAAAATGTTCTTGAAGGAATAAAATTCTAACCGTGAATGTGGCTTCCATTAGGGAAAGATCGTACTTAATGTAATACGCATGTACATCCCAAACTTGAACGTAGAATTTAAAACATTGACATGAAAATCGAACAAAAATTTTCAGGGTTTTCATATAAAACTTTTCATTTCCACAATGATCCGACAAATGATTCTTGTGAATTTCCATAAGTACGTTTGAACAACATTGTACTGGTGTATGGCCAGCTTGACAAAGGAAGCCCAGTTCAATGGCACCATGTTTTGACATTTTCAGGGGTACCATCACATAACAGCACTCTTGAATAACTCAGAGGGCATGCCAAGGTGCCACCACACCCCTATTTAGAAAGGCAGGGGTAACCTACAATGATTAAACAATATAATATATGTGTGGCATATAACCACAGATGGTGTATCTTGAGGGATGAACACCTGCGCAATGATGTGCTCCAGTCATCCAGCTTTACAGACCAGGTGAGCATGTTGTGCGTGTGCTACCACTATATAGTGTTTAATATACCGTATATACTCGAGTATAAGCCGACCCGAATATAAGCCGAGGCACCTAATTTTACCACAAAAAAATGGGAAAACTTAGTGACTCAAGTATAAGCCTAGGGTGTCCATCTGCATGCCTCACTGTGCCTCACCTTGCTTCACTGTGCCCAAGCCTCACTGTGCCCATGACTAGACTGACATTCATAGGCGTGCGCACAGGGTGTGCCAGGTGTGCCAGGCACACCCTAATCACCCTGTGCAGCACAAATTCCCCCTACTGCCCTAGCTCCTCCCCTTCCCCCGTCACAGCGCTTCCAGCTTCTCTCCTCTCCTGCCGGATGTTGCTGTGGGGATGTTTCAGGATGAGTGGGGGAAGGGGCCGGTAAATATGTAATTTACTGGCCCCTTCCCTTTCTGAATAAAGCTTGTGACCTACGACTGGCCAGTACCGGGTCCACAAAGTCCAGAAGATTAGGCGCAAAAAGGTGACTCGAGTATAAGCCGAGGTGGGCATTTTCAGCACAAAAAAATGTGCTGAAAAACTCGGCTTATACTCGAGTATATACGGTAACATTTAAAAGTTTTTATTACCATTGTTAAAATCTGCAACTGCTTGTTAGAAACTATACTAATGACGTTTTATGTCCTATGTAACCTAGATGAAATCATAGATGTATGCGGTGCCCTGAAGAAGCATTTTGCGAAACATGTTGACCCCCCTGCATATCTACGCATCTGATTTCATACATCAAGCATCTACCCACGGTCTACTAATGCCCCGTACACACGATCGGACCTTTTCCCGACCAAACTCCCATCAGAATTCCGACGGAACTTAATCGGAAAAAAATAGAACAGGTTCTATTTGAAAATTCCGATGGGGCCCACACACGGTCGGAATTTCCGACGAAAAAACCCCAACGGACTCCGTCTGACTTTTTTCATCGGGAATTCCTATCGTGTGTGCGCGGCATAAGTGTATCATGGCTGTTTGAATTTTAATATGATACTATTTAATAACATTCTATTTTCTTAAATATTTTGTTTGAGTGCTCACCTTAGCAACAGACATACTATCTCCAACCAAAAATCCCATTACTTCTGAGAGAACCCACACACTCTTTCTTCTTTTTCTAATGATTAAACGATATAAGATGAAGAACCAAGACATTTCCAAAATATTCTGAGATCAAGGGAGTTATAGAATGCAGAAGACTCAGGGACTCAAGTGGTTAAGAAAGAATATTCAGACGCTTACATCAGCCTAGTAATGACAGGTTTAAGTTGTGTCCTCCTGCCTTTGCAGCTGACTCAACATGGTCATTCACACTGAGTGGCTCCATTGACGTTGCTGAATTCAATTTATACAGTCAGGTCCATAAATATTGGGACATGGACACAATTCTAATCTTTTTGGCTCTATACACCACCAAAATGGATTTGAAATGAAACAAACAAGATGTGCTTTAACTGCAGACTTTCAGCTTTAATTTGAGGGTATTTACATCCAAATCAGGTGAACAGTGTAGGAATTACAACAGTTTGTATATGTGCCTCCCACTTTTTAAGGAACCAAAATTAATGGGACAGATTAACAATCATAAATCAAACTTTCACTTTTTAATACTTGGTTGCAAATCCTTTGCAGTCAATTACAGCCTGAAGTCTGGAACGCGATGACATCACCAGACGCTGGGTTTCATCCCTGGTGATGCTCTGCCAGGCCTCTACTGCAACTGTCTTCAGTTCCTGCTTCTTCTTGGGGCATTTTCCCTTCAGTTTTGTCATCAGCAAGTGAAATGCATGCTCCATCGGATTCAGGTCAGGTGATTGACTTGGCCATTGCATAACATTCCACTTCTTTCCCTTAAAAAACTCTTTGGTTGCTTTCGCAGTATGCTTCGGGTCATTGTCCATCTGCACTGTGAAGCGCCGTCCAATGAGTTCCGAAGCATTTGGCTGAATATGAGCCGATAATAATATTCCCCGAAACACTTCAGAATTCATCCTGCTGCTTTTGTCAGCAGTCACATCATCAATAAATACAAGAGAACCAGTTCCATTGGCAGCCATACATGCCCACGCCATGACACTACCACCACCATGCTTCACTGATGAGGTGGTATGCTTTGGATCATGAGCAGTTCCTTTCCTTCTCCATACTCTTCTCTTCCCATCACTCTGGTACAAGTTGATCTTGGTCTCATCTGTCCATAGGATGTTGCTCCAGAACTGTGAAGGCTTTTTTAGATGTTGTTTGGCAAACTCTAATCGGGCCTTCCTGTTTTTGAGGCTCACCAATGGTTTACATCTTGTGGTGAACCCTCTGTATTCACTCTGGTGAGGTCTTCTCTTGATTGTTGACTTTGACACACATACACCTACCTCCTGGAGAGTGTTTGTCATGATCAGTGTCATTGCCTGGGTCACCTGCTGGTGGTGCTATTGCTTTCAGCACCAAAGGGTGCAGTTCTGGTGGCCACCAGCGGGTGTCTCCCATTTGTCTGGAGCCAAAATCATCTCCTGCAATCAGGCGTCACCTGAGACTGATTGCAGGAGGTGTGTATAAATACCCAGCAGACACTAAAGCATTTGCTCTGGTATTGTCTTGGAACCTGAACCTGTATGCCTGAACCTGAACCTGAACCTGAACCTGAACCTGAACCTGAACCTGAACCTGAACCTGAACCTGAACCTGAACCTGAACCTGAACCTTGTGACCTGTTATCTGTTACCTTGTATCCTGTGTTCCTGAACCCTGCATCCATCCCTGGACCCCTGCCTCTGTACCTTGTATCCTGTGTTCCTGAACCCTGCATCCATCCCTGGACCCCTGTCTTGCAGACTCATCCCTTCCTCCTGTTGTCCCTTCCGGCTCCCTGTTCAATCGGACTGATCTCTCGTGTATGACCCTGGCTTGATTACATTTACGCTTTAATCTCTAAACTGTATTCACGTTGGTGTAGGGAGTTGTTTTGTGTGTCACTGTGGTTGTTTGCTGGTTGCCTTTATTGTTTTAGGAATTATCCTTTCAATAAACTCATATATATATTTACTTACCTTGTGCCTAGTTCCTTTAGTGCAGCCCACTGATCTGCGTACCCTGTGCTGGATGCCGTGTTAGGCATCTGTGACAGTGTTCTTCATCTGGCACACATACACCTACCTCCTGGAGAGTGTTCTTCATCTGGCACACATACACCTACCTCCTGGAGAGTGTTCTTCTTCTGACACACATACACCTACCTCCTGGAGAGTGTTCTTCATCTGGCCAACTGTTGTGAAGGGTGTTTTCTTCACCAGGGAAAGAATTCTTCGGTCATCCACCACAGTTGTTTTCCGTGGTCTTCCGGGTCTTTTGGTGCTGCTGAGCTCACCGGTGCGTTCTTTCTTTTTAAGGATGTTCCAAACAGTTGATTTGGCCACACCTAATGTTTTTGCTATCTCTCTGATGGGTTTGTTTTGTTTTTTCAGCCTAATGATGGCTTGCTTCACTGATAGTGACAGCTCTTTGTATCTCATATCGACAGTTGACAGCAACAGATTCCAAATGCAAATAGCACACTTGAAATGAACTCTGGACCTTTTATCTGCTCCTTGTAAATGGGATAATGAGGGAATAACACACACCTGGCCATGGAACAGCTGAGCAGCCAATTGTCCCATTACTTTTGGTCCCTTAAAAAGTGGGAGGCACATATACAAACTGTTGTAATTCCTACACTGTTCACCTGATTTGGATGTAAATCCCCTCAAATTAAAGCTGAAAATCTGCAGTTAAAGCACATCTTGTTTGTTTCATTTCAAATCCATTGTGTTGGTGTATAGAGCCAAAAAGATTAGAATTGTGTCGATGTCCCAATATTTATGGACCTGCCGCATTCGCAGTGTTGTGGAGATTGCCCCAAAGCCTCCAGAGATATGTGCCGTTAGTATCCCAGGAGGCCTTGGGAACGAGGGATGTCATTCTCACCTAGGTGAGTAAAGCCTCGTACACACGATCGGACTTCCATCGGACGAATCCGAGGATTTTTGTCCGAAGGGGCGTTGGCCGTGAACTTGGTATGCATACACACGGCCAGGGCTTTTTTTCTCAGAGAATAGGTGAAGGAACTCCTCCCTTCTTAGTCACCCCAGCTGTATGGAATTTGTTAATGATAAAAAGAAAGACAGTAAAATAGATCTAGCAACAAAGGACACCCCAGCGACAATAGACCCACCCCAGCGACAATGGACTCCCAACAGCCAGCATCAATAGACCCTCCAGCAGCCAGAAATATTAGACCCCTCCCTCAACAGTAGATCCCTCCCAGCAATGATTGACCTCCTGTAACATAAGACCCACACCAGCAACAATAGACCTCCCCAGCAACAATGGATCACCCTGCAAAAATAGGTCACCTCCAGCAACAATAGATTCCCCAGTAGCCAGCATCAATGGACCCTGAAGCAGCCAGCAACAAAGACCCCTCCCTCAACAGTAAATCCCTCTTAGAAACAACTGACCCCCCCTGCAACATAAGACCCACCCAGCAACAATAGATCCCCCATGAGCAACAGAAGACCTCTCCAGCAACAATAGACCCCCTTCATCTACAAAATTAGATCCCCTCTAGCAACAATAGATTCCCTAACAGCCAGCATCAATAGACCCTCCAACACCCCCCAGCACCCCTTGCCATTAGATTCATTCAGTGCTGGAGGTGCCGGAACTGCGTCCCCCCACATTCCTGCTGAAAAAAAGCCTTGCACACGGCAGAACATTTTCAGCCAACAAACACGAACGTAGTGACGTACTAGACGTATTACGTGTGTAGCACACAGACCCCCTTTTACCTGCCTTATTCGGCTCCCCGCAGGAAGAAGGGGCACACCATGCCACAAGCCCGTACCCTCCTGTAATAAGAGGTTGAGCGGTGTTGTTGATGGGTCTTCCACAGTCAGATAACCAGAAAATGTCTCTCACCTCTGTGAATAACAGAAATAAGTCCTTGTTTCCCCCAGTGACTGAAATGTCCACACTTGCTGCAACTCCAACACAGAGTTTATTTTCTCCTTTAGTAAAACAACAGTCTCTGATAGGAAAGAGGTTAAAGTGAAGACAGGACAGCATAAGATATGGGAGAGGTCCAGGCACAATCTCAATCACTTCACTGTTCGGCTTCTCGAACAGACTCAGCCCCAAATGTATAGTCTACTTAAGACAAGACTAGCAGCCAAATGACACTCCAACTTTACCCAAGGTCTCTGCCACAGACCTGGTGAACTTGGCCTCCGTTTAGGGAGAAGACGTCCCTCCGGAGAGTTACCGGGACCCTTCCTTCACTGTGACTTCTGCACCAGTCCCTCGGAACGGTTCCTCCCCCGGCCTCCTCTTCCAAGATACGGGTCCCCTCGCAAGGCGGCACCCTGAGACTCCTCGATCCCCGATGGGCTCTAGCCGAAGGTGCTGGGCCCAGGCCTCCGCCGCAGCCCCAGGACTAAAGATGCCTGGGACTGATCCACCGACCACACTGCAGACCCGTCCCTGGGCCAAGGGTGCCCAGGGCGGACAGGAACAAGAACCCCGAACAGGCAGCGTCTGCCCCTTTTATATCCTCTCCCAGCATGCCCAGCAGGTAGACCACACCCACTGTATGGCTGCCGAGAGGGGACACACAAGGCACAGCACTGTATCAGCGGTTCAACCCTGGCCTACTATGGCAGCGCCACCTGCAGGCCACAGGGAACTGCACACCAACACTCCACCTGTGGACCAAAATGGTTTCAAGAACTCTAACAATTAGGGTGTTTGGGTATAACTACCACCCAAACACTTCCCCTAAATTTAGCACCCCGCTACACGTGTTTTTTTTCAACTTTTTAGCGCCACCCTTTGGGCAACTTCTGCTAATGTCTTTTGGTTAGCATTGCTTCCGAGCATGCTTGTTTGTACTTTGGATTTTAGTCCGACAGATTTGTGCACACTCGATCGGATGATCCGACGGAACACATTTGTTGTCGGACAATTTTAGAGCGTGCACAGCCAATATTTGTTGTCGGAAATTCCGACAACAATTGTCAGATGGAGCATACAGATGGTCAGATTATCCGACAAAACACGTCCGTCGGACAATTGTTGTCGGAATGTCCGATCGTGTGTATGGGCCTTAAGCTAGAGGTATGAGGCTGTGTCCTAAAAGACTGTATTTTACAATAAAAAAACATAAAAAAAATGACATTTCTGATTGTGTAACAAAAGCAGAGGGAAGGAGGAAAATGATGGAAAAAGGGTAAAGGTCCGTGTTAATGAACAGTCACAATCCTCACATCTGATAGTAGGGCAATTTCTGCACTAAAAATACAAAATTTTGCCATTTATCGTACAAAATATTAAAACCTGTTCAGATATTTTATTTCTACCCTACAATTATTCTAATGCCGCGTACACACGATCATTTTTCACGTCGTGAAAAATGAAATTTTTTGTTTTCAACAAGAAAAACGACCGTGTGTGGTCTTTTTGTCATTTTTCACGACGTGAAAAACGGCATTAAAAACGACGAGAAAAATTAGAACATTAGAACATGTTCTAATTTTTCTCGTCGTTTTTCCTGACATTTCTTCCGCGGCAGTGTTTCCCATAAGGAAACACTGCCGCGGAGCCCATAGACGATCGTTTTTCTTGTCATTTTAAAAAATGACGAGAAAAATGACCGTGTGCGGGGAACAAGCTGTTCCCTCGTTTAAAATGTCATTATTCACAGCGTTTTTTTAACCGCCGTGAATAATGATCATGTGTACGCGGCATATGAGTATTTTTTTTTAAACGATCTAGTTAATTTATAAATCTAGGAATGCCTAAATATTTTTTTTGTTCTTTTCAAAAAGAAAAAAAAATAATAGAAAATATAACATTTTTAAAACAAATTTGCCTCTTGATAGTAATGTAATAGGATGTGCAGTATCTCACAAAAGTAAGTACACCCCTCACATTTTTGTAAATATTTTATTATATCTTTTCATGTGACAACACTGAAGAAATTACACTTTGCTACAATGTAAAGTAGTGAGTGTACAGCTTGTATAACAGTGTAAATTTGCTGTCCCCTCAAAATAACAACACACAGCCATTAATGTCTAACCGCTGGCAACAAAAGTGAGTACACCCCTAAGTGAAAATAACGGAAAATTTTATTCAAATACTTACCGTAATTTTCCTTTCCTGACGAGCTCCATGTCAGCACAGCTGGGTGAGGCTCCGCCCACCCCTACGTGATCAGGACTTAACTATAAATTTTTCACTCACCTCAACCTCAGCGTTTCGTAACTATTACTACTTAACTGGGCGGGTTCTGTGCTGACATGGAGCTCGTCAGGAAAGGAAAATTACGGTAAGTATTTGAATTACATTTTCAGTTTTCCTGACGGCTCCATGTCAGCACAGCTGGGAATTAACTAGCCAAAACAGGGGAGGGATAATGCTACACCCTCCAATTCTGACTAAAACGGTAACAGAAACCATAATGCCTCTGACAAACCCAACTGTCATGAATATGAATATTTTGTATTACGGATAGTTTGAGACACCCGGCCTGCTGTCACCCTCAAGGTCTGGACCCTTCTAGTGAGAATGCCGTGACTCTCCTGGCACAGCCAGCCTTACAACCTGCAGGCCAAGGAGATGAGGTTATCAACCAAGAGATAATGATTTTACGGCTCCCCGCAAGATTATTATGTGTTCCACCTGAAAAGGACAAACAGATGTACAGAGCTCCTGATGGCAGGAGTCGCCTTGATTAAATATTTTAGCGCTTAGCCCACATCCGATGGGCTAACTTTTTGAGTACTCCCCAAAGGGAACGTAGGAGGGAAACCTCTTGTGTGATATGAACTCTAAAGGTCAGTTCAGGCACATATTAGAGCATTGGCATGAGCACCATTCTGTCTGGGAAGTACGCGAGTATGGGTTCTTTAAACCCAAGGACACCAATGCTGATGTAATTGCCACCAGTAAATCAGTTTCAGCGAGAAAGTACCACAGGGTGATTGAAGGCATATGATGAAATAACATCCATCAGCAATGGTATATCTCATTCCGGAAACAAGTTTGGGGTTTCAACCAAATTGAATCTTGAAAAACTGTATAATTAAGCGTTGGAAGCTTGCTGAATGCCGGTGAAGACAGCGATAGCCAAAATGCATTTCTATAGCATGCTTGCGTATAGAATTAAGTCAAGCCATGCCTGTAGACATCCGAAGCAGGCTTCTGAAGAGTCCAGCGTAAAATCTTGATCAGCGAATATACTGGGCATATATGTCCTGTTCTACTATAGGCGTGCTTAGCGCTGACCTTTCTCGTTTCGTAGAACTGTTCAAATCTTCAGAGAGCATTCGACATCCATTAGGCTCTGCCTCTCTCGACCCAGGCCATCAGCCTGAGCCTGTCGGATGCTGGATGAATGGGACTGGAGAAGATTTGATCTACCAGGCAGAGGGCGTCACTCCTTGACACTCATCAGGATGAGTAGCGGGTACCAAAACTGTCACCTTCCCTCGCCCCAGCCTTAGCTGGAAGCTGAGAATAAGAGGGAGCAGCTGAAAAAGGCATCAGCAGTCTTGGCGATCCATTCTGCGGTCAGCACCTCCACTCCGAGCGCTTGCGGCTCCTGGGCCCTGGAATGGAACTTCAGCGACTCAGTGCCGACTGGGAATGTAAGCGGTCTACCTCTGGCAGACAAAACACCAATCTGTTAGTTCTTGAAAGACTCGCAGTAGTCTGGATCATCCATTGTCGTCAGACTTGACCTGGACAAATAGATCGTCTGAAGATTCTTCCGACCAGGCACATAGGTCGCAAATCGTTGGGAGGATTGACTTGGGTGAATTCTAGAATTAGAGAAAACTTCAGAAGTGAGAGACTGAGCCTTGTTTCCAGATGTAGGCCACAGTCATTGTGCTGTCCAACTTTCCCAGGACAGTCTTACTCTGGATGAGATGACTGAAGGCTAAGGCCTCGTACACACGACCGATTTTCTCGGCAAGAACCAGCAAGAAACTTGCTGGCAGAGAGGTCTTGCCGAGTAAATCGGTCGTGTGTACGATGCTAGCGGGTTTCTCGTCGAGAAAACCGACAAGAAACCTTGACGAGAAAATAGAGAACCTGCTCTCTATTTTCTCGTCGAGATTCTCCTCGGCATGTTTCTCGACGAGAAAAGTGAGTGTGTGTACACTTACCTGTCCGCCCGGAAGCCCGCGCATGTTCGAAATGAATTCGACGCATGCGCGGTAGCTTCCTAGGCATACGTAGGGTATACCAAGATGGCGGCGACGGCATCGAATGTGACGAGCGCATGCTCGACGTAGTCGATGACGTCACCGCGTACACTCCTTTCAAAGAACCGCGGGTTCTTTGAAACGAGCGTGTGTACACTCGGCCGGGACAAGTTTCTTGTCCAAGAATCTCGTCGAAAAAAACGACATGTTTTTTTCAACGAGAATCTCGGCCGTGTGTACGAGGCTTAAGAGCCTGAAAAGGTTGCCTTCAACTCCAAGACGGAGTCTTGGATCCTTGACAAAAGACCATTGGTCCTGAGCTCATTGTTACTGAAGAAGGGCTCCCCTAAACTGGCTGGTATCTGCCTGTACCACCAGATCGTCCGAGCTGCTGGGGCGAGGCGATTTCTATGGCTCAATCTGAGACGTGAAGGATGAAAGATCTCCAAATATGGCCCAAAATGCTTTCCTTAGGGGACCACGTGTCCATCCACAAGTCATCCCTATGTTCACAGAGGAACCACATAGTGCCCCTAGGGCATGTATGGGTGGCCCAACCCAAAATAACAGAGAATATCCTGACATGGAATTTCTTATTGACTTCTTGGACTAAGCATTTGCTTCCTTGTCTTTCCTGGACTCCCATCCAGAAAAGCGCAGGAGCTACGCTCTCTGGCGTGAGCGTGAACAATAACTCTTGAGTTTTCGGTCTTCTTTAACTCAGTAGACCTTCATCTTGAGGCAGGAGGCTAGACTGGCCACTATTTAATTTAGGCTTGCTCTTCTGCGATTAAGAAAAAAAAATGCAGTGAGCGCGTTTGTCCTTGAGGGTCGCACCTTCCGATGGTAAGGTCATGTGAATAGCCGATCCCACAAGGGACACATACTAACCAGCGGGGTGGTCCCAACCCCTGGACCTCTATTCGTTCCAAAGGGCGTAACTTTGACATCCTGCTGTGACAATATCCTCCAATCTTGACGAACAAGCACTTGATCCATTCAACATCCAGCCGTCTTTTGGAGGTATTTTAAATACTTCCAAAGTTTCACCTCTATACACAGGCATTTCACCAACCTTAGCAATCTGGACACAGGTCGTCCTCTTTCTCCTGTTCAGAAGAGACTGGAGAGAGTTGATTGGACCAAGAAGGCCCTGAAAGAAGGCTGGACATTGCCAAACAGATGGTCCCCATATGAGAAGAATCTAGTCATTCCTTCAGAGTGTCTTGACCATCTGCTTAATTGTGACAACTGGTTAGGTGTCGTCATCTTTATCCTAGGTTGCTTGAACTAGGTAGCATCCTTGCCGTCTGTTTCTTTATGGAAGGATCTGAAGCAGGTTGTTTGCTTGGGAAGGCTTGGAGAACTCACAGGGTGAGTGGAAACACTCCTTTAGAGCGTATTGACCACATGTTTCATTAGTGCGACCACCTGTTAGGCGCCGTCATCCATATCCTTGGTTGCTTGATAAAGCAGACTGTGTGCAGTCATGTCCATCCGGAAGTTTGGAGAATGGGCTGCTTCACCTGGTATGGACAGGCGGCTTCTCATTATCAGAACAGATAACCCTTTCATATGGTGAGCCGAAAACACCCCTTTAGAGTGTATTGGCCATTTGTTTATTGGGTGTAACACCTTTTAGGTGTCACCCTCCTCCCTGGCTGTTTAAGCCAGTGGGATACATACTGTCATGCTCATCCGGAAATTCGGAAAATGCGCAGCTTTCCATTATCAGAGCAGATAACCCTTTCATATGGTGAACCGAAAACACCCCTTTAGAGTGTATTGGCAATTTGTTTATTGGGTGTAACACCTTTTAGGTGTCACCCTCCTCCCTGGCTGTTTAAGCCAGTGGGATACATACTGTCATGCTCATCTGGAAATTTGGGACATGCGCAATATCCCCTGGTATGGACAGGCAGCTTCTCATTGTCAGAGCAGATGACCCCTTTTACAGGGTGAGCCGAAAACACTCCTTTAGAGCGTATTGGCAATTTGTTTATTGGGTGTAACACCTTTTAGGTGTCACCCTCCTCCCTGGCTGTTCCAGCCAGAGGGATACATACTGTCATGCTCATCCAGAAATTCTGAAGATTGGCTGTTTCACCTGGTGTGGACAGGCAGCTTCTCATTGTCAGAGCAGATGACCCTTTCACAGGGTAAGCCAGGAACACCCCTTTAGAGCGTATTGGCAATTTGTTCATTGGGTGTAACACCCTTTAGGTGTCACCCTCATCTCCGGCTGTTTAAGCCAGTGGCACAGAGACTTGCACAGATGTCTCTGAAAATTGCGACCGGAACCGAGACTGACCAGGGGGAGACAAAGCTGAATAGCACAGCCTTATTCCCGCAAACCAGTGCGACCCTGGACTAGGGAAAAAAATGTTTAAATGCAGTAAATAGATTGCTTAGTAACAAACCCTGAGGGGTTAAACACAGCTAGAGGGAGGCAGAAGCTTCCATCTACAGCCCTGTTAACCAGATGGAGGTTAATTTGGCTAGGATCTAATCCTGGGAATCAGGTTATGATGAAAATGTTTGTTTCAGAACAGCAACACAAAGGTAGGAATTTGTAACAAAATGACAACCATCTGCAGTGTACACAAACCAAGGGAATTGTAGACATCATAAACATGCTTCTCCAAACTCTTTTTTCTTCTTTTTTTTTTTAAAGGAAGACCAAGATCACATAGAAAAATACAAGGATATCCCATGTCTCCAAAGGCCATGGCTGGATTCAGTAGACATTTTTCAGGTGTGCTCCACATACCTTCTCTGCAAAATGCTGGTCTTTGGAGGGGTTTGGCATAGTGGCATGACAGTAAGCAAAACATGAGCAGCCTCCAACAGATTATATCCATGTGTGAACAGACAAAGTGTTACTTTGTGTATCTGTTATGCAGAGTACTCCCTGTCCAGTAATGCAGCATACATTGGATACAAAGCATTTAGCTCACCCAACCTCCGTCATCCGACCGTCGACGTTGGCACAGCGTGCATGGGGGAGTACTCTGCCACAACCGCTGTCCATCTTGTTTGGACCAAGCGGACCCCAGACACGGCTGTTAGCCATGATAAAGCCGCCCCGAGGACTAGCAGCGGGGCTCCCTGGATTATGGTCATTTAGACTAGACACCAGGGACTTCGTCCAGCTTCATCCACACGTATGGACGGTCCGCCAGCCATTGAGACCGGCTAGGTAGAGGAGCACACCTCCGTCCTACACGTAGGAGGAAAAGAGAAGACCGCTAAGGTTGAGGTGAGTGAAAAATTTATAGTTAAGTCCTGATCACGTGGGGGTGGGCGGAGTCTCACCCAGCTGTGCTGACATGGAGCTGTCAGGAAAACCAAATTGGGCCCAACAAGCCATTTTCCCTCCCCGGTGTCATGTGACTTGTTAGTGTTACAAGGTCTCGGTTGTGAATGGGGAGCAGGTGTGTTAAATTTGGTGATATCGCTCTCACTCTCTCATACTGGTCACTGGAAGTTCAACATGGCACCTCATGGCAAAGAACTCTCTGAGGATCTGAAAAAATTAATTATTGCTCTACATAAAGATGGCCTAGGCTATAAGAAGATTGCCAAGACCCAGAAACAGCAGCACGGTGGCCAAGACCATACAGCAGTTTAACAGGACAGGTTCCCCTCAGAACAGGCCTCGCCATGGTCGACCAAAGAAGTTGAGGTCACGTGCTCAGCGTCATATCCAGACATTGTCTTTGGGAAATAGACGTGTGAGTGCTGCCAGCATTGCTGCAGAGGTTGAAGGGGTGGGGGGTCAGCCTGTCAGTGCTCTTACCATACGCCGCACACTGCATCAAATTGGTCTGCATGGCTGTCGTCCCAGAAGGAAACCTCTTCTAAAGATGATGCACAAGAGAGCCTGGAAACAGTTTGCTGAAGACAAGCAGACTAAAGACATGGATTACTGGAACCATGTCCTGTGGTCTGATGAGACCAAGATAAACTTATTTGGTTCAGATGGTGACAAGCGTGTGTGGCGGCAACCAGGTGAGGAGTACAAAGACAAGTGTGTCTTGCCTACAGTCAAGCATGGTGGTGGGAGTGTCATGGTCTGGGGCTGCATGAGTGCTGCTGGCACTGAGGAGCTACAGATCATTGAGGGAACCATGAATGCCAACATGCACTGTGATATACTGAAGCAGAGCATGATCCCCTCCCTTCAGAGACTGGGCCGCAGGGCAGTATTCCAACATGATAATGACCCCAAACACACCTCCAAGACCACCACTGCCTTGCTAAAGAAGCTGAGGGTAAAGGTGATGGACTGGCCAAGCATGTCTCCAGATCTAAACCCTATTGAGCATTTGTGGGTCATCCTCAAACGGAAGGTGGAGGAGCGCAAGGTCTCTAACATCCACCAGCTCTGTGATGTCATCATGGAGGAGGGGAAGAGGGCTCCAGTGGCAACCTGTGAAGCTCTGGTGACCTCCATGTCCAAGAGGGTTAAAGTGGTTGTAAACCCACTTTTCAAAAACAAAGAAAACAAAAAAAAAAAAATAACACCTGCAAGGCAAAGGCATAATGAATTAGTATACATAGCATACTAGCTCATTATGTAATACTCACCTGGGATCGAAACCCCCGCTGCAGTGCCCGACACTGCAGCGGCCGCCGACATGTCGTCCCGGAGTAACTTCCGGGTATCGCAGCTCCGGCACTGTGATTGGCCCGGAGCCGCGATGACGTCAGTCCCGCGCATGCGCGCAGGACCCGCCGGTAACGGCACAGTCACTGAAAGCAACGGCACGACGTGCCATTGCTTCAGTGCGCATGTGCCGATTAATTTGGCACATGCAAATACAGGGGATATTTCCTAAACCGTTCAGGTTTAGGAGATATCCTGGGTAGCTACAGGTATGCCTTATTATAGGCTTACCTGTAGCATAAAGTGTGTTGTAAAGCCCCGTACACACCATCAGATTTCCTATGGATTCTAGTCCGATGGATTTGCCCATCGGATATCCGATGAAACTGTTTTTCATCAGTCTTGCCTACACACCATCAGTCAAAAAACCGACCGTTCCAAACGCGGTGACGTAAAACACTCCGATGAGCCGAGAAAAAGTTTAATGCTTCTGAGCATGCGTCGACTTGATTCTGAGCATGCGTGGGTTTTTTGATCCGATGGACTTGCCCATAGACGATCGGAGTTTTCGATCGGTTTTTTATCCATCGGAAAAATTTAAAACATGTTCTATTTTTTAAAAAAGACCAATGGGGCCCATACACGATCAGTTTGTCTGATGAAAAGAATCCATCGGACGAAAATCCATAGGATATCCGATCGTGTGTACAGGGCTTAAGGATTTACAACCACTTTAAAGTGGTTGTAAACCCGGAAAAAAAAAAAAAAACACCTGCAAGACAAAGCCATAATGAGCTAGTACTAGCTCATTATGCATCACTTACCTTAGATCGGGCCCCCCGAAGCCGTCCTCGTCTCCCCCTGCAGCCGCAGCCATCGCTCCACAGATACCCGCTCCGGCGCTGTGATTGGCCGAAAAGACGAAGACAACACCCCGCGTATGTGCGCGGGAGCCGTTAATTGTGAATGGGGATTAACCCTGTGAATGCACCGTTATCTACGGCATCGTAGACATCGGTGCATGACGGTGCATGTCTTTTTTTGCAAATATCTCCTAAACCGTGTAGGTTTAGGAGATATTTCTTGCACCTACAGGTAAGTCTTAATCTAGGCTTACCTGTAGGTGCAAATTGCATAAGTGGGTTTACAACCACTTTAAGGCTGTGCTGGAAATTAATGGTGGCCACACAAAATATTGGCACTTTGGGCCCAATTTGGACATTTTTACAAAGCACTGGTGCACAGTCATGTTGTAACAGAAAAAGGCCATCCCCAAACTGTTGGAAGCATGAAATTATCCAAAATGTCTTGGTATGCTGACGCCTTAAGAGTTCCCTTCACTGGTACTAAGTGGCCAACCCAACCCCTGAAAAACAACCCCCACACCATAATCCCCCCTCCACCAAATGATTTGGACCAGAACACAAAACAAGGTCCATAAAGACATGGATGAGCGAGTTTGGGGTGGAGGAACTTGACTGGCTTGATGAACTCGAGCAGAAACTGCAAGCCAGGCCTTCTCGTCCAACATCAGTACCTGACCTCACATATGAGCTCCTTGAAGAATGGTGAAACATTCCCATAGACACACTCCTAAACCTTGTGGACAGCCTTCCCAGAAGAGTTGAAGCTGTTATAGCTGCAAAGGGTGGGCCAACTCAATATTGAACCCTACAGACTTAGGCTGGCCCTACATTATACAATTTTCCTTTAGCTTTACCAAAACCTTACAATATGAGATCAAACCTAAACACTTTAAATTTGGCCCTTGTACTACATAGTTGAAGGTAAATATAAAAGAAATTAAATAAGAAAATTGTATAATGTATGGCCAGATTAAAGGAATTGTAAAGTCTCAAGTTTTTTTTCCCCTAATGCATTCTATGCATTAAGGTGAAAAACCTTCTGTGCTGCAGCTGCCCCCCCCCCCCCCCGTGTCCCCCTTTTTCTTACCTGAACCCGATCGTTCCAGTGATGAGCATGAGCCCAGCAGCTCCAGCCGCTGTCTCAGGTCCTTATTGGATAGATTGATAGCAGCGGGAGCCATTGGCTCCCGCTGCTGTCAATCAAATTCAGTGACACAGGAGCCCGGGGGGGCGGGGCCGAGTCCTGCTGTCAATGGATGCAGCAGGACTCGGGAGTGCGCCCACACGGATGTCTTCATGGAAAGCGACTCTCTGTGGGGCCACTCGCCAAAGAGGAGGAGCCAGGAACGCCGCAGGGGGACCCCACAAAAGAAGGATTGGGGCCGCCCTGTGCAAAACCCTTGCACAGAGCAGGTAAGTATAACATGTTTGTTATTTAAAAAACAAACAAAAAAAAAAAACCTTTACAATCACTTTAAGACTGGGAGGCCATTAACCACTTAAGTCCCGGAAGGATTTACCTCCTTAATGACCAGGCCATTTTTTACCTAACTCACACTGCGTCGCTTTAACTGACAATTGCGCGGTCGTACGACGCTGTACCCAAACAAAATTGACATCCTTTTTTTCCCCACAAATAGCGCTTTCTTTTGGTGGTATTTGATCACCTCTGCGGTTTTAATTTTTTGCCCAGTTTAGGCCAATATGTATTCTTCTACATATTTTTGGTTAAAAAAAAGCAATAAGCGTATATTGATTAGTTTGCGCAAAAGTTATAGCGTCTACAAAATAGGGAATAGATTTATGGCATTTTTTTTTTTTTTTACTAGTAATGGCGGTGATCTGCATTTTTTTGCGGGACTGTGACATTGCGGCGGACAGATCGGACACATTTTTGGGACAATTGTCATTTATACAGCGATCAGTGCTATAAAAATGCACTGATTACTGTGTAAATGTCACTGGCAGGGAAGGGGTTAACACTAGGGGGCGATCAAGGTGTTAACTGTGTTCCCTCGTGTGTGTTTCTAACTGTGGGGGGAGGCGACTTACTAGAGGAGGAGACAGAACGCTGTTCTTACTCAGTAGGAACACACGATCTGTCTTCTCTGCTCTCCTAACAGAGTGGGGATTTGTGTGTTTACACACACAAATCCCCATTCTGGCTCTCGTGCCCGCGATCGCGATAGGGTGACCACGTGTCCCGGATTGCCCGGGACAGTCACGCATTTTGCAGGTCTGTCCCAGGTCCCGGGCACCTTCATTCCAGGACAATACAGTGTCCCGGAATGAAGCTGACACAGCCACTCCCCCTCCCTATTATCTGATGCCCCCAAAAAAGAGGCCACCACATCGCCGCTTTACTCACTGACAGTACTTGTCCTGGCCGGGAATGTCTGGAGAGGCACAATCCCCGCCCCCTGCTTGTGATTGGAGAAATCATAAATCCCACCTCTTGTGTCTAATCACAGCAGGGCAGTGTAAAGCCAGCGTTGGAACAAGGTAAAACGGGTCTCGGCCAGTCAGGACAAGTGCTGTCAGTGAGTAAAGTGGCGATGCCCCTTTTTGGGGCGTGATCAGTTCTTCTGGGTAGAGCGTGCATCCGCTGCCCCAGCTGTGCTGTGATTAATTACAGCACAAGCATATTTTTGGGAGGGGTGTCCCTGAATGGCCGTTTGGAAATGTGGTCACCCTAGATCGCGCCCGCCACCCGCCGGCCACGTGCATTGGGTCCCCCGCCCATCGGGCCCCCCGCCTGCTATGGCTTTTAAAGGAGCCGATGTACGGACACAGCATTTCACGGGAACGAGCCACTTTGCCAGCGTACATGTGCGTGAGCCGGTCGGCAAGTGGTTAAAGTTCACGTGCGGGTAAAGGCAGGCGTCCCAATACTTTTGGTAATATTGTGTATGTGACGTTAGTATCCCAAGAAGCTTTGGGCAGGGGGGCTCTCTCATGGGAAGGTGGGGGGGGGGGGGTGACAAGAAAGCTACTAGAAGTGTGGGGCTGGGTCTCACGAAAAAAGGTAGCAGTAGTAATAAGGAGGGAGTATGTAAATGTTTTGTATGTTAATACATAGGAAATAATAAAGAAAAAAAAAAGAAAAAGGGGAACAGAAAAAAAAAATAGAAAAAAAGGGTATTTTTATATATTAAAAATAGGGCTGTTACTGATTAAAATTTTCGTGTTCGATTAATCGATTTTTTTTTAGTCGATTAATCGAATAATTTCGATTAATTATAACGCACATACAGATCCAACTACTTTTAGCTGATCTCCTTGCAGGCCGATTCCCAGTGCAGCTACCAACCACTGGAAAAATGGATAGCAGGATACAAAAAACACACAAAGGCAGCGCTTGATGGGAATAGCATTAAAACTTTTATAGTCTTCAAGTAGGTAACAAAATAAATATTGCACTGGAGATAAAATCGATGTAGCTACATAAACTGTAAAAATGGTGCGAGTAATACCAAACGGTAGCAAAAGCAGTCATAAAAACAGGTAGCTAAGTATGATACTGGTATAAAAATGTGTACAACGATACCACTGCTGAATCCAGATGAGGAGGGGCTAACATCAGTCCGTCGGCATGTAGATGTCCCGTGAAGGGAACTATCACAACTCCCAGTGGATGGCTGTAGAATCCCAGGTTGATAGAGGGAAGTGATAGAGGGAAGTGTAACAGCCATTGCGTGTGGCAGATAGTAAGGTCCCGCCGGCATGCAGATATGAAGGCACAGCAAAGGAGCCCTTCAGATGGACATGGCAAGCCCCGCCGGTGTCTGTGGCGGAACTCCCTGAAGACCCGGAATTTTGATTGATCAAAAGAATTTTGATCGATCAAAAAACGTAATGGATTAATCGAGGAATTAATAGTTAATTTCCACAGCCCTAATTAAAAAAAAAGAAGCTACTAGAAGTGTGGAGATGGGTATCACCAAAAAAGGTAACGGTGGTAATAAGGAGGGAGTATGTAAATGTTTTGTATGTTAATACATAGGAAATAATAAAGAAAAAATAAATAAAAAGGGGAAAAGAAAGAAAAAAAAAATAGGGTATTTTTATACATTAAAAAATAAAAATTGAAAACAAATTACAGGTATGGGTAGTAATAAGGAGGGAATATGGGGATATGTACTGTAAATGTGTTTGTATGTTACTAAATTGGAAATATTAAAGAGAAAATAAATAAAAACTGGAAAAGAAAGAAAATAGAAAAAAAGGATATTTTATAAAGTAAAAAAAAAAGAAAGTTAGAGAAAAAATCCAAAAGTCTTCAAGATTTAAAAAAAATGTCTTTCATCTTTTTTAAAATCCTTTCCAGGTTTTATATTTCTACCCTAGTAATTATTCCAAGAGGTTTTTTTTTTTTTAAATCTAGGACTGCAACTATTTCCCTTTGCTAAAAAACAAAAAAAAACAATGTACAATTTTTTTTTTAATTGTATCTCGTGGCATTTAAAATATCACCCATTGATAAGTCAGCAATGTAATAAGATATAAATAAACAGACTAAAATACTAGTGATGTCATAGTAATACAGGAAGTATCGCAGCCCCTGATTTTGTGAAGATATGACACTGTCGGTCCCGAGTGTATCTGGAAATAAATGATTTGGTCACTTACCGGTAGCAGTGTCATGATGCTGTAAGGTCCAGGCAAGCAGTGAAGCTGGGGATATTTCTACTGACTCTATGTACATACAGCAAGGTACATGCCAGCACATGTCCAGCAGGGGAAATCCTCACTACTCCGTCATGTCACTCATCTCCTTTTCACGTACAATTTCACAGAATATACGGCTGGCAGTTCTGTATGTGCTTTTAAATTATTATTTTTATTTTTATTTTTTTTGCAGTAATTTGATTATTTGCGACAAGAACAAGGTAGTCCTCTGTATTTCAGCACCTAAAAAAAAAAAATAAAGAAAAAAAAAATATATAACTAAATAAATAAATAAGAAATGAGAAATGTCCACGTTAGCGGCTCTGTTTGTTCAACTGATTATTAATAAAACCTTTTGTACAAAAAAACTTTATACATTTACAGAATAGAATTTTAGAAAAAATCCTGTAGATGTCCTTCCTTCTTAACGGCAAACGCGCCCATGTTCACTCTCGCCAAAACGCATGGTACCGCAGTGAGCGGGGCGCAATTTTGAAAATTGTGCCGGCACCCTTCTTTCCAGTGCTTCACGCACAAACGTAGACGTAACACGCGGGGATGAGTGAACAAGCCCTTAATCAGTTCAGGTCCAACCTATAGCAGGGCGGCTTCTGTGCACCAAATCACGTATATACAGGGCTGGCCCAGGACATTGTGCTGCCTTGGGCCAAGAATTAAATGCTACACCCCCCCCCTCAAAAAAAACAAAAACATGCTCACCAAAAGGCCCCCACATCCATTATTTTATGGATATAAACATATTTTATTTTATGTGGGGGAAGTCAGAGTATCAAGAAGACAGATTTAGATGCAACAGCACCTCGTCTATATGCAAAATTATTTGATATGCCATTATGTTCAATTCCAAGGGGCGGGCTAGGGCAGTATATAGACAGGCCAGGGTAGTATAGTGGCGGGCTAGGGTAGTATTGTGGTGAGCTAGGGTAGTATATAGACAGGCTAGGGCAGTATAGGGGCAGGCTAGGGTATTATAGGATCAGGCTAGGGTAGTATAGTGGTGGGCTAGGGCAGTATAGGGGCAGGCTAGGGTAGAATAGGGGTGGGCTAGGGTAGTATAGTGGCGGGCTAGGCAGTAAAGGGGCAGGCTAGGGTAGTATAGGGGTGGGCTAATGTAGTATAGGGGTGGGCTAGCGTAGTATAGTGGGGGGCTAGGGTAATATATAGACAAGCTAGGGCAGTATAAGGGCGGGCTAGGGTAGTATAGGGGCAGGCTAGGGTAGTATAGTGGCGGGCTAGAGTAGTATCGTGGTGGGCTAGGGTAGTATATAGACAGGCTAGGGCAGTATAGGGGCGGGCTAGGGTAGTATAGGGGCAGGCTAGGGTAGTATAGTGGCGGGCTAGAGTAGTATCGTGGTGGGCTAGGGTAGTATATAGACAGGCTACGGTAGTATAGGGGAGGGCAGAGCGGCCCAGGGGGCAGTTGTCATCATGACACACAAAACTGCTGGAAAAAATAATCTTGGTTGTCAATTTGCTGGGTAATAGAAGAGAAGGAGAGGTGGCCGTGGTTCAATTTGCTGCTCCTCTCAAAGTGCTGCCTGGGTCCAATGGACCCATGGTAGGGCTGGCCCTGCATATATATATATATATATATATATATATATATACAGTGGGGTAAAAAAGTATTTAGTCAGCCACCAATTGTGTAAGTTTTCCCACTTAAAACGATGACAGAGGCCTGTAATTGTCATCATAGGTATACCTCAACTATGAGAGACAAAATGTGGAAACAAATCCAGACAATCACATTGTCTGATTTGTAAATAATTTTTTTGCAAATTATGGTGGAAAATAAGTATTTGGTCACCTACAAACAAGCAAGATTTCTGGCTCTCACAGACCTGTATCTTCTTCTTTAAGAGGCTCCTCTGTCCTCCACTCATTACCTGTATTAATGGCACCTGTTTAAACTTGTTATCAGTATAAAAGACACCTGTCCAGAACCTCAAACAGTCACACTCCAAACGCCACCATGGTGAAGACCAAAGAGCTGTTGAAGGACACCAGAAACAAAATTGTAGACCTGCACCAGGCTGGGAAGACTGAATCTGCAATAGGCAAGCAGCTTGGTGTGAAGAAATCAACTGTGGGAGCAATAATTAGAAAATGGAAGACATACAAGACCACTGATAATATCCCTCGATCTGGGGCTCCACGCAAGATCTCACCCCGCGGGGTCAAAATGATCACAAGAACGGTGAGCAAAAATCCCAGAACCACACGGGGGACCTAGTGAATGATCTGCAGAGAGCTGGGACCAACGTAACAAAGGCTACCATCAGTAACACACTACGCCGCCAGGGACTCAGATCCTGCAGTGCCAGACATGTCCCCCTGCCTAAGCCAGTACATGTCCGGGCCCGTCTGAGGTTTGCTAGAGAGAATTAGGATGATCCAGAAGAGGATTGGGAGAATGTCATATGGTCAGATGAAACCAAAGTACAACTGTTTGGTAGAAACACAACTCGTCGTGTTTGGAGGAGAGAGAATGCTGAGTTGCAACCAAAGAACACCATACCTACTGTGAAGCATGGGGGTGGCAACATCATGCTTTGGGGCTGCAAAGGGAACAGGACGACTGATCCGTGTACATGAAAGAATGAATGGGGCCATGTATCGTGAGATTTTGAGTGCAAACCTCCTCCCATCAGCAAGGGCATTGAAGATTAAACGTGGCTGGGTCATTTAGCATGACAATGATCCCAAACACACCGCCCGGGCAACGAAGGAGTGGCTTTGTAAGAAGCATTTCAAGGTCCTGGAGTGGCCTAGCCAGTCTCCAGATCTCAACCCCATAGAAAACCTTCGGAGGGAGTTGAAAGTCCGTGTTGCCCAGCGAAAGCCCCAAAACATCACTGCTCTAGAGGAGATCTGCATGGAGGAATGGGCCAACATACCAGCAACAGTGTGTGACAACCTTGTGAAGACTTACAGAAAAAGTTTGACCTCTGTCATTGCCAACAAAGGATATATAACTGTCAGAGAACGTACCTTGCCGGGCGTGTTGGTGGTCGCTTTGGTGTGCGTTCGCGCGCGCCGATGCGCGCTGATGTTGGGCATGTTCCTGTCCGCACTGGTGCACTTCCCAGACTGCGGGCGCGCGTGCCTGTGCGCGTGTTGCGTGCGCGTGCGCCATTGCGCACGCTGATGCGCTGATGCGCGATTGCGCGCGCCGATGCACGCCGGTTTGCCCATTTAAACTCCTGGAACACTTCAGACCGGTGCTGTCTGATCTACAGTCCCCTGTGTATCCTGCTCCTGTTAATTGCCTGAAACCGGCTTGTTTCCTGCTATCCGCCTGCACCCGACCCCAGCCTGTCTTTGACCCTGAACTTGCCTACCCCGCTGTACCATACGGCCTGAACGTTGCCGAACCCTGCTTGTCTTGACCACTCTCTCTGCACCTGCCCAGCTGCACTGCTCTACACACCTGCCTGCCTACCTGCCTGCCTGCAGCCAGCCTGGCTCAGCTACTCTCCTGAACCCAGGATCCGGAGCTGCCTTCCAGTAACCACTCTCAGGCTCTCTTACCCTTCCGCACTCCCGTGCCTCCTGTCTGCACTACCAGGGGCCCGCGAGTCGGATCCGTACGGGGGACCTTCCTCTGCTCTAACGGACTCGCTGATCAGGTACGTACAACCCTGACAATAACAAAGTATTGAGATGAACTTTTGATATTGACCAAATACTTATTTTCCACCATAATTTGCAAAAAAAAATCTTTCCAAATCAGACAATGTGATTGTCTGGATTTGTTTCCACATTTTGTCTCTCATAGTTGAGGTATACCTATGATGACAATTACAGGCCTCTCTCATCTTTTTAAGTTGGAGAACTTGCACAATTGGTGGCTGAATAAATACTTTTTTGCCCCACTGTATATATATAAAGGTGATGTGACACATACCGGGTAGGAGGCGCAAATGCATGTCGCCGGCGGCTCGCTCCCGCTGTGCATTATCAAGTTCATATTAAATGCCAGAGGTATATATTGTGTGAGGGGGGTATATACTCTGGAGGTAGAGGTGTATATGTTGTGTGAGGGGGTATATACTCTGGAGGTAGAGATATACAGTATACTGTGTGAGGGGGGGATATACTCTGGAGGTAAAGATATACAGTATACTGTTTGAGGTGGGTATATACTCCTGAGGTGGAGGTTCATGTACTGTGTAAGGTGATATGTACTCTGAAGGTAGAGGTACTGCATATACTGTGTGAGGGGGGTATAAACAGCATATACTGTTTGTATATATGTACGTATGTTCTGTTATATATACTGTGAGTATATAGAGGTAGAGGTTCATGTGTGTGAGAGGGATATATACTCTGGAGGAGAGATATACTGTATATACTGTGTGAGGGGGGTATATTCTCTGGAGAGGTATATAATGTGTGTATATAATGTGTTAGAGGGGGTATATACTCTGGAAGTAGAGGTATATATATTTACCTCCAGAGTATATACCCCCTTACACAGTATATACCTCTGCCCCCAGAGTATATACCCCCCTCACACAGTATATACCTTTACCTTCAGAATATATACCCTCTCACACAGTATTTATCTCTTCCCTAGAGTATATACCTCTCCTCCAGAGTATATACCCCCCTCACACAGTATAAACCTCTCCTCCAGAGTATATACCTCCTCACACAGTATATACCTCACCTCCAGAGTATATACCTCCTCACACAGTATATACCTCACCTCCAGAGTATATACCCCCCTCACACAGTATATACCTCTCCTCCAGAGTATATACCCCCTCACACAGTATATACCTCCACCCCCACAGTATATACCTTTACCTTCAGAGTATATACCTCCTCACACAGTATATACCTCACCTCCAGAGTATATATACCCCCTCACACAGTATATACCTCCACCTCCCACAGTATATACCTTTACCTTCAGAGTATATACCTCCTCACACAGTATATACCTCACCTCCAGAGTATATACCCCCCTCACACAGTATATACCTCTCCTCCAGAGTATATACCCCCCTCACACAGTATATACCTCACCTCCAGAGTATATACCTCCTCACACAGTATATACCTCACCTCCAGAGTATATACCCCCCTCACACAGTATATACCTCTCCTCCAGAGTATATACCCCCTCACACAGTATATACCTCCACCCCCACAGTATATACCTTTACCTTCAGAGTATATACCCCCCTCACACAGTATAAACCTCTACCTCCAGGGTATATACCCCCTCACACAGTATATACCCCACTCACACAGCATATATCTCTACCCCCATAGTATATACCCCCTCACACAGTATATACCTCTACCTCCAGAGTTAAAACCCTGTTTTTTGCCACCACCAAAAAAAAACAAAAAAAAATTCTCTTGCTTTGTACTACTGTTGTATATTGTTTGTTGTCTTTACTCGTAGTAGGGCGTAGAAACAATGTAGTGTATTTTCTTTTTCTTTTATTATTTATTAAATTCTACTGCAACACATTGACACTAAGGGTTCTATGTATAAAATGTTTGCTGTGCAGCTATGACAACATCAGGACGAATATTGCCATATTATCTCTAATATGTGTAGTTTCTATATTGTCTGCACCACCTAGTGGCCATAATGCAGTTTTTTCCCCCAGAAATACCTCAGTTGGGAAAATAAAACATATTGTGGCCTCTAGATGGCGGTGGCGAACCACATATAATAGAAGAAGTACAGCAATTTTTGTCATGAACATGCAGATGTTTGTCACATGAATGTTTTATAGATAGCCTCCTTAGTGTCAAAGTGTTTAGGTATTGAAAAGAAAAAGAAAATTGTGCGCCATTGTTTCTGGGCCCTGCTACGGGTAAAAACAGAAAATGTTGATATATATATATATATATATTTATGGCATCCTCATGCTCATAATGAGTAGGATAATTTTTTGGGGTTTTCATTTCTTGGTGGTGGCATAAAATATACAGCTAAGGTTTAAAAAAATTATATTTTAATACTATTTTGGACCAGTTTTAATGATAAAAAAATCAGCAGATATCCTTTAATCCATTAGGGCGGGGATCTCCAAACTTTCTAAACAAAGAGCCAGTTTAATGTACATTAGGCTTCAGTGGGGCCGGACTGTGGTTAGTGATAATAAAAAAATGATGTAGTGCCTGAGGTCAGTAGGGGGAGGATTCATGCCCCATCATTGGTATTAGTCCCCATAGTTGGTATAAGTGAATGGTGCTGCAGTGTTGGTGTCATTGGGAGGAATAGTCCCCCATCATTGGTATTATAGGGAGGAATTATCCCCCATCATAGGTGTCATTGGGAAGAGTTATCCCCCATCATGGTGTCAGTGGCAGGAATGGTGCTGCATTGTTGGTGTCAGTGGAAGGAATGGTCTCCCATCATTGGTCCTCATTGGGAGGGATTATCCACCATCATGGTATCAGTGAAGGAATAGTGCTGCAGTGTTGGTGTCATTGGAAGGAATAGTCTTTTTTTTCTACCTATAACACACTAACTCTGACCCTGACACTAAGACTGACACTTAGGCCCGGTTCAGACCTATGCGAATAGGATGCGGCTTACAACGCATCCTATTCGCATGTCATTTTAAAATACATACATTTTAATGAGGCTGGTTCACATATCTGCGGTGGATTCGCACTGCGCAGTGCAGAAAAAAAACGTGTGCGTTTTCTTGGCATTGCGGTGTGGCTCAGGTGCGAATTCAGCTCCATTATCTTCTATGGACACGCATCTGATTCGCAGATGCATTGCGTTGTGAACAGGCATTCTCTCCCCCTGCTCACTACACCCCCCCCTCCCTGCTCATCTGATCCGCAGCTACAATGCAGAGGAAGCGCTGAACAGCTGCTTCTTCTCTTCGCACAGAGAACGGAGCTGGAATTCACACCAGACTGGTGTGAACCCAGCCTAACACTACATCTGTCCATACATCAGTAGAATTTTGTTTAACAAAATACATTTTCGTAATATTAATATGATTTTGTAATAATTAAAAGGGTCAAATTGCTGCTTGTTTTTGACTCCAGAGACGAGGACATTCAAAGACATTTTTTCACGGTTAGAATTTCTTTCCTCCAAGAATGTGACTTTCATTAGGGAAAGATCATTCCTTAAATGTAATGCGCATGTACATCCCAAAATTGAACGTAGAATTTACAACATTGACATGAAAATCAAACAAAAAATTTCAGGGCTTTCATATTAAATTTGTCCACAATACTCCGAAAAATTATTTTTCTGAATTTCTGTATGAACGGCATTGTACTGGTGTTAGGCCAGCGTGACAAAGGAAGCCCAGTTCCATGACACCATGTTATGCCTAGGGATGAGCTTCGAGTTCGAGTCAAACCCATGTTCGACTCGAACATCGCCTGTTCGGTTGTTCGCGGAATTTCAAACATTATGGGCCGTTCGCGCCAAATTCGAGTGGCGCGTCACGGGCCATAATTCACTGCGGCATCGCAGTGCATTGCTGGCTGATGATTGGCCAAGCATGCACTATGACCCGCATGCTTGGCCAATCACAGCGCCGTCTGTACAGAGAGCCGTAATTGGCCAAAGCCATGGTGGCTTTGGCCAATTATGGCTCAGGGGGTTTAGTACACGCCCCACACTATATAAGGCCGCTTGCGTGGCGGCCTTGTGTAGTGTGTTGCGGCGGCGGAGAGAGATAGACAGAGAGACAGTGTCATTTGATTTAAGTTAGATAGAGCAGGCAGGCGAGTCAGTTAGCTGCATTTACAGTGTGTAGAGGATATATATGCATCCTAGGTGTTGTGTATATATATATATACACTGTATTCAGTTTAGCTAGATCCGTTCCTGTTATTCTCTTCATAATATACTGACATGCAGGCAGGTGATTGTGCTAGCTGCAGTATTTACAGTTACTGTACTGTGTCCTTTGCACAGTGTGCACCTAAAGCTACCTGAAGACAATTGCTGGTGTTCTTCTGATCCTATTAATACCACAGGCAGGCAGCTGCAGTATTTACAGTTTGTGTACTATGTCCTTTGCACAGTGTGCACCTAAAGCTACCTGAAGAGAATTGCTGGTGTTCTTCTGATCCAATTAATACCACAGGCAGGCAGCTGCAGTATTTACAGTTAGTGTACTGTGTCCTTTGCACAGTGTGCACCTAAAGCTACCTGAAGACAATTACTGGTGTTCTGATCATATTAATACCACAGGCAGGCAGCTGCAGTATTTAGAGTTAGTGTACTGTGTCCTTTGAACAATGTGCACCTAAAGCTATCTGAAGACAATTGCTGGTGTTCTTCTGATCATATTAATACCACAGGCAGGCAGCTGCAGTTTTTACAGTTAGTGTACTGTTTCATTTGCACAGTGTGCACCTAAAGCTACCTGAAGACAATTGCTGGTGTTCCCATACTAATAATACTACAGGCAGGCAGTTGATTCTGCTAGCTGCAAAATAATCAGTATAAATATACATCCCAGCTTTGTGCAGCTACATCTCACTGCAGGCCATTAGTATGTCTGGAAGGCCAACAAGGAGAGGCAGACAGTCACAAGTCAATAAAAGAGGGCAAGCAGGCTCTGTGTCTAGAGGCAACAGTGCTGGCCGTGGACACGGTGCTTCCTCATCAGCACGTGGCGGTGGAACACGCTTGTCCTTTATTTTGGCAGCTGGCCGCGTTGAGCCGCAACATGCCGAAGACGTCCTCATCCTCCTCCTCCTCTCTCACCCCGGCTCAGGGTACTTTGTCGGGCAAAGCAGCTGCCAACGCGGCCTCTTCCCTCGGCTCAATGGCATCAGTCACTCCTTCCCTAGCCCCATCATGTCCTCCTGAGGAGTCCCCCAAACTGTTTGACCACAGTGTTGGGTACATGCTCCAGGAGGATGCCCAGCGTTTTGAAGGCTCCGATGATGGTTCCCAGCTAGAGAAAGGCAGTAACGTGAGCCCAGAGAGAGGGGGTGCCCAAGAAGGACAGCAATCTGGCAGTCATGTTCACCCAGCTGCAGCATACTGCCAGGTTTGCTTCAGTGATGAGGATGGAGGGGATGATGAGGTCACTGACTCCACGTGGGTGCCTGATAGGAGAGAGGAGGAGGAGGAGGAGGCACATCTAAAATGAGACAGGATGCCCTCCAGTGGCCAGCTTAAGGGCAGCACACCAAATGCATCACACCGCAGAGCTCTGCATGTGCAGGGCGCTGCTGTCTCTGCCCGTTATTCCAAAAGTTCTTTGGTGTGGGCCTTTTTTGAGACGAGTGCATCAGATCGCACCGCTGCTATTTGCAACATATGTCTCAAGCGTATCTTGACCAGACATATGTCGACCTGCCATGCAGTTCATTGGCAAGTGTACCTTAAAGAACCACACCAAAGAACAAAGCATACCTCTCCTTGCTCCTCATCATCTGGGATCTCCAACCCCACTATACCTTCAGTCCTCTCTGAAACCTGCACTGAGAGGAATGAAGGTGTAGAATTAGGTGTGTCACAGCCAAGTACTTGCGGGCAATCTTCTATCGGTACACCAATGTCAGATTGTACCAGGCAAATTTCCCTGCCCCAGCTGCTGCACCGCCGAAAGAAGTTCGCTCCCAGCCATCCACATGCCCAGTGGTTGAATGCTAGATTGGCTAAATTGCTAGCACTTCAACTGCTGCCTTTTCAGTTGGTAGACTCTACCCCCTTCCGTGAGATTGTGGAATGTGCGGTTCCCCAGTGCCAGGTTCCCAAACGGCACTTTTTCTCACAGAAGGCGATTCCGGCTCTCTACTGGCATGTGGAAGGCAATGTCTTGGCCTCGCTGGACAGGGTGGTCAGCGGTAAGTTGCATATTACCGCTGACTCATGGTCCAGCAGTCATGGACAGGGACGTTACTTATCTTTCACGGCACATTGGGTGACTCAGCTGGCAGCTGGGAAGGATGCAGGACAGGGTGCAGTAGTGTTCGAGGTTGTTCCGCCACCACGCCTCCAAAATGCTACTACTCGTGATTCTGACACACCTCTCTCCTCCACCCCCTCCTCTTCTTCTTCCTCCATGGCCTCTTCCTGTGCTTTGTCCTCGGAACCAGCGGTGCTCCGTAGGCGTTCAAGGTGCTACGCAAGTACGCAGGCAAAAAGATGCCATGCGGTGCTTGAGCTGGTATGCTTGGGGGACATGAGCCACACTGGGGCAGAGATTCTGTCAGCTCTACAGGGGCGGGCTCAGAGGTGGTTGACGCCACGCCAGCTTAAGCCAGGAATGGTGGTTTGCGACAATGGCACCAACCTCTTCTCCACCCTCCGACAGGGACACCTGACCCATGTGCCCTGTTTGGCTCACATCGTTAACTTGGTGGTGCAGTGGTTCTTGGGCAGGTACCCGGGCTTACAGGAGGTCCTGAGGCAGGCCAGGAAACTCTGTGTGCATTTCTGCCGGTCATATAATGCCAGTGCTCGGCTGGCTGACCACCAAAAGGAATACAACCTTCCCAAGAACCGCCTAATCTGTGACATGCCCACCAGGTGGAACTCAACGTTGGCCATTCTGCAGCGGCTGCACATGCAGCAGAGGGCCATCAATGAGTATCTGTGCCAATTTGGCACCAGGACAGGGTCAGGGGAGCTTGTTTTTTTTTTGCCACACCAATGGGTCATGATCAGGGATGCATGCACTGTCCTGTCACCATTTGAGGAGGCCACGAGGATGGTGAGCAGTGACAGTGCATGCATCAGTGACACTGTCCCTCTTGTCCACCTGTTGGAGCACACGCTGCGTGGAATAATGGACAGGGCACTTGAGGCAGAACAGAGGGAGGAAGAGGAGGACTTCCTTACCTCTCAAGGCCCCTTTATCCAGACAGTGTTCCTGCTGGCTTGCCTATCACACAGGAAGAGGAGGAGGAGGATTGTGTCAGCATGGAGGTAGAGCCTAGCACTCAGCATCAGCAGCAGTCTTCAAGGGATCAATTACAGTCCCAAGAAATCCATGGACTTGTACGTGGCTGGGAGGAGGTGGCTGCGGATCATGTCGTCCTCAGTGACCCAGAGGACTCCGCGCCGAATGCCTCAGCAAACCTAAGCTGCATGGCCTCCCTGATCCTGCAAAGCCTGCGGAAGGATCCTTGTATTCGTGCTATCAAGGAGAGGGATCATTACTGGCTGGCAACCCCCCTTGATCCACGTTACAAGGGTAAGGTTGCAGACCTTATCTTGCCGTCGCAGAGGGAGCAGAGAATGAAACATCTTCCGGAGGCCTTGCAGAAAGGTCTGTGCAACACGTTCCCAGAGACTGGGAGGTTACAAATTCCTGGTCCTGGACAACGTGTTGCTGAGGCTTCGGTCAGTCAAAGAAGGAGCGGTGGAGAAGGTGGCCATCTGACCGATGCGTTCAATTTTTTGGTCCGCAGCCCCAAGGTATGATCGGTTCCAGCAACCATCGCCAGCGTCTGTTTTACATGGTGCAGGAATACCTAGGGGCAAGATCAGACTTGGACACCTTTCCCACCGAAAATCCTCTGGGTTACTGGGTCTTGAGGATGGATCACTGGCCAGAGCTTGCACAGTATGCAATTGAGCTACTGGCCTGTCCTGCATCCAGCGTTCTTTCGGAACGCACATTCAGTGCTGCTGGAGGCTTTGTAACCGATCACAGGGTGCGCCTGTCCACCGACTCGGTCGATCGACTGACCTTTATAAAAATGAATCAGTCTTGGATCACCACCAGCTACCAAGCACCTGATGCTGATGTAACCGAATAATATTTTTTGAAATGTCAGATCCCTTCAAGACTGCCTATGCTGATGCTGAGTGACTATCCAGTTATGCTGAGAGACTATCCTCTTCCTCCTCAATGATCATGCTGATAGCTTGTAAGAACATTTTTGTTTCTGGGTGCCGCCACCAGTGGCTAAGGCCCAATTTTTCAGCCCCTGTTTAACAGGGGCGTGTAATTACAATTTTTGATGCAATACTTTGCAGCAGGGCTTATTCCTGCGCTCCAACTAGAGTATCTGTGAGGGGTTGCAGTGTTGTGGCACCAGCACCAGTGCCTAAGGCCCAATTTTTCAGCCCCTTTTTAACAGGGGTGTGTAATTACAATTTTTGATTAAATACTTTGCAGCAGGGCTCATTCCTGCACTCCAACTAGAGTATCTGTGAGGGGTTGTAGTGTTATAACACCAGTGCCTAAGGCCCAATTTTTCTGCCCCTGTTCAACAGGGACATGTAATTACAATTCTTGATCTAATATTTCACAGCAGGGCCCATTCCTGCGCCCACCAAGAGTAACAGTGAGGGCTTACACCACCACCAAAGGCCCAATTTTTCTACCACTGTTCAACAATGGCATGTAATTACAATTCTTGATATAATAGTTCACAGCAGGGCGTTCCAGCGCCCACCAAGAGTAACTGTGAGGGCTTACAGTGTTGTTGCAACACCAACACCTAAGGCCCAAATTTCTGCAGAGTATATACGGCAGGCCCCTACTTTCATACATCCAACTTACAAACTACTCCTACTTGCAAACGCAAGGAGACAACAGGAAGTGAAAGGAAATCTACCCCTAGGAAGGGAAATTCTCGCCTGTAAGAGTTAATATGGGAAAATTGTGTCTCCTCACCACTGATGCTTTATCACCAATCCTTGTTTCACTAAAAAAAACAAATTTTCAAAAAACATTTGTCATTGGGACAGAAAGTGAGGTGAAATCTTCTGAAGAGGTGCACAGACAGCAAAACAAATGTTACAGGGGTAATAACTAGGCTTGTGCAATTCGTTTCGTAACGAATCGAAATTCGTCCGAATTTAGCAACTTTCGGACATTCGGAAGCATTCGAATTTCCGAACAAAGCAATTACGAATAAAACCGAATCCGAAATAAATTATACCGCAAAATAGCGAATGCCCGAACGCCTTCGGCATAATTCGTTATGAAAAAAGTTACGAATGTACGAATCCATACGAAGCACAATAACACTCACTCTGCTCTGCTCTCTGCTTCTCCCTCACCGTGCTGAACTCCCTCTCAAAATGGTGTACAGGGGCGGAGGCTATAGCCGCATGTAAAAAACGAAAGTAAAATACGAGATTTCAAATCCATTCGAAGCACAATAACACTCACTCTGCTCTGCTCTCTGCTTCTCCCTCACCGTGCTGAACCCTGTCAAAATGGTATACAGGGGCGGAGCCTATAACCGCATGTAAAAAACTAAAGTAAAATACGAGATTTCGAATCGTTACAAATAACCGCTATGTATTTAGAAAAGTACAAATCCATTCGAAGCACATTAGGCATAATAGGCAGCGTCGTTGTGAGAGAGACACAGAAAATTACGAATCAACGAACCCAAAAAAAGTTACGAAAGTAGGAGTTCTGTCCAGAATCAACGAAAAACAATGTACTCTACCGAAAGTACGAATTATAAAGCAACAAAAAATTCAACGAAAAATGTCGCTTGCGAAAATACGAATTAGTCCGAACACGAAAAATCCCATCTAGCAAAATTACGAATGATTACGAATCAACAGGACCGGAAAGAAACGAACCGAAACGGAATGAATTTTTCCGTTGTGCACAAGTCTAATAATAACCCTTCCCTATGTTTTCCAAAAAGCTTAAAAATTGATTTTTTGGCTGGAGCTACACTTTAAAAATGTACCAACAAACCTACAGTCCCTGTCTTGTTTGCACCGCCTGTATACTGCTGTTCAGAGTATATAGGGCCTGGGGGCCCCACACCTTTCCTTTTTTAATTTGGGTGCAGGGTTCCCATTAAAATCCATACAAGACCTAAATGGGCTGGGGGTACCCATGTCGATTTTCGCAATGATTTTCATCCATATTGCCGGGACCAGACATTACATTAAAGCTGCAAGCAGTTTTAAATGACTTTTTTTCCTTTAGAAATATCATTTTGTGCAGGGACAGTTCTAAACACGGGAAACATGTGCCACTTCACAGGCATACTTTAGATACCCCCCAGGTATGATATTTAAAGGAATATTTTACTTTTTTTTTCACTTTAAGCATCATCAAAATCACTGCTCCCGAAAAAACGTCAGTTTTTAAAACATTTTTTTGCATTGATACATGTCCCCTGGGGCAGGACCTGTGTCCCCAAACCCTTTTTGGGACAATAACTTGCATATTAGCCTTTAAAATTAGCACTTTTGATTCCGAACGTTCGAGTCCCATAGACTTTTATGGGGTCCTAAAGTTCGCGCAAACTTTCGGTCCGTTCGCAGGTTCTGGTGCGAACCGAACCGGAGGGTGTTTGGCTCATCCCTAGTTATGACATCTTCAGGGGTACCATCACTTAACGGCACTCCTGAATAACCCAGATGGCAGCCCAATGTGCCACCACACCCCTATTTGGAAAGGCAGGGGTAACCATCAAAGGTTAAACAAAATAAGGTGCAGAACCAAGACATTTCCAAAATGCTCTGAGATCAAGGGAGTTATAGGATGTAGAAGACTCAGGGACTCGAGTGGTTAAGAAAGAATATTCAGACTCTTACATCAGCCTAGTAATGACAGGTTTAAGGTGTGTTCTCCTGCCTTTGCAGCTGACTCAACATGGTCATTCACACTGAGTGGCTCCATTGACGTTGCTCAATTTCACTTATAGTTCTCCCTGAATCCTGTTGGCCCCATAATCACTAACCTTAACCCTAAATTAAAGGGGAACTTTCAACATCCTGCATATTATTTTTCCTGCTTACCTTGTTTGTTAGGTTGTCCTCAAAAAACATACTCACATGCCTATTAAATCCAGCCTTATTTGGTGTAATCTACGAATTCTGGTCATGTGCCACCATCTTGTCTTCTTATGACATCAGGGGGTCCTCTGACTTTTTCTGGTTCTTGCAACCAGCCTGCCGCATGCGCAGTGTTGTGGAGATTGCCAAACATATGCACAGTATGGGGGAGAATTGCCCTAAAGCCTCCTGAGATATTATTATTATTATTATACAGGATTTATATAGCGCCATCAGTTTACGCAGCGCTTTACAAAAAAAGGGGGACAGTACATTTACAATACAGTTCAATACAGAAGGAATAGGAGGTCCCTGCTCATGGAAGCTTACAATCTAAGGGGGGCGGCGGTGGTACAAAAGGTGATGGCTGCAGGGGATAATTTGATGGAGGTGACTCAAGTACAGTTCTTAGGTGGAGGTGGAGATATGTGCCGTTAGTATCCCAGAAAGCTTTGGGTAGGGGGGACGTCATTCCCACCTAGGTGAGAAAGCCAGGCATATGGTGTCCTAAAAGATGGTATTTTACAAGAATAAAAAAAACGTAAAAAAAAATAATTTCCAATTGTGTAATGCCACACATGACCGTTTTTCATGTCGTGTGTATGCTCTATAGCATTTTTCTCGACGAGAAAACTGCCCGAATTTTTTTTAGAACCTGCTCTATTTTTTCTCGTCGTTTTTCACGTCGTGAAAAATGGTCGTGTGTACGCTTTTACGAGGGGAAAAAAAATGCGCATGCTCAGAATCAAGTATGAAACGGGAGCGCTCGTTCTGGTAAAACTAGCGTTCATAATGGAGATGGCACATTCGTCACGCTGTAACGGACTGAAGAGCACGAGGCTGAAAAGCGGGAATCGTCTCTCACCAAACTTTACTAGCACGAGGATCAGCAAATGCAGCCCAAAGAGTGGTGCCATTGGAATGGAACTTCCCTTTTATAGTGCCGCCGTACGTGTTGTACGTCACCGCGCTTTGCTTGAGCGTTTGTTTTTCATGAACGTGTGTATGCAAGGCAGGTTTGAGAGGAATCACGACGAGAAAAACGTTGTTTTTTTGCATGACATGAATAACGGTCATGTGTACACGGCATAACCAGAGCAGAGGGGAGGAGGAAAATGATGGAAAAAACACTGAAAAGGGGAAAGGTCCATGTTAATAGCACAATCCTCACATCTGTTAATCGGACAATTTCTGCACTAAAAATGCAAAATTTTGACCTCTGCCGGGTTAGCCCCCCCCTTATCAAAATTTTTGAAAAAATCTTATGCAGTTTGTTAGATCTTTGTTAGATCAGGTTAGATCAACCGTTGTTTGCGTTAGATCTCACACAGAAGAAGCAATATTAACAGTTATTTGCTGGGGGGGGCTAACCCATCATCAGCCCCCCCTTATCAAAAAATTTACTAAACAGTTAGCTATTTTGGAAGCTATTTGTTAGATCCGGTAAGATCAAGTGGTTTTAACGTTAGATCTCACATAATTAGAGACTTATTAAGTGATTAATGAGGGGCGGCTGGCCCCCCCTTATCAAATTTTCTGGCCAAAAATGATTCAGGCTAATAGATATTTGTTAGATCCGGTAAGATCAAGTGGTTTTAACGTTAGATCTCATATAATTTCAGAGATATTCCACATACAAATACAGATATTAGGTGGTACATAAGGACGGGTTGGCCCCCCTTATCAAATTTTCGGGCCAAAAATCATTCAGGCTAATAGATATTTGTTAGATCCGGTAAGATCAAGTGGTTTTAATGTTAGATCTCACATAATTTCAGAGATATTCCACATAAAAATACTGATATTAGGTGGTACATATAGACGGGTTGGCCCCCCCACATGCAATTTACTGTCCAAAAATCCTTCAGGCTAATAGATATTCGTTAAATACGGTAAGATCAAGTGGTTTTAATGGTTGATTATACATAATTACAGGGATATTATGGATATTTGGTATCGATGCACGGATATCCATACTAGTGTCTATATCAGGTGTAGCAATACCCCCGCAGGGGGCGCTGGTTTAAGATTTGGGTCTGCCATTACCTTACTGTTCACCAGGTCCGTCCTAGGGGTCTTCCTTGAAGAATTTCTCACAAATGTCTGCACCAAACACTAATGCCGCGTACACACGATCATTTTTCCCGTCGGGAAAAATGAAATTTTTTCCTTTGGACGAGAAAAACGATCGTCTGTGGGCTTTTCGCCGTTTTTCCCGATGGGAAAAACGGCATTAATCACGATGAGAAAAATTAGAACATGTTCTAATTTTTCTCGTCGTTTTTCCTGACATTTCTTCCGCGGCAGTGTTTCCCATAGGGAAACACTGCCGCGGAGCCCATAGACGATCGTTTTTCTCGTCATTTTAAAAAATGACGAGAAAAATGACTGTGTGTGGGGAACAAGCTGTTCCCTCGTTTAAAATGTCATTATTCACGGCGGTTTTTAAACCGCCGTGAATAATGATCGTGTGTACGCGGCATTAGTCTCTTTTTCTCAAGGGTTTTATTAACAGAGGGATGGAGGGTTAGGGGGGGATTCAGGTACCTTGCTTGCGGATCACGGGTACTTCTTAATCCAGAGGACAAACAGTTTCCACCCTGGATCTAGCAACCACCGGATAGGCCTCTCTCACTGACCTGGCAGCCGGTGCGGTGCTCGGCCAAAAGTCTCTGCCACAGACTTTAAGAATACAAATAGTTTCTGCCAGACTTGAAGAATACAAATAGTCTCTGCCACAGACTTGAAGAATACAAATAGTCTCTGTCTCAGACTTGGGTAATCACTCACTTGATAAAGTTCTGAAAACATAACACACAGTGGCAGGATCTTTCAGCCAGCCGGCAGCACTGCGAGGCAAATTTTTATCCGGATGCGTCCTCCAATTGAGCCCTCAATTGTTCGGTCCCTTCCCTCAGGCAAGGCGACACGGGACCATCCCCAGATCAGTAGGCCCCCAGAAACTCCTGGGCCTACTCTCAGCAACAGAGCCTCGGGCCTACAGGCCCCGAGGCAGAAAACTACTAAAACATCCCTGAGGCCAGGAGGGCCGTCAGGTCAGGATCGGAAGACCCCGAAAAACGGTGTCTGCTCCTTAAGTACCCTCTCCCAGAATGCACAGCGGGGTCACCACTCCCACTGCGCTGTCTCCGGGAAAGGAATACCCAATGCATCCAGCCTACTGCAATTCCAACCTTGACCTGTGGTAACAACGACACCTACAGTCAGGTGGAAAATGTGCAGCCCAGCTAAACTGGAACAGAGACCATAATTTGGTACAATTGTTCTGAGCTAAACGACAGCTCAGATAACTAAATTTACACTAGCACCTACCCAATAGGAGCAGGGCGCTACAAAGGCTAATAGATGTTCGTTAGATCCGGTAAGATCAAGTGGTTTTAACGTTAGATTTCACATAATTTCAGAGATATTTCACATAAAAATAGGGATATTAGGTTTTACAGAAGGTACATCCATCTTCAACCGTCTCTGGATGGTCTCTGGAACCGTCTTTGGATGGTCTCTGGATGGTTCTTCAGCGGATGCCTGTAGTCTCTTCTCACACCTCCGTTCACCTCCCAGCCTCATGGTGATCTCTTTTCAGACCAACAAGCTTAAGTCTTTAGCTAGCCCCCTTCTTTCACAGCAGAAGTAGCAGCTCCATCCCCAGTAAAAATCAATGGTGCCATTTTGTGATGAGCCTTTATGTCCTGTGGTCCTCTGCTGCTGCTTGATTGACTTCCTCTCCCTGCCAATAGGAACACAGAGAAGAGAGCAGAGCCGACTGATGCCCGTGAGTGACCGCTGCTTGTCACTCAAGGAAGAGTAGAGTTAGGGGGGAGAAATCCCCCACAGGTACTGACAGGCGTGCTCTCCTTCAGTAAGTGCCTGTGTCAGTGTCTATTCAGTCCGACGGTTCCTGGCGGGAATGGAGGGAGGTGTGGGACCATGGGTGACAGAGCAGCCCCCGCTACACACTCCCCCAACCAAAAAACCTTAGGTCCGCCAAAGGTGGAAAAAGAGTCTATGACCTGTTACATGCTTTTGATATACACACGTAAAAAAAAAAACAGGTTAGTGTGCACAGGAAACCATACAATTTGCATCTGCATAAAACCATGGCAGAGGAATATCCAACCAATTAGCATAGGAGGGGAGGTTGTCCTGCCTCGCGGTTTTCATCTTCAGCTAGGGGTACAGACTGAGTGAGATCTAGTCACTGGCTGGGATCTTTGAGAGGCCGTGGGTGTGGGCTGTAAATCTGGCTGTGGTGGCACATGAACTGCTTCTGACAGAGGCAACAGATGATTGCGATGCCAAGTCCTGTGCTTCCCTCTGGCCGGATTTGATATACTGGGAGTCCAGGCAGATGCTTGCAAATGACATAGGGCTGCTGAGGTATGGTCGAGGGATGTGCCGAAGGCCAAGTCGGCTGGCAGCCGGGCCTACCGTCCGAACATCAAACTATAGGGAGCGTAACCTGTGGCATCATTGGCGGTGCTGTTATAAGCATGCACAATAGCCACTATATGCTTGCAGTGCTGTTTTTGTTCTGAATTTAGAGTTCCGAGCATATCCAGGAGGGTTTGGTTGAATCTCTCTGGTTGAGGATCTCCTTGAGGATGATACGGGGGGGTTTTAGACTTCCTGATGTCCAACAGGTCTAAAAGTCTCTTGATGAGACTACTCTCAAAATCTCTCCCTTGATCAGAGTGGATGCGTTGGGACAGACCATAGTGCACAAAGATTTTCTCCACAAAGATCTTGGCCACCGTGGATGCTTGTTGGTCCCTCGTGGAAAACGCCTGGGCATACCGAGTGAAATGGTCAGTCACTACCAGGATATTTTCCTGCCCGCTAAAATCAGGCTCCAAGCACAGAATGTCAATGCACACCAGCTCCATGGGTCCCTGACTCCGAAGATGGCCCATTGGGGCAGCTTGTGAGGCAAAGTCTGCTTTTGGATACATCTGACGCAGGAGTGGCAATAGTCCTCAACTTCAGCCTGCATGCAGGGCCAGTAGAACCTGTCCCTCACCAGGTCAAAAGTCCTTTTGGGCCCTAGGTGGCCATGGTTGTCATGTAGGGCAGTTAATACTGTCTCCCTATGTTTTTCAGGTAGGAATAGCTGCAATTTTTTTTCAGAATCGTCAGAGGGGCCCCTTCGGTAGACCAACCCTTGGTGCACCTGAAACTGATCCCACTCTCGGTGCAGCAGACAGGTTTCCTTTGGGGAGTCAGTGAGGAGCAAGTCAGGGCGTTGGCTGTCCAAGGCCTTCAATGCCAAGTTGGTCCTCCAACTGGTCCCTTTGCAGGTCATTCTTTGACAGCTTCGGGCAGACCTTTATCCCCGACTTGGGTGACATTGCAATAACATCTGGGGACACCAGCGGCTGACACTCCAATGTCTTCGGACCTGGATCCTTCTCCAGCTTGATGTTCTGCTCCTTGACATAAGGCTCGTACCCCTTCAGGTGTCAGCTGGGAGGTCTCTGGAACAATGGGGCCTTCTTGACAAAGCATCCGCATCTTGTTTCAGGCTGAAAATAAACCCTGATAGAGTAGCCAATCATCTGTGACCCGTGGCATCCAACTTGGTGGTAGTGAGGATGTAGGTGAGAGGATTGTTGTCAGTCTTGATCACGAACTCCGCTCCATATAGATAATCCCCCAGCTTATCCACCACCACCCACTTCAAGGCCAGGAACTCAAGTTTGTGCATGGGGTAGTTCTTCTCGGCGGGGGGCCAAGTTCAGACTCATGTAGGCAACAGGCCGTAGATGACCGTCATGCTCTTGATATAGCACCCCACCTAACCCATCTCGACTGGCGTCAACATGTAGCTCATATGGCTTGGTTGGATCTGCATAGGCCAGAACAGGAGCGGTTGTTAGGCTGCCTAAAACCTCTTCACACTTCGGAGTCCATTGTTCCTGAATGGACTCTCTGGGTTTTCTGGGCCCTCCAGCTGGTCTGACAAGCTTTGCCAGATCAGTGTCTTAGCGAAGCCCTTGACAAATCTTCTGTAATAAGAGCAGAATCCCAGAAATGACCTAAGCTCAGTCACGTTGGTAGGCCTCGGCCAGGAGGTGACAGCTTCCAGCTTCTGAGGGGCCGTGGCCACTTTGTCGTAAGACACAATATGGCCAAGGTAGTTGACTGAGGGTTGGTAAAACTGGCACTTTTCCAGAGACAGCTTCAATCTCCTCATCATGCAGTCTCTTCAGGACCTTCTCCAGATGCTCTTCGTGCTCTTCCAGGGTCTTGCCGAAAACGATGATGTCGTCTAAGTGCACCAACACCTCGATCAGTTTCATGTCACCCACGGTCTTCTCCATTAGCCTTTGGAAGGTGGCTGGGGCACCAGACAGGCCTTGTGTCACTGTCAGGTGTGTACTGTGTAATTTGATAAGGGGGGGCCGACCCGTCCTTATGTACCACCTAATATCAGTATTTTTATGTGGAATATCTCAGAAATTATGTGAGATCTAACGTTAAAACCACTTGATCTTACCGGATCTAATGAATATCTATTAGCCTGAATGATTTTTGGCTCGAAAATTTGAAAAGGGGGGGCCAAACCGTCCTTATGTACCACCTAATATCAGTATTTGTATGTGGAATATCTCTGAAATGATGTGAGATCTAACGTTAAAACCACTTGATCTTACCAGATCTAACGAATATCTATTAGCCTGAATGATTTTTGGCCCGAAAATGTGATAAGGGGGGGCCAGCCCCCCTCATTAATCACTTAATAAGTCTCTAATTATGTGAGATACAACGTTAAAACCACTTGATCTTACCGGATCTAACGAATATCTATTAGCCTGAATGATTTTTGGCCCGAAAATTTGATAAGGGGGGGCCAACCCGTCCTTATGTACCACCTAATATCTGTATTTGTATGTGGAATATCTCTGAAATTATATGAGATCTAACGTTAAAACCACTTGATCTTACCGTATCTAACGAATATCTATTAGCCTGAATGATTTTTGGCCAGAAAATTTGATAAGGGGGGCCAGCCCCCCCTCATTAATCACTTAAAGCGGAGTTCCACCCAATTTTTTTACTTTTTTTTATTCCACTCCTCACCCCCTTACATGCCACATTTGGCATGTCATTTTTTTGGGGGGGGAGTGGGGGCTTCAGTAGGAGTGGGACTTCCTGTCCCACTTCCTCCTTCCGCCCTGGAGCCACCTAGGCGATACGTCATATCGCCTTGTGGCGGCTCCTCCCTGTAGGCGATCACCTGGGACGTGACAGGTCCCAGGCGATCGCCTGTCCACTCATAGAGCGCTGCGCCGTTCGCGCATGCGCAGTGAGTGCCCGGCCGTGAAGCCGAAAGCTGTCAAGGCCGGGTGCCCACACTGTGAATGGACGCGCCGGCGGAGGAGGGGGGAGAGGAGCGGAGCTCCAGGCGTCGCGTCGCTGGACAGTGGAGCAGGTAAGTGTATGTTTATTAAAAGCCAGCAGCTACACTTTTTGTAGCTGCTGACTTTTAATAAACATAAAAAAAGGGTGGAACTCCGCTTTAATAAGTCTCTAATTATGTGAGATACAACGTTAAAACCACTTGATCTTACCGGATCTAACGAATATCTTTTAGCCTGAATGATTTTTGGCCCGAAAATTTGATAAGGGGGGGCCAACCCGTCCTTATGTACCACCTAATATCAGTATTTGTATGTGGAATATCTCTGAAATGATGTGAGATCTAACGTTAAAACCACTTGATCTTACCGGATCTAACGTATATCTATTAGCCTGAATGATTTTTGGCCCGAAAATTTGATAAGGGGGGGCCAACCCGTCCTTATGTACCACCTAATATCTGTATTTGAATGTGGAATATCTCTGAAATTATATGGGATCTAACGTTAAAACCACTTGATCTTACCGGATCTAACGAATATCTATTAGCCTGAATCATTTTTGGCCAGAAAATTTGATAAGGGGGGGCCAGCCCCCCCTCATTAATCACTTAATAAGTCTCTAATTATGTGAGATCTAACGTTAAAACCAATTGATCTTACCGGATCTAACAAATAGCTTCCAAAATAGCTAACTGTTTGGTCAATTTTTTGATAAGGGGAGGCTGATGACGGGTTAGCCCCCCCAGCAAATAACTGTTAATATTGCTTCTTCTGTGTGAGATCTAACGCAAACAACGGTTGATCTAACCTGATCTAACAAAGATCTAACAAACTGCATAAGATTTTTTCAAAAATTTTGATAAGGGGGGGGGGGGGGGGGCTAACCCGGCAGAGGTAAAATTTTGCTATTTATCGTACAAAATATTAAAACACTTTTAAGATTTTAAAAAGTTTTTTTTTTAGCCTGTTTTTTTTTTTTTTCCACCATGTAATTATTCCATGAGTATTTTTTTTAAAACTATCTAGTTAATTTTGGCCAGCATTTATAAATGTAGGACTGCCTAAATAATTTTTAGAAAATAGAAAAAAATTAATTTTTTAAAAATGTGCCTCTCTAGTAGTGTTTTAAATTTCCCCCATTGATAGTTAGTAATGTAAAAAGATGTAAATAAATAAACTAAAATACTGGTGATGTCATAGTAATATGAGAAGTATTGCAGCCCCTGATTTGAAGATCTGGCTTATTGGATATGTGAAGATCTGAAGATTTGAAGGTCTCTAGATTCCTGGATATGTGAAGATTTGAAGACCTGGCTTCCTGGATATGTGACGTCAGTTTCCTAAGAAGCTTTGAAAGGCACGGAGGCTTTCTCAAGGAGGGGGGGGGGGGTTGACAAGACAAGAAAGCTAGAAGTGCAGGGTTGGGTCTGAATTTTTTTTTTTATCGGTAGTAAAAAAGAAGGAATATGGGGATATGTACTGTAAATGTTTTTGTATGTTAATAAATTAGAAATATTAAAGATAAAATATATAAAAACAGGAAAAGAAGGAAAACATAGAAAAAAGGGTATTTGATAAAGTAAATAAAAAAAATAAATTGAGAAAAATTCCAAAAGTGTTTAAGATTTTAAAAAATGTCTTTTATCTTTTTAAATCCTGTCCAGGTTTTATATTTCCACCCGGTAATTATTATTATTTTTTTTTTTTTAACTCACCCAGTTAATTTTATAAATCTAGGGCTGCTTTAAACAACTATTGCTCTATGCAAAAAAAGTACAAACAAAAAAAAAAATTCTATTTCGTGGCATTTAAATATCACCCATTGATAAGTCAGCAATGTAATAAGATAGAAATAAATAGACTAAAATACTGGTGATGTCATAGTAATACAGGAAGTATTGCAGCCCCTGATTTTGTGAAGATATGACACCGTCGGTCCCGAGTGTATCTGGAAATAAATGATTTGGTCACTTACCGGTAGCAGTGTCATGATGCTGTAAGGTCCAGGTGAGCAGTGAAGCTGGGAATATTTATACTGACTCTATGTACATACAGCAAGGTACATGCCAGCACATGTCCAGCAGGGGAAATCCTCACTACTCCGTCATGTCACTCATCTCCTTTTCACGTACAATTTCACAATTTCACAGAATATAAGGCTGCCAGTTCTGCATGTGCCTCTAAGCATTTTGTTTTTTATTTTGTTTCTTGTTTTCTTGCAGTAATTCGATTTTTAGCAACAAAAACAACGTAAGTACTCTGTATTTCAGCACTAAAAAAAGGGGGTTAATAACAAAATAAAAATAAATAAATAAGAAATGTCCACATTAGCCACTCACTAAACCTGGCTACCCTCACGAGAACGCATGCATAGTCGCATTATGATTTCCCAAACCGCACAAAAACATTCTGCCTTTTTGCAAGCAAATGTGGCTACCATTAACTCTTAATGCCACCCCCCCCTTCAATGCATCTATCAAATATGCATGCGCGCTCACACTCCCCAAGATGCGTGTGTTTTTGCAAATGTAAAAATCACGATGACACCCTTTTTTTTCTGCGTTTCACGCACATAGAGCAGCCCAAAAATGTAACACGCGGGAACGAGCACAAAAAAAAAAAGAGATCAGATGTATGTTATGGAGTGTACAAGCCCTTAAAGATCTAAACATTTTAGGCAGTTGGTGCAATTAACCACTTCAGTACCAACGCGTAATGCTAATTCATTTACAGGACGTTTTTAAAATTTTCAGTTGATTGTTGTTTGACCGACAATTACTACTTCATGTAAATGTACTCACATAAACTTTTTATCATTTTTGATAGAGCTTCAAGTGGAAGTAAACCCTCCTATCATTTTCAGGCAAGGACGCTGCCATCTTGGCCTCTCTTTTATCTTCAACTGCCATGATGCTGCACATGTGATCAGTTATGACACCAGCCATTGGATGGTTTGACAGTTTGGTTGAGAGCACAACTGTGACAGTTGGCATTCCCGGCATGCATGTAAGTGCTTTTTGAAACTGTTAAATCAATGGGTTTACTTCCGCTTTAATTCATATAATTTTTGATAGTGCTTACTTTTGGTGGTATTTAAAGTGGTTGTAAACCCTTTGTATGGACTTCTACCTATAGGTAAGCCTAGAATAAGGCTTACCTATAGGTAGTGGAAATATCTCCTAAACGTGCACCGTTTAGGAGATATTTCACTTGTAGTCCGCCGTAAATGTAGTCACTTGTAGTCCGCCGTAAATACCAACGGCACATGTGCGGGGAAGAAACAAAAGTAAGTGCCGTTTCTTCCCTAGCCTGTGCCGTGAATCGCGGCTCCCGTGCGTATGCGCGGGAGTGATGTCACGCGGCTCTGGCGAATCACAGAGCCGGCGTCAGTGGCCCGGAAGGAAGAGGGGCCAGAAGATGGACGCTCTCTACACAGGGGACATCGCTGGATTCTTTTGCAGGTAAGTGGCACATAATGGGCTAGTATGCGATGCATACTAGCCCATTATGCTTTTCATTTGCAGGCTTTGCAGCAGGCTAAAGAGGAAGTAAAACCCATCAGGGTTTACTTCCTCTTTAACCACTTGACTACTGGGCCAATTCTGACACTTCTCTCATATATGCTCGAAAATTACTTACACCCCCCAAACATTTTATATATATATATATATATATATATATATATATATATATATATATATATTTATTACAGCAGTGGCGTAGCGTGGGTTGTCAGCGCCCAGGGCAAGGCAAGTAATTTGCGCCCCCTGACCTGTGGACTTTTCGCACTCCCCGAGTTCCTTCCCTTCCTACAATAGTACTGAACTATTCCTAAACTGACCTACCTTATTCCTAAACTGACCTACCTGACCACTAATCTACCTGATTCCTATACTGACCACTACACTAACCTATATGATTCCTATACCAACAACTACACTGACCTACCTGATTCCTACATCGACCACCACACCCTGACCACTACACTACAAACTAACCTACCTGATTCCTATACTGACCACTACACTATACTACTACACAATACACTACACTGACCACTACACACCACACTGACCATTCCTATACTTACCCTTACACTAACCTACCTGATTCCTATACTGACCACTACACAATCCACTACACTACACAATACACACCGCACCAACCTACCTGATTCCTATACTGACCACTACACACCACACTAACCTACCTGATTCCTATACTGACCACTACACTACACACTGACCACTACACTACACGCCACACTGACCACTACATGCCACACTGACAACTACACTCCACACTGACCACTACGCTACACGCCACACTGACCACTACACGTCACACTGACCACTACACGCCACACTGACCACTACACGCCACACTGACCACTACGCTACACGCCACACTGACCAGTACGCTACACGCCACACTGACCACTACGCTACACGCCACACTGACCACTATGCTACACTGACCACTACGCTACACTGACCGCGATTCAGGATAGGCCAGCCCCACCTGCCGCACATGACCCCTTTCGCCCAATCACAGGGTGCCAGGGGCCGGCCTGAGACTGAAAATGGCGGCCGGAGCGCGGGGTCACAGAAAAGTAAAATTAGGAGTACGGAGCGAGGGTGACACATACTGTCGCAGGATTTTCGCCCCCCCAAATGTTGCGCCCGGGGCCTAGGCCCCCTCGCACCCCCCACGCTACGCCACTGTATTACAGAGAGCAGACGATCAGTGTCCTGTCACTAGGCAGAACAGGGAGATGCCTTGTGTACAACAGCATCCCCCGCATTCTGCCGCTCCGTGACACGATCGGGGAACACCGGCGGACATCGAGTCTGCGGGTCCCGCGGGCACAATCACAGACCTCTGCCGGGTTAGCCCCCCCCTTATCAAAATTTTTGAAAAAATCTTATGCAGTTTGTTAGATCTTTGTTAGATCAGGTTAGATCAACCGTTGTTTGCGTTAGATCTCACACAGAAGAAGCAATATTAACAGTTATTTTCTGGGGGGGCTAACCCGTCATCAGCCCCCCCTTATCAAAAAATTGACCAAACAGTTAGCTATTTGTTAGATCTGGTAAGATCAAGTGGTTTTAACGTTAGATCTCACATAATTAGAGACTTATTAAGTGATTAATGAGGGGGGTAGGCCCCCCGTTATCAAATTTTCAGGCCAAAAATGATTCAGGCTAATAGATATTCATTAGATCCGGTAAGATCAAGTGGTTTTAACGTTAGATCTCATATAATTTCAGAGATATTCCACATACAAATAGAGATATTAGGTGGGTTATATGGACGGGTTGGCCCCCCCCTTATCAAATTTTCTGGCCAAAAATCATTCAGGCTAATAGATATTCGTTAGATCTGGTAAGATCAAGTCGTTTTAACGTCAGATCTCAAATTATTTCAGAGATATTCCACATAAAAATGCTGATATTAGGTGGTACATAAGGGCGGGTTGGCCTCCCACACGCAATTTTCTGACCACAAATCACCCTGGCTAATAGATATTCGTTAGATCCGGTAAGATCAAGTGGTTTTAGTGTTTGATTATACATAATTACAGGGATATTATGGATATTTGGTAGCGTTGCACGGATATCCATACTAGTGTCTATATCGGAGCCGATAATGAGCAGTTTCACGTGTACCAGTGAGGAGTGCCATTGAGCATACAGAGGCATGCCTAAATAATATCGCACATTAATCGACAGGTGTGTCCAAGCCGAGTGAAGCCTGAAGCACAGTGCCAGAAGCCAGAGGGAAACTTCGGAGGGCCCTGGTGAAGAAGCCAACCGGGTGCCCATCTACGATAACTGGCTCCAAAACCAATGACGCGAAGAGACAGCAGCGAAAGTCCAACCCCATCCCCCCCCCCGTTGTTGCCTTCAAGCAACCCAGTGTCTCGTTTCTTTTGACACATGCTGCCTGGTGTCAGAGAGACTTAAGCCCGATCAGAATCTCTGCAAGAGAGGAGCATGGATACACCACTTCCTCCACTTCCTCCATGCTCCCAGACAAGCAGGTGGGACCTTCTCCTGTTGTTCCCATCCAAGTAAAGGGAGTCTACACCAAGGCCCTTCTGGATACTGGAGCTTAAGTGACCCTTCTCTACAGAGACTTCTATGACAGGCACCTCAAGCACCTGGAGATATGGGACATTGGGATTTAGAACTTCCCCTATAATGGCTATCTACTGGTCAAGCTGACCTTCGATCCCTCTGTGGCTGGGAAAGCCGAGACTTTTGACACTCAGGCAGTGGTCTGTCCTCGCCCACCAGGGGCCAGTAATGCCGCGTACACACGATCGTGATTCACGGCGGTGAAAACACCGCCGTGAATCACGACATGAAATTAAATGAAAAACGAGGGAACGGCATTTTCCCCCACACACGACCGTTTTTCCCGTCATTTTTTTCTTTGTCGAGAAAAACGACCGTCTGTGGGCTCCGCGGCAGTGTCTCCCTATGGGAAAACTGCCGCGGAAAAAAATGATGGAAAAAACGATGAGAAAATTTAGAACATGTTCTAATTTTTCTCGTCGTTTTTCCTGCCGTTTTTCTCAACGAGAAAAATGGCATAAAGCCCACAGACGATCGTTTTTCTCGGCGAAAAAAAAAAAATTCATTTTTCCCGACGGGAAAAATGATCGTGTGTACGCGGCATAAGAGTTCTCTCATCATAGGGACCAATACTGATCTTGTCAAAAGGCTGTTGACACCTCTTTGTCTGGAGCCGGGCACTTCAACTACAAGTGTGCACCCCATGCTGAGTCAAGCCTACCAGTGCCTGGTACAAGAACAGAAGGCCCCAGCTAAAGGTGTGGGAAAGATCTGGCACTTGGACCGGTGTGAGAAAGTGTTACAGCCTGGTAAAGTGGCCTATTTACTAGCATCTGTCAAGCTAAATTGGAAGCAACCAGGCCCTTTCATTGTCCTTGTAGCAGACACACACAGAGGAAAGACATGGGAGTGGAGATAATTCCCGAGGTGGTTTCAACCAAAGGGTTGCAAAGAAGTCACAGGAAGATCTTGGTTAGTGTTCGCAATCGCAACATAAAAACCTCGCCAGCGAAGATGCCGGCTCAGATGTTGCTGGGACAAGTGAATTCAGCCACCCCAGCCCTGAAGTCTGATTTGGTGGGCGGAGCAAAGGATGGGATCTCTGTGAAGGAGTTCTATCCGAAGAATACTCCTCTTTTGCCTGAATGGAAAGAAGGGACCAAGGCTCAGCTCCTGAGATTGCAGGCTGCATTCTCCAAAAGTGAATTTGATGTGGGGTGTGCAAAAAGTGCCCAATACCGGATCCATCTCTTCAAGTGCATAAGCCGTTCCGGGAATAAGTTTGATGGATTCCTTCAGGGGACTTGGAGGATCTGTGTGAACAACTGGCAGAGTTGAAGAGGGCAGGTATCGTCTGAGAGTCCCAGAGTCCATACGCTTCCCCAATAGTGGTGGTATGGAATTGACTACCAGACGCTGAACCGAAGGACCATTCGTGACCAATATACCACCCCAAGGATAGAAGATGTCTTACAGAGCCTGTCAGGAGCGATATGATTCAGCATGCTGGATTTGAAGAGTCGGTATTACCAAATCCCCATGTACCCTGAGGATCGGGAGAAGACCATTATTATTACCCCGGAGGGGATCTTTGAATTAGACTGTATGCATCAAGGTGTCAGAGAAACAACCAGTTCAGCCGCGCCAGGCGCGTCCCCGCACGTATGCGCGGCGCAACGGCGATTCAGCACATGCGCATTCGCGGCCCGATGGAACATCGCGCACGCATGCATGCTAGTGCACACTCAATCAGCATTCTGGCTGGCCTATATAAGGCTGCCCAGGTACTCTGACAGATTGCTGGTTTGTCTTCAGCTTCCTGCTTCCTGCTTCTTGTTTGAGCCTAGTTCCTGTTTCCTGTATCTGAACTCTCGTTGTGACCCGGATTGATACTGACTACTCTGCTCTTCTCCTGGACCTGACCCCCGGCTTGCTTAACGGACCTTGCCCTGCTATCCGTGCTTGACCCCCGGCCTGAATCTCAGACCTGCTACTTGTCTCCAGCCCCTGACCTTCTGCTTGTGTTTTCGACTAGTTACTTGTCTCCTGTGCTAGACCCTCAGCCTGCACCCTGAACAAGACTTCTGCCTCCTTGTTCCGATCCCTGTTTGTGCTCTGGACTTGTATCTCCAGCTAGGGTCCTGCAAAGAGCTGCACCCATCTGTGTTTGATCCTCAGCCTGCTCTTGTTGGATTACCTTCTTGTCTTCACACAGCTGTTCAGCTCTACCAAGATCACCTTGCAAGACCTACCCATCCTGCTGGTAGCCAGTGCCTCTTCGTGCCATCCACCCCCTGTATCATCTCCAGGGGGCGGAGTGCACCTAGTCGCAAGGGTGAACCACTCTCGGCATCTCGGCCTTGATAAGTACACACCTGACAGTGACACAAGGCCTGTCTGGTGCCCCAGCCACCTTCCAAAGGCTAATGGAGAAGACCGTGGGTGACATGAAACTGATCGAGGTGTTGGTGTACTTAGACGACATCATCGTTTTCGGCAAGACCCTGGAAGAGCACGAAGAGCATCTGGAGAAGGTCCTGAAGAGACTGCATGATGAGGAGGTTGAAGCTGTCTCTGGAAAAGTGCCAGTTTTACCAACCCTAAGGTAAAACTACCGTGGCCATATTGTGTCTGCCGACAAAGTGGCCACCAACCCCCAGAAACTGGAATCTGTCACCTCCTGGCTGGGGCCTACCAACGTGACTGAGCTTAGGTCATTTCTGGGATTCTGCTCTTATTACAGAAGATTTGTCAAGGGATTCGCTAAGCCGCTGACCCTGATCTGGCGAAGACTGTCAGACCAGCTGGAGGGCCCAGAAAACCCAGAGAGTCCATTCAGGAACAATGGACTCCGAAGTGTGAAGAGGTTTTAGGCAGCTGAAGTGAAGCCTAATAACTGCTCCAATTCTGGCCTATGCAGATCCAACCAAGCCATATGAGCTACATATTGACACTAGTCGAGATGGGTTAGGTGGGGTGCTATATCAAGAGCATGACGGTCATCTACGGCCTGTTGCCTACATAAGTCGGAACTTGGCCCCCCGCCAAGAAGAACTACCCCATGCACAAACTTGAGTTCCTGGCCTTGAAGTGCGTGGCGGTGGATAAGCTGAGGGATTATTTATATGGAGCGGAGTTCGTGATCAAGACTGACAACAATCCTCTCACCTACATCCTCACTACCACCAAGTTGGATGCCACGGGTCACAGATGGTTGGCTACTCTATCAGGGTTTATTTTCAGGCTGAAACAAGATGCAGATGCTTTGTTAAAAAGGCCCCATTGTTCCAGAGACCCCCCAGCTGACACCTGAAGGGGTACGAGCCTTATGACAAAGAGCAGAAGATCAAGCTGGAGAAGGATCCAGGGCCGAAGACATTGGAGTGTCAGCCGCTGGTGTCCCCAGATGTTATTGCAATGTCACCCAAGTCGGGGATAAAGGTCTGCCTGAAGCTGTCAAAGAATGACCTGCAGAGGGACCAGTTGGAGGACCTCCCTGTAGCTTGGCATTGAAGGCCTTGGAGAGCCAATGCCCTGACTTGCTCCTCACTGACTTCCCAAAGGAAACCCGTCTGCTGCACCGAGAGTGGGATCGGTTTCAGGTGCACCAAGGGTTGGTCTACCGAAGGGGCCCCTCTGATGATTCTGAAGAAAAATTGCAGCTATTCCTACCTGAAAAACATAGGGAGACAGTATTAACTGCCCTACACGACAACCATGGCCACCCAGGTCCCAAGAGGACTTTTGACCTGGTGAGGGACCGGTTCTACTGGCCCTGCATGCGGGCTGAAGACTATTGCCACTCCTGCATCAGATGTATCCAATGGAAGACTTTGCCTCACGAGTTGCCCCAATGGGCCATCTTCAGAGTCAGGGACCCATGGAGCTGGTGTGCATTGACATTTTGTGCTTGGAGCCTGATTTTAGCAGGCAGGGAAATATCCTTGTAGTGACTGACCATTTTACTCGGTATGCCCAGGCGTTTTCCACGAGGGACCAACAAGCATCCACGGTGGCCAAGATCTTTGTGGAGAAATTCTTTGTGCACTATGGTCTGTCCCAACGCATCCACTCTGATCAAGGGAGAGATTTTGAGAGTAGTCTCATCAAGAGACTTTTAGACCTGTTGGGCATCAGGAAGTCTAAAACCATCCTCAAGGAGATCTTCAACCAGAGAGATTCAATCAAACCCTTCTGGATATGCTCAGAACTCTAAATTCAGAACAAAAACAGCACTGGAGCAAGCATATAGTGGCTATTGTGCATGCTTACAACAGCACTGCCAATGATGCCACAGGTTACTCTCCCTATAGTTTGATGTTTGGACAGTAGCCCGGCCTGCCAGTCGACTTGGCCTTCGGCACATCCCTCGACCATACCTCAGCAACCTCCCGCTGGAAGTCGCAGCCCTATGTCGTTTGCAAGCATCTGCCAGGACTCCCAGTATATCAAATGCGGCCAGAGGGAAGCACAGGCCCGCTGAAGACTTGGCATCGCAATCATCTGTTGCCTCTGTCAGAAGCAGTTCATGTGCCACCACAGCCAGATTTACAGTCCACACCCACGGCCTCTCAAAGATCCCAGCCAGTGACTAGATCCCACTCTCAGTCTGTACCCCTTGCTGAAGATGAAAACCGCGAGGCAGGACAGCCTCCCCTCCTATGCTAATTGTTTGGATGTTCCTCTGCCATGGTTTTATGCAGATGCAAATTGTATGGTTTCCTGTGCACACTAACCAGTTTTTTTTTTTTTTGTGTGTACATCAAAAGCATGTAACAGGTCATAGACTCTTTACCACCTTTGGCGGACATAAGGTTTTTTGGTGGGGGGAGTGTGTAGTGGGGGCTGCTCTGTCACCCATGGTCTTACACCTCCCTCCATCCCCGCCGGCAACCATCGGACTGAATAGACACTGACACAGGCACTCACTGAGGGAGATCACGCCTGTCAGTACCTGTGGGGGGGATTTCTCCCCCTAACTCTCTTCTTCCTTGAGTGACGAGCGGCGCTCACTCACAGGCATCAGCCCGCTCTGCTCTCTTCTCTGTGTTCTTATTGGCAGGGAGAGGAAGTCAATCAAGTAGCAGCAGAGGACCACAGGACATAAAGGCTCATCACAAAATGGCACCATTGATTTTTACTGGGGATGGAGCTGCTACTTCTGCTGTGAAAGAAGGGGGCTAGCTAAAGACTTAAGCTTGTTGGTCTGAAAAGAGATCACCATGAGGCTGGGAGGTGAACGGAGGTGTGAGAAGAGACTACAGGCATCCGCTGAAGAACCATCCAAAGACGGTTCCAGAGACCATCCAGAGGCGGTTGAAGATGGATGTACCTTCTGTAAAACCTAATATCCCTATTTTTATGTGAAATATCTCTGAAATTATGTGAAATCTAACGTTAAAACCACTTGATCTTACCGGATCTAACGAATATCTATTAGCCTGTGTAGCGCCCTGCTCCTATTGGGTAGGCGCTAGTGTAAATTTTGTTATCTGAGCTGTCGTTTAGCTCAGAACAATTGTACCAAATTATGGTCTCTGTTCCAGTTTAGCTGGGCTGCACATTTTCCACATGACTGTAGGTGTCATTGTTACCACAGGTCAAGGTTGGAATTGCAGTAGGCTGGATGCATTGGGTATTCCTTTCCCGGAGACAGCGCAGTGGGAGTGGTGACCCCGCTGGGCATTCTGAGAGAGGGTACTTAAGGAGCAGACACCGTTTTCCGGGGTCTTCCGATCCTGACCTGACGGCCCTCCTGGCCTCAGGGATGTGTTAGTAGTTTTCTGCCTCGGGGCCACGTTGGCCTGAGGCTCCGTTGCTGAGAATAGCCCCAGGAGTTTCTGGGGGCCTACTGATCTGGGGATGGTCCTGTGTTGCCTTGCCTGAGGGAAGGGACCGAGCAATTGAGGGCTCAATTGGAGGAAGCATCCGGATAAAAATCCGCCTCACAGTGCTGCCGGCTGGCTGAAAGATCCTGGCACTGTGTGTTATGTTTTCAGAACTTTATCAAGTGAGTTTATCAACTTTACCCAAGTCTGTGGCAGAGACCATTTGTATTCTTCAAATCTGTGGCAGAGACTATTTGTATTCCTCAAGTCTGTGGCACAGACTTTTGGCCGAGCACCGCACCGGCTGCCAGGTCAGTGAGAGAGGCCTATCCGGTGGTTGCTAGATCCAGGGTGGAAACTGTTTGTCCTCTGGATTAAGAAGTACCTGTGATCCACAAGCAAGGTACCTGAATCCCCCCCTAACACTCCATCCCTCTGTCCCTCTGTTAATAAAACCCTTGAGAAAAAGCGACTAAAGCCCTGTACACACGATCGGATTTCCTTTGGTTTTTAATCCGATCCATTTTTCCATCGGAAAACCGATGAAGCTGACTTCCATCAGTCTTGCCTACACACCATCAGTCAAAAAACCGACCGTTCCAAACGCGGTGACGTAAAACACTCCGATGAGCCGGGGGATACATGAAGTTCAATGCTTCTGAGCATGCGTCGACTTGATTCTGAGCATGCGTGCGTTTTTTAACTGATGGACTTGCCCATAGACGATCGGAATTTGCTATCGGTTTTTTATCTATCGGAAAAATTTAAAACATGTTCTATTTTTTGTCACCGATGGAAAAAAGACCGATGGGGCCCATACACGATCGGTTTGTCCTATGAAAAAAATCCATCGGACTGTTTTCATCGGTAAAACCGATCGTGTGTACGCGGCTAAAGTGTTTGGTGCAGACATTTGTGAGAAATTCTTCAAGGAAGACCCCTAGGACGGACTTGGTGAACAGTAAGGTAACGGCAGACCCAAATCTTAAACCAGCCCCCCCTGCGGGGGTATTGCTACACCTGATATAGACACTAGTATGGATATCCGTGCATCGATACCAAATATCCATAATATCCCTGTAATTATGTATAATCAACCATTAAAACCACTTGATCTTACCGAATCTAACGAATATCTATTAGACTGAATGATTTTTGGCCAGAAAATTTGATAAGGGGGGGCCAGCCCTGTCCTTATGTACCACCTAATATCTGTATTTGTATGTGGAATATCTCTGAAATTATATGAGATCTAACGTTAAAACCACTTGATCTTACCGGATCTAACGAATATCTATTAGCCTAGATGATTTTTGGCCAGCAAATTGCATGTGGGGGGGCCAACCTGTCCTTATGTACTATCTAATATGAGTATTTTTATGTGGAATATCTCCGAAATGATGTGAGATCTAACATTAAAACCACTTGATCTTAGCGGATCTAACGAATATCTATTAGCTTGAATGATTTTTGGACAGAAAATTTGATAAGGGGGGGCCAGCCCTCCCTCATTAATCACTTAATAAGTCTCTAATTATGTGAGATCTAAAGTTAAAACCACTTGATCTTACCGGATCTAACAAATAGCTTCCAAAATAGCTAACTGTTTGGTAAATTTTTTGATAAGGGGGGGCAGATTACGGGTTAGCCCCCCCAGCAAATAACTGTTAATATTGCTTCTTCTGTGTGAGATCTAACGCAAACAACAGTTGATCTAACCTGATCTAACAAAGATCTAACAAACTGCATACGATTTTTTCAAAAATTTTGATACGGGGGGGCTAACCCAGCAGAGGTGTTCCCTGCATAGTGTTTCTTACTGTAGGAGGGGGTGGGCTCTGTAGCACATGACACCGATCTACGTTTCAATCACACGGAGCCGAGATCAGTGTCATTGTCACTAGTCACAGCGGAGAGATGCTTGTTTACACAAGCATCTCCCCGCTCTATACCCCTGTGAGACGATCGCGGGGATCCCCGCGGCGATCGAGTCCGTGGGACCCGCGGTCCGACTCACGGGTATGGCGGCATGGTCGCGAGCTCGCCGCCGGCGGCGCTTGCGCGACCACATGGACAGGCATTTAAAGGGGACGTACAGGTACGTTGATATGCCTGTCCGTGCCATTCTGCCAATGTATAAGTACAGTAGGCGGTCGGCAAGTGGTTAATGAATCTTTTTTTTTCACACAAAAAGATTTATTGTAAATATTGGAAGCAATATAACAAGGTATTCAAGAACATACAAGGATCTATCAACACCCATTGTAGCGGAGACATCCCCAGGATGTATTAATAACTTTTTTCATTGTTACAAGTCTTAAAAGTCCATTATTGTGGTTTTTTTTTCTAATTAAATGATGAAGGATGTGGCACCCATATCACCACCCTCTGGCTTTGTAATTATGTTCCAAAACCCCCCCCCGAAAAAAAAACACGTGAAGCCCCATGATCGGTGCTGCTGTCATCCTTCCGCACACTAACGCAGCTGCTGGAAAGAGCCTAAAATAAGGTTTAAAGGTTTATTTTGTATGCTCTCATGAGAAGGGCCCTCCGATCTTTCTTGTATTGCATTTTATTGTAGCTGTATTCTCTCCCTCTATTTAGTAAAGCGCTGCACAAAATATTGGAGCTATATAAATCCTGTATAATAATACTTTTTTTAAATTTGTTTTTAATATAATAATAAACATTTAAAAATAAAATATAAAGTTTAAGCTAAAAAAAAACAAGCAAAAAAAAAACAACAAGTACTGTAATGCATTTTTACAAGGCATCGCAGCTTATATGCAATATAAATCCACTGATATGAATGAGCCCCTTGGGCTGCGCTTGCAACGTTTCCTTTCGGTACCATCAGTATAATGCTGCCATCTAGTGGCAGAATTCAATAATTACACAATATAAGAGCACATTGTAATGACAGTAAACCAATTATAACAGAAATATAGGAGCTGCAAATGCCTTCTGTATATTCTATTTTCCTGGCTGCCGTGCTGACACAGCTCTTTAAATACTTTTTGAATCACTCACTGACTGGATCAAGTGTTCCGATTAGATTAATTGATCATTGGATCAGCATGACAGCCAGGCAACTAAACTTTTTGGGAAGGAGAGGCCAGAAAAGGGAGCCCCCCCCGTATTTCTCTCAGTAAAGTTTTCGTTTAACATGTGAACACTTTAATGAATGTGAAATTAGTTATCATTGATATGAAAAAGTTCATCATTTTTACAATTCTCAGTTAAAAGGTTATACATAAAGTTTCGTTTAGGGGGCAGTCTCATTGACGCTTTCGCTGCTAGAGCAATTTTACACAAATTAATTTAGGCCTAAGGATTAGTTAAAACCCCCCAAACATTATAGATTTTCTGAAAGCACCTGGAGAATAAAATGATGGTAGTTCCAATTTCCATGTCAACTGATATTAGCACAATGGTTCATAAAATGCTAAATTTATATATGAGTTCCTGGCTAATCTCACGTCAGCACACCATGGGTTAATCCTCTGTAGGTAACCCCAAGGACCACCTCCAATAGCTAGAATAAAAGTCCCACCCCCTGATCCCCGGTGTTTAGATGAGCACACCGGGCAGGTCAGAGGCACGAAAATCTACAGAAAAGTAAGAAGTGGGCGGCGTGGGACGATGGTGAAAAGAGTGCTCACCGTTTGCTCACGATTATCTGTCTTAGCTGTTTTGCAGGAACCGAAGCCCAAAGCATTGACACTCATGAAAGCACAAGTCTCACCAACATTCTGCGTCACCCTGACGCCATGGATTCTGTCCATCTGTATGGAGGCTCTCGCTCTCCCCTGACCCGCATTAACTGGGTGTCCAGGCGTCTACCTCTGCCCAGACACAAGCGCAACATCCCACAACATCCCACACAGGGTCTATGCTGGGCCTGAAAACTCCCAGCCTTGCTTGGAAAGCTTATCTGCAAAAGTTGCCTTGTAGAGGTGGCAGCAGATAAAGAGGAGGATGCAAGGAGATTTTATGACTATATCCGCGAGGCAGTGCAGGAGAGCCTCCGGGGCATGGCGATTCTAACGAGACACTCTTCCAATAGGCCTACACAGCCCAAAACATCCTGCGCCTCACCTGAAGAGAGCATATCACAGTTATCCTTGGATCCAGAGGATGCTGGACCTGGGACCTTTGATTATGATCTGGTAGGCCTCTTTGTGGAAGCAATTAAGGAAGCCCTGGATTGGGAGCCAGAGTCACTCCACAAAAGATCCACAGGTTTTTTCCTAACCTGAAAGAGGAGGAGGGACCTACCTTCCCAGTCTTTTTGGAGTTTAACCACTTAAGCCCCGGACCATTTACTAGTCAAAGACCGGGCCACTTTTTGCGATTCGGCACTGCGTCGCTTTAACTGACAATTGCGCGGTCGCCCGACGTGGCACCCAAACAAAATTGACGTCATCTTTTTCCCACAAATAGAGCTTTCTTTTGGTGGTATTTGATCACCTATGCGATTTTTATTTTTTGCGCTATAAACAAGAATAGATCGTCAATTTTGAAAAAAAATCAATATTTTTTACTTTTTGCTATAATAAATATCCCCAAAAAATATATAAAAAAACATATTTTTTCCTCGGTTTAGGCCGATACGTATTCTTCTACATATTTCTGGTAAAAAAAAATCGCAATAAGCGTTTATTAATCGGTTTGCGCAAAAGATATAGCGTCTACAAAATAGGGGATAGTTTTATGGCATTTTTATTAATATTTTTTTTTACTAGTAATGGCGGCGACTGCGATATTATGGCGGACACATCGGACACTTTTGACACATTTTTGGGACCATTGTCATTTTTACAGCGATCAGTGCTATAAAAATGCACTGATCACTGCCAGTGTCATTTTCACAGTAAAAGGTTTAACCTGTAGGGGGCGCTGTAGGGGTTAAGTGTGCCCTAGGGAGTGATTCTTACTGTAGGGGGGATGGGCTGTGTGTGACACGGCAGTGATCACAGCTTCCGATTACAGGAAGCGGTGGTCAGTGTCATTGTCACTAGGCAGAGCGGGGAGATGCTTGTTTACATCAGCATCTCCCCGTTCTTCCTCACCGTGAGACGATCACGGGTATCCCCGCGGCGATCGAGTCCGCTGGACCCGCGGTCGGGCTCACGGCGGGCACGCGCGCGTCCACAATGCCGCTTCCTTAAAGGGGACGTATATATACGGCCTTCTGCCCAGGAGTGCCATTCTGTCGACGTATAAGTGCGTGTGGCGGTCGGCAAGTGGTTAACGAATTAATCGAGGATGAGTGGGAGAAACTGGATAAAAGACTGAATTGGTAGAACAGACTCTTGAAGCTGTACCCCATGCCTACTTCAGAGGCTAGCTTTTGGGAGACCCCACGGAGTGTTGAAGCAGCTTTACAGCATTTGGCCCGGCATGTGTCCTTACCACAGGTGAACTCAGTTACCTTCTGGGATCCGATGGATCACCGGGAGGATGCAGATATTAAAATAATCTATTCCATGACTGGCTCAGCCCTTTGTCCAGCCATTGCCCTGGCGGCCTTGTCAAGGGCCTTAAAGACATGGCTTGCCAATGTTGAGACTGCTTTAAACTCAAGGGTAGACCCCTCAAAGATTGTTACAGCATTGGAGGAGCCAAACATTTTAGCGGATTCCCTTGCAGAGACACCAATAGATTTAGTAATGCTGTTAGCCAAATCCATGGCCAGCGCAGTTACAGCAAGGAGGGACCTGTGGCTCCATCTTTAGATGGCAGACGGAACTTCCAAACAGGCCTTATGCAGCATACCATACAATGGCAAACTTTTGTTTGGAAAGACCTTGGATGATGCAATCTAAAGAGTCACGAGGGTAAATGGGCTCTTCTCCCTCAGCTTGGCCGAAAGAAACCACTCGGATGACCCAGTCAATCAACCTACAGACACTTTCAGAAGGCAAAAGCATACAGGTTAGGATGGGATAGACCTCAATGGAGAGGGACTCAAAGTTCCTTTCTCCGGGGCATCGAATCTAGGGCAGCACGAGCAGCTAAGACAAGTGAAAAGTCCTTTTGAGGGTGCACCCGCCCAGGCTTGTCCGGTGGGAGCGAGGCTAACCTCCTATTGGAGGGTCTGGGTGGCGAAGGTTACAGACAGCTGGGTCCTGGACACTTTAAAAAACGGCTACTCCTATAGAATTCATACACCACCCTCCAAATTCCTTTGTGAGAAGTCAGTGGCTTTGTGAGAAGAGACAGTCCTTGCAGACCTATATAGACAAACTCTTGTCCAAAAGGGTCATCAAGCATGTCTTGGCGTAAGAGAGAGGGAGAGGTTTCTACTCTCCAATCTTCCTGGTGCCAAAGTCTTCAGGGACCTTGAGGCCTGTGTTGGATTTAGGAAGACTGAGCAATTACATCCTCAACGGGCGTTTCAAAATGGAGTCCCTTCAGACCATAATGAAGGTGGTCCAGGCGATTGACTGGCTCATTTTGGTGGACCTTTCGGATTACTACCTGCATATCCCTATAAGGAAGCATCAGAGGTTTTAAAGTTCGCATTATGCGACCATTATTATCAATTCACATGTCTCCCTTTTGGCATCTGTACCGCACTAAGGGTATTCTCGAAGATTCTCCTCTCCATCATTTCACCTGGAAGGAATAAAAATTACTTATACTATATCATCATTCTGGTATAGAACGTGGATAAGAATCCAAAGTGAATCTTCAAAGAGAAACAACTGGTGATAGAAAAAAAAACTTTATTGAAAAAAACTAATTCAGATTCAACAATTAGATAAAATTGCACCTCCACCACATTTGTTTAAAATTTGACAACGTTGTCAAGATACAGGTAGCTACCACATTCATTCGAACTTCACACACTCATCCTAAACAACTAGATAGAAATAGACTTATATGATAAAGTTGATATCTGTTATGTTGCAGGAGCGACCGCTAAAATAGATAGGGCGCAGCTCAGTATGTTATAAGACACAGTCCATCTTAAGTCTTCAGTGTAAGATAGAGTGTGATCCAGTAATGGACATTTGATCAATCTGAGGTTAGGTTGTTCCCCAGATTAGGTTGTTCTGTATATCATCATTCTGTGAGACCCCACTCAACAACTGAGAGCAACGAGACCATGTCCTTCTGACCCTAAGCAGTTTTGGTTGGATAATAAACATACAAAAGAGCCAGCTCCATCCCTCCCAAACAATGGAGTACTTGGGAGTAATATTCTCTACTTCTCAGGGATGGGTGTATCTCCCAGACAGGAAGATTTATCAACTGCGCCAGTGTACCCTAAGCACAATGATTGGGATGTTTACCGCCACAATCCCGGTAGTCCCATGGGCCAGGTGGCACATGAGGGCATTCCAGGTGGCCTTCTTGAGCCAATGGGACGGATCATCCAAAAACCAGAAGATATACATCCCAGGGGGAGTACGTTGAGATCTAGGTTGTTGGACAGTGCCGGAGAACCTATCCCGGGGGGTACACTTCACCAATCCAGGGGACTGGACTATCGTCACCTTGGATGCCAGCCTCCGGGGTTAGAGGGCCCATTGTCAGGGAAAACAAATCCAAGACCATTTGGAACCCATTACATAGACAATTAAACTATTTGGAACTCAAGACAGCCTTTCTTGCTCTACAGGCTTTTCAGGAAGATCTTCGGGGAGCACGGGTCAAGATGCTACTAGACAACAAGACCGCATTAGCTTACCTTGCCCACCAGGGGGGGACAAGGAGTCTAATGCCCCTTCACCTCTCGGTAGACACCTTTGCTTGGGCAGAGGAGCACCTTTAAGATCTGACAGCAGCATATTTTCCAAAAAGCCAGAATCAACTGGCAGATCAGCTGAGCAGACATTTCCACAGTGGTCACTCCAACCGAAGTACCTCCTGACAGTTTTCAGGAAGTGTGGTTCGCCCATGTTCAACTTGATGGCGATTCCGCAAAATGCTCAGCTTCCCCTGTTTGTGACGAAATACAGTTACGCAGGGGCACTAGCACAGGATGCCTTTTCGATCCGCTGGGCTTTTCCGATGGTGTACATCTTTCCACCAGTCCCATTACTAATGAATGTTCTATTGAAAATAAAAGCAGTGAAGGTCCACACGGTGTTGGTGGATCCCCAATGGCCCGAGGAGGCCTTGGTTTCCTTTGATCATGCAGATGTTGTCAGCCCGCCAATCCTGTTTCCAGCCAAAAGGAACCTTTTGACCGAGAACCAGTGGCGACACTCTAACCCGGCAAAACTAAGACTAGCGGTATGGCTGCTGAATCGGCCCGATTAAGGGCTCAGGAACTTTCCTCGCAGGTGTTACAGACATTAATGAAGACCATAAAGACCTCAAACAACCTCACGTATCAACGTGCTTGGAGGAAATTTGTAGAGTTTGTTGAACGTGAGCAGTTTTCTCCTGAATCTCCTTCTCGGCCCAACATACTGGACTTCCTGCAGTCGGCCTTAGATAAGGGGTTAGCATATAACTTGATTAGAGTGCAGGTCTCTGCCCTGTCATCTCTCACCGGGCATAGGTGGCTGAAGATCCTCTAATTAGGTGTTTTCTGCAGGTAGCAATTCGCTTTAAATCACCGAAGAAGTGCCTTCTACCTTCCTGAGATCTCAGCTTGGTCTTCAGGTCACTCACGCAACCTCCATTTATACCTCCGGACTCTTGCTCCTTATGGTTCCTGACCTTAAAACTTGTGTTTTTGGTCGCCATAGTTTCGGCAAGAAGGGTTTCATAATTGACAGCTCTGTTCTGCTAAGAGCTTTACTGTGTGACCTTCCAACAAATAGCCATTCTTTGCGCTGCTCCAAGTCTAAGGTCGCATCTAGCTTCCATGAAAATTGGGAGGCAATCCTCCCTAGTTTTAATCAAGTACCTTCGTCTTCATGAACAGAGGATTTCAGCACACTGGATGTGGTGAGCCTGCTGACCATGTATCTGAAGAGATCTGTTCCTATCAGGAAGGTGGATAACCTTTTTATCCTCCCAGTGGGTGCCAAAAGGGGTGAGCCTGCAAGAAGTTACACATACTCATTCAACGCGAGGGATGGCAGCCTCCTGGGAAGCATATGCTAACGTTCCGCTATAGGACATCTGTAGAACTGTCAGTTGGAGTTCCTGCACAACCTTTGGTGCCACTATAGCCTGGATATTCAGGTCACTGCATCCGCACAATTTGGGACAGTGGTGGTCTCAGCAGCCTTACAAGAGAAATAAAATAAAATTTTCCTTACTATTCAGCATATGTTGGCTACGTGTCCTTTGATTTGCCACCCTTCTTTTTGATTGCTAGTTAATTCCCATGGTGTGCTTACGTGTGGTTAGCCAGGAATACGGAAAATTGTTGCCCCATACTTACCGTAATTTTCCTTTCCTGGCATATCCTCACATCAGCACATCTTTTCCGCCCTGGTGGCCTGTCGCTATCTAGTTAAGAAACACCAGGGATCAGGGGGGTGGGACTTTTATTCTAGCTATTGGAGGTGGTGCTTGGGGGTTACCTACGGAGGATTAACACATAGTATGCTGACGTGACCATATGCCAGGAAAGGAAAATTATGGTAAGTATATATATTTATATATAACACAATTTGTTTGTAAAATAAAAATGATGAGGTTCCGCCAAGTATATAGATACCCAACATGTAAAGGCTTAAAATTGTGTGCGCTCGTGAAACAGCAACAAACTTTGGTGCCCTGTAATTTCCATAGGCAACGCTTTAAAAGCACCTACAGGTCATCAGTTTAGAGTTAACTGTGAGTAATGGCCCTAGAATTATTGACCTCACTCCAGTCCATGCAGCAATATGTAACATATGCGCATCGCAATTAACTTTTTTGTATGTAGGCACTCCGAGCACATGTATTTATGTGTATAGCTGCAGGTGTGTTGAAGCTCAAAAAAAAATTCTGGGGGGCCTCCATGGATCGGATTTGTTTTTCCAGCACATCCTACAGATGCTCGATTGGATTGAGATCTGGAAAATATGGAGGCCAAGTCAACAAATCAAACTCATTGTTGGTTGCTGTGTTCCTTGAACCATTCTTGAATTCATTAGACCATGTAAAAGATTACCCCTGAAGAAGTGATGTGACCGTGACAACACGCATGTCAGGGTCACCTGTGGCCAGGTGACAGATGCACACCGTAGGGGGACAGGAGTGCACCGCGAGGTAGTGAACCCTATGGCTGGCTTCTGCGGATAGGAAACTGGGTGGTTGTGGAAAGCGGGACCAGAGGAGCACAACCGGGATCCCAACGGAAGCGAGAGCCAAGATTCCCCAGGGCGCGGAGTCTAAGACCCAGCTGGTCTTCTCCAGGGCCTCTAGTGGTGAGGATGTTACGCTGCAGGCTGGGACCAGGTCGCGGCCCCTGGAGTTTCCTAGCTCACGCCCCGTAGGATAAGGGGAAAATAGGGGAAGCAGCAGCACACGATAGAGAGAACCGAATAACAAGCTGAAGGTCAGGGGCCACAAGCAGACAAGGATAACGAAGAACGAGCCGAAGGTCAAGGGTCACGAGCAGACAGGGATAGTCGGGGACAAGCCAATAACGTAACAGAGAGACAGACGTAGCACACGGCAGGCAGGAACCCAAACACACAATGCCTAACAAACACGTTGATCAGCAAAGCAGGCTTGCAGTGCACAGGTTAATATAGTGTTCAGTGATAGGGCCTGGGGTGGAGTCAGGCTGGGAGGAGATTATAAAGGAAGCCAGGTGAAGGAGGTCTGGTCTCTAGATGAACACATGAGGAGGAAGGTAAGATGGCAGACAGACATTAATGCATATCCATGACAGTACCCTCCCTCTTACGAGGCCTCCCCCTTCCCCGCCTGGGCCCAGGTTTAGAGGGAAACTTCAGATGAAACTCCTTTAACAGACGAGGTGCAAAGACCTCAGATGCAGTGATCCAAGACCTCTCCTCAGGACCAAACCCTTTCCAATGAACGAGGTACTGAAGAACGCCTTTACAGAGTCGGGAGTCCAGAATTTGACTGATCTCGTACTCCTGATTATCCTCAGAGACAGGCGCCACGGTAGGGAGAGGACGAGAGAATTTATTGAGGACTAAAGGCTTTAGAAGAGCAACATGAAAGGAGTTAGTGATTTTAAGGCTCTTAGGAATCTGGAGTTTGAAACAAACCGGATTCAGTTTAGCAGTTACCGTGTATGGACCGATGAATCGTGGAGCAAACTTCAGAGAAGGAACTCGGAGCTTGATGTTCCTGGTAGAGAGCCAGACTTTGTCCCCTGGCTGAAGAGAAGGCGGTTTACGCCTGCGGCGGTCGGCAAAGCCTTTGAATTTTTCAGCAGCTGCCCGGAGGGAATCATGAACGTGACCCCAAACGGAATTGAGAGACTCCTGAACCGAAGCCAAAGCTGGAATGTCTGGAGAACAGATCATGGGAAGAGGAAGTTGAGGGTGTTTTCCATAAACTGTGAA